>CM066584.1:4470000-5070000 GCA_033816785.1 Picus viridis
TTAGGCAGCAGCGAAGGGAACCCTGACCCTCATCCCCAAAACTGATCACTCATCCCCTATAAGGGATGCTCACACAGATTTCTCAGAGCAATGTCAGCTTTTCTGTTCACAAACAGTTAAAAAAACCCAAACCTCAGAACCTTAAAACCAATCCTGCCTTCCAGGGTGGGCCTGCACTCACAGCTCTCGGCACTGGCAGATCCCAGTGCAAGCAGAGCTATGTACAAGAGCCTGGCTTCAATTAGATGTGAGCAGTGGGGTATTTCCACTTGAAAAATCCTACTGTTTGACAACAGCCTTTTACCCCTGACTAAAAACAGCCCTTTGGGTTTCCAGCACATTTGGTACACATTAGGGAAGCTTACAGTGCCTCAGTGACAGAAGGGGGTATCATCCCAAAAACCAGCAAGTACTGAGAGATAAATAAAAGTTATTTACTGATAGTTTAGAAAGGAGTCAAGTGGAAGCAATTTTCCCTGAATGGATCAGCAATAAGGAAAGAAGCTGCTGGGAGCCATTTCCCACAACAAATTAACTTGGAAGGACTAATTTGTCCAGTTGTGGTGGAGAGCAGAGGAGAGAAGAGGCCAGCAGCCAGAGCACCCACACTGCAAAGGGCGGGTGACCCTGAGGCTGGTGGAGGCACCCACCGGCAGGGCTGCCCAGAACACAGCAATCCTGTTTGGCAAAGGAAACAGTGCTGCAAGCACTGATGGTGCTGAGCTCCAGCAACACTTCATCTCTGAAGGGCCAATTTATCCAACATGCTCTTTGCAGTGAAAAAGCCCTTAACACTCAGATGGTTTTAAGGCCATCAATTCCTTCTATGCACACACACTCTAGGAAAGACAAGTGTAATGTATGATGACATTTTATGTGTGATAGTCTCGTTCCTTCAAGCACACCAATGTAAGTGGATAATGAGATTCCACATCCAGGACCCTAGATGCTCATCGGTACAGGCAACTGAAAAGGCAGCAATCTCTGCTTGAAAACAGTACCACTTATACAAAATGACTATATTAAAGTAAAAAGCTATATACAGACAGTAATGAACTTATACTGTGCCATGGATATCACAATACACAGCAGCAAGGTGTGATTACACAGCAGCAAGGCAATGTACTGCAATAAAGGGGCATCTCCTTGGTCATCATCACAGGCCAATGTCCTACAAACTGCAGCCAGTCATAGAATTTACAGCATTCTTTTCCACAGACTAAAATGAAATGTCAGTTTCTAGATAGCCTCTGTAATGTATCTGCCAATAACCAGAGGGTGGGCAGGGGGACACAGACAGACACATATAACCCAAATAGGAAGTGAACTGAAAATTGTTTCACAGCTATTAAAAAGAAAATGTCTATGAGATGGTGTCTGGTTAGACAGACAGAGGGCAGAGAGAGAGGAAAATGACCTTGGTCTGCACAACAGAGTGATTCATATGGATGAACCAGATACCCCAAATTACCAGCTACTAGGAGAATTGTATTGCAAATGTAGTTCAGCCTCCAAAATATCAAGTGCTGACTCAATCCTATTTGAAAAATGAGAAAGCATGGACAAAACAGTCAGTCACCTTTCTGAGCTTGATCATTTTCCACCCGGTAAAGAGGTAGCAGCATACCGAGGAGGAGCTCCAGGTGGTATAACCCAACACAGCTCTGTTGTCACCACTGATGGCAAAACTGTGTTTTTTGCAGTAGTTGCTCTCCCACAACATCAACTGCACACATTGGGCATAGCCACAGCAAGATGAGTTTCACAAACCTCCTGCATTATACCCTGCGCTGCTGGACACTTCATATGAGGAAGTCTTAGCTCTGCTTTGCCATGGTTCATTTTTGGGCATCAAGGGGAGACGATTATATGGATGACAAAGCTAGAAAACCTCTGCTTCAATTTATGCAATGAAGATGTTTTCTTCTAAGGAGCTTTAATCTGCAAGACTGTAACTTTCACTCTCCAAACAGCTCAAATTCCTGACCTTGGCACAGCATCACAGAGGGCTTGTTTTCACTCACATGGATTAACTGTCACTGAACAACTCATCCAAGATAATTGGCACAACCACTCCTCTTCTTCAAAGCTAGCATTTCTTCGCATATTTTCCTTTCTTCCTCCACTGAGTACATAATATACAGTAGTGAGGATGTAATGTATAACAGTGTCTTCAATTACCACCACATCACTTGGCAAGAATCTTATCTTGAAGAAAGTCTGCCAGTTACACTAAGTGAAAGAAAGCAGGGCTCAGCACTGTGTAAGACACCTGCAAGCACACTGTTCCAAGTACCAGCCACAGGGATCCACATCACTATATACTGTACCTGGCTCCTGAGAGGGGAGATGCAGCAGCCCAGGAGAACCACCTGGCACACAAAGCTACCACACTTCCAGACTACAGGTGTGTTGATGATCTTAGAGGTCCTTTCCAACCCAAACAATTCTATGATTCTATGGTACTGACCACTTCCTATGAACAAACCTACAGCCATGCTCTTATCTGCTTGTATCCACATAGTTTAGAAGCCAGCAGACGCCTATGAGCCAGCCCAAGGATTACGTCAGAGTTAAGTCCGATATATTTTGCTCTTGTACTAAGCAAATGGCTTCCTCTGGCACTAAAGCTACTGTTCATACATTTGAAAGGTTTCAGAGGGTAAAAGTCTTCAAGCAGGGCTGCTATGGTTTGCTGATTTCTAATCAATTTCACAGTTGTTTGGGTTTTTTTCCCCTTCCTTTTAAACCTGGAGATTGCTTTGGAAAAAAAGAAGTTTGTTAATAAAACAAAGAAACAAGCCAACCCAAACAACACCGAAACAAAACAAAACCAAAAATCCAAACCCAAACAAACAAGGGGAAAAAAAAACCCACCCATGCACAGAATAACCAAAACAACAACAACTAGCTTCACAATTTCTAACAGCTTCAGGATCTCCAAGAATGGAAATGTTTTCCTGGACATTTGAGATCATTCCTAACAAATGGGTGAGCAAAGTACTTTTTGAGAAGCACTGTCCCAGCTATTTTGACTATACCTGCAGAGCTTTAATTTGGAACATCTAGTCATATGCTGGCTGTCTCTTGAGTCTCAAATTGGTCTCTGCCTCACTTAAATCTGGGAAATAGCTGGAAGAATTACTAACAGCCCTGAAATAGGGCAGTTTTGATGACTCCCCCTCCAGTAATTTTCAAAGGGCTACAGCTCAATGCCCCGCCTCGCTGCGCAAACACAGGCTTTCTCTTCTGCCTCCATGTGCACACTCCCTCCTCTTGCTTTCCATACAGCAATCACCTGGCCTCCAAGGGATGTCCCTTGGTTTAGGCAACAGGAAGGAGATGGGCCAGCTTTCCGTGAGATCAGCTTGAGTAGTCACTGGAGTAGGAACATCAAATCACCTCCAGGGGAGTTAGTAAGCCACCCTTCCAAGGGATTTACATAGCTCAGAAAGCCTCCCTCAGTAAATCCCAGCACAGGCCAAGAGAAAAAAAGCAGATGACAGAAAGAAGTAAAATACCACTGTTGTGAAGTACCTTCTTAATTTTGAGCACAGCTCTGAAGCAAGTAGCAGCAATTCAAACATCAGCCTTTGCAACTGGAAAGCAGGAGCCTGCCTCCACCCTCAGAGCTAACTGCTCTCACTTCTGAGGTGCTCTTCAGTAGCCACACTCATCCACATCCATGCTCCAGCTCTCCATCCAGCTTATTACCCTCTCCACCTGCAGCCCTCTGGGCCCTATTTGAGCAGCATCTTGCCCTAATCAAGGATAAGGACTTTGGGACACTAGTGCAGTATCAAAGCTCAACAGTAATGTAACAGCCCAAGCATTCCATTTCAGATGAACTGAGGCAGATGTAAGAAAGGAAGGAGCTGGGGGAAATGTTAGACATCACATGATGAATTCTTCCTTGACTTTGTCCACTGAAGACAAAATGGTAACATGGCCTGATGTGGGCCCACAATCAGGTGTGCCAACCTGATTTATCTGTCATGATTTCTGCTCAGGTCTCTGCTGGGAAACCTGATTGGGAATTCTATGGAGTGAATGGGCCATTTCAACCACAGTCTATTACTAGCTTCTCACAAATGTTCCTTGCTGCTTGGGGAAAGAAGGGTCATCCATCGAACACCTTGGTGCCTTCTCTGCTTGCCACGTGCTGCAATTATTTGCTTTGGCACAGCAGATCTCTGGATGGCGAGCAGGCACGCTGCTGTTCTCCCCATGCACTGGAAAAGGAAAGGATACAAATTGCAGCAGTCCAGGGCAGCCTTCGTTTATCCTGCAAGGAATGGGATTTTTTTGAGAATACTGCTATTTATTTCTATAAAAGCCATTGTATCTCTGCTGACAGCTTTCCTTGCCCCAAGAGGGATGGTGGTGAATATACACCTCAGTGGGGCGTCCCAGGATGCAAATAAAACTTCATGGAAGGAAACCTTTTCATCAGAAGGTACTTGAGCTCAGCATGCCCTGGGGCAGAGAGAGGAAGATTCTCTGTTCCAATTTTACACACGCTTTGCATCATCTTACACAAATAGAGCAGCTGCTGTCCTGCATGCTGGAAAATTCATCAACACCTCACACAGGGCATGTCCTGCTTGCACCTACAAACATGTCAGGTCCCTGACATTCTATGCCCTCTGGCATCACACTGCCAGTCCATGAAGGTGCATGGCTCAGAGAAAAGAGGACCAGAGTGAAAGCACAGATGTACACAAAGATACATATTCAAGCTGTGAGTACAACCCATAGGCCTGATTTACTTCTCGTTCCCATCAGTTGTTTTGTGTGTCTCCTCCCCTCAATGATTTCCAGGGGATCAATGCCTAAATGGATTTATGGAATTTAAAAAAAAAAAAATTAAAAAAAAAAAATCAATTTCAAGGTTACAAGAGATTGGAAACAATTTATCACCTCCTTTGAAAGTGTTTAGAGCAACTCTCCTGGGAAGCACTACACCAAATGAAGGAAATGTGTCTACCTGACTGAGGTGTCTGAAATAGCAGGAAGAAGGCTGTGGAAATAAACCAAAGGCTCTGGACTGCTGCAAACCTAATTAAACCTTGATTTAACTGGGGCTGCAATTTTTAATCTGGAATTTATTACTACTAATAAAGAGATTTGCTGAAGCATTCCTTTTGTTTTCTTAACATCGCTTAATCCATCAGTCCCCAGAATATATTCCCGGAGACAGACATCTATACTGGCAGCTTCTAGCACTGACACAGGCAGCTTCTAGCACTGACACAGGCAGCTTCTAGCACTGACACAGGCAGCTTCTAGCACTGACACAGGCAGCTTCTAGCACTGACACAGGCAGCTTCTAGCACTGACACAGGCAGCTTCTAGCACTGACACAGGCAGCTTCTAGCACTGACACATCAACTCACCCTTGGTTAATAACACCTAAATGAAAACCCAAAAGTGTTTTGAATGCACTGATATTACCCTGCCTTAGCTCTGTCTTTCTTTTGTGTGGCCACTGAGCCTCTGATATTTGCATAACTGCCTGATTTATTATTAGTTGTTAGGTACAAATGAAAGACATTTCCTTGCATTACATTTCTAGAGAAAAACACAACCTGATAAATGAGATTTTTTTTTTTTGTTAACAGTCCATCCAAAGTCTATGAAGAACTAGTGAAAATATCAAGAAAAGGCCCAGTAAATCAGCTGTGAACAAAACCAGAGGTGGACCATGACGTACTTTCCTCCCCACTTTCCAGAAGCTGCTCATTAAGTCCCATTTTCAGCTGGGGTGGAGACAAGCCGCAGAAATTCCCAGGATGAGATAACACTGCTGTCTGATTAAACAAGAAATGTAACATCAATCAAGCCAGACTTGCGAGAAAGATATCACTCTCCTGTGTACACAGGCACCAGCATTACACAATGTGTTTGCCCCAGAGCATCCTGCCCACCTGCTCTCTTCCTGTTCACCTCAGACCTGCCTAAGATCAGGACCATTTCTCCAGCCTAGAAGTTTCAACCTTTATCTCTCAGCCTGCCCAAACAGTGCTGGCTAAACAAAGACTTTAAGAGAGGAAATGACTGCATTTTGTGAGAGATGTAGTCCAGAGAGCTTGAGCAGCACACAAGGCCAAACAGAGCAACGCCGGATGCTTTCACAAGGGAAAACTTCTACATCCTTTCTTACAGTAGGAATGATCCCACAGAGGAAAGGATGACCTCCAGATGTAAGTCATACTAAGGAAACGATACTTTAAAAGTAAAGCTCAAGATTCTTGTACTTCCTGTGCTTAGGGATTTTCTAGTAAGTCTGATTAGGTACTCCACACACATTTGCTGGGTGAAGAAGAGCAACGTGTTTGGTAGAAAGCAAGTACAGAAACACTCTCTGTTACTCTGCACAAGCATAATAAGCTTTTAAAACACTTAAATATAAAAGTTTAGAAAAGCAGGCATGAATGTGACTGCCCACATCCCTTGGGATGGCAGGAAGCTGGGGATGCTCCAGTCAGCAGCTCGTTCCAGCTCCAGCACATTTCTGCATTTTGTGACACAGCAGCCACTGCCAGGACCAATGCATGCAGAGTCCCAACACACACAATGCTCTGTAAAAAGGCAAAACCCTCTGAGTTGCCCAAGAGTGCTTTGGTAGAAATAATTCAAATGGCAAGCCAGCACTTATTGTAATAAACCCATTTCAAGTGGATCTGGTTTGTTCCCGACATCAATTAATAGCAATTCTTGGCCAGCTAAAGACGCAGCTTCTGCCCACTGGACCTTCATGTAATGACACTAAAATGCTAACAACCCTGGCTCATTACAGGGACTACACATGCTGTTTCCCCCAGCGCAGACTGTTCAACACTCCTTTTTTGAAAGTATTTACTTTCAAATTCATTTTGAGACGGGTTTGGCAGCAAGAAGCGCAGCGCACAATTCCTCTGTCCACCGTAGCCATGTAATTTGTTATAACCCAGCTTTCCAGGCACTCACTCTTAGATACCTACAGAGATGCTTTAAGGAGGGCTAGCGGCAAATGTCTCCTTATGAGAGAAACAACCCAGCACTCCCCTTTGCTCATTTCCTTCAACAAAAATGCACCAGCTCTGCTGCCTCTGTGCAAATCAATCTACCCTAATTCACAGCACTAATACTCATCAACCTGCCCCAAGTGCCTGCTTCTCCCACACAGTAACCCTGTGAGGAGCCAACCAACACCTTTCCCTTCCATCCCCCCTGCACTCACCCAAGCTTCTGGTCATGGCCAGTGTCACAGCATCTTCAACTAGACTGCCAACCCTCATCTGCTACATTTAAGCCGCAGCCATGCCTCCAACATGACTTCTGTATTGGTAAGGGCCATTTGGGGTTACAACAAAAACAGCACTGCAGCACATCAAAACAAAGTATCTCAGAGATAAAAATCAATAGGGAAGTTTGGAGGCAAAATGAAAAAATAAAACCCAAAGATGTAATGTTCTATTTCACCAAAATGCTGCCCTTTGGACATAACAGAGGATTCTCAATAGGTAACATGGAAAACTATTGCTAGATATTAGGAATATCTTGTGAGTATGAGAGATGACTCCAGCAGCCTTCTAAATCAACTTAATGCCTCATTTTCCTAGTATCAACTTCTGATCATTTCTTTTTGCTATTGTATCCAGTGTTCCAGTCACACATTTTCCTTCCATCTTCCCTATACCTGGCTTCAGGAAAGGACAAACCATTAGAACAGGGGCAGCTGCACAGAAAGGATGCTTGGAAAAGCTCCTTTAACTTTCTTTTTTTTTCTGCATTTGTATCAGCTGTTAATTCATCTTTCCCAAAGCTGTGAATATCTGGAATTTTGTTTCAAGGAAGCCATGCTCCGTTTAATAACAAGAACAATCAAATGCTATGATTGGTATGAAGTAACTTTTGTCTTTGACCTTTTTATTACTGGCAAAATGTCATCAGACTATTAGAGTGCAGAGAGCACAATCTGTGATAAATAACCTTGTGTTGCCAAATACCAGACCAAAACACCCCCTCGTCTCTGTCTGGACACATACCTTCGTTTTCCAGAATGGTTTGATTTATAAAGCATTACAGATAACCAACAGAGTCTGAATGCCAACTGCAGTACTGTGGGTGAGCAGGGCTCAGTCAGTTCTTAGAAGCACAAACAAGTGGGGGAAGGAACAAAAAAGCAAAAGCCACAGTGCAGCTTTACTTCTCTCTGTGGCAGCTGCAAGATCACTGCTGGCACATCACATGAAATCTTTATCTGAAATACAGAATCATGAAAAATTGGAAAGGACCCAGCAAAAAAACTCACAAGGATGTCTCCAGGTCTTAAATGAATTGCAACGAGAGATTTAAGGTGTTCAACCGTCTTAACTAATCAAAGACACTTACAGCATCACCTGAACATAAACTGCAATTACTCAGAGGGAAGAGATGTCAGGAAGCTGGAAAAATGAAGCTAGGAAAAAGCCAGATCAGAGAGAAAGTACACATCTATTATTGTAAAGATAATTACCCTTTTCACACATTGCTGAAAAGCACAAAAGAATCACCAACAAGCATTAAAATGCACGGGATGCCTAAGATACATGCTGTAATTCAGCCAGAAACTTACCAGATGGGAGGCAAGAATCCCAGCCTAAAATCCTATGGCTTGCAGATGCAAACTCAAATGAGATCAACAGGGACACTTTTGGCTTTAAAATCCAGGATGCAAAGAAAAGCTGAATGGTCCAAAAGGCAAACTCCAGCCTTCCTACCTGAGCACAATGACCGCCTTACAAACGCACCATGCCAAGTGCTGTAGTCTTCCTCAAGGCTGCCTGTACCGCGCAGCGCAGCAAGCAGTCAGTGAGGTAGCCAGCAATGGGGTAACAAGCCAATGTTTCTTGTTAATCACTTCTAACCCCTAAACAATATATTTATTCTGTATTCAACTCTTCTAAGGTCCATTTCCTAATCAGCCTGGAGAGAAAAAAAAAAAAGGCTTTACTGACTGCAAATAAAATAAGCCTTTTTATTATTTCATATGCTGTTTCATTTTCTGGTACTCAGAACTAAATGGTACAGACATTTACAGCACTGGGAGTCTCATCTGCAGTTCATCTAAGACAGACTCGCTGAGCCAACAGCTCAGAGCACAGTAGGGTCACCCATTAAAAATACTACGGCTTAATTCACGGCTTCCTATGGCACCCACTGTGTGTGCAGCTCAGCTCCTCTTCAAGTCACTATTAAGAGCTACACTACTTAACTCACCATTTAATTTTGACATTAAATGAAAGCAAAGAGAGTAACAGCAACAAAAGCAAAACAACAAACAAGGTGCAGTAAAAAAAGAAGAAGAAAAAGATGGGTCTGAAGATTTCGCACTAGCTTCATTCAGACAGTAAAGAGGCACACTCTGGATGGGACAGGGCAGCAGACACGGCCAAATAATCCAGAGAAAGATATCAGACCCTCTTCCTACCCTCACAGCAGAGTCTTGTAGACCCAAACCCAATCCCCAAACTTACGCTTCGTTCATTATTTTTCCAGTGCAGGCAGAGGCACAGGGGTGCAACCAACTTCCCCACAGCTACATGAGGCCTCTGATAGAAGGAGGAACTAACACTGATCTCCTGAATCCAAAGCCAAATGCTTTAACCACAAAGTTATCCTACCTTCATTGCCTCAACCTGTCTGAATCCAGAAGTACCAAATTACTGGAGGAGGGAAGGGAAAAAACCTGAATACTTATCTGGAGTATTTCTGACCCTAGAGCAGACACTGCTTACATTAGTGCAAGTCTCTCCTACTGCAGTCCAAGGAAATTGGAGGAAGGGTATGAACTTCTAGTGCTCAAAATGCTCAACCTTCTGAAGTTCAAGTGAGGCTGACACAGAGCCTCTATTAAACCAAGCAAAAAGCCTCATATTGCTTAATGCTCTTTAGACAGGGGACTGGAATGCTCAAGAGATTAAATAATTCATGCATAATTCACCCCTTCTCCAGGGGTTCACATTCGGACCAGATCCCAAGTGTCAAGTAGAATCACGCACATACTTCAAGAGATAAGGGAATGGCCTGAGTACAAGCTCCAGGAGACAAATCTTCAAATGGGACAAGTCCCTGTGGATCAGTGTGGCAGCACTCCTAGCAGGACAGCGAGAAAAGCCAGTGGAGGGAATACTGCAGACAAGTGGCGTGCTGGAGCCCAGGGTGCAGAAGTGAATAAACAAGGGAACACAGTTTGGGTTTCCCCTTGATAGTTTCAGCTGCAGAAGACCTGCTGAAATCCTGTCCCAAATAAATCACTTTCATCCACATGCAGAGGCTGGGTGTGCTTACATTAAAAGCATAAAGATACCAAACATGCCAAAACAAAGAGCTGGTGAGTTTCTACACAGACTGGACAACTCCGCACACCTTGCAATCTGCTGAGGCACTCAAAGGGAGCCAGAGGGACCTGACCATCTGCACAAGCTGCTCACAGATCCAGCCAGGGAAGGAGAGCAGCTGAAGCAGATGCTGGTGGATGGTGTGGCAAGCTGGTACACACCCACACAACCAGCCTGGGGACCTGAGCTGTTGTGACTTGCTGCAACCAGAAAACTGCAGCAAACTCCACCTTGCTCTGTAGGGCAAAGCACGGAGGGAGCAGGGCCTCTGGGGAGCCATGGTACAAACCAGTGCCTCCTGCAAGAGAGCAGGCAGAGCTGCCTCCTGCAAGAGCATTTTCCATACACTGCCCCTGCTCACGTCGCTCCAGGCATAACTTGGAGGTGCAATCTGCTTCTTCACTCTCTTTCCACAGCCATTTGCACTTGTGGTGCCTGCTGTTTCCTTTCAAAAAACCGAGGGTCCCTGAGGTGCAAGGGGCAGAAAGCTCTTCTAGCAAAACCTGGGAGCCAGCAATAGAGAGGGGAAAATAAATTATTAAGGCCTACCTCGATGCAGATTTTCTTTCTGCTGGAGCAAAACTTAAATCTCTTTCTTTCCCCATTGTGGCTATGGTAATAATGCACAACTATTCATTATCCTCATCTTAACTAGAAAAGCCTCTTTCAATTAAGCACTTAATATAATTATGGTGAATTAAATAGAATTGAGGGGGAAAAAGGCTTTTTCAGAGCTATTATCTTACCTCTATGAAACTCTATCAGTTAAAAGTGAATCTAGCTATTAAACAATAAGGGTTTGTGTCTATTCAGTGAGCAGAAAAGAAAGATGTTCAGCTGAAAATTGTTCAATTGCTATTTCCAAATTCAATTCTAGATCTCCAAGGGAAAATGGGAGAATCTCATTAAGAATGGCACAATGTCCCTTTTTGCACTGTGCAGGCAGCATGTTAGCACCGATTCTCCCTTTGCTTCCATTCACCTCAACAAAGTTTCCTTGTTTTGAGGAAACTTTCCTTGTTATGAGGAAAGAATTTGCATCTTACAAAATAACACCACCACCAAAACCACAAACCAAGTAATTACCTTCGGGTGTTTTTAGCAAAGTTCCCTCCAGTTTACAATGTGTTAATGTGATTTGAGAGACACACAGCCTAAAAAGCACTTGGCTCCTGTGAAGTCAACGGGAAAACACAGACCTCCAGAGAGTCAGGATGTCAAAAACATCACAGGAGGCCAGAAGGAAATCAGGTAAGAAGCCATGTGCATTTACATGCCATCTAATAAACATACAGTGCTCAGTGGGAAGAGCTTGGCGGATCCAGTTCTGCAAACACTGACTCGCACAAACAAGTCCCTATTTAGAGCAATCTCGTTGCAGTCAAAGTAATTTAGTTTGTGAGGACAAAGTGCAGACAAGGATTTCATGCCCATTCAGATCTGTACCACAGAAGGATGTGAAAATCCCAAACACAGAACTTCCCTAGGAGCTCAGTCTGTCTAAAGTAATAATAACAATAAAAAGACAAAACACCTTCAAGAGGTATCCGAAAGGGGCTCTTGGTAAATAGTTATCCTATGTTTTCAAAAATAAATCAAACCCTGGCATGGTAATGCTTGGACTATTACAACAATCAATGTTTTTAATACAAATCTGACATACCAGCCATCAGGAATAAAATATCAAGCAGGAAATAACTTTATTATATTGTTCAGCAATTGGGAGAGCCTTAGCAATGATTAGCAGCCAATGCTAGAACTGCTCTCCACTAACTATGCTTCTTGTGGATATCAACGAAGCTTATACCAACAGGGTGATGGCAGCTGACAACAGCTTTAGAGCAGAGAACAGCACATTGTGCTTTTCTGGGAAAGGGAATCTTGAGCACTGTAAGCATTACTGTGGTTGCATTGCTTCTGAGTCAGTCCATTATTGCTCAATGTTTCCCACTTGGTCCCTGCTTACCTTTTATTTCCTCGTGAGGATGCACCTGTTCAGAGAAAAGAATAAAACTGGCACTGTTGCACCTGCTCTCTCAACTAATTTAGAGGAGTTATTCAGTACCTTGCTCACACAATGGGATTATTTTTGTTTATATTACAGAACAGCCCAGCAGAAGCCAAGGCCACGCTGCACTAGGCATTGTGTGAACTTACAACAAAAGACAGACCTTGACACCAGAGAACATGTAATCCAAGCAGGCATAAGGGAAAAGGAAAAAGGCACAGAAAGCTGAGGCTAACGCACCGTGGCCAGGTACCTTCTCAGGCCACTCAGGAATAGGAGACCACACATCTCAGATACACTCATTGTGAGGGGATCCTGCCAGCTTCTCAGCACGCCTCACCCTCTTGGAAAAGAAAGCTTTCAGCACCTACGCTGAGGGTTTCCACAAGCCAGAACCTGAATACCAGCTTGGAAAAAAATTAGGTTAGATGCCTGACAGTCTGGGCTGGGTTTACACAGCCTCCAACCTGGTCCACAACTAGAGTTCCCCAAGCCTACTGCACTGCATAGATGCCTGAATAAATGAGTCCAGTATGTCAGCGTGCCTCCCAAGAGCTGGAGTCCAGGGAGACACTCAGGAGGTAACAGTGGTTTGATTACAGGCGAAAAAGTCTGGGTGGATCATTAAAAAAATCTGGGGCCTGGTTTGCATCTACTGAACCTGAATTAAAATTAATAAATAAATAAAATCAATTTATGACCATTCTTAGCAAATGACACCTCCTCTTCAGTGAGGAGTGTCACAAAGGCAGGGCAAGACAAGGAAGGTGGCCCAGATAAACAGATGTTAAAATACAATACAATACAATACAATACAATACACCAGGTTGGAAGAGACCTTCAAGATCATCGCGTCCAACCCATCAAACAATCCAACCCACCCAACAACTAGACCATACAGCCAAGCACCCCATCAAGTCTTCTCCTGAACACCTCCAGTGAAGGTGACTCCACCACCTCCACGGGTAGCCGATTCCAATGGGCAATCACTCTCTCCGTGTAGAACTTCTTCCTAACATCCAGCCTAAACCTGCCCTGGCGCAGCCTGAGACTGTGTCCTCTTGTTCTGGTGCTGGCTGCCTGGGAGAAGAGGCCAACCTCTGCCTGGCTACAACCTCCCTTCAGGTAGTTGTAGAGAGCAATAAGGTCACCCCTCAGTCTCCTCTTCTCCAGGCTAAGCAACCCCAGCTCCCTCAGCCTTTCCTCATAGGGCTTGTGTTCCAAACCCCTCACCAGCTTTGTTGCCCTTCTCTGGACACGTTCCAGCAAGTCAACATCCTTCCCAAACTGAGGGGCCCAGAACTGGACACAGTACTCAAGGTGTGGCCTAACCAGTGCAGTGTACAGGGGCACAATGACCTCCTTGCTCCTGCTGGCCACACTGTTCCTGATGCAAGCCAGGATGCCACTGGCCTTCCTGGCTGCCTGGGCACACTGCAGGCTCATGTTCAGCCTACAATCAACCAGCACCCCCAGGTCCCTCTCTGCCTGGCCACTCTCCAGCCACTCTGACCCCAGCCTGTAGCACTGCCTGGGGTTGTTGTGGCCAATGTGCAGAATCCGGCACTTGGATGTGTTAAATCTCATGCCATTGGACTCTGCCCATCTGTCCAGCCTGTCGAGGTCCCTCTGCAAAGCCTCTCTGCCCTCCAGCAAATCAACTGCTGCCCCCAGCTTGGTGTCATCTGCAAATTTACTGATGATGGACTCAATGCCCTCATCCAGATCATCAATAAAGATGTTGAAGAGCATGGGGCCCAGTACTGATCCCTGGGGCACACCACTAGTGACAGGCCGCCAGCTGGATGTGGTGCCATTCACCATTACTCTCTGGGCTCGGCCCTCCAGCCAGTTCCTAACCCAACGCAGTGTGCTCCTTTCAATGGAAAGAAGAAAACCTATTTTAAACCAAATTCAAAAATACAGAGACTGTGTTTTTCATGCCTAACACACCTGTGTCCTGCTGGAGATTGACAATAACAGAGAGCTCCATGGAAGGCAGCTAAAATTGCTGCCTTCCCCACTAGTGCTGTAATTTGTACGGTGTGTTCAGTGTTCACAAAAAGCCTTCATAATCCAAGAGAGGATTTACAACTCCATGGGAAAAAATCGTTCAGACCTGAACTGCGTTTGACCCATATATGAAAGAAAAGGTCATAAAATAATCTGCAAGTCCAGATTCCTTTCCTTAGTAAGGTAAGGAGAGGGGGAATATTCACTGTATCAGCAACTGTCAGGCTTGCAGCATCATGCCAGCTTCTTTTCAAATCAACACAGCAAGAAAAGACAGAAAGATTCATCTTATTAAATGGAAATCTCATCTGTATGCATCCATGCCAGGAGCTTGCCAGAATAACTCCCCTGACCCCCATTAATTTCAGTGGCAATTTCAAATTCAGCTTCCAGGGATTTTACAGATGAGGCAGCAGCAGCTCCCTGAGTGAGTAGTGCAACGTTTGATAAAGTACCAATAAAGCTCAGTCAGCTCCTCCTCCTATATAAAAGTTATCCTCCCCTGATGCTCTAAGTCATAACATTAAAAAAAAAAAAAAGTAAAAAGAAAATATTTAGGAAAAAAATAATTAAAAACCCCAAAATGTTCTTTTCATACTGCCAAAATTACCCACAGAGAGTTGCAGTTACTGGCACCATGCAACACAACAGAACTCCCTGCCTCCCCTCGCTGGGATGCGGCAATTGTTTGCTGTGAGGAGAGGATTCCCTGTCATAATCTGAGAAAAGAGCAAAACAATTGAGCAGTGCAACGCTGGCATAGGCTATGCACTCTTAATGCCATCAAACAACACAGGTAACAAAAGTCGAACTGTCTCTGCAGCACTAAAGGTGGGAAAGAGCAATAAGAAGCCAACAGTTCCCTGGAACAAATCACATTAGCATGGAAATGAAAGCTCCTCTTAGAGCAATCGCATGGTTTTGCAGCGAGAAAGCTGAAGGAGAACTAGCAGGTGACTGCTTTTGTGCTCAAAGTGCTGGGATGCAGAAGGACCAAGTTCACATTCAAGCTTTCCCCTCAGCACAGAACTAGACATTTGATCATTCCACGCCTCCCTTCCACATCTCACAGAAAAGCAGCAAGTCTGCTTTTATCTCAGCCTCTGCCAATCAATTCAGACATCATACCCTTGGGACTCTGCTGCAGCAGCACGCTGCTGTGGGAATACACACAAAATAGCTATTACATTATTCCTTGGGGGGACAATTTCCCATTGATTGATTCACTAATGGATTGGACAGGAGGAAGGGGGCCGACTTGGTGTTGGAGTTTCCCCCATACCCCTAAAGAATAGCTGCACATGTCCCACTTCATTAAGGAAGTGTACTTCTCTTTTGCTTGGTTCATTTTATACTGATGCAATAGGGTTTGGGTTGCCAGAAAAACCAAATTCACACAGCCCTACAGCCAGTTCCCAGGAAACCAAAGCCTGGCTGAGAGTTTAACAAAACACATACCAAAAACATTACCAGAAAGGCTGCCAACATGATAAGGTTATCAATATTGGCCCAGAGCACAGACCTCAGTGACACATTTCAAAAAGGAAGGTATACACCTAGCTGTTTATTAAACAGCAAAGAAAAGAGCCTTTTCCATCAAGAATTTGATTTACACATCTATAAATCCTTCAATACAAAAGGAAGTCATGGCACAACTTCAGCTGTAGCTCTACAAATGCAACATAAAACTCTGAGACTTGAGAAGAAGAACTATGCCCACAATTTTTTGGTGCCGTTTGAAAGACAAAAACCCAACCCACACAAGCAGCTGCACTACTCTAACCTAGAAAAGACTAATCCACTTTTCACATCACTCTCCTTGTGTGATGGGCAGAAACCATTTAAGGGTGACTCCTACTGGTCTGCTGTCAGCTGCTTCCAATTTTGCAGACTATTCCCCTTTAATCCTGTGATTGTTTCATATTACACAGCTGCATACACAGCGCCTAGAGCCTGGTGCAAGCTCCACACCCCTACACCTTGAAACTATATTACAACAATTCAGAAATGTGGAAACCATTTAAATAATCCTCAGCTTTTGAATCCCTCTGTGATAAAATGCTCCTGGTCAGCAGGCATGATTTTGGGAAGTTTTCCTTACTTCCTGGCTCACCTGACCTCACATTCCAAGCTTGGGAGAGGACACCCATGAATTAACTTTGCTCCCACCACCTCTAGAGCAGCAATTGACAGGAGCATTTCAACAAAGAGGCTCAGAGCTGCTGCTAACTGAAGGCTGGCCTAAAATATACAGTATGGTAAAATGTGCTGTGTCCAATTAGTATCACAGCAGAAGCACGGGCTTTGTCAATTTCACAGGCAGGAAAACTGCTCCTGAAGAGCAACCCATCACAATGAGGGGGAGACATGAAGAAGGCAGGCAGGTACAATGGGAAGATGAGACTGGAAAACCAGGGCAGCATGTAGACAGGTGCCTCTTGGGACTTGGGAGAAAATTCTCAGTAGCTCATCTTCTGGAGTAATAAAGCAGCAGGTCTGTCCAGGATGTACATGTTCCTTAGTCTTCCACAGAGGCTCAGCAGCTGCTTATCAAAAGGGTGTTTTTCGGGATGGCTGTCTCCTTCCTCCTTCATCACATGGCCAGAAAGAGCCACAGTGGTGGGGAGGGGCTGGGATGAGGGCAGAAGCTGTGATTTAGACACAGCCCTGTGCCATTAAATGTACCACAACCACACAGCTCAATGAGAAAGGCTGAGAGCTCCACACGTAGCAGCTTCTGGGAGGAGTTTGTTCACTCTCAGAAGCTCGGTGCTCTGGAAAGAACAGCACAAACACCAGCAATGACAGTCAGGCGCCTGCACAAGGAGAAAGCATGCCCAGCCCCACACTGAGGCAGGCTGGCATAGCAGGTCATCATCATTCCTACCCAAACTAATGTGTATTTGGCACTTGGATTGTCAGTTGCCATTCCCCAGGCTGCTTGTGTGTCCTTTACCTTAGTAACTACAGCAGGCATGCACAAACACCTACAATGTGCTGCCAGAGACATCTCATGTTGAGAAGTGGAGGCGTGAGGAGCAGCATTTCTGGATGAGAAAAGACTGTGCTATTAATGCTCCAAAGCAGGGAGGTCAGAAGAAGAAACACTAAATGCATCCTTCCCCACCACCACCCCACCCCAATACAAGAAGAGATCAAATAGCACAAATCTGTGCAGTTGCTGAGGGAGGTCTGTGTTCCATGTCTCAGAAGAAGCAGGACCCTCCTGACATGCTTTAGGGCAATCTCATGTTTGCCTCTTCAGCCCCTGATCCAGTCTTAAAAGACCTTTACCACTGGCAACACTGACAATGTCACGACTGCCTTCAGCAGGTAACAGGTCCTTTAGACATACATGAGTCAAATCCAGTTCACATCAGCTTCACTAAAATGTTTATGATCTATGAACATTGTATGGATTAGCTGATTCTGAGTTTTGCTCTGAACATAGCACACTGACTTCAAAACTGCACATTGCAGATCACAGGAACGGCCTTTCCCTAGAGATATCCCAGATTCCAAACCACAGCACCATATCGGACACACAGCCATTTTTTCCTGCTGTAGCCAAGAGAGCACCTTGCTAAATCCCTAACCCAGCAATGGAGACTGAACCACCTGTACTGTACAAGCCTCCCTCCCACTCACCTGATGAATCAGTGTTGCAATAAAGCAAATGGAAATTAAATTAAGTACCATGAGAAGATTACAGCAGTAAATCTGCCTTTCAGTTACATTTGTGTAGCACCATGACTAAATTGTTCCTTAGGTTCACATTGCCCACTTCAGACCAAAACGGGCTGTGGGCAGGACTAGGGCCTGCATTTTTTCCCTTGAATCAAAGAGCTGCCATCCCTACCTTGATCAAAAGCATCACAAAGAACGAAACCCGACTGCCTTGCTGCCCCATACCTTTTCAGCCCAGCTCATAATAATAATAATAATAAAAATAAAAATAAACAACCAGGTTGGAAGAGACCTTCAAGATCATCACATCCAACCCATCAAACAACTAGATCATGTCACCAAGCACCCCATCAAGTCTCCTCCTGAACACTCCAACGACGGTGACCCCACCACCTCCCCAGGCAGCCCATTCCAATGGGGAATCACTCTCTCTGTATAGAACTCAGACATCATCCTCCTCGCCAGGCTGGGCTGACTGTACTCTCAGGGTCACCTACCATCCCATCACAATCTGCTCTGTGGAGAACTTCCCTATTTACAGCAAGAAAACACCATGCAGAGGGGATGCGACTGCAGAGCATGACTTGAGGCTTATCTCCCTCCCTCTCCACTCGCACCTCTTTGGAAACCTGCTGCCAAGGAGGAGAGGTGGCAGCTGGGGACACGTCCAGTGCAGGGCTGCTCCACGCTGTACAGCCATTGCTGAGTACTGTTATTTCCTTGCAGCAGTGCAATGGCAGGGAAGGAATATTTTGACAACAAAGATGCTGGTGCAGCCGGATGGAGCAATGAGGTGGCTACACGGCTTAGAGAAGTTTCCTCCTCACTTTAGGTTTGTGTAGCTCTCTAAAGGCACGGATTCTGATCCAGCAGACAATTTTATGTGTTTATGCATTTATCACTTTGCTTAGTGCAGGCTAAAAGCATTTCCAAACTCAGGTCTACCTGGTTTTTAAATATCATGCTGGAGATCATTTGCATAGCTATTTGTACAAGTGCCTATAGGATAGGTAATTAATGTCCTCACATGTAGCGAACGCAGCTCAGTGTAGTCTCCTGACTATTTCCTCACCATCCTGGAATAAGTATGTTAAAAATGGGTTCCACCAACCAGATAAGCCCACACGTCTTAAAGACTCGATGTCACCTTGACAGCCTGCAATCCCCCACGCCACGACAGCCAAACAACAGCCACCCAGCCCTGATGCGGAGGGGGACAGCCCATAGCCCCCACTTCTAAAACCCAAACGGCAACAGACACAAACAGAAAGGGCAAAAGAGCCTCGCTACACATAACATCGGTACCACGCGTGGCCAAAAGCATCAGGGCTACCTTCCCAGGGCTGCCAAAGCTCAGCCTCTAACTGAAAGCACTCCGCTCGCCAGACGACTCCGGGGTACCACGTTACGCTTAAAAATCGGAAGGCTAGCTGCGTGGGGTACATACAAGAGCAGCGGCTGGCTTGGGGCAGGAGGTAGAATGGATTTATTGGGGTAATTGGGGGGAGGAGGGGGTTACTTGCTTTGTGAGGGTATTTGGGGAAGGATAATTTTGGGTGTGTTGGGGGTGGGTGAAAGTGGCTTCTAGGGGGTAAAGGGCTCGGAGACAGTCAGCCCCGAAGCTGGAGAAGCGGGGAGCCCAGCGCGCCTTACCTGGTCGGGGCGGCCGAGCCCCCGGGCGGCGCTGCCTTCAGCAAGCCGCGCCCCGCCGCCGCCGCGCCGCCTGCATCGCCGCCGGGACACGCGTGGGATGGGGCCGAGGGGACACGCGTGGGCCGCGCCGAGCTGTCCCCCGGCGGCACGGAGAACGCAGAGCGGCGGGCCGCAGCCGGACAGCTGCTCGGAGGAGGCGGCGGCGGCGGCAGGAAATACCAAAAGACTGATCCAACCACGCTAGAGAGGGAGGGAAGAGAGGGGGAATAGAGGGAAAAATAGAAGGAGGAGGAAGAGGGGGGGGGGAAAAGGAGAGAGGAGAAAAGAGAAAGGAAACGTACAAAATCCGGGTGGGATCGGCTCGGCGCGGAGCGGGAGCGCCCCCGGGACCTCCCCGGCCTCTGCGCCGGCCCGGCTCGGGCTGTTATTCCCCCTGGAGTTTGTTTCTTCCTTCTCCCCCATGCAGTGAGAGGCTGAAGCCAGAGCAAAATAAATAATGCCAAAAAATACCAAAAAATAAACCAACCCCACACAAAAATTATGCGGCCCCCTCCCCAACAAGCACTCGGCCATCCCTGGGGTTCGCGATGCCGTGGGCAAGGTAACGGAGAAAAGGCAACCTGGGTAGATGCCCTGGCTGAAGCTCTCCAACTGCAGCAGCACTGGGTCTCAGCATCCAGCCATAAGCCTCCTCCGACGCCGTGACTGAAAGGCGCCCATGCAATGTGCAGCCCCTGCCACACAGCCGAGCACGCTCCCAGCCTCGCCTGTGGATCCGGAGCAAAGAATCACCCCCAGGGCCAGCACGGACCCCTTAAGCTCCTCCACACCAAGAGGACAGTCCAATCGTTGCATCCCTGGTAGCAGCGTGCCTGCCCCTCGGGGGAGACCTGACTTAACAGGACCTGATGAAACATCTCGGGCAGAAAAGGGTCCATCCACATGCATCTAAATGCTGCTTTCTCTCCACCCTGTGGATCTCACGGCTCAACACCGGACCAAGAATAATAAACCAAGTGGGACCTCATGCTTCCTTCACCACCATGGGGAAAAGTAACGCTCAAAGTCCACCCAGGCTTGGAGTAACATAAAGGGCACCCAAACTTTCTGAAACCAACATCACATGAGGCAGCAATGTGACCAACATGCATGTCTGACTATCATCACTGAGTCTGAATCACCCATGTGCAGCTGAGCACTTGGTACAAAATACAGCATGGACTCTGAAACCAGAAGTGTGAAATCAGATGCCTGAAGTGCTCTGCTACCCCACCCTTTACATCAGGAACTAAATCCTTTTTCTCTGTAGTGCTACAGCTTCTAAATCAAGACATAGACCCATAAGCTCTAATGATGCTCATGCTACCCATCAAGCCAGCTGCCAACTCTAAAGAGCAACAGCTCATTAATTGAAAGGTCTCCTAGATCTAAGAGGAAAAATCCTGAATTCATCCAAAACTGCAAGCTCAGTTGGACCAGGACACAATTTCTCTCACCAACTAAAATCCATCCAGGGACTGCAAGGCTTCACCCCACATCACTGATTGCCATGTACCTAATGTTAGCTTGTAGTGGTAACTGATTTTCTCCTAATGCACTTGGTGGGACAGAGCAACACATGCTATACCTAGCTAGGAGTACAGCATGGAGAGAAAATTCACCCTCTATGCTCTTTCTTGGAAGTTCTAGTACAAAGCAGAACTATGAGCAGACCACACAGCCTCACCTGTCCCTGCTATTTAGTAGTCACCACACCACCCCCTCAAATGAGTCCCTGAGTCACTTGCAGAGCAGGTAATAGAATTCACCTGTATTTGCAATGAGTTCTGCCATCATCTGCAAGCTGAGGAGAGCTGTCAGGATTCCAGATGCCTGTAAATCAGTTGGGACTTTGACTTAATCCTCACAATTTTTTTTGCCTGAGGGCAAGCCTGTACTGTGCAATGGGGCAGGGCACTGCCCAGGGATGACAGGAGGAAGATGAGCCAAGGCCTCTTGTCACCCTGGCTCAGGGTACTGCCAAGCAGACCCACCCATATTGGAGGCAGAAGCAGCTTTATCCCAGCTTATACTGCCTCTCCCTCTTGACTTGTCTGATCCAGGCTGCTCTCTGTGCCCTCTGCACCTTTCACCCTTTTGTGTTTCAGGTTGGCTCTGTCAAATGCAACCAGGTAGTTTGCCAGCACCTTGCCTGGTTCAATGGCTGTTCCATTAAACCATGAACTGACCCTGCTATCTGCATCCAGACTGGTTTTGTCCAGCCATGGCAACAGAAGTGGCTCCTTAGCTACTTTGGTACAGAGATCTAGGGTTTCTTTCATCCCTACATGAATCACAGTGGGACTGTCCACTTCCCAAGGACTTCTGTTTTAAAAGTATTTAAAACCCTTTTCAAAACCCTTTTAAAAGGCATTTTTGGCTTAAGTTTCCCACTAAATTATTTTTTTCTCAGGCAGCTATTCCATGATTATGAATATTTTGTCTGTTCACTACCACGTTGTCACACAGAGCTGACTTGATAAAAAACTGACCATCCAAAAACATTCCCATCAAAACAGTTAGAGACTCTGATAAAGAAAAATGCTTTCCTGTGTGCTCTAGGGCAGCACATGTGACATTACTGATGGTGTGGCAGGGGGATTGAAACTGTAACTGATCTCTAAGGTCCCATCCAACCCAGCCCGTTCTATGTTGCTGATTCTGTAAAACATGCAGCAAAAGGCTTGCCAGTTAAATTCTCAGTGTTTTAAAGCAAAACTGGACCATCTGAGAAAATGTAGATGGGCTGATGCTTTGCATCACATAGCCATGACATTTTTGACATGGTCCAGCAAGCCCTGAAATTGGATTTCCTGTGTCTTCAGACCTTGCACCAGATGGGTCCTCTGTGGGTTAGACAAGAGCAGCACCATCCATCACTTCCCTGCCTGTCAAAGACAGGACCTGGACCTATTCTCCCCTTGTAAATCACCTACAGTGGGGAAACTGAACCATGCCAACACCAGCATTTTTAAAGGCTATTTTCCACAGCCCTCTAGTGTCTGTTCTGTTAAAAGCTATTCAGAACACAACACATCTGCTGGGGCCCTGCTGGTAATGATTACTTTGCAGACGCCATCTGCAGTTCATGCAGGCCTACCTGAGCTACCTGTAAAACCCTAACGGTAGCTGAGCTCATGACCCAAGTGGGTGAACTCGAGGTGAAGTTGGTTGTGTGCACCAGAATCTCTGCTAACATCACCTGAGCTCTCTAGCTTAATGCTAATTCACCAGTGTCCCCAAGCTATGACAGAGCCCATCAACAAAAGCTTTGTGATGGAAGCGCCTAGTAGTTGGGGCTGAGGTCCCTTCTGGCTTCAATTCTCCTTAGCAAGAAACTATCCTTCCTTTTAGGGGGTCTGCAGTGGTGGTATTCTCTTTGGACATTTGCCAGTGTGTGCCATGCTTGCCTTTCACACCACAGCAATATAACTCCAAGAGGGCTTGTAAACTGCTGTGAATTCTGTCACAAGAAGGCGTACCAAAACCAGCAAAGCACAACATGCTGCAATTGCAGTGCTAGGACAGTGAAAGCCAAAGTGATTCAGATGTGTTGCTCCAGCCCTTACAGTCCAGTAATGCAGCCCAGAGAGCTTAACAGTCATGACACTTTAAACCAGTACGTTTTGTCTTTTTCTGACAACCACAGGAGATGTGCAACACTACAGTATCAGTGGTGCTTAAGAACTGTGCTAAAGGCAGACAAGCAGATCACTCAGACCTTTCAGTTCAGCAGCCTGCCGTTTAACCTAGGAAATGATTGCAATGCTTTCCTCCGCATTAGGAATCCTTCACCTTTTGCTAACTGCTGAGCTCCTCTTCTCCCAGCAGAGATCAGACACCACAGTGTCCATCAGACCTACATTTTATGCTTCCCTATGTCTCCCAATGTATCTACATAGTTCTACAAGCTCCCATTTATGGCTAGAAAGGTTATTAAACCATAAACGCCATCGGATGTATTTATTGCCCTCTATTAAAATGGAAATGGAGAAGAACAATCATACTCCTATCATGATAATTAGTACAATGTCTCTACAGCCATAACCACATTAATCAGAGATCATAGGAATGGTTGTTAGCATTGCAAGAGACATGCCCTTTAGCTCAGGGCACACAGCAAGAAGCAGGAAGCTTTAAAGCAAATGAGTTAGAAAAGGAGTTATTAAACACGGTTCTTTACCATGCTGAAGCCATAAGCTTCAGCATAGCTGTATACAGTTAATGACAAGAAGAAGATCACTTTTACCAGCTTGTGTTTCCCAGTGCAGACTTCCTGAGCAAAAATATTTAATGCCATCACTGGGCAGAGCAGGAGTTTCTCGTTAACAAATAGCAGTCTGTCTGCTTAGAGCTCAAAAAAGTAAGTCCACAGCTAAACATGTTTGCTCATTTAACATGCTGCAAAACGGAGCTGCTGCTAAATCAGGTTCCTAATTGTAAGCTTGCTAGAACGGGTCTCCGAGGGAGCTAGAAAAAACCACAACCAGCTCCCTCAGAGCCAGCAGAGATAGGAGTCCTCTTGTGGTAAAAGGCAGAGGAAAATTTTCAGCAGCTGATGATTGCTGCAAGTTGAGGCTGCACAGCAGCTAACAGATACAGGGAGCATCGGCTTCGCAAAGAGTTTCACATCACATTGAAGAGCAGAAAAGCAGCAGTGTGAAGCCTTTGCAGCAGGCAGCGGGCAAGCACCAAAAGGAGCAGAATGCCACTGTGCTTTGATACTGCAGACTGTGCTTCTGTTTGCTTTAGCAGCTCCTGTCTCTTAGTGTGTGTTCCCTGCTGAGGTGATGTTTCTGGCTGGTGGTTGTTTTTTTCTTCCTTCTATTAATGGATGTAGGTTTTTTTCCTGAGTGTTTCATTAACAAGAACTTTTTTCCTGGCTAATATATTCACTGTACTGTAACACAGGGCAGCTCCTGTCCTTCTTCTTGTCAGTGTGCTGCAGAGAGGGGCAGATAAGACAATCCTAAGATCTTATTTAGCTCCTGTTGCTCTATATTTCACCTCCTTTTCTGCAGTGTTGTTTTCTACCTGCAGTAGTCCTTATGGGCTGCCTTGAGTTCAGCTGAGGAGACATATCTGGGAATGATGGATGTTGACCATATTGGTGCCATGCTCCCTGCCTGGAGCAGTGCTAGAGAAGATGGAGCAAGTAATCAATCAATAGATTTTGCTTTACCCAACACTCTGTGGTCAAGAGATTTTCAAATGTTCACATTTGGGCTTTGGGTCACAGCAAAGAGATTAGCTGGCTAGGACTTGTACCCCATGGGCTAAGCCTCCATAGGGCTCACAAGCTGCTCACAGCAATAATGCTCCTGTAAAAGAGGGTTTGAGCTTTCAGGGAACAGTCTTCCAGAACAGGTTGCAGCAGAGGCTTTGGAAGCATTTCTGCAGACCTGCCAGTAACACAAAAAGACAACACATGTTCTTACCTGCTTTGTTTCCTCTATAGGACCTGTCATATCCTTGGGAGGTGCCCTGCTCTCTACAGCCTTAACCACAAGGGTGTTTTTCAGGAGTAACATTTCAACCACTTCTACCCAGACCTCATTTCAGAGAGGTGATTTTAGGTATCTTCTATTAAGGAAGACTTCTTGGGCAGATCTCACCCTCCTTACCCTCCACCTCTGCTAACATAAACTTCTTTCTCAAGGGGTCAAGATGACTTCAGGAGTCCTAGACTAAGGTCTGTGCTGGGAGGTAAGACTGTACTTCCACACAGCTTGGACTTGCTACACCTGGAGTCAAAGAAGGTTTAGTGGTGACTACCTGAGGCCCTCATATCTAATTGCTCATCTGAAGTTTGTTCACATCAAGCACCATGGACCTATTTTATTTTCCTCTAAGCTTCTAAGAGAATAGGTTAAGATGAATGCTGCTGCTATGGCTTTGGTGCAAAAAAACAGATCAATGAGTTTGGTCACCACTGATTTGCTCCTGCAGGTCTGGCTAGTAACTAACTGCAAGTCTCCTCTCAGAGGGCAGGCCAACATGCTGAGCTGATCTGGTGAGCAAGGTTCCTTCTGCAGCAGGCAGCAGGCTGGAAAGCAGCCGAGATCTCCAAGATCTGACAAAATGTCCAGAGAAATCTGGGCTAGATTTCAAAACCCTTGATAAGACATGACATGAAACCAATTTGCCATTCAAACCCATTCCAATAGCCCTTGTTCTTGGTCATATTTCAAGCTAATTGCAAAGCAAGCTAGCAGATACAAAGCTTTGAGGGCTAAAACAGAAACATACACGTGTATGTAAATACATGCCTACATGCATACAAATATAGATGTGGATGAACTTTTTGCATGGCTGGATAAGACTGGAACATCCACATCAGTATGGATGGCTGACATCTTTCAGAATGATTACAGCTAATGGGAAATGTCCATATAAAGTCAATCTTTATAAACAGGAAAGCTTTTTTAGTTTATTTTTCTTACTGCCCCTGATAACTTTGGAGCAGATATGAACAAGTTTGATCTGCCTGCACTGAGTGCTGCTGTCATATGGGAAATATTACAGTGAGAAGAAACATAAACACATGTCTCTCTCAAAGATTTGATCATCAGACTCAGGTGATGACACACATTTTGTTACAAGGCAGTACTAATCTCTCTACACATATCTATTTATTTATTGACTGATTGATACTTTGTCCATAGACAGATCTGGATCCATGCAGATGCAGTCATGACTTAGTTCAACTTCGTTCACTATTTCACTCTCTCCAGAGAGAGGCATTCTGAGTTACAGGTGACTGAATCCAGTTCTTGACACCAAACATAATGCTGTTGATCTGGAATTCAGGACAGAGTCACAAATCTGATCTATTAGTAGCTTTGTAATAACATTATATCATATTCCTGAGCTTGCAGCTGCTTTCAAACACTACAGGACGCGTTTGTTTTCATACCTGACCCCTTTTATTTTGCCTCACTCTTGCCTCATTCTTGCATCCATCTCATCCCTGATAAATTATGGAGCCTCTCACAGCTCCTTTCCTGCTTTGCTCTCCAAAATCCATCTTCTGTCTCCATCCAAAATCAAGCAAAAAAAGGCCCCTTGACTGTTGCAATTCATTTTAGAGATTGTTATTGCTGATGTATCCCATGAGCAGGACACCTGCACTTGCCACAAGGGCTTGAAGGAGAACAGGAAGAGAAAATGCAGCAATATTTTCTGCTACTGCTGAAGGGCAGCTGGCTTATTGGTTTGTCTGCACAGAGGGATGCCAATATCTTTGTCCTCCTTGTGCTTCAAACAGAGAGAACTGTCCAGTGTTCCTGTCACAAATTACGATTGTGCAAGAAAAACACAGAAGAGTGAAGACTGAAAGGAAAAGATCTGTTTTCCCAAAACAGATCTAACACTATCAAAGACCACATTCTGACTTGGAGCCCAAAAGGACAACATACAAAGGTTGTTCCAGAGCAAAACATCTATTTCTTTTATGCCACAGGGGACTTGACTTGACCCCAGACCCAATGATCAGATTTTGTTCTACTGAGGTCCGATCACAAAGGCAGTCTCACAGAGGATGGCTGGGTGTGATGCTACTTGAGTATTTGGAATAATAACTTTGGGAAGTGTGGTGGTGACCAGACATAACTGTAGATATTTGCTCCCTCATTTTGTAAATAAGATTATTAATGGCCAAGTTGATGAACTTCATCATTCCACTGCCATTGACTATGTCTCCCAATGCCCTCGCACATTGAAATCAGGCTTGCTACGGTGTGCAGCTTTCTCATGCTACTGCTGCTTTAGCAAGCAGGAGCACATCTGTAGGGTAAAGAGATTGGTATTGAGGATGCAACATTCACCCTATTTGCATTTCAGAGCGCTGGCTTTGGACTAGCTTTAGTCTCGTCCCGTCAAGTCAGCATCCATCAGCAGCTACAGTGAATTGTGTGTGCTCCTAGAGTACATCTTCCCATGCTGTTTCACTGAAAGGGAATCCAGGTGCATGTACTCCAAGAGTGCTCTGGCTGTGAATCAAAGAGCAGTAAATAAAGATGATGGGGAGATTTACCTCAAAGCCACACTGCTGATCTGTCTGAAAAAAACAAGAGTGACACATCTGAGATATGAACAGACTGCTGACTGAAAGAAGAGAGACTGGTGGAAAAAGTACTGCTGCATGCAAAGAGACAGATTTTAGGGTAACTTGTCAGCTTATCTACTGACTGTTAATAGGTCCTTAGGTTTGTATAAGCCCTGGAGCACTTTGCTTAGCCCTTCTATCGTAGGTTCATACTCTCCCTCACTAGGCAGTGAGGGTTGGCTGCTCCTCCCCACTTCAAATCTAAGAAGGGATATTGTGGGGCATGGCTGTGTGGCAAAAGGGGCAGCTAGCCTGCACTGGGCACCACTGGAAGCAGAACCTGCAGCTGGAGCACCACAGTCCTATATTCCATCCAGGCCCCCTACCGGGTGCAAGCCTTGTCATGGGGCAAAAGCTGCTTCCTTCAGCCAGACACTCACGTGGTGGGTTTATGCTACTGTGCTGAAGAACCATGCTACAGGTGGCAGCCATCCACCTTGAACTCTCATGGTAAACACAGAGGGATTAAAAGCAAGATCAACTTCTAAGAACAGATGTATTTTTTAAAAGGCAATCTGAACTACATATCATGTTTTTGAACAACAAATGCTGCCTGTGGTTATAGAGACCAAGACATTGTAATAAATAAACAGATACATAAAATATGCTAAAGTGCTGTTATTTGTATTTATTTTGCATGACTGTAAGATTCAAGGAATAATGTTGATCAGGCATATTTGAATGAAACCAGAGTTCAAGACCATCAAAGTCTTGCTGCCCAGATCAAGAGACCCTCTGGGACTCTGTGACATGCAATTAGTCCTTGTCCTGCTTCCCATTAGACCTCTGGCTACAAAAGGGAGAGTTGAATAAAGAATAGAATAAAATATTCTCTGTAGCTGATCTCAGGGGGAGACAAATAATTGCATTTGAATATGGAGAGCTAACTTTATAGTACTTTGCAAAAGCACCTTAAGTAAACCTTGGCAAAAGAGGGTTTTTTAAGCAGAGCAGAATCCAAATGAAGTTTCCTCCAGGTGGGGTTGTATGAAAACCTTAAAATTCAGCCTGTTTTCACCAAGTGTTTCAGCCATCTTGTGGTTCTGCAGCAACACTCTATGTCCCTCACAGAGTGCAGTGAAACCAGATGAAATTCAGCACTTCTGGACTCAGTCACAAAGCTCGTAGGAGGTCTGTATCAGCAATGACACAGATACAAGGCTCAGCTGGTTAAAGCCAGAGTGAAGACCAGCATACAGAATAATTCCAATTCCCAGTGGTGGGAAATGCTTATTATCAGGCAGCAAAACCATAATGGAGAAATACCCTACCATGTCAGCAGGGGGTTTGGAGATCATTCTACGTGCTTTTTTCTTTACCCAAGCAGATTGCTCTGATGGTGGGTCACTGGATTATGTGGAATAGGTTGGTAAATTTCAGGGATATTTGAACAAAACTGGTTTCTTCTCTCAGATATGCAGTTTAAAAACCTGCTTATGCATGTACAGACAGATTCTCCCTGAACAGATGTTACTTTTCACAAAATTAGGAGGCTATCATGTGTGATGAATACTAAATAGATAGAGCCTAAAGGAAAGACAGGAGGCTCTGATGAGGAAAAGAACATCCTCATCAGACCAAGTCCCAGTTCTAGCCTCTGCTACTGAATGCCTCTGTGCAAACCTTTTACCCACTCACAGTTCTTCCTCTGCAGGATGGAGCTTTTCTCACAGACTATGCTTACTTACATTTTAAACACTTGATGTCAGTGAATGTCTTACCTACCATGTCTAGGCCTGCAACTACTCCTGTTCTGATATAAATAACAATACTTTATGTCATTTCTGTATTGCAATTTGTCACTTGTAGAGAGAAACACAGTCACTGGTTTGTTCTCCTCTGTTCTTTCCTGTGGGTTCATGAGATGGTCCCTTAAAAATCCCCAAGGAGTTTCTGAAAGTAGCAATGAGGTTTTAGAATGGAAGACAGTATCTTCCAAAACTAAAAGGAGCTACAAAGAAACATTACCTTTAGAGCAGAGACAAATTGGTCTGTTTCTGAGTTTATTTTGTTGCCTGCCTAGGAAAACAGACAAGCAAACACAAAACCACAAACAAAACCACCAACCAAAACCAACACCGAAGGTCTTTCTCTGCCTTTTTTAAAGGAGGCTGTAAGATATACCCTAAACAGCACAATTCTAAAAGCAGAACTCCAAGAACTGGCTATAATTTTTACTTCACTCTCCACAGAAAGAAAAGTTTGCTGGATATGGGAGCAGTGTGCTTGCTAGAGGGAGGCTGGGAAAGGTAGGAGAGTACTGTCTGAGGAAGAAGCAGGCTCTCAGTTCTTACTCAAAGTACAGGTAAGTGGCTCCAGAAAACAGTATTCTGGCAGTTGCTTGGCACAGTATAAGCTCACTTGTAAAAAGAAATTCTGTTCTGTTAAAATGGGATAGGGACCATTCTAAACACAACATGAATATGAGCAAATACCTGACAGCTTGCCTATGCAGATTTCTTTTTCCTAGTTATGTTGGTCTAATTAAATGGCTTGTGTTAGAGCAGGCTGGACATGCTGATTTAGGTGCAGGCTGGATTTTGTCAGCACTGCCTGAAGAATTCATGCAACAATATAAAGTAAAAAGGGCAGGCCTTGATTTTAGGCACAAAAGTGTCCTCCTGAGAACTACTGCTGCTTTAATTACAGAGGTTCAAAGTCTCTCCCTTTCCCTATTATAACTATCCCAAGTTAATAAGCCAGGTTTGAAGAGACATTGAATTGATTGCTCTGCTGCATGATGTTCACCTTCACTTGAATGGATGCCAAGTCAGCTGACAAGTACTGTAACTGTAATGCCATTCAACATTAACTACTTTACTTCTCAACAAAGCACACAAGGATCAAAGGACACTGATCAGCAGAAACACTTCCCAGAATACAGATCTTGAAGAACAGAGCATGGCTGCTGCTATGCCTAAGATGAATATATTGAAGTCTACCTACAGAAAAACTGCAAGGAAGTCACAGGGAGGGCAACAAATTGAGTCGTTTTTCTGAACAAGGTTAGAAGTGGGCTCTGCTTTCAAATGCTGGAGGAACAATACTCTTGTTAGTGTAGTTCTCTCTTGTTCCCAGACAGATAGCCCTCTTAGGGTCTGGAAACAGGGCACTTCCAGCGTCCCCCACCTCCCTAGCATTAACCTGATGGTTGGGCAAGGCTTTTTTGGTGGATTTTAACCATCTGCAATGGTTTTCTTCAGGGACCTCTAGAGAGCATGATGCTGAGAACACTTTATCTAGAAGTACAACGAAAAGGAGGTGCAATACAGGAAACAGGGATAGGTAATCTGCTGAATTTGTTACCCTGCACAGAAATTATGCCTCGACAAACTCAACTAAATGTCTGCTGATGAAAAAGGAGGTTTCAAATGACAGAGGTAGATAATATTGACTGCTCTGGATGAAATCTATTCTGTGGCTTTAGAGGAATTCTGTGAGAACCCTTCTCTGAGGATTTCAGGGAATAATTACTGTCAGTTTTCTGAGCACCTCATGGTGTAAGAAGAGAAGCTGGAAATCACCTCTACAAAAGGGCACACACACAAAGCACAAACCACTGCCTAGGTCTGAATATAGCTGGTTTTCACTTCCAGGTATCCAGAGCCACCACAACGCCCACAGGTTCTCCAGTGTAGAAAGGTTACCTAGTTCACAGAAATCCTCACAAACCAGAGCAAATTCAGCCCACTGTGCTGCAAAAATTCCCCATGCAGCTGTAGAGAAGTACACACAGTCAGCTACAAGCCCAACTTGCCACCCAAACTGTAGGTCTTAACTCTGCAATAATTTGCTTACAGGAGTGAATCTCGTGGACCTTAACAAACCTCCTTGAAGAAAGAGAACAGCTCTCTGCAGTAGCTCTTTGACACCACATAAACACTGATTTACTGACCATACATTCCTTCCAACAGACTCATATTTCTAGCCAGGAAGGCAAATCTTTACCAGACTGAAAAAAGAGGAAGTGCAGTGGAAAGGCAAACTAGAGACAGATGAAGCTCAGTGAAAAAGAATTAAGTGTACAATAGTAACTGAATTCAGACAGAAAATTAAGCAGTCTCACAGTATATCATGTCTAATTGCTCTCATGAAGGCTGGGCTGCTGATTGTTCTTAGTCACTTAAAAACAGAGTTCAGCTACCAGGAGGCATGCCAGACCAGTAAAAAAAATATCAGTTTTTCACTATATCTTAGCAAGATCTGTGAAAAGCTAGAAACTTGGGATGGAAAAGGCCTATTAAGTCAGCTCATTGTGTCCTTGTCCAAGACTGTTTCTAGTCCTTGTTATATTTTCTTGGCCTTTGTAAGAGTCTGCCTACAGCTACCCATTTGCAGCACGAGGCTGCAACAGCTCAGGGCTAGAGATAGTGACTGGGGCACAGAAAGGCTGGGAAGTGAAGCTTGATTTTGCACCACACTGATAATCACACAACCAAATAGAACTAAACAGATGGGCTGCTTTGGTGTTAGTTGCTTTTAATACTGCTTTTAAAGGAGACAGGACAAGGTTTTATTATGTCTTCAAAGCAAACTGAAAGCAGCAGAATTTCTGCCAGATAACGTGACCAGCTTTTCATGTAAGCAACCCCAGCTATAGCACAGCAAAGCTCTCCCTCTGGTCTGATCCCAAAAGACATTTTCTCTGAGAGCATTTAGAATCAAATGTGCATTTAACTCTTCTTTCCATTTCACACTCCATTTCTAGTGATTAATGCTTGTGCTCTAGATGGATGAAAGCTGAAACAGATGTTATCCACTCAATGCCATTCTGATAACCCTGAGCTAAAGGCTGAAATCCTCAGCAGATTAGTGGCTGAAATAACAAATGGATGAATAGTGGAGAGTAGGGGTGAACAAACCCTTGCAGGCTTGATTTCTGTGGATAACAATGCACAGAGGCTGTGTAATCTCTGTGCTAATCTGCCAGAGGAAAGATTAAATGGCAAAATTCCAGCACTGAGACCTGCAACTCTCCCTTGCTGGACTGCTTCAGTGTGACCACATCTTTTAAGCTGAATGTCATTGTGTAACCTCTTATTTTCTTTTTATTGAAACAACAACATTTTTTTCCTTGTGTATTTTGTGCATTAAAGGTACTTGCAGCCACTGTATGAGCCAAGCAGTGCAGAAGAGGTTAGGAGCAGTATTTGGATTTTCACTTAAATGACCTTCATGTAGCCTTAATCAAGACACACTTTAGAGAATGTGGGAGTATATTCTACATTCCTTCAGACCTTGCAATGCTTTGGAGAAATGAACCTGGCATAGCTTTGTTCTTCTTTTGTTCTTCACCTCCGAGAGATAACAGCATGCCCCAAAGCTATGGTGTATTAAACAATAGGCAAGACAAATCCACTCACTGAGGGCATGTCTCTCTCAAGGGAATTTGAGAGAGAAGGACATCTGCAGCATCAGTATCCTGAAGAGCAGAGAACTGGCAGGTAAGCAAGCACCAGCTGGATAGCTCCACATATCAGATGGTTTGTTGGTTTGGTTTTGCTCCTTTGGTTTGGCTTTTGAAGTATCACAGAATCAATCAGTTTGGAAAAGACCTGAGAGATCATTAAGTCCAACCTGTCACCCGAGACCTCAAAGAGTCTCCAATAACTCTCGTTAAAGCACAGAAATGGCAATACTGATGCAATAATCTATTTCATTATCCTGCCTCAGTAGCAGATGTTTCTGGTGGAAGGAAATAACCTGCAGTAGGCTGGTGCAGGATAATCTGACCCTCACATCAGATCACAGCCTGGTCTTCAGTAGTTCAGAGGCTTGCAGAGTACTTAGAATCCTTTTGAGAGGGTTTTCTGGCTACATTAATGATTAATTTATTTCCAATACCCATCATAGAGGCTGATCTCTGCTTTATGTATTAGATCAAGTCCCATAAGACACCTAAAAAACTGGAGGAAGGATTATTAAAACAGTAACTCAAACCACCTTTCCCAAATGGCGAGAAGAGCACACAGCTTGCCTTGTGAAAATTGTTGATGTTGGCTGAATTCATGTTGCAAGCTCCTTGGGGCTTATTGCCCATTCTGTGCTACTTCTGTGTCTGTTGATAACACATAATAAATCACGGCAAAGAAATCAGACAGAGGCCCAGCTCTTCCCCTCAGGCTTAACAACAGGCCAAAAGACCTAGACTTGGCAAAAAAGACTTTGCAAAGAAGCACGATGGTTATGCTTTAGAATTTAGTGTTGACACAACAGGTATGAGGTGAAGAGTAAGGAGGTAAACACACTCCTTTAAAGATATGTTCTAAAAAACCCACTTCCCAACTCATAAACTTCTTCCCAAGGATCATTTAGTTCTGTTCCAGACCATAAGATGACTTAGCTGAGGAATAACACAACATTGTAAATTTCAGGGTGCTCATTCCCTGATCTTCAGTCCCCAGGTAGCTGCAGAGATCCAAACTGCTTTCAACCTTCTCCAGGCTCCACTTCAGCAAGCTGCAGATAAACTATTACTAAATCTGCACCTTTCCTAGCTCTTCAGTGACACCTTCTGGGACAAAAATAGACTAAACCAGTCGAGGTTTTTTTTGCAGCTGTTTTTACCTACATGTAGGAGTCAAGTGAGATATTTGGAAGCTAGTTCCCAGGGAATGGTGAGCACACAAGAAGTGCTGCCCAAGTATACTGCCACTGTCTGTATTCAGCGCCCTGGGAAGTGTGATCTCTCTGGAGATTGGGCAGGAGATGAGTCCCAGATGGCCACAAACCTGTAAGCTTTAACTTCTCCCAACACATGTTTTGGTTTCTTGGAATTGCTATCTGGGTGGCAAAAAGTCACACTCAAACAGCTAGATCCTCCCTGGAAGAGCAGTAAAGATGAAGGTGGAAGTTGATATTAAAACATTTTGTTCTTGTGGAGAGTGATCTAATCTTTGCTTGGGAACAAGTTTGAGATGCAGCTGTAGTGTGATGCCAGGCCACAACGCTGGCATTCTGCTGGGCCAGCAGCACTGTAAAGGGCTGGGCTGCAATTCCTGCTCTCATGCAACCCCAGTTGCAGAGCACAGAGGCACACAGGCTTCCCCAGCCACCGGGGGAAGACACTGCTTGGTTCACTCCCAGGGGAAGATGCTGGGAAGATGTGCTAGCATAAAGAGGTCTGATCTTGAGTTCTCATGCAGATATAGCCCCTGACTTGGTGCAAATTTACTGCCACTCAGAGAAGTAGAAACATCTGATTTTCCTATATACACCCTGTCTCACGCAAAGTTACATTTGATCACGATGTGCTCCATCATGATTCATCTGAGACTTTTGGGCATTTTCACTCTGCCTGTCCCTGGCCTGTTTATTAATCTATAAACACCAAAACGGACACCGTGGGCCCTTCATGTCCTGTGCAGCTACTGTTTTGCAAACAGATCACACAGTGGGTAAAAAAAGTAATATTTAAACCTGCTGCTCTTCAAGTCTGACACCCAGCATGTTTTTGTCTGGCCTGAACAAAAGGTGAGCCAGGAGCAGGGCATTTTCTCCACCCATGGCAGCCAGCAGTACTGCAGTACTGACCCAGATAGTGAGTTCCATGCCCAAAGGCAGAGGGTCAGCATAAACAATTACATTTCTGTGACCTGCAGTAGTATGCCAATAAGCTACTCTGATCTGCATAACCCTCTGTGTGTGTGCTGGCCCAATGCTGACTGCTTTCACCTGTGCACGTTTTCCTGCAGTGTTAGGGTTTCTCTGGGAAGGAGGGTGTATCAGGCAGGACCCATTGGAGCCTGGAGAATGTACTAGCTGTAAATGGGGAGTGCTGCACAGACAAGAGCCACTAACAAGGCTGGCAGTATGCAACACAACATAATCAAAGCAAAAAGCCATCACTCACGTCTCCTCTGGACTGGTGCATTAATGATCCATGCCCTTCTGGTGGAAGGATGCTAATGTAACCCACGAATCATGCTTAGAGAGAAAAGAAGAGCAAAGAATAGCTGCACTTTTGATTCCCTTAATTTCTTCTCTGCAGCAGCTAAAGGCTGAGCTCTTTGCCTATGCGACCAGCAATAGAACAAGAGGACACAGTCTCAAGCTGTGCAAGGGGAAGTTTAGGCTTGATCTTAGAAAAAGCTCTCCACAGAAAGAGAGATTGCCCATTGGAATGTGCTGCCCAGGGAGGTGGTGGGGTCAACATCCCTGGAGGTGTTTAAGAAGAGACTGGATGAGGCACTTAGTGCCATGGTCTGATTGATTAGATAGGGTTAGACTTGATGATCTTGAGGTCTCTTCCAACCTGGTTGATTCTGTGATTCATTAAGTGCTGCTAAGTGCACTGCCAAGGTTGAAAATAAAGCAGAAAATTCCCTGTGTGTCTGTATGTACCCCATGGCTCCAGAGCAGGGTACAGATCTCTATGTGCTTCCTGAGGACATCAGCATAGCTGCATAAAATAACATAGGCAAAATTATGGAAATCAAACCCAAAGCAAACCAACCAACCAACCAACCAACCAAAAAGAGAGTCTTTTAGTACAGTGATATGGGAAAGGAGAAGATAGGACATGGTATTTTGAAAGAAAAAGATACCTGCCTTATTTCATATGTATGTCTGGGCTTGATTTTCCCCTTGCATAAATCAGTGGAAAAGTCATCTTCAGCAGCATATTTAACTACATAATTAACTTTAAGTACAGCCTTCATCCTGATTGAAATCAATGTGTATTTAATCACACTGCTGCATTTGTGCCTAAATCAAAAGTCTACTAAGGCTCTTAAAACTGGTATAGCAGAGGTGTAAGAGTTCACAATCAGATACTCCAGGGTAGAAGGTAAATTGCTGCTGCCAAGGAGTTGTTAGAACACGTGATGTTATCTTTTACCAAGAAATTACACCATGCTGTGTTATGACAAGGAGAATTTGTCTTTCCAGCCATTTCCTACTCTGGTGCCCATCAGCTGACAATGACTCTGCAGGAGCCAGTGGCCAAACCACACCCCAAATTCTTGGGGCAAAAGCTAAAATGCAGCAAATTTTGTGCATAACGTGAGAAGGCACTTAATGAACGGCATGAACTGATCCCACAGACAAACACAGCAGCTGGTAACTGCCAAGAGTTCTTCAGGCTGGCCAGCTATTCTTAGACTCTCATTACTGTACAGCACCAGAGCGGATGTGGCATGTCTAAATCATAAACACCACAATTCAGCAAAAGGGTTCAACATGTGTAATACTCTCACTGAAGTGGAGCTGAGACCAGATAACATCCCATCCTGAGGCAGATTATGCCTTAACATCACAGTATCACAGCATCACAGTATGACCAAGGTTGGAAGAGACCTCGAAGATCATCGAGTCCAACCTGTAACCACAGACCTCACGACTAGACCATAGCACCACATGGCTGATCTCAGTGAAGAAACACACATCAGCTTCTGAACTCACAAGTACTGGAGCAACATCGAAGAAATCCACATTAAAAAAGAAAGAAAAAAATACCACAAACACACACAAAAAAACCCAACCAAAAAAGTAAAAGGATGATCTCCTTACTTTCTATCTGTTACAAAACAAAGCACAGCACACTAATTCATACCAGCATCATCACGGATAGCCCAGTGGATAACTGCTCAGTGTTTAAATGGCCCTGTAAGTCGAGAACACCAAGATCCATGACTTGTTTCAGAGCTAGTTTCTAAAGGAATGCTTTCAGAATGAGCATACCAGAAATTTTCTTGGCAACCCAGTGGTGCTTATCTTCCCCATGTTCTCCCTTTACCATTCTTCACTAAAGAGAATCAACTTCTGATTTTCCAAAAAGCAGGAAATACTCTTTGGATCTTCTACAGAAAACAAGCAAACAAACAAACAAGACAAAAGCACAAACCCACACAACAGCCCTTCTCGTTTTCAGAACCTGCCTCATTTTGAAAAGCCAAATAAGTCTCCTTTCCCTTGGCACCATTCAGGAAGTTAAGGAAGGTTAATATAAGCAATTTATGCCTAGATTTTTTCAAAATTGATGCCAGCTTCACACATCTGGCAGATGACTCAAGTTCAACCCCCCTGCATGCAGTGCCACATCTCCTTGACTGTCCAAACTATACTCTGGGAAGGAGCTCCCTTTCGTCCTCTCTTTGTACTAGACTGAGTACCATGCAGCTGCTTGGTGTTAACCAGCCCAGCACAAAGGCCCAAGGAAGATCTGTAGAGCAGCAAGCTGCCGTTCCCCACCGCTGCATGCTCTCGTGGCAGGCATCCACAGGAAGGCCTAGGACCAAAGTTTGGGAAGAAAACAGCCACATGAGATAAGAGGAGGGTGATGTGGGTGGGCAAGGAGGATGCACAGCCCTCAGTGAGTCTGGGTGGTGTATGCAGGCAAGTAATAGTGGCAAACATAATTGTTAACAACAGAAACAAGCCAGTGATCAGCCCATGACATTTGGTGAAGCCCAGCACGTGCAACTTCCTTGGTTAATGGGAGCCACTGCTAATGTATTACACACTAAATCACTCTAAAACACCCCCGACGCGGGAAAAAATCCCCTGTTTATGTCACACCCTTCATTCTAGAGATGAAAAATCACGACAGCTATGACATTGCACTGGGACTTCAAGAGTGCAGATGGGAAGGCTGCCCAGGAGCCATAAACTTTCAGAGTAAAATCTCTGAAATAATGTCTCAGCACTTACATATGAGAGTCTTGGACAGGCTGCCCTGCAGCATGAAGTCTGCCTCAGCACTACTTCATCTCCAGCTAGCTAGGCTAAATATCTCAGGAGCATTAGTGCTTTGCACTCGTGTATTCTACCTCAATTTTTTTTTTTTTTGCATGGGACAAGGGCCTATGGCTCAAACTATATTAGAGTGTGGGTTGCAATAAATTGAGCACATATGCAGACACTCAGGCACCTCATTTATCCATCTATGAAAAATGGGTTGGGACTTCTGGATCAGCATAAGCACATGTGGAGCTGCAGAAGCTGAGAGGTTTCAATAAATGTTTCAGGAAAACTGCCTGCAGGCTACTGGCCTGTCTCCCCAGCCCAAGAGAGGCAAAACAAAAATGCTGAGCTTAATCTTTTCTGGATCCTGTATAGCCTAGTACCAAGCTCTGAAGAGAAACAGAATTAAAAGAAAACAAAAACAAAACAGGAGACAAGCCATCAGAAACACTCCAGAAATGCCTTGCACAAAGCGTGAGCAAAGGTTTGCTCTTTGAAGTCTGCAGTGCACCAGAGGACATCTTTACTAGGAATGTACCCTGGGGACTATCACTCATCCTTAGCTCAGTGCTCACTTCGCAAAGTGAAAGGGAAAATCCATTGCTTGGCTGCCAGCTGATGGCTGGGAAGAGTATGCAGCCAGCATGGGGGCTGCTCAGATGCTGGAAACAGGACAATGCTTCCTTCTTAAGATGCTGCCTCTCTTAGTTTTATTCTTGGGCAACAGGCTTGCCATGGTCACCACCAAAGCTCGCTGCAAACCAGCTTCTTACCTCATAGTGGTTTTGGCTGTCTCATGTTTAGAGAGTGACATGTGGCTTCCATAAAATTTTGGGGGGTGAGACTGAAAACAAACAAGCAATGAACAAATGGGAAAGGTACTACTTTTGCACATATATGCTTCTGGCTTTTCTTCAAGGCATATCTTCCAGAAATGTCCTACACAGGGAACCACAGCCCTGCACAGGGAACCCACACCTGGAAGTCTGGTCCCTGTTGGAAAGGCTTAAAGGTAGGGTTGAGGAGATTTGTAAGCTTTGTGCCAGCCTTAGGACTGTGATAAATGCTTCTCCAAAAGACAGAGCCCTCTTATTTTCCTTATGGCACTTTTCTCTCTGAAAGAGCTTGTTAGAGAGGGAACGTTATTCCAGCCCCAAAGAGATTGACTAGTACAAATAGAAGCTAGTGTAACTAAACCTTGGCATTGCTAATGAAAGATAAATGAGACCCCAGTGCTACCAACGGTACAATTAGATGGCTGTCACATGGGACTGTTAACAATGGATGCATTTCAAGAATAGATCCTTATGCTTTCAAGAGATGTCCTTTCAATCACCAGCTCTTTTAAGAAGCAGCTTCCAGATAAATGAATGGAAAGCAATTAATGGAGAACATAATGTAGTCACTTAACATTCCTGATATTGATTCCATTTCATTAGCTGGTAAGAACTCTATACTCCCGCAGAGAGGTTCTCCTCCTTCCTCAGGAATCTGATTATAAGAATAAAAATAACCTTAAAGAATCTTTCCCTTGGAGCCTCCCTCTTGATATATTTCCAGAAGTATACCTGCATGTAATTTTTCCTTCAGCCAGGACTACTGAGAAATTTTAGTACTGAGGAGGGGGTGAGAATGGTTGTTCTGCAGGCTTGAAGCATTTGATTTGCCTGCTTGAAACACCATCCATTAAATCTGCACCGCAATTCTCCTTTCCCTCAAAAAGAGTGGCAGGTGTGTCAGGACAATATTTATTGTGCCCAAACTGGCACTGGGTGTGTGTTCATCAGTGCATATCTTAGGGATTTGGTTTCCTGTTCATAGAAGTCATTGCAGGACAAAGCTCGAGCCTTTCTGAGTCGTGCTGACCATGTCAGGAAAGCTTACAGCACTACTGAGGCAAAGATCTGCATCATAACCAGAAGATGGTATATTTGCCTTGCAGTATAACATCTTCCAGCACTAAAGCTTTCCTGCCAACCCAGCTGATAGACAGTAGACAAGGGCATCATTAGATTAGACATTAGGAAGAAATTCTTCCCTGTGAAGGTGGTAAGGTACTGGAATAAGTTGCACAGAGAAGCTGTGAGGGCTCCAAGCCTGTAAGTTTTCAAAGCCAGGTTGAATGGGGCCTTGAGGAGCCTGGTCCAGTAGGAGGTGTCCCTGCCCATGGCAGAAGGGTTGGAACTAGATGATCTTTAAGGTGCCTTCCAACACGAACCAGTCAATGATTCACCATAGCTCAATGGCTTCTCCAGTAGCTGGGGTATCCTGTGCAGAATGAGCTGTATCATGCAGGTACAGCCCTAGCTTTCAACAGATCTATAATGAGTCTCCCATGCAGAGTAGATGAATAAAACAGAAAGGCTGAAAAAGAACATATCTCTGGACCAGAGGAAACTATTCAGGTCTTCAGGTAATTTAATAAGGTTTGATAAGAAAGGATATATTGTTCAGGAAGATCTGGGGTACACTGAGAACTTTTTTTCCCTTTTCCTTGAGTTACTTGCAAAATCAACACAAATTTGCAAAATGTGTTGCTGCTTTTCAATCTGCATCTTTTTGCTGAACAAGATTCACCACTTCTAGCTCTGACTAGAATGGAAATGACGGAATAACTGCAGGAAATTGCTTCTTTCTGCTGCTCTCCACAGCAAGTGGCTTAAACGCACAAAAATTAGCACATTGTTCAGAAATGGAACTCAGCCAAGAAGTGAGGGAAGCACAACATGCCTCAAAAGACTAAATCTGCTCAAATATTTTCAGATCAACGTGCAAGAGTAGAGGTGCATGACTCCCACTAGCACCAGGGAGAGTCACAACACTGCAGTACAGGTCTCTGAGAGGACCATGTTCGTGATGAGATTTCGCTATGCTCCCAGCCAGCACTGCCTTGCAAGAGCTTACAGCCTTCTAGCAGCAGAGATGAGAAAGCAAACAAACAATGATGAGGGGGAAAATACCTGAGTAGTGAGAGCAACGTGTAAGGAAAAGGTAAACAGGAGCAGCAGTATTTTTTGCATTTATCGCCTAGGAAGTTTGCCACAATCAAGGTGATCAAGGTGCAGGCTTTGAAAGAATGGGTAATGTGAGTTCTTTTATATTAAATTCAGCACTATATGAACTGAAACTATACATACACACATTCTGACAGAGGTAGATGGATTAAGCTGAATGCTTTTTATAAGCACTTAAGCATATATGGTGGAGAATAAACATTTGGAGTGAGCTACAGGCAGCTGTAGGCATCTAGTCAATAGTGTAATCAGTCCAGTCAGTGCTCAGTGACCCAGATCTTCACAGCAGAGTTAATCCTGTTTTACCGAGGGCCTCACTGCTACATACAATGATTTGCCCTCTGGAAATGCTCACTCTCCACTGACTGTTGGGAGATTCCTGCTAACCAAGAGGCTAAATTCAGATTTAAAAAAAAAAAAAAACTCTCTCATCTAGTTCTCATCTAGTCTGACAAGGCAAAATAACTTTTATAGAGTTAAAATTTGCCTGGAAGGCTTTTCTGACCTGGCATTCTGGATGTGTTCATTGCAATGAAGATCTTTTGATGACTGACTTCAGTGGGAGAAGATTCACATTCATGTCCACAATTTTGAGAAAGTTATGTTCACCATATCCAAGAGTAAAATCAACGTCTTTAAGAGAGTGCTATCAGAGAGAGAGCTGGGCTTCCTCCAGTGATTTAACGTGGTCTGCAACAAACCACACTAAAAGATACCATTACGTCCTGGATCTTAAGGCTTTCATGCAGAGGTTCATCAGATTCCACATCTCCACAAGAAAACTGGGGGAGGGGGCTGTTAACTGAAGGGGTTTAAGGCAGCAGCTCATCAAAACAGGGACACTCAGAAGCTGGTTCACATTTTTTTATTAGCAAGACACTAGAGAACATTGCCTGGCACCTTGCTGCACAGCCCAACAGCCAGCTGAGAAGGAGCTAGGTATATGGCCTGACTTTTTATTTAACTGGAAACTTGTCCTTCTCATGACAAAGGCTTCTTCATCACCCTAAACACAATCACAGAAAGGAGATAAAGCAGGCTTCTTTTCCATAAGACACTGTAAAAAAGCTAAGGAAATGCATTCTTACCCCAGTGTTGACTCACATACATGGCAAGATTCAATCTCTAAACCGGTGATCTGAGATGAGACAAGGAGTGCCCAGAGGGTCATGGTAGAGTTTTTCCCTCTTCCCCATCCCACCTGCTCTAGGACCTTTTTCCACACCCAGCTCTTCAGTCTTGACCAATGGAAGGCAGTGGGAAGAGACAGCAATAAAATCTCTTTGGCAGGCTCCTCTCTTTTGTGAGTAGTCTCAAACTCAGGATTGCTATGAACTGGGACCAGCTATCCTTGTGCTCCACAGAGCCTGCATGGAGCCATGGAGCTGTCATGCTGGGGCTCAGCTTGTAGTCCACCAAAATGAAGTTTGTAAACTGTGACATTGCCAAATATATTCTAATAAAAATATTTCTAGTGAGAGGCCAGAGAAGAGGGTTGAGAGTTTAAAAGTCAAGGCTAAGAGTGCACTGTTCTTCAAAGCAGAGGGGACAAGAGCTGAAAAGAAGCTAAAAATCAAGCTGCAAAAATATTAGTGCCTCTGGGCATGTCCAGAAACAACTGAGGAGTGGATTGTCTTTTGTTTGATGGAAGAGAAGGGCTCTGTTGCCCAAATTAAAACCAATCGAACTCCACTTCTCTGAATTACCTTCACTACATTGCTGGCTTTATCTGCGTCTGGCATAAATCCTGAGGTCATTGGAAATCATTTCAGTAGAATAAATCCTGTTTACAGCACTTGACAATTCAGTCCAGTGAGTTTCTAAGAGCTTTGGCAAAAAGCTTACTGTAAACCTGGATTTGCATATTTTGACCTTCCCTGGGACCAGTATCAGAGCACAACTGAGTGGTGTGTTCCCTCTGTGGATGCACCAGGGAACCACAAGGCAAAAAAATTACTGTGTGAGAGCTGATGTTTGACACTCTTAGGCCAGGAGCCAACCTGGCAAGCATAGCACCTGCAATGCCTAGGCAGAAAAGGTTTAAACCATACCTTAGCAGCTACAAGGCTTTTGCAATTCTCTCCTCTGGAAATTGGTAACCTATTCCTTCTCAGCTTCTGGCAGAGCACGTGCTCCTCTCGTTAACAAAGCACAGTATCTCCAGGGAATTCACAACCACTGGAAAACAATCTAACATAAAGTAGGAATTTAGCTTGCAGAGCTCTTGATAAAGGTTTACCTTGGGATACAACTGGCCCCTCTTCCATGTGGCAGTCACTAACAAGACAACATGCTTAATCATGAATGAGGTGTTTGTAAAGTGCCTTGTCTGCACCTACAGCAGAGCCAAGGCCTTGCAGCACCTTGTCTGGTCCTCAAGTCAAATGCCTTTGCCTCTCCTGTTCCTCTTTCCAAGTGTGCCAGCACTGTGGGCAGTCCTCCTTCCAAAATGGAGCCAGTTGCAATTCCACATCTGCCAAGGCATTTGGGTCAGTGACAGCTGGGCACACCATATGGCTAGAAACCCGAGATCCAGCTCTCCTCTGAGCAGCCCTGACAATCTACCTCCTTGAAGTCACTAGTAACCTACACATAGATATGTCCTAGCAAAATACAGCCTATCAGCTTTGAAAAGATCTGGTTCTTCTGATTGCCAGACCTGGGAGAAGTGAGCAGGGGTATGGAAAAGAAGCAAGAGACCTAATGGGCTGTGAGAGACTAAAACTTGTCTCTCCTGGGGTGACTCAACAAAGATAAAATCACTTGCTGCTTGCCCAGACAATAGCTGATGTGCGTTGGGCAGAGCCACTGGAAGGACTCTTGGAAGGTGCAAAGATAACATTGCTCACGGGACTGCAGCTGGCCTACAACAATGGCCCAAGGGCTCAGCATTCACACCTTCAGGACAAGATCATTTCCAGCCATCAGATACCCCAGGAAAGGACAATGGTTCCTGATGTGTAAAGAGTGTGTGGGTAGGTAGATGGAGAAGGAGGAGGCGGAGGTCTTCCCCCTCCATCCAGACCCTGCCCAAACTCACCTGAGCACACAGAAAGATTTCCTGGGGAGCGATACCTAAAGATGATTTCCCAGAACGATCCTGGGGAACAACACCTGGACACTTGCCTAAGGGCTAAAAAACTGTATAAAAGACTGGAGCAACTACTGGCTTGAGAGAAGAAAATTGGAGAAGCAAGATGCAGAAGAAAGCAGACGGCAGCACACGCTGGAAACACCACGGGGCCAACACAATGGATCTTGGACTCTCCGTGCCCTAAGTTCCACCTGCTGCAACTCATGGAGCTGAAGAAGCTGCTCAGAGGACCTCATCCCTTCTACAGCCAAAGCCTCAGCACCCTTCCTCTACAGACCCAACAACTCCTGCAGCACCGTTTCTCTACAGACCCAACATCTCCTGCAGCACCTTTCCTCCACAGACTCAAACTGTCTTGGGGGGTGAGGGGTGTGGTAATATAATTCTTTCCCTCTTCTCCCTCTCTTCTCTCTCTTCCTATTCTCTCTCTCTCCCCTTCTGATCCCTCCATTTTATCTATGTCCATCCACTGTAGTTATGTAATAAATAGCCTAGCTGTTGATATTTTGGCCTCGTTTGTGCCTCTCATTTCACAGCACGGGAATATTCATTAAAAACCTGAATCTCTTTCCCTCTCCGGATCGAGACATGGGCCTGAAACATGATGAAACCTTTCCCAGGAAAGCTCCTTCAGTCTGGTCAGTGGATTTTGGTTCCATATTCAAAGTCTCCTAATTTACATAAGTCCTGATCTTACTGAAATTCATGATTGGTCATGCACAAATCTACTAATATTAAGGAGACCTTTTTTTTTTTTTTCTACATTTAATCCTCAGTCCTGCAGCAGTTCTGGACTTTGAGACTTCACTTCTACACTTTATTCTACAAGATTATAAAATACTTGGGAAAATGTTGGTTGTTTTATGCCAGAATAAAGGAAAGTCACACCAACTAGCTATGAAGAACGAACATGTTATTAAATGTGCTTGTGTGTCAGAAGAAGGATCCTGACACAAAGAGTAGAGTCAGTAATATGCTTCTCATGTTCATTACCACTCTATAAATTATGTATAGAGTCATCTTTATGAGGCCAGAAAGATCACCGTGATCATAATCTGGCTTCTTGTTTGGAACAAGGCAGAAGATGTTGCTGAACTCACTCATACATATGTATTTCATATTAAAAAAACACCATACATCATCAGGATTTAGCAATTGTAAGTGGTGAAGAGTCCACCACAAGCCCTGGTAAGTTGTTCCAGTGATTGATTAGCCTCTTTCATGTAAAGATTGGGTTTATCTGCTTATCCTCCACTCCAGTGCTGGCTGCCAGACAGGAGAGCCTCTGACACGCTGCTGTCTCTGATAAGAGGCCCCCACCACACGAAGCAGTGCTGGGTAGAGGCAGCCTGGGTAAGTCAAGTGCAGCCAGCAGCACAGCCTCCAGAAACTGGTTCCTGCCCAATCGAATTGGTCTCATTTCAAAGCAGGCTAACCTAGCTCAGCCATGGGCTGAGCTAAGGCAGTTATGTTGCTTCCGCTACACAGGAAGACACAGGGCAGCATTTTGGATATCCCCACACGGTGTCCTTTCATGCTGCTGATGTCAGGCAGGCAGCATAGGAAAGTTGCTCCTCCTGGCATGTCAGCAGGAGAGAAGACAGCTCAAAAGCCACCCACCACCATCCTTCTCAAACTGCAGTCTTTGGTGAGAAGACTCAAAAAATCAGTTGCTTGCCTTCCCTGCCTCAAATGCCTGAGGAGACTTCCTTCCCCCTCTCCTCTCACATTTGTAGCACAGAGATCTGGCCACATAGAAACACAGAGTTTGCTTCCTGCACCTACCTCCAGCCAAGCCAGACAGCCCTGGCCCAGTGCTGTAGTTTATCCCAGCTGGCAACTCAGCCCCACACAGCTGCTCACTCATTCTCCACAGTGGGATGGGGGAAAGAATAGGAGGGGTAAAAGTGAGAAAACCTGTGGGCTGAGCTAAAGGCAGTTTAACAGGTAAAGCAAAAGTTGCACACACAAAGCAAAGCAAAGCAAAACAAGGAATTCATTCCCCATTTCCCACCAGCAGGCAGGTGTTCAGCCATCCCCTGGAAAGCCAGGCTCCATCACACGTAATGGTGACTTAAGCAGACAAACACCATCATTTCAAATGTCCCTCTTTTCCTTCTTCCCTCAAGCTTATATGCTGAGCATGATGTCATGTGTCTGGAACATCTCTCTGGTCAATTGGGGTCAGCTGTCCTGGCTGTGTCCCCCTCCCAACTTCTTGTGCACCCTGAGACTGCTAATTGGTGGGGTGAGGAGCAGAAAAGGCCTTGACTCTGCGTAAGAGCTGCTCAGCAGTGAGTAAACCATCCCTGAGTTACCAACACAGCTCTCAGCACAAAACCAAAACACAGCCCATACCAGTTATTGTGGAGAAAAAAACCCATCCCAGTCAAAGCCAGCACACCCAGCAACCATCTTCTGTTGATGCCTCCTCTGTCCCACAAGTTTTCTGCTGCCAGTGTTGGCAGTACTTTCACTGCTTCCTTCCAGGTCACTGCTCTGGCTCTAAAGACACTTCTGTCCACCTCCCAAACCTTGACACAATCTGCTAGATACTGTTAGCAGTTGCCACTGGCAGCCTAACTCTCAGCTGACAGCAAAGCTGTCCTCCTAACTCCTGCCACAGGCACCTGCTTGAGAAAAAAATAAAAGCTCAGGTACCTTCTCCATCACCACTTGGGAATGTTACAGCAGCCACTGCAAAAAGCCTTTTCCTGACCTGGCTTGTGTTTCCATATTTTTCTCCTCCAGTGTATCCCTTTTCTACATCCACCAGCCACCAGCAGCTCTGGAGGATCATGAACACTTGGTAAGTCCAAACATACTCGTGCTAGTCAGACATCCAATTGCCCCCATCCATGCTAAAACCTTCCCCTTGGGGCAGACACTCATCGTAACTCGTTAGCCTTTGAAACCTGCACCCTTCCACTGAACACCGATGAAAAGTTAACACGACACAGACAATAGAATTACAGAACGGTGGAGGTTGGAAGAGACATCTAGAGGTCATCCAGAGCCACAGCGTGTACCCTACCATGGTCCTGCAGGCAGTTGGAAGGTCCCTGCAGCCACAGGGAGCTCCACACCACCTTCTTCAGCACGAAACTGAAACCAGATCTTCTGATTCAGGTACCTATTGGCTGGTTTGTGCTGTCTTTTTTTTGGAAGCCTTTTGGGGCTTTTCTTTTTGCATAAGGATTGCATAAGCCTTGGGTTCTCAGGAAACAGGGCTTTAAAAAAAAATCAAAGCACATTAAGTGTCATATCTAAGATTAGAGTCTGCAGGCAGGGATATGTAAACCAAATGTGTGCTGCAAGGGAAACAGCAGGCCCCTCTGCAGAACCAAACTGCCTCCCTCAAGCTCACAAGAATCTCTCTCACATCTAGGTTTCAAACCTCTGATGGGCTCTCCAGAATGCAGGGATGAACAAATCTTGAGTTTTAGCATCAGAAGAGACAGACCCTGTGCACAGCAGAAAAGCTGAAGGACTGACTTTGATTTACAGGCAACATCACATCCTACAATAAATAATTTCAATAAGAGGGCTGAGATCAGTGTCTCCATAACAAACCAGTGGCAGGAAAACCCTCCAGTGAAACCACAGAAAATGGTCTCATTACATGTCTGCAACACCTAGCCTAAAAAATATTCTGCTGTCATGCTGGCAGCACTGCTAATGTCATGGGAGCAGCTGAACCACTCACTAGGGTGGCAAAATGAGGTCTCTTATGAGACAGGAAGATGCAATGTACTGTGAAGTTTCGTGTGAGGACCTGTGCTTTTAAAGATAAGGAGTGCATTGCACTGCAGCCAGCTGACCTACATTTACAGCTGAAGATGTAAATCTGACCCACAGGGAGTTCTGTCTAACCTACAAACACAGAAGGAGTGCTAGTCAAATGGACCATGTCTTTTAAAATGATAAGCTGAGCAGAAGCAGCATGGGGACAGGCTTTGCCCGGCTGCCATACATAAGAAGCAAACTAGTTCAATATGGCATGGTGAGCCAGTGCTGGCAGAGAAGGATGTCACAGAGGAACTCCTACCCTCCTCAGCACAGCATGCTGCAGGGGGAAAAGGACATTCTTGGTGTATGGAGGCAAACCAAGTGAGCAGTGAGCTGGCAGCATGGGCTGTGCTGGACAAACCAGGTCCTGGGGCCTCACTGCAGGCAGTAAGGCTGTGACACAGCCAGGGCTGCTGTGCTTTCACAGCCACCAAGCCTGTGGCATCAAAGCTCACACAATTAGCGACACCCAGCCACAAATGCAGCTCTCCACATGAGCATGGATAACCTTCAAATGACCAGGGGGATAAATGGTGCTTTGTAGGGCTGCTTAGCCACAAAGAGAGGAGAGGAGCAGACAGAGGCAAAAATCTTCCCCGGGCAAAGTGATTATAACTGCATCAGTATAAGGAAAGAATCACACACACTTGGGACTAGATTTTTAAGTTCCACAGACAACGTAGCTCTGTTGAGATCAGCACAGTGCTGCTTCACACTGTATGAGGATCTCCCAGTTGGCATAAATCAGCCTTTAGAAAAACAGGCTCCCAGTTAATTTCCTGAGGTCTGCCCCAAATACACTGACTTTTCTTGAACAGAGCCTTCCCTGTCCCGCTCTGGAGCTGCTTGGTCATATGACAGCTGGAGAGCACATGAGCTTTTCTCCACTGCTTCAGTGGAAAAGGAAAGATGTAAAAGGAAAGTTGAAAGTTAATGCAAAACAAAATTGCACATCCTAAACCTGCCTATTAAAGACAAACTGTACATGTTAATTAAGCCATCTCACCTATAGTTAAATTACATCACACCTACATTTCTTCCCTGGCAAGCACGAGTGGCAGGTCCACATCCTGGAATTACATGAAACAACATCAGAGCAAGGGGAAAAGCTTTGCTGAGCTCAGTAAATGTATGCAAACCACCACAGTAGGAAACAAACGTTAACAAGGGCTGAATAGAAAGACATCTCCCAGACTAGCCAGTGTAACTTCCCTTTTAATTTTGTTTTTCAGAACTCTAACCATCTTTTATCAGAACTTCACATGGACAAGACCTTTCCTGGGACTGGCTGGTGTGTTCCTGTGGCATTCAGGGAAAACTTGAAACGCAGCCATTGCATCAGGGCAAGTCTGATGCAGATGCAATAACCTCCTAAAAGCCAGTTGGTGCAAGGTGCTGCAGTGGTTGTCTATATATATCACAGACCTGACTGTGTCAAGTTTGTTACCTTCACTCTCATGCAGAAATCACCGTCCCTATAGGAGCTTCATGGCATTTCTGTGACACTCTGTGATGTCCATCAACTGGAACTGACATGACAGACTTGAAAACAAATCAATCATGTTTCATGTATTGTATCTTTGTGCCTCCACTCATACAGAATCACAGAACCACTGAACCACTATGGTTTCAAAAGACTTTTAAGATCATCAAGTCCAGCCATTATCTAACTCTAGCAGGGCCACTTCTACACTATATACAGAGCTTTGTACCACAAAAAAGGGGGTAAGAAGTTGGCTAAGTATTTCCTTTTTATATTAAACTTTGCTGTTCACCATATTAAATAAGAGCAAGAGGAATGTTGCAGCCCAGACAGGAATATTTAATATAAACCCCTAATCTGCTGGGACAGTACTGCTTGAGCAATTTCCCATTTCTGGCATGGATTCTGCAAGAAAGAAAAATAATTCAAGTCCTCACTGTTCCTTTCCTGAGACAACTGCATTTCCCTCCCCAAGCTCAGTTTCAAATATGATCAACTATATTACAAAGGTTGAGGCATTTACCCATTACTGTCCTGACAATCTCATCAGTTTAGGAAGTTACTTCCAGATGTTACTCCTCACAGGTAACATTTCAACAAGTTCATGACCAGCAATGCTTCGTGGCCAAAGTTAGGCACTTTTTATGGTACACAGAGAGTTTTCTCTTCACTCAAGGAAGGTGAACTAGAAAAAACATTTCATGGGTGATTACAGGATTCAACAGCATAAGCCCCTATCTAAAGCCCTTTTAAAAGTTAATAACCTTCTTTAAATGTTTCACTCTGATCTTGAGCTACAGCTATTTACAAGGACCTGAGATGGCAGATCATTCCTCACCATCTGAAACAGGCTGTCAGAAATAATTTTTGTTAGCTGCCATCTCCTCTAAGAATAGAGGTGGTGACCAGCAGACAGTCCACATGGCAAATTACCTGTTCCCTAAAACCTGCACCAGTCATCTGGATTTGTGAAACAGCACACGACTCCCTAAAGGGAAATCAAAATAACAAATGCATAATCCCCTCTGTAGTCTAGGCTGAAAATTACATGTGTGTAACATCAGATAGAATATTTCCCCCAAAACTCCTTCCTAAAAAGTCAGCTGAAAGAAGAAATCAGCTATATTGGGGGAACATTTGGTATATTAGCACTAGAGTATTAGCTGGAAGTTTCCAGCACTCCTTGCTTCCATTGTTTTAAGTGCCTTATGTTTGAGTTCCCTGAAACAGTAACTTAAATGACTACAGTCTTTCAAAGGGTTGTTGCTTTTTGGCTTTTTTTCCCCCTCCACTTTAATTACATATGTAGAGAATGATTTCTTCCATTTTGTGCCTGGAACTAGTGCTGCACGTGAGAGCTCATGTTAGCCCAGATTCCCACAAACTCCCACACTCCAATGATTTCTTCATCAAAGGAGCAGTGCCCATCTGGACACACTTAGCCAGCCACACTCCACCACACATATGAAATGATGCATGGTAGAGACAGGCACCATCTGCCTTGGGTTTTAAGCTATCATGTTGTGTTCATCATTTGCAAAAGGCTAAGAGGACACAAGTCTTTGCTTATATGGAGCACTGGGTGAGTTGGTGCCATTTGGTCGTTGCCTGCTGTCAGATCACAAGCTCAAACTACTCTGACAGGGGCTGACAGTGCTGCAGCAGGTTATGAGTGATCACTGGTTGCCATCTTATTGATGAAGCTTTCCCAAAACAAGACCAATAGGCTTTCCTCACTCTCTCCCTGCTTTCTTCCTGCGTCTCCAAGCTCCTGGAAGGATCACATGAAAACTGTGAGGGAGGAAACCTCTTGTGTTCAAGGAAACAGAAGCATACATACACAAGTGCTTTGTAAGCACATAAGGCTACATTAAAGTTATGAGTTATTATCTCCATTTAGCCCATATCTGGGGCTAAACTACAGCAGCTTTGCTAGCACCTGATGACCCCCCCAGCAGAAAAGGGGGAATGGGAAAAGGAGAGGAGACCCATGGGTTGGAGTGAAAATGGGTTTAATGAAACAGCAAAACTAATGCTAATACTAATGCAAATAAAAAGCAAACAAAGATATACTCAGCCCAGGGAGTGTACAGCAGTCACAATAAACTGGAAAGTAGTCATCAGGAGGAGAAGGGTGAGCAAGTACCTCCAGAGATGAGGAGAAGAAAGAAGAGGAGAAGCAGAAGGAGATCTCCCCATAGTAAACTGCCCCATCTAGACATAGGGTGATGTTTGTGGTTTAGGATACACCTGGAGCCAACTCAGGGCAGCTGTCCTGGCTTTTGCCCCTCCCAGATTCAGCCCCAGGCTGACTCCAAACTGCTGAGGGCCTGCAGCCTAAGGCTGACATGGTATTCTGGCCCAACCAAATCAGGACAGTTGTGTATAATCAGTATAATTTTGTGGTGTAAAACTCCCCAAATACTAGCTGCCCAGTCAGACTAAGGTGGCTACAGGAGCTACACTGTAAGGGTAGACATGAGCTGCTCTAGAGAGATCCTATCACTCATCCATCTGTGATCAGGGAGAACAGGGAGACTAGTTGTCACTTAGCTTCCTGTTTTCCACCTGACAGCAATGCTCTGAAGATAACAATGAGCAAACTTTAGCAAGCTTTGCTTTCCAAGATGGTATTTCCTTGAAGATGTTCCTGAATGTTTCCAGTTGATGCCATGCTATGGATTTTCGTTTTGTTTCCAAAAGGTATGATAAATACTGCAATGGAGAGGAAACAGGTTCTCTTTATTCCAAGGTGTGCAGGGTGGGGGAAAGAGAAGGAGGGCTGGGTTGGTGGTGGGGTTTGTGATGCATATTTCTCATACCCCAAAAAATTCTGATTTTGCTTTGCCTTGCCTTCTCAATAAAGCCCCTTTCCCTGTTTAATCTGTCCCTCTATGCCAGGCACCCTGGAATCCAGATTGTGCACCACAGGAGAAAAAAAAAATCCTCACATATTCTGTGAAAGAATGAAATTTGCTGGTGATGTAAGGAGTTTGATTTGGAACATGAGGAATTTGTTGGCCCTGCTGCTCAGGTGTGTGCAACGTGCACCAAGCCTTCAGACTGGAAAACTCTGAGCTACCCAAGGCACCTTCTCCTTGTGGCATCCATTTTCTTACTCAAGACAATCTTCTGCTCAGAAAGCCCAAATTAAACTATATGTTCTGTATTTCCTGGAAATAAGTGCCTCACTGTTGAGGCACACTGCAGAGCATGTGATCAAAGGATGCCATATGGGCCGTTTATTAACAATGAAAAATGAATGCACCACTTGTCGGGCTGTAATTAAAACTGAAGAGCAGTATCCCAGCTCTCACTCCCATTGTTGAGCTGGTTGCTTGTATCACACAGCATAAACAGTTTCTTGCCTTATCGGTCCTAGCATGAATTCCCTGCACATCAGCTTTACAAATGGATATTGGTGGTAAATAGTTCATACTGTGGCTCAATAATATGCTGATATATATGCAAGCACATTGCCTACCAGCTTCCTACTTACATATGTGTTAATAAGATGGTGTTTATATACATAGAGAAACACAAATTCACATCCAAGCTAACACAAACCCATGGTAAAAATAAAATACTGCAGTCAGTTCACGTGTCATTCTGAATCTCAAGTGTTTTAAAATACTACTGTAGTTTGCAAGGCCCCATTCTAAACCAACATATTGGAAAAGCATTGCACAGAAGCTGTTTTAAACTGTCAAAATACAAACCAAGGTATTCCCACTTGCTTCACTCACATCTCAATTTGAACACGAAACGTTTTCAAAGAAATGCTCTTGTCAAGAGTCTGAGGCTCATAGTTTTCTCTCAGATCCATTTCCACAGAACTGCCATATTTAACCATTAACAAAGATCACAAGCTTTATGATATTTTTAGTTGCCTCCTCTTCTGAGATTTTTCCACTTTTCTCCATTTTCCCCCTCTCCAGGCACAGGGACTAGAAATGCCTGTGTCTGTTTTCTACTCCAAGGAAAAATGAAAGACCAGAATCCTGGAACATTTGCAAGGCTGAGGGATGCACTCAGGGTGAAGAGGACCATACCAGACAACTTACAGCAGAACAGAGAACATCTGCCCTGCTGTTTTGAGGCTGGCTGGAGTCATGGCCTTCACTTTGCTACGAGCTGTGGGGGCAAGCCAGACCAGGATGATGCGTCCAATGTGACCTGTCCTCCTCCCTAGCCCTGCTGTCCTTGCTTCCCGAGGACTGCTCGAGAAGCTACAAGCACAGCACAGGTACAAGGGTGCCTGAAGTCAGCTTCCTGTGGCTCCCTTAGAAGCCTCAGCCAACAAGAAGCAGAGCAGGAGAAGTGCATGAACATAGAAGAGATTTAAAAAGTAGTTTAAAATATTTACAGGGTCAACAAAAGTAATGTTTAGAAGGCACAGCACCAAAGCCTGTCAACGCTACCTGGTACAACTGCTTCAAAGTCGTACTAGAACACATTTGCTGCATCATTTCTCAGTAAGATAAGGTCCTACTTCAATCTTGTAACCACAGCTGATAACAGAGCTACATGACTTTGTATACTACCATTCCACTTGTCACAGGAGCCAGTACAACACAGTTATTTCCTCCTGCAGCTGAGATACAGCTGGGAATTGCACCAAGTGAGGCCTCAGCTATTCCAGCCAAGGCAAATCATGAAGCTGCTCAGGTTGCCCCTTGGCCCTCAGGAAGAAGAACAAAGAAAAGCCTCGTTGCCATCCACACAGTTGTAGCAAGCAGAGCCCAAGAGCAGAGAAAATGCTAGCTGAGGAAATGTTTGGGGATTGTATAAAGCTTCACTCATCTTCAGTGTAATGCTTTCCCTTAGCCCTGAGGATGCTGTATTGTCCCTGCACTGTGCTCAGTGGGGATCTCTCTGCAGAAGATGCTGCCACCCCATTTTCTCCCCATCTTTCCCAACAAAGAACACTGAAGCACTACAGTGGGGTGTATTGAACAACTAGAGTGACAAAAGGTTGTTTCCCAGGTTGTCAAAAAGTTACAATTTCCAGCTCCATTCTGGCACTGCAGGTAGTCAGAGGGAAACTTCAAACACTTCGTATCACCTCTGAAGCAGCAGGTTTGCTGAGCTCTCAGGATTAGCTGCATCTTTAAATGTAGAGCTGCTGCAGTCAAAAAGCTGCATTCCTTCAACCTGCTCTAGTGCTGCTGGTCAACAATCAATTCCTTAGGTAGTAATAGTTGTGGAAGCTCTTCCAGAAATGTTCATCTGGAGAGCTGTTTGCAACTGACAGAGGTGCAATGCAGTATCCTGCCACTTTGAGCACCACACACGTTGGGGGCTATGTTGAAAGCATTATCTTCCTTAGCTCTGCCCTATTTTTGCTCTGTGGCAAAGCACAACTTGCAAAGCAATCCATAGCATCAAACTTCACAGAAGTTGCCCTTTAAAAGGAATGGGCAAGATTAATCAGCAATTTTTTAGAAGACTTGAGCAAATATTATCAAGCAGCTCTGGTATTTTGAGTTTCCACTTGCAACAGAATAAAGCTGAAGAAAACATTTTAATATCAACATCTTGCAGCTGTATTTTGTTCTCTTATGGGGGGAAAAATAATAATGATTTTTAAAAAGCAGCTTAAATCAATGTCTTGCAGCACAGGAAATAATCAGGAGGAGACGAATGCTGTGTTTCAACTTAGATCACTGCAACAGTTAATTGAGCATTTGGTGACAGCAAGCAATTCACCAAGTACATTTTCACATAATTAAGCAGCAAACGAGACACAGCCCACAGGAGCTGCACATTTAATTGTGTCAGCAATGATATCATAAAGCACTTTACACATAGATATGTGTCTACACAGACCTGGCTTTCTATACTTACCGTGCAGCAAGGCATGGGTGCTACGCTCGTCTCGAAACGATTGCTTTAAAGCCCCAGGCAGAGCAACCTTCCTCTCACTCTCATCTCGGGCAAGTCAGTGTTTCTGGAAGGTGGCCAGGCAAGATCAGATTCATCAGCCAATAAAATAGTCTAAAGCTGCTGTTCCACAGGAGACCGTTCCTCCGGCTGCGGACTCAGGAGCAGCCAATAAAGAAGGAAATCAGCGCCAGAGTGCGGGCGAGCGTTCTGCCCCGCACTGAGGGTCTGCTCTCCAAAGATCCAGCTTCCCTCTGCCTGTGCTGCTGTACACAGGCACCCTGCATGAAAAACGACTTGCACTTGACTTGCCTGGCTAAAATAGATGCACAGCTATTCTGAACACTGACAAGGGTAAAGAAATCAATCAAGCAGGTGCCTCATGTGCTGGGAAGCAATACAGTGACATCCGGAGCTGTGACTTCACGCCACTAGCAGGGGTACCACATCAGACCTAGCTTTGTAGGGGGTGGTGAGACTTTCTGGCCATACAATCTCTCCTTCACTTGAGGCAGAGGTGTTGTTTATGGTGGGCAGTGTGGAAACCATTAGATTCTTACCTCTATTTTATCTTCCAGAGATGGACCTGCTGCAGTGGCTGCAAGAAACCATCCTGTCCTCAGACCCACGTGTTCATCCTGGAGTTCATCACTGCTCAGAGGAGCCCTTGATTTCACCCTGCCAGTCCTACGGCAGCAGCACAATATCCTAACATGCAATAAGACTGCAGAGATCACAGTCAGAGCTGGCTGACATTTGGAGACATCCAAGGAAACTTAAGTCTTGCTTCACTAGGAAAAGAAAGAAAAGAAGGAAGAAAAAAATAATCCTTCTTCGTATGCACTAGCTAACCTATAGTAAACCCCGAAGAAGACAAGGCATTTGTTGCAGTTACACAGGTTAGCAGGTCAGAAGAGGCCTTAGGAAGCCTTTTCTCCTAAATGAACACAATGAGGAAGACCAGACCTATAGGCAGGTCACCAGTACTAGAGGGCAAAGTTCTCTGTAGCACAGACAACCCCTTGAAAAGTTAAGACTTTGCAAAAATGCTACACTGCACCCTGAAATGGAAGGGGCTTCTTAATGAAAAAACAAATGGTAAGGGGAAAAGAGTTACATTAGAATAGGGTCAGCAAGACTCTCATGAGCAAGAACTGCTTTTCTCTTTCATCTGCAATTGCCTTTAATCACCTGTTTTGATATGGATGTATTTTTACTTGTTTAGGCAAGACAGTGCTACCTCTGCTCTCTTTACTTGCTGATACTACAGCCCTTTGAAGGACCAGAGGCCAAAGATGTTACCCCAGAGCTCCGAGGGCTGCATTACACAGGAGGAGTTGGAAAAGAGACACCTAAAGAGCCAAAGTATGCTGAAATCAGACAGCACAGAAGCACAGCCTAGCTGAATTCACCAGCCTGGACTTTGTCCTCTGATCTTGGAAAGCTACATCCACAAGCATTTAGAATATGCATTTTCCTTTGATGTAAAGTGGCATAGACACATGCCAGTTCATGCAGGCTTTCCTTCCAGTTGGGGATGTTCTGCTCCCTTGGGAAAATGTGGGCTTTCACTTGAAGCCACTGTACGCTGCCACATCACCCATCAATGGCTGGGCAGGGGGCACATGCCACCCTGAAGGGAACTGCATGCTGGATGATCCCTCAGAGGGGGTCTGAGTGGTGTGGGAAGAAGCTTGTCAAGTAGTAGCTTAGGAAAACAATGTTTTGGCTGCAAAGAGGAGCAGGACATGCACTTACTGGAAGCAGACATCTTAAGGCAACTGAAGGAAATATGACAAGCAAACGAGGAGCTTCCATACTTTTGGGAGTAGGAGAACACAAAGCCAGCAGCAGGCCAGGGCCCACACCAGTGGCATATGAAAAAGGGGGATGGAAACAGGTTGCCACAGCAGCCTGCGTCCAGAAACTTGCTAATTTTCACATGGCTGATAGAAGAAAAGTCATCTGGCCAGGCAGCTCTTCTGGCATCCCATCCCGCTGGCAAGCACTGGGTTGATTTATCCTGCAAGTTGTGCACATTGCTCCAGAAACCCAGTAAATACCTGCATTTGGAGTGTGCTCAAGCTGCACAGAGAGCTGCTGAGAGACAATTTGATTTATCAGTCATCTCTAGTTTCAGTGTTTAAATGCAGTAATGGAGAGCATTTTCTCATCTGCTTTCTACACATATTTGAGGTGTGTTTAGCTCTAATTAATTTGGAACAGGGCAGACAGTTGGGAAATTTTCCTCTTCTCTCTCACATCCCCGTGTCCCACTTTACTTTTAAAGAGGCAAGGCCCATCTAGATTAAGGCAGGAAAAAGAAGGAAAAACAATCAAGCTGAATTAGGGACAGCTGAGAGGGCATTTCAACATCACAGTCCTGTGCTCAAAGCTTTTCAGAAACCATAACATGAGTGGCCATGCAAATCAGTGAATCATTGCATCAGCTGAAAGGGGAAACCCCTACAAAAACACAAGGGAAAAGAGTTTCCATAGCATGCTTATGCTTTGCCTGACCATAGCATGTTTTTATTCTCTTCAATGCATTCTTCCTTAGGATGGCTTTGTAAAGTAGGGTAGTTTATGTTTAGGGTAGTTTATGTTTACTTCTGGGTAGTTTATGTTACTTTCTTACTACCCAGAGAGCCCAGCAGCGCACAAGACACCTCAAGGAACTGAAGCACATCTTTGTAGTTAGGGCTAAGGCTGTTAAAATGATGTTGGCCTTCTCTGTAATGCAAGATCAAAAGCTATTTCTCTCTTCCCCCTCCCTTCTAGCACCTGAATATGCAGCTGCATCTGTGTGTCCTCAGTGAGGGCACTGAGCAGTTTTAGCCTTTTCTCAGCAGTCTCCTGGTTTTGCATATTTTATGGACTCAGTATTTCCCCTTTCAAAAAATATTTTTGTTTTTATATATATTTAGATAGATAGATAGATAGATACATAGATAGATAGATACATAGATACATAGATAACCTCAATGTTTAAAGACAACATACTGAGTTTGGGGGGGACAGCTGCTTTATACTCAACCCTTCACACGTGTTTTGCATACAAGTGACAGCAGGACAGTGTCACTTTCCACAGTTTTACTCTCACTGGCAAGAAATGATGAAAAACCATGGATAGGATAAAATAGTCTGAGATTCTTTTGACTGCTTCACTATTTTTTGCCTCACCTGAAGTCTAAGCAGTCTCTGCTTGAAGACAGTATTCTGTCCGCTCCAGAAATAAGGAGAAATCCAAGTGCAACCCTAGACAAAAGAGCTGTCAATACACACCAGAAAGTATTAATCAGGAAAATGTAGCCTGCAGAGAGCAGCAAAGCAGAAAAATGCAGTCTGCAGAGAGCAGCAGAAAGTTGCTTCCTTGTGTATTGTTTACATCAGTGAGAAGATACTCCCTCTTTGAGCACACAGGTCAGCAGGTATGACTAGTGGCCCTTAGCAGGGAAGGCCACTTTGGAATGGGCATAGCCTGGAAGGAGAGACAAGGTTGGAGGCTTGGTGTTTCACTAAGCCCTGCGTGAAGGGTGCAGGAGAGACAGGAAAGGTTCAGTGCTCAGCTCCAGGTGGCTTCACACAATCCTACTCCACCTGCAGCCTGTGATGAGAAAAAGGGATGAAGGCAGCTCTGTCAAAGCTGGGAATTTTGTGTGTCGGAGTAGCTGTACCAGCTATCTGTAATAAACACCTTCTGTGTTTGAGGTCCTGTGATCTATCATCACAAATACACAGCTTATTCATTAACAGAGAAAAAGAGGCTGCAAGTGATTCACACTGGGAAAACACAATAAAGTCCTGTTGCTCAGAACTCACTTTAATTCAGATGAAGCAACTTTGCAAGTCTAATAATGCAGCTCTTGGCCTTTAGTGTTATTTACAGGAAAATTGTGTTTGAACAGATTTGTTTAGAAAAGGGAAGGGAGTGGGGGGTTATTTAAACACCACCACCCCTCCCCATCCTCCTAAATCAGTTTGACACTGCAGTACAGCATTGATGCCCTCTGGTTGGCAGCCTCATTACCATCTGTAATGAATGTAGCACATTTAAATAAGTTATGTTGTAACAGCAAATGCAGTTTGGAAGGAGGAAGACATTCGGGGAAAGTGGGATCAGAAAAGGCTGGAGTGAGTCAACATGGGCCTCTCTGTTTCCATGGTATTACGAGCATTACCCTACCCACCCTAACTGCAATCAAAATGCAGCCCAAAAGGCTGGGCACGGATATATTGCATCAGATTATCAAAAAGGAAAGTCTAGTACTAGGCAAGGAAGGGATCTCCAAGGTGGGAATGTGCTGGACTGGGACCCAGCAGGAACCAAATTTATTTTCCAGTTCAGTTGCTGGTGTCTGCCCCACTCTAGGCAGAACTCCTAACTGCAAGAGGGGAAAAATCTGTATAAATAAATGAAAATTTTTAGCAAACAGCTGTTCTGGCATAAATACCTTGTCACATCCCATTTTATGCTTGTTGAAACAAACTTCACCCATGCTGCCTCTGCTGTGCTCTGTCTCATTTATCATGCATTATGTATGTTGCTCTATCTCAGTGTTTAATTATTCATGAATCACTTAGCCCCTTTCCCCTTCCACTTGCACAAGGATCAATCTGCACAATTCATCAACTCAGGCCCTTCATCACCACCAGCTCTGAAGGGTGTAAGGCTGCAGCCCAGCCCAGCTCTGGGCATTGCTAAATTCTGCCAGAGAAACCAAACTCCTCCATGTTACTGACTGGTTTGGTCCAGACCTCAGGAAGGCATAAGGACATCCTGTTACACCAGGAAGCTGATGCATGGCAACATCAGCCTCCCTGTGAGTTCCCTAGTAACCCTCTCGTCCCTTGAGCAGGTGCTGTAGGTTGGGGAGAGCTCAGGGTACCCCAAAAAGGTGGCACAGCCAGTAATGTGTGCCCCAGGAACCCAAATATGAGGTCCAAACCACAGCCAGTACTGTGTGCCCCAGGAACCCCAATGCGAGGTCCAAACCACAGCCAGTAATGTGTGCCCCAGGAACCCAAATGTGAGGTCCAAACTACAGCCAGTACTGTGTGCCCCAGGAACCCCAATGCCCAAGGTGCAAACAACAGCCAGTAATGTGTGCCCCAGGAACCCCAATGCCCAAGGTGCAAACAACAGCCAGTAATGTGTGCCCCAGGAACCCCAATGTGAGGCCCAAACCACAACCAGTAATGTGTGCCCCAGAAACCCCAATGTCCATGGTCCAAACCACAGCCAGTAATGTGTGCCCCAGGAACCCCACTGTCCAAGGTGCAAACCAACCTCTCCTTAAACGGCAGCGGTCCCTGAGGCGCCAGCTCAGCCTCCCTTCCCGCCCAACCCTGGGTGATGCCAGTGCCAGAGGGCACTGAGGAAACTCTTGCCTGGGATGGGATCCTCTGTTTCTCTCAACAACATTATCTCTTCATTTCCTTTTAGAGGGAAGCATCTGAAGAAGGGAGAGCCACCTGCTGGGTGACACAAGGGCCGGGCACTGCACAAAGGCCGGGCGCTGCCTCAGGGCCAGGCGATGGCTGCAGGGGCAGTGCCCGATCCTGTCCCGAGCAATGGCGGCACCAGGATAGGCTGAATGTGGCAGCCAGCTTAGACAGAGGAGCCTGAGGAGGTCTGTGCTGGGCATCAGTGCCCAGGCGCTGGCAGCAGAGGCAGCTGCAGGGTGGCACTGGGAGGTGAGGGTCCAGCTGGTGCCAGCTGGCCGCAGCCGGTGCCAGCCGGTTTCTGGAGCACCTGCCCCACAGGGCTCCACCCAGCCCCTCAGAGGCTCACAGACTCACCCAATCCTTGTGACCAGAAAAGACCTTTAAGATCAACCAGTCCAACCTGTGCAGTCCAACCTGCGCAGCTTTTCCCCACCGAGGCCCAAGGCCACGCAGGCAGTGGGCAGTGAGGGGAAGTGCAAGGAACAGCCTTGCCAGCTTCCCTGGCAGGGAAGGCGGGAGGGGAAGGGAGGGCAGAGAGTGACCATTACAGATGGCCACAGCCCTGCTCCTGCCCGGGCAGAGGAGCTGGGAATAAAGGCGCCAAATGGTGCCAGGGCAAAAGGGAGAAGTGTGTCCTGTGTATGTTTTCATTTTTCTTTAGGGTTTTTTTTTGCTATCCAAACCCATTCTAATCAGCAATATGTTAATTTTCCCCAAGCTGAATCCATTTTGCCCATGATGATGGCAACTGGTAGGCAGGCTGCCTGCTTTTATTACAGCCCACAAGCTTTTTCGTCTTTTCTCCCTTGTGCTGCTGGGGAAGGAGGTAAGAAAGCAGCTGGTTGGGGGTCTCCAGCCAGCAAAGGTCAACCCACTTCAAATTATTATCAAACCACAGTGAGGGTGATGGAGCATTAGAACAGGCTGCCAGAGGGCTTGTGAAGTCTCCTTCTATGGACACATTCAAAACCCATCTGGATGCATTCCTATGCAGACTACCCTATGTGATCCTGCTTTTGGCAGGAGGGTTGGACCTGGTGATCTCTGGAGGTCCCTTACAACCTCTAATGTACTGTGATACAACCCTTACACTTGTTCTTTTCTCTGCTGTCAGCTTTAGGCTTCTCTGCACTTATTTATTTCCCTTTAGATTTGCTGTAGGTGTTTTTGTGGGCAACATGGACAAGTTCCCTGTTTCGCTCTCTCAAGCACACTCAGGTTTCTCTACCTCTCTGTTTCAACATACATACCCTCAGGGCAGCAGGTACACCTTTGCTTCCACGGGAGTACTACCTCTGTATTTAGCTTACCGTTTTCAGGGTGACCTTACGTATAAACCCATGGAATAAAGTATTACATACAGCACAGGAGCTTTTTCTATGAGTCAGTATCTTAAAAGCCATCCTCAACTGTCAGTGCCTCAGGAATCTTGCTTTAAGTCACGTTTGTGCTCAACAGGATCATGCATAGGAGCCACAAAGCTTTCCTTAAGAGATAACTTTTGATGCCAACCTAGTCCTTCTGGCTCAACTGCCCAGCATGCAAATCTGTAAGGCACTGCCTAACAGAAAAATTAAGATATTGTTACTGGCTTCTGTAATTTAAGTGCTAGATAACATTATTTGAATTGTAGGCCAGCCCCCATTTTCAAACAGCCACAAATAGATCAGTGTTTACAAACCCCCTTTCTCCTCCTTTTAGTAACAGTGATGTGCTGCAGCTATAAATCTGTTGCCACCACTGTTCCCCTGGCCCCGTGCCCTCACCTGTGCTGTATTGCACCTCCAGTTAGCACAGAATGCCTCACTCAGCATCACTGGAGAACGCATCAAGTATAATGTGGTTTTTTTAAGGGTTCCCCTCCAGCTTGCATAACATTACTTGGCTGATCTCTTAATTTCCTACATGCAGAAATGGAGCTCTTTGTTCTGAAACCACACAGCTTTCATCTGCTGCCAAAGGGGAATCCATCTGGGTGTCGTGACTTCCACCCCCTGGAAATGAGTCTGTCCCACAGCTGGCAGCAGGCCTGAGGCTGCACGCAGGATGCCTGCCTGGTTTTGGTTTACCAGTGGGGCAGGGAGGATTGGAGACAGCAGGCCTACTCTCAGGGCTGCTCACAAACTATTCCTTGCAACTAAACAAGTTGACTTCTGTGGCAAAGGCATCTGCCCAGGTACAGCGAGATCCCAATCACCACCATGTTTTCTCTTCGCTCTGAAGTTATTTAGGAGTAGTTGGCACTTCATTTAACTGGGTGACTTATTTTGGATTTGCCCATCCACAGCAGACCTACTGTAGCTCCTAGACTCCTATGCTGTGGCTCTGTCTGGTAAGGAGGATCCTGTGCTGCTACCGGAAGTGGACCCACAATAGAGAGTCAGACCCCTGCTAGATGCTTTGCAAGGCTGTCAAGGCACCACAATACAACACTACTTGATTCACTGCAACTTCTTGGGCTGGCCCCTCAGCTGCTTCTGCACAAGAACTAGATCAAAATGCCAGGCAGATCCCCAGACAACTGATTTAACCCAAACATGTCTTCTCCCACCCACAGACTTCAGCACCAGCAACTCCCCTGAGCCCGGCCACCCTCATGCCTGATGGCTGCAGCTCGGTGAAGCTCCAGCCCTCACCTTATGTTTCATTTTCATTATTGAGGTTATTTATTGCTATAATAAGTGAATTGATTCCCCCATATGTGAACCTTGAGTCATCCTGAGACTGTCACTTCAAAGGACTTCTGTCAGATTTGTCACCAATAATTACACTGTCTCCACCCAAGCAGACTGTGCTTTTGATCAAGAGTATGCAGTTTGCTCCTGACTGCAGGCCAGAGAAAGCCATCATTTGATCACAGTGCTGGCAGATGTCCTAGTGAGCACAGGAAGATCACTCTGTTGTGCTTAGCAGCTCCTGCCTTTCAATGATGGGAAATCATAATTTGACTATTAGCATGTAAGAATTTTCCTTACACACCAGCAAAGTTAAAAGGCCACTGTCAGCTTGGAGCACACTGATGTCCAATGCAGGCTGATGAGAGACTCCATGCTAATCTCATCCTGCTGTTTTGCCTGCTGATTTCTAGTACAGTCCCAGTCTATTAAGAAGTTACATTAGTTAAATCATTTCATTGCCACACTGTGGAAATGCTTTATTTTTCCCTTCCCTGTTGTGTGAAAGAAGAGGAGGCAGTACAGGCTCACTTCCACACACACTCACAGTATAGACCTGCAGCATCTATACCAGATCACACAGGAATGCATCTAGGTGGGGCTTCAGTATCTCCAGAGAGGGAGATATTCACTGGTCAGGCTTTGAATTGCCACAGTCCTCTCTGATTTTATTCCTCCTCCACAGATTTTGCTGAAAGGAACCACTTCTGAGCATTTTGCTAAACTGCCTTCAAATGTCTCCTGAAAATGTGTCTAAGAAGTGCAGAAAATGGTAGACAATTGCAAATGCTGCTTATTAGGGTGACCATGGTCATCACGCTACTGGCTGTGGCTCACACAGCTGCTGTTGTATTTCCCTCCTGCCTCTGGTCCCCTCACTGATTGCAAACTCTCAGCAGGAAATGGTCCTTCCTTCCTTAGCAGCTCTGTCACCAGCCCAGAAAGCAGCCAGCTGGACTCCTCCAGAGCCCTCCTGCCTTTTCCAGAATAAATTAAATAGCAAAGTCCCTGAAAGCTGAAATGTTCACTGAGTGAAAGCCCAGTCCTGGGGGAAATGGCAGTGTCATGTTTTCTCTGAGCACAGAGAGAGAAGCCTCTGTAGTCCGGGTGCTAGTGGTTGTGTTTTCACACAGATTCTGGCTCTACCTAGTACAAGCTTTTCAATATACTGATCACCTGAGACAATAAATTGTGACTACAAACATGCTTCGTCTAGAGCTGGTTGACCATACTCTGTAGAATAACTTTTCCATGTACTTCTAGTCTCACTTAATGGCACTGGCTTTGAGAGAGCCTTAAGGCTCCAGTTTGACATCAACATTTTGCCTTCCTCAGGCTGACTTGTAAAATTTCAGGCTTGCAGCACACTGGGATCATTTGGCTAGAGGGAAACAAATTTAAAAAGCTATCCAACTGCTGCCTGTGAAACAGGAAGTTGAGCATGAAACACAGGCAACACTTCAGGGAACAGCATGTATTTTCCACAGCTGCTTAGAATTAGGCCCAAATCCGTACTTCAGATAAGAGAATACTGTGGAAATAATACATGTCCTAAGTGTGTTGGATTATTTCAATACCAAAACCTACATAGGGGAGAGCTGTCAGTGTTCAGGTAAATTTCTCTTCAGTTAGAGGTAGCTCAGGTCACCCTCTGCAGAAATTTTAAAGGGATTTCACTGATTGGCAGCTGTATAGACTTAGATTCCCTATTCTCTGTCCCACCCTTTTCAAACTGGGTGCTTGCATTTGCCAAGACCCTGAGCAGGTTCTTTGTTCTGTGTATGCCTCCTGTCCCTCTCTCATCTGACCTGCAAGGGCAGGGGGCAGAGATAAGGTCATCTTCCAGATGTGACTGAAACTGGCGCTTTCTTTGGATTTCTCTGTATTCCTGTCCCCTTGACTACAAAACACATTTTAGAGGAACAAAAGTGGAACGGACGCTTAAACACTGATTGAAACAGTCAAGAAGATTCACCTTTGAGTTGCTTAAAATGTCCAAATGGTGAAAAACTGAATGGAAAGAGATACTGCAAAACTGCTTCCATCTTTCTTTGTTAGCATTTGTGAAAGGCAATGCTTTCTAAAAGCCTAGAAAGCTCATTTTCACAACACCAAGTGGCAGCACTGAGTGTCCTAACAGCCACAAGATGACTGGTAGTGCCATGCTGGCCGAGAGCTTGACAAAGCAGAAGATTGATGGTCTCACTGCAGCTCACACTATGAAATCTATTTTGCTGGCATCTCACTCACGTCTCAGATCATCACGCAGAGGAAAAATAATTCAGCAGCTTCAGACGTGGCTTGTTATTAAATGACAATGGTTTTAAAGGCTCGATTGATCCTTATTACTCAGAAATTTTTGTCAGTATTTAGGTAACCAGCCTCCAGAGATCAGCTCTCCTCCAGTACCTGCCAGCCTGGCCTGTCACCACCAGCACTGGGAGCGGCACTCAGACTGAAGGGCAGCAGCCGAGCTCCCATCAGCGCAGCCAGCGGGACCGCTGCTGATACATGAGAGTGGGAAGCTTGGATGCGAAGTGTGATTTATTCCTCCTTCAAAGGCAGAAGAGCTTGTGAACAGCTGGGTAGCTGTAGATACACCCTCCAGAAGATTTAGAGCATTTGATGAAGCTCCCTCACACACCCATCTCCATTATATAACATATCTATCTACCTACCTACCTATCACTAGAGTTTTACATTGAAATCTGGCTGTACTTCAGGCTGGAGAGATGGAAGAAGCCAAATTAGCTCAGCAGATGTTGCTGGATGCTTCAAAAGGTGCATTTAAAACCTCCCTAAGGACCTGTGTAAAAAAAGGCACAGAAGGATCACGGTTAGTGTTACACACACGCACATAAACAGATCCATTAACTGAAACAGCCTTTTAACTGTTATTTGTATTGAGCAGCATGAGCAAGCATGTTGTTGTTTGCTGCCTTTATTGATGTATCTGCTCTATGTTCAGCAGTCCCACAAATCTGTTATTGCTGGGAACAGCTGTGGAGCAGAGCGGTAAGCTGGGAAATGAGCACACGGCCAGTAACACTGAATAACCAGCTTCAGGCTGGTCAGAGTCAGAGCTCTTACACCCAGGACCATATGCACCATCAGAAAATGTCTAGGCATCAACAAGAGCCAAATGTCAGAGCACTTCCCAAGGAAGGAAAGGATTATTTGGCATTGTCAAGCTCTTGGTAAACTTAAGAGTGTCCAACATTCTGCAGAGGAGCAGGAGGTACCCTGCCCTTGTGGAGCAGGCAGGCAGCGTTCTGCAGATACAGCAGCTTGGGCTCAACCACTGACATGGGACAGGGCTGGAAGAGACAGGCTTTACACCTACAGCCTGGGGAATAAGAGGAGACAGCACATGGTGTGGAGGGAGGCTACTAGAATCGGGAAGTGAAAAAGCCGGCAGCCTGGCAGGCGAAGCTTTCCCTGGGAAGAAGAGCGGTGTCATGTGCCATCTGGAGGCATACCACAGGATGAACAGGCTGCACTTCCTGTCTGGAGTATCAGCAACTGCCTTTCCTACGCTTGCCTTCATCAGAGCTGACATTAGACCACAGAGCCTGTCTTCCCCTGACAGTACTTCCCCACCAGTGGAGGCACATCAGAAAACCACCGGATAAAAAACCCAAACGAGTCCAGTAATCTCTTACAGAGGGTACAAATCTCTGTGCCCATCCTGCACTGCACTGACACAAAGGCAGAGACGCAGCATCGTGCTCTGTCCCTTGCACACCAAGCACACAGCGATCTTGAAAGTACTATGACCATACTAGGGATGTCCATGAACCACTGGCATTACATCCAGAACATCATTCCAAAGAATCTGGCTCTTCCCTGGGCACTTGGAAAGCTGGAAGTAAAATGTGAGTTAAAAGTAACTAGATCATTTTTCTCAGCTAGAGGGGCTAACTGGCTGGCTGTGCTCCTGGCTGGCAGGTGATGTTTACTAAGTTAAAATTAAATAAACCCAGGAAAAGCAACTTGAGTAAGTGAGGTTCTGCTGGCTAATGGGGACAAAAAACAGACCTGGATCCTTTTTCTTTGGGTCTAAGAAATAGTCTGGAGAGGGGCTCCCAGCTTCTCCCCCTTGTGAGATGGACAAACAGCTCCTTCCCTCCTGCCAGTAGGGAAGCTGAGAAGTAGCTTCTGCCAGAGCTTCCATGATTGGTTTTCTGCTTCATTTGTGCAGGCAGGAGTCTGGCACAGGCAGAGTTTGCCCAACCCAAGCAGGAGAACGGAACGAAGCACAACACTGGACAGAAACTGCCAGGTGCCAACACAGGAAACGCTTCTGCAGAGTGCTGAAAATGGACTGCCAGAGGCTTCAGCAATATGAAGGCTTATGTGAGGGACTCTCTGAAGCAGTGCCACAGTAACTGGGAAACAGAGTGCAGTGTCCTCCTTGGTGGGTGTGAGAAGCAGGAGAGCACTGTATCTACTTACCTCAGAAGCAAGAGAACTGCTGCTCTTTGCTTGCCCCTCATTCTGCCCCCAGAAAAATGCTGACTGCATCTGCATTTTTAAATTACTTTTTACTTGGATCACTAGAAGCTCTTCAGAGCCAGCATCTTTCCCATCTCTATGAGGCTTTTTCTTTTTCCTTCAGAAAAGCAGGACACAGAGTTTTCTGGTGTTGTCTTCCTTCCAAGCTCCCGTTTCTGCCCCTATTCATCCACATCTGTTCATCTCCAAACTCCATTTTGCTGTTTGGTAAGATCCAGCCAGGAGGGGCACGCAAGGGCAGCAGTATTTCTGACTACATCCCATTTATCAAGCAAAGAACAAGACAGAAATGTTACATCCTCTCCTCTCTGACCTCCACCTCTTTGATCTCACAGGCAGTAAAACTAACACCTGACAAAACCAGGTGCAGAATGCGATTTCCAGATACACAGCACCAGCTCTCCCCACTCAGACTACCACTCCAAAAGGCAGCCAGCAGAGCTGGCTTTACTGAAGTTCTAGTACTGCAAACCTATCTGATTTAAGGGATAAAAAGCGAAGAATTTTGGTTCCTGCAAGTCTCCCTGAGGCTGACTGTCCCCTGTAGCGGTGGTCACCTGCTGCAGGTCCTGCACTGAGTGGTTCATTGTCACAGTTTCCCTTACGCAGCACCAGTCTCACCAACATCGCACAACCAACCAGGGCGTAGCCAGCACGTGCTCCCACTGGAAGCTGAGGAGACAATCCCACTTTGCTCTCCCCTTCTCACAAAACACTGCAGTCACCATGGAGGATCACAAGATTCTACAGTCAGTGTCAGCATCCCGTGATGAACTGGAGAGCTGTGGAGTGCCAGTATCACCCTCCAGGCATGTGATCCTCCTTGGGAGTGATTCAGATGACAACCAGGAATGGAACGAAGAATTTTAGAAGACAGGAATTCAACTGAGGTCATTTTACATTAGTCTACAGTCAGGTATCTTCGACCTAGAAGCCTGCAACATTACAATGCTATTTCTGCACCCCCTTCTACCATTGCCCCCTGAAAATAGAACATCTCCTTCAAGAGATGGAAAAGTCCCCACTTTTTTATGGAAGTGAACAAGTCCTAGAAACACTGGATCTCCCTCAAGGCTCTTTCAGGGAATGGAAATCTTTTTTGACTGGCATTGGATAAAGGTATTGCTCCTTCAACTGGTACCAGGACACATCAGCATTAGGCCCTGATCCTCAGGAGGGAGCTCCAGGGACTGTATTACACTCAAGTGCCACCCTAGAGGATGGGAGCCCACTTCCCTTATCCACTACAACATCCTTCTAAATGAAATGGGTGTTTTGGCAAATCAGTTTTGTTCAAGAGGGACTGAAAAGAACCACCCCCCCCCCCCACCCCCCCCCCAAAAAAAGGAACAAGAAAAGACAAACAAAACCACCCCCCAAAAAAAGACAGAAAGTGCTCTGGGATAATGCTTTTTAATTGTTATTTTTATATCTTTAACAAATCAAACCATTAAAAACATTACAGACATGTGCTGAAATTTCCTGTACAACAAATATGAAAACAATAAAATTTGTAAATCATTTAAAGATATTCAACAGTCACTTATTTGAAACATGTCAACTTTTCCCTTCTTAAGCAGGCCCCAAATGGGGAAAAAAAGAGCAGAACAGAAAGGCAGGAGATGCAATCGCCACACAGTGGAGCTTTCAGCCTGGAAAGAGGACAGCTTTAGAGAAGCAACAGAGAGAGAAAACACTGACCAAAGACACAGATCTCAGCAGAGAACATCAGAAGAAAGGGGAAGAAAAAAGAAAAATCAAAAGTTTCAGGCATTCAAGTCACCTTCACCAAGACAGACCCACAAGGTAGTGGAGCATTACCTGTAATCCTCCTCTTCCTGCAGAGATACTCTGTGGGGCAAATCCCTATTCACATCGACACTCTGGCCAACTTGATGTGTACACCATCTGAAGCCTTACCATCTTTCTCCACCCCTACTTGGGATCAGCAGGTCTTTCAGTTCAAATTCTAGACTCTTCTCATGAGCCAAGTTTTGTGAAAACACAAGTACTACAACTGTTTTAAAAATGGATACTTGTTGGATGATGACACAAGTCAGAATTTGGTCAAAACAAGGGGACAGGTAGGTTCGTTTGCCTGGGTGGAGGTCAGGCAGAAGCACATTCCAGTCCATCCAATTCCAGCTAGTCTTCTGATGTTCTGCTGCATTATAATGCAAGCACATAATCTAGTGTGGAAGATTCATCTCCCTCTGTGCTATACAGAACAAGGGCCTTCTGAAGCGAGAGAGCATCTGCCACCCTCGGGCAGCAAGTTCTTGGGAGACCTGGAACAACAAGCAGTGACTCTGTGCTTTGCACAGATGTGCAGTAAATACAAAATCAGGAGAGGAAAAAAAACATGACTGTAAGGGGCAGGCTTTCCACTCTCCCAGTTCCTTTGGAATGCTTCTGTTTGGTCCAAGTGGTTTATCTTTGTCATTTGACAGCAGCTTAGGAAGAACACTGGGTGAGGGATGCTCTATGTGAACTGCCAGTTGGGGTGGAATTGGGCAGGGTCATTAACCTCATGTTGGTTTCTCATGGGGTCTTTCATTTCTATTTTCATTTTAAGAGTATTTCAGAGAAGGAGAGAATAAGAAAAATTCAAGAACACACAAATGGCTGCTACAAAGAAGCCCCCAAACCCAAGAGGTGAAGTGCACTGTGGTTCATCCTCCAGTTTTAATCACACACAGCACAATTTCACAACAGGTTGTACAAAATTCCTGCGGGTGTACAGTTACAGTTGTGCACCAGGAATTCCTGCATTTTCCTTCAGCTGACAGTGGAATCTGCAAGGCTGCCAGGTTCCACTGCAATGCCACATATACTCCTAGCATCTGCAGCTTTTTCTGATGACTCCACTAAAACAAACACCATCCCCCAGCAAAACAAAACAAAACAAAACAAAACGACAACAAAAAAGCAGCAGAATTCCAGGGACTCTGGTTATTAAACCTTCATAGTTTTATAGCTATTCTATAGCATCATTCATAAACTTCATAATCCTCTGCAATGCAACCAGTGCAATGATCTGAAGACCTAAAAACAACACCCTCCCACCCCTCCCCACCCCCCACTACTGAAGAAGTCCTTCATTGGCAATGCCTTCATAAGTCCAACAGTTATGTACCAGCAAAACAAAATCCAGTCTAATCCTTGACTTGTTAAAAAAAAAAAAAAATCACCACCAAGAGGGTTCCTGCTTGTTTGTTCTGTTTCTCAAAGGACCAGTTAAAACAACAGCAGCAGTATATTGCAACTAATCACAAACCAGTTACATTAGATCAATGAGATGCGGGCAGGTAGGATGCGTCCCAGTTCTGAACGGCTGAAACCACTGAGAGCTTGGTCTTTACAGCAGAATTTTGTGCAGTTTGTTTTGGTAGAAACAGTAAAGCCAGTCAATCTGTCTGGGAGTGCTTGGACACTTGGAACCTCAGTTTCAACATTTTCACAGATTTATATATTTGAGGAGAAAAAAAACCAAAACAAAACAAAGCAACAATGATAAAAAGACACCGACCTGAGTAAAACTCTATTAGAATAGAGTGATCATTATTCAGTAAATCATATATTGCACCTTTAAATAAATCATTATAAACTGTATAAAAACAGGAATATCAGGCAGGAACAGGGAGGAGCTCTTCTGTCCTTCATCCACACCCACACACAGCCCCACACACATTCACATTCACTTGCTCAGGTTTTTCACTACAGTTAAAGCTCGGAGTGACAGAGCACACTCCTTCTCCTCTGGCAGAGGCACCGAAACGTTAAGGCAGGGGATATTGGTGGTGAAATGCAACAAACAACAAAGCTCACCTCCAAACTTCCAGAGAGTCCTGCCAACAGTGCAACTACAGTTAAGTTGGACGTAAGCCTTATTTAAAAATCTGTGTTCTCATTATGAGTTTCAGTACAAAAATAGAATCTCTGATGGGGGGTTTTTTTTGTTTGTTTGTTTGTTTTTTTTTTTTTTTTTTTTTTTGTTTGTTTTTTTTTTCCCCCCCCCTAGAGTAGCAACTAGAAAAGGCACAATTTCCAAGTATAAATGTCCATTTCAAGGAGCTGTTTGTGCTCCTTTTTAAATAAAAAGGAACACAGGAGAGGAAATAAAAATAATAATAAAAAATCACAGAGGCACAGATCTATTAGCTAGGATACAGTAGATAAAATAGGTTCCTGAAACTTATAATTAAATATATTAAAACAGCCCACAAGCCTGGTGTCTGCAAATGAAATCATAGGAAATTGTAATAAAAAGCTTGTGTTATTACTTCAATATTTAAATCCTAGTTCACTGTTCATACTGCAAACGCTGTCTCACCGATCAGTACTGTTAAATTCCCAAGGAAAAAGCAAGATTCCTCTGTTAAACAGTTTGGGCTTGGCTGTGGTTTTTGTTAAATATCAACCTGTGGCTCCTGCCAGCACGGCCTTCTTCCTCCTGTAGGTCACATCTTCACGTGGGGACAGAGCTGGGGAAGCCAGACACGAGACACTGCACACAGTTCCGGAAAACACAAGCAGAACATCTCCCTTCCCTAGGCGCAGGTAACACGTTCCTCCTGGAGACACTGCCTTCCTGCCGGGCTATGCATGGTAGCCATTGGCCTTCCCAAAGCCTGGCCCAGGTGTGAAATTCTCATAGATTGCCATTGCTGTCATGTTTTGGTAAATGAGATCAGTTTTCTTGTCTTTCTGGGATCTAATAATATCCATAACACACTGGTTCAGGAAGACGTACTGGTCCTGATGGGGAGAAAGAGAAGATAATACTTTTCCAGCAAATACTTGGTGTAGAAAGTAATCCTGATCCTAAATACAGGGTTTGAGTTTGGGATGCACCACAATGATGTTCTCACAGAGTATTTTTTAGAAGTTGCATGCATAGTTCATAGAAAATAAGGCTGGGAAAGGACCTCATGATACCATCTTAGTGCCATGGTTTAGTTGATTAGATAGTGTTGGATGACCGGTTGGACTCAATGGTCTCAAAGGTATTTTCCAACCTGGTTAATTCTGTTCTTTCTGATCAAGTTACCCCAGGGAGGTTTAGGGAACAAGTTCCCAAAAAGGGTTGTCAAGGCCTGGAACACACTGCTCAGGGCAGCCCACTCCTGGAGGGGTTTCAAAGCCATGGAGATGTGGTGCTAAGGGCCATGGTTTAGTGGTGATCCAGCAGTGCTGGGTTAATGGTTGGACTCGACCTGAAAAGTCTCTTCCAAGCAAAATGATTTGTGAATCAAACCCCCATAAGGAACTAGATCAAATTTACTGCCATGCCTTACACCTTTTGAAAAGACCTTCATGATGGAGATTGCACAGCCTTTTTCAAATCAGTTGAGTATCCCACACACCCTTTTGGATCAAAGTGGCAATTTCAGCAGCAACACAAAAGAAAAGATGCACATTGTGACCACCTGACTCAAGATAAGCCTTGCTCACAGCTGCAAGGATAAAACCATGTGGGTAAAACAAGCTGCAACCCCCTTTCTTTTTTTCCAGCTGCAAATGCCAGTCCTGCAAAGCTCTCTGTAAAGAGAGCTTGGACATACTACAGCTCCTGGCTGCAACTACTTCTGTGTGAGAAAATGAAACAGGAAAGAGGGCAGTTAAATAAAGAGCAATTTCAGTTGGCTCTTTAATACCTTAAGTCCCCGCTTCCCGGACTGAGCCTTACCTCAGTCTGCACCATCAGCGGCCGGTGCATGCGAAGGTCGTACACCACCCCGTACACGTCCACAGTGCTCTCCATCTCCATCTGCTGGATCAGGCGGTCAATGGCGATGAACGTCCCTGTCCTCCCGACACCAGCACTGCAATGACAGAGCGAAGCTCTTTGATGCTCGCTCTCAATCACCTGCTCACAGCTGCCCAACGAGCCTAGTAAGGTACTTGCTATGATTTCAGTGGCACAGGTATGAAAAGTCTCTGCGGCACCAAGAGGGAGGGAGGACATGCTTTTGAGCCTCCCAGCCTTGCACTTACACAACACCACAAACAAAAGTACTTGAAAAGGCAACTTTTTCTTCCCAGTTTTCCAGACTAGAAGAGATGGCCTAGTCTAGTAACATTTTCTATCACATAACTTGCTACCTTCAGAGCATTGCTACATTTCTGAGGCAGAAATGCACAAAACAGGGCAAAGGTTTTAGCTGGGCAGAGTAAACAGCCATTAAGCAAAGGGATTTAAACAGACTTCTTTCCTTTATTTTGTTGTGGGTTTTTTTGTTATTGGTGTGGGGTTTTTTGATTTTTTTGGGGGGGTGTGTTTTTGGTTTTGGTTTTTTGCTGTTGTTTGGTTTATTTTTATGGTGCCATGGTTTAGTTGATTAGATGGTGTTGGATGATAGGTTGGACTCGATGATCTCAAAGGCCTTTTCCAACCTGGTCAATTCTATTTTATTCTAGTCTATTTTTGGTGCTGGTGGTTTGGGGTTTTGGTTTGGGGTTTTTTTTGTTTGGTTGGTTTGGGGTTTTTTGTGTTTTGGGTTTTTTTTTCTCTTTTGGGTTCTTGGGTGTGGTGTTCTTTGTTTACAATGAAAAAAAGAATTTTAAAAGCCAGCCAGAAGATCAAAGTGCATCCAACACACACACACACACATTCTGCCCACCTGCAGTGCACCAGAGTAGGAGAGTCGATTGGATTCTGACTGCTGTACTCATGAACGAGATGTCTGAAGTTGATGAGGAGGTCTGTTGTCTCTGGCACTCCGTGATCTGGCCAGGAGGTGAAGTGGAACTGGCGCACAGTGTGGCTCTCTGGTGTGTTGGCCTAGAGAAACAGGCACACAATAGAAGAAAACTGTCTTTAGAGGAGCAACAGTGGGGCCTCCCAATGGATGTTCAGTTGGTATATTCAAAGCCCCGCAACAATCCACTCTAAACCAATCCACTCTTATCTTTTTTTCCCCTCAGCTAACTCTGAATTCAATCAGGAAAGACTTCTTTACTACAAGAGTGGTCAGGCCCTGGAACAGGCTGCCCAGGGAAGTGGTGGAGTCACCATCCCTGGAGGTGTTCGAAAGAAATGGCATGTGGCACTTCAAGACATGGTTTAGTGGGCAGGGTGATGTTGGGATGGTGGTTGGGACTTGATGATCTTAAAGATCTCTTCCAACCTGATTGATTCTATGACTCTGTAAGTCTAAGTTTCAGTGAAATTCTTATAATCTGTCACTCCAGTGTTGTCTGGCTTGTGAACCAACAGTGGTAAGATAGACCACTCCTGCAGATGTTTCTACACTAACAACTAATACCTGAGGGGGTACTCACCTTTTCTACAGTGAAGTCCCTTATCGTCCATTCTGGAAGGACGATCTCTGAGACCATGGTTACAATAATGTCACCATAGCTCTTGGACTCTTTGTCTGGCCAGTACTGCTCACATTTTGTCTGAGGAGAGAGTTACAAGGTTAGACAGCTACACACAGCAGTGAAACAACTGGCCATGAGTTTTAGATAAAGCACCACCTGAGGCAGGGTTAGGATGCACGACACCTGTCCCAATGCCCTATTCCAGAGCAAAAGCTCTACTAAAATAGCTCTTTAGGGAGAAGAGCCCACCCTTAGAGATTCTATGGTGCTCCTATGACAATCTATTCAGTAAGATAGAGTAGTCAGCAGATAGACAAATGGGGAAAAGCTAATGAGGGAGAAGGGCTTATTTAATTTAAAACCCATCTTCCACTAAGGGGGTAGTTGTCCAAAGAAAATGGTCTGCCTCTAACCTTCTAGGGTAGCAACAAACTGAAAGAGATCCAACTGCAGTTTGAATGCAAACATACCCGGGCCTGTTCAACACACTTGGTCAACATCACAATAGAGTAGATGTTCTTCTCCCAAATCATGCGCCAGAAGTCATCTATTGTGTTGGGCAAAGGACCCTGTGCAGCAATAAATGCCTTCTTGGAGTTGTAGCCCTGAGGAGGAAAAACCCCCAAATAAATACACACACAGACACACCTGCATCAATGAGGCAACTCAAATAAAAAGTAATCCGTTTCAAACATCGTTCGGAGCTGTTAAACCCACACCATCATAACACACGTTGTAGCTCCTTCCAACTGATGGAACAACTTACAGGCATATAGTTTGCATTGATATAATCACCACTTCCAGAGCCTTGATCTGAAAGTTTCACACGAGAGATATCATCTGTGGAAAGAAAAAAAAAAAAAAGGGGGGGGGAGAGAGGGGGGAAAGGATTAATTTCATAACCAGAACATTCCAACAACACGCTGCTGATTGAATGCATGTTTACTACTTCAAAGGTGTTTTAGAACAAAGTGCATTTTAGGAATAAAACATAACATTAGGAAACATAGATAGCAGTAAGCTTAGAATTTTTATAACAAAAGGTCTCAGAAAAGTGAGTGGCCAGGATCAAGGCTCAGAATATTCAACAGAGATTATTATTTTCATAAAACATGGTTTGGTTTTGCTTATTTCTTTAGAATCCAACATGAAATGGCTATAGTTTAATTACTGGAGAACAATAGGTAATTTGTTTCCTGCTGCCACTGCAGCTCAGGTTTTTCCTTCAAAGCATCCCTCAGCACCCATCAATGTTCACCATCCAGTCCCTCCTTACAGCCTGCTACACTGAGGTGCCTGCAGACAGCTTGACTGGGCTGAGCTCATCTCCAAAGCTGCCCAGCAGGGTCTTAATACTTCTAGCTCTGCACATCTATCTGTCCATAGTCAACTGTTAACCCATTGCTTTTTTCAATCTGCATTGCAAGTTTCTTATAAATGGATAATTAAAATTATTTAATTAAGAGAAATTTCATTAAGGAGCTTTCTTGAGAGAAAGTTTGGAAGCTTCAGGGAACATACTTGAGGGAAGTGCTTTAGGTTTGCTCAGACAATGGTTTTGGGAAAGCAGCAGCTGACAGTCATTCATTTGGAAATTGATGACAGTAATCCCTCTCTGAAACTTCTGAAATTAAATGAGATTAGACAAACCCAAGGCTTTTCACCTAAAAACTGAATCAGTGTAAGACATAACCAAACAGAGTAGTAACTCACATGGCAAGACATTGTTGTATCTATTTTTTCCCCTGTTCTCAGCAAGTTCAGCAGCAAATTTAGGCTGATGAACACCAGCAGACTTGAGTTCCTACAATAAAAGAAGGGCTTGTGAGCACTCAGTCTTGGTTTAGGATTTGTACAGAAACACATGACTGAAACAGAAAAATACTTCAGATGCTCTTGCCTTTGCTGCAAAAGTAAGCAGGTTGGACCGGGACAGAGGAAACAAAAATCATCCTACGAGTGCAAGGGTGACAGTGGCAAACCTGATGGAGAAGGGATTAACACAGAATGCAGGCATAACAGCGTATTTAAATCCTAGAGATGAGCTTTAAGTATCAGAAGTACAGAGCAGTGACATTGTCACCCCAAGGCAGCAGACTCCTTGGCATAAGCTTTGCAGACGCTACAGGCAGAGGGAGTAAATGCATCATGAAAGGACTGAAGGAAGCAGAATCCAAGAGGAAGGTAAGGTAGAGCACAAGCCTGCAAAGGACAACCAAAGGGACAAAATTTGATCTGGAAGGAAGGAAGTCAATAAATAGCTTCAAGAAGATGAAGCTATTAACACTAGACATGACAACGCAGAACCCTTCCTGACATTGGATTCCTGTCTTTTGTACCTTGTAACAACGGGGCTTTAGCACATTTCCTAAGCAGACCATAACTGCTGCCTCTCTGGCTGCTCCTTCAATCTCTTCACAGGCATAGTTTGCAAATCACACCTACACCCTGAGGAAATCAGTGATACTAGCAAGAGACCTCTCTTGATATGAAGAAAATCAAAACCAAGATACAAAAACCAAAGGGCAGAGCTTTCCCTAGGCCAACTCTGTAGTGTGAGTAGTGGAGGAACTCAGGAGATCCTCTCTCTGAGGATACTCTCCTCCTCTCTTGGGAGCTCAGAGAAGCAAGACATGCTGTAAGCTCACAGGTAGAGAAAAGAGTTCTTAATGTGAAGTATTTGTCATGCACTTCAACTAAATTCAGAGCTTAATCAGGACAGGGAAGGCTCTACACATGGCTTAATAATCTCTGTAATGAAGCTCTCTTCTCCCCTTCAGTAAGCCTCAGGTATGCTCCATGGGAAAGCTAATTTACACTCCCAAAATCTTCCCAAAAATCTTTGTCATGAAGCTCTCTCCACTGAGGGCACATACCTCATACTCTTCAGCAAACCCACAGTTGGAGTCAGCTTGCTGCTTCTTAAAGTAGGACTCAAAGTTCTCCACTTTAATCAGTTTTGATCTAAAATGAAAAAAGCCATGTGTTGGTAATTTAGTAGGTAAATAACCCATTAATTCAGTTAATGTGTTAGAAAGTGTGCTTTACTTACTTCTTGATTCTTCAGGGGAGGGTGAGGGGAAGAAAAAAGGTTGATTAGACACATGCAGCTGCATTTTTCACTATGTGAATACAAGAATGAAAGCATGACTGTTAGTAGCAGCCACAAAACTGCATTTACAGGGGAAGGGAATCAAGTACAGCCTTTAACTGATTCGTTAAACCAAGGAGAGAACAGCACATCCTTTGGGAGGAGAACGTCACAGGAGGTCTCAGTCAGCCCCTTATGTGCTCCCACCAGACAGGCCCCAGTCTCTGGTGTATTTTATGTCAACTATCACAGCATCCCCAGGTAAGATTTCATGGGATGCTCCGGCCACACCTTTCCATAAGCAGGAAAATTGGTGCAAGAGCAAATAAGGTGATTCAAGTGCACTGCCTGTGACTTCCAATTTATTGGCCAGCTTTAACAATCTCAACATTATCTGAATTAATGGCTCAGCACAAAGTACTGGAAAATCCAGGCCATGGAGCAGAATTTTGCCTGTGTGCACTTTATCAGCAATTTAGATGTGCACAGAAGCCTGTATTTCATTCAGACATCCTGTTTTCTAAATCACATGGAGCATTTCTGTGTCTAATAGCAATTCATGAAGCAAGCCCTCAAATCCCTGCAGCAGCTCTAGAAGCCTTGATCAATGTGGTTATTTTTAGTCTGCAGGCTGGAGAATTTAAATTCCATGAGGAATTAACACTGTGAAATGCTATATAAAACTGCTCAGAAAACAAGTCTCAGGGTTCAGAGGAAGTTTTGCAAATATCACTTGAGCTCAGAAAACATGTGAAAGGATATAGACTTACTTGATTGGAGAAAAGGACACTTCAGTATTCCTTTTATCTTTCCTATAAGGTGAAAGAAAACAACACAACAGGTTCACAGCAGAATGGAATACAAGTGAGACTTCTGATGACAGCTACTTCCTGTGCCTGTTAAGAACAAATTCCTTTTAAAGCATCTCAGTCTGTGCAACAAACCCTCCTGAGGGAAACTGCACACCTGGAGGAACAAAAATCCCTCATCCTGCATTCTGTGATGTTGTGCAATGGGACTGCTGCCGTTGGAAGCAGAGTGTAATGTCCGAACACAAAGAACTCAGCTTGGTGGAAGAATGTCTGGGAGATCTGCATCACCAGCTAACACCTCAGAACTGCCACTGAGCCCAGAATCCCTGCAGCAGGTGTTCCAGCAGGGATATATTGGTGGTACTGAAAGTGGTAGGTTCATGAAAATAAGTGTTTCCAGCTTGAGGGGAAGCTCTTTTCATCATTGTCCACAGCTATTGGACTCCCTTATAAAAACAGCAGCAGTTCATCAAGGGAACAAAGACAACTGGACTAAGGGTCCTACAGCTACTTTAGAAAGGATGTACCACACAACCAGAAGCAACAAAAAGCTTTTGTGGACTCTTAAATCCCAGATTATTTGGAAAACCCTGGAAACTGAGAGACCAGCTCAAACCCTAGGTAACTCATCACTTTCTAGAAAACCCCAGAATGGAAGTTTCATGTGGTGGGCTATTAAGCAATTAAAAAGTGTGATTATTGGATAATGAAAAATAAACCCATCTAAGACACAATTGCATACAATAATTTGTGGTGCTTGCTTACTTCTGACTGAGCTACTTCATCAGCATGCATCATTTCAGAGGAGCTAAATAAACTAAATCTTAACTCTTCAGGTTGAAGACAGCCATCTAAGTGGTTAGCTACATCAATTCTAATCCATAACATACAAATAAGACTTTTAACAGAACATATTTTAAAGGATCGTAACAGAGGTGTATAGAACAGAAAAAGAGGGTGTTTCTTAGGAGCAAGACACAGAAGTGCAATACTGGTGTTCCCCTTCACAACAGATAACTATGAACACATTACCTTCTCCTTCTCCAGAATATGAAACCCCCAATAGCCACTACAGCAAATACACCCAAAAGGCATCCAATGACAGCTCCAGCAACAACACCTGGTAAAAGAGAACAAGTTCTGCTCACTACTTATTTACCTTTTTGGTTGTGGTATAACTTAGCATGCTACAGGAGAACCTTGCAAGTGAGAGAGCACAGTGCTCTACTGAACATCTTGTCTTTACTGTGTCCTTTGGCAGTAGAGCTATTGAAAGCTCATTAAGAATAATAAACCAAGGATGGTAAATTAATAAAAATGTTAGGATTAAAGGAGCACTTTTTGCATTCCAATACACTTGCTTCTAATATTGGAATGAAAGGATCACTGTTTGTGTTCCAATACACCTGCTTCTAACACTGGGACTAAAGGAGCACTAACTGCAGTCCAATACACCCACTTCTAATTTAGCAGAACTTTTAGAACCTCAGGTGCTTTTTACCACTTGTTTCTGTACCCAAGTCTTGTTGTGCTATCCAATCCCTTTTGACATGACACGAACAGCACGACTTTTGGTAGAAGTCATACATGGGAAAAAGAGGTCACCCCAGAAGTAGCAAGGTATGAATGTAGAGATCAGTGTCACTGCAAAGCTAGTCAGCAAAACAATCCACCACAGAGAAACCAACGGGTGCTTTGCTGTCATGGAACCTGCCATAATTGAGAAATCTCCATGCACTGTGTATGTGCCAAGCTGCCAGGCCTATATTTGCCATCTACTATACCTGGATCTTGTGGTAGGAAAACTGCCTCAGAACAGGGTGAAAAAGTCACATAACTATCTTCTCCCACAATGATGCCTGACTCGGTAAAGGTTATATTAGTGAAACCTGCAACACTTGCCCTGTGGAGAAGAGAGAAGGAAATTAACCAAAAAACCCCAAACAAACAACAGGTAAATGCATGGCTTGAACAGCCTCAGGCAAGGTGTGTTATCTCTTCCTGAGATAGTCTTTTAGTGCAGCAAAACTAACCAGTGGTGCCAAACAACTACCTGTATGAATGAACTGGAAACAAGGGTCCGTTCTCATAGCCGTACGTTTTGTTCCCCTTGCCCACATCAACCACGGTTGTGCCGTTCCGGGAATGGAAAGCAGGAGATTTTGTCTGCTCTGCGCTGATGACGTATGCCACGTAGGCAACTGTTGCCTTCCTCTTGAAATCTTGGTATGTGTTGCTCAGTTTAGACTCCAAAGACTCACAATCTTCGGGGACAAAAAAGAAACAAGGCTAGATGTCATCAGCCAGATTCCGTGTGCAAGAGATTGATGTTCAAATCTACAATTCTGAGGCAGCTGAGTAGGAATGGGGAAAAGCAATTTTCTGTACTGGTATATTACATAGAGAGAGGTATTTCTTGGGAAGAGAACAGAAGAGAATAGAAGAAACCAGCTTGGAAAAGACCTTTGAGATCATCGAGTCCAACCTATCAATCAACACCATCTAATCAACTCAACCATGGCACCAAGCACCCCATCCAGTCTCTTCCTAAACACCTCCAGTGATGGTGACTCCACCACCTCCCTGGGCAGCACATTCCAATGGCCAATCACTCTTTCTGTGAAGAATTTCTTCCTAACATCCAGCCTAAACCTCCACTGGTGCAGCTTGAGACTGTGTCCTCTTGTTCTGGTGCTGGCTGCCTGGGAGAAGAGACCAACCCCCACCTGACTATTGAGCAGAAAAGCAATGAAAAACCTACACTCAAACTGCTGCAAGACAAGTTTCTGGTGTTAAGACAAAGGATAAACACAAAAGTCAAATCCCACTTGAGGGAAACTACATCAGCTGCTTCATTCTTCCAGTGCTCTGGCAAAAAGAATTCAAACCTGCACTGCAGAAACAAGTTCCTTAATTTTATGACTTATCACTAGACATTCACAAATTCTCTGTTCTGATGCTTTCCCTGGTATTCAATGCCCCATGGCATGTAACAGTGACCATGCCCTTCAAGCCTTCCACCTGCATGCCATCTCTCTGTTACTAAAGTTTTAAAGCAAAATTAAAAAGAATAATAATAATAAAAAGGTTTCCTTCTTAGTTCTTACTGCAGATATCTTCCAGCTAAAGAAGGAAGGGGATGAAACAACCCATTTTCCAAAGCTGCTTATTTTAGTAGCTCTGAAAATCATTCTTTGGGGACAAAGGACACTACACAATTTTGTGGCAGGAATCACTGGCAAATCAAGTTGGCAACGGCACAATGGCAACAGATATGAAACACATACAAGAGTAAACCAGGCTGTAAAAGGCTGAGTGAAAACCATAGCTTCCTGAAAACAAAGAGTGCTCTGGCCTCAGGGGAGCAAGGTGTTTGCCTCCTGATTTGTGAAAGGTGATTGAAAATACTGAGCCAGCTTTTTCTTTGTTAATTTAACACTTATTTAGAGTTTCAAACAAAATGGTGTCTGATAAATTGTTTCACATGGCTGCAAGAATAGTGTCATAACTTCTTACCTTGCCCTGTTGTGATCATGACTGCATAGGCTTTTAATGGTCCATTCACTGACTCAAAATCAGAGAATTCAACAGACAAGGAGTTGTGACTGATTGCCTTGACTACAGGAAGTTCTCTTGGAGCAGGTGGGTCTATCAGCAGAAATACAGTTGTCAGTACCTTAATGACTGATAAAGAAAAGTTTCTCAAACAAGAAAATGCTCTAATACTGATAGTGTTCATATAATGCACATTTATTAAGCACCACATGAGACACTGCATAGAATCATAGAATCACAGAATAGTCCAGGCTGGAAGACACCTCCAAAGGTCATCCAGTTCAACCTCCCCATAGTCAGCAAGGACATCCTCACCTAGACCAGGTTGCCCAGGGCCTCATCAAGCATTACCTTGAATATCTCCAGGGAAGGGGCTTCAACCACCTCCATGGGCAACCTGTTCCAGTGTTCCACTACCCTCATAGTAAAGAACTTCTTCCTGATATCCAATCTAAATCTGCCCTTCTCTAGTTTGAAGCCATTGCCCCTCGTCCTGTCACTGCAGGCCTTTGCAAACAGTCTTTCTCCATCCTTCCTGCAGGCCCCCTTCATGAACCTAGTGTACAGTACATCACATCAATCTGGTGCTCTGCAATCACGAAGTTTATATTTTGCTTCTATGGATACTTCTCATTCTCAAATTGTGAATCTTACCAGTAATGCTTGTATTGCACACTGCATGCACTTCAGGGCTTACACCAGGCCCATTTGAAAGAGTTACAATAGTAACATCATAGGTGCTGAAATAAGCCAAAGATGTGATGCTGAGGTTATTCTCTGAGCCTTCGCTCATGCAGAGTGAAGCATTTTCTTCTTTTACCAAGGAGTCCTCATATATTTTAATCATGAAGCCAGAATTGTTACCAAAAGGACATTTCCACTTCAGCATTAGGGAAGGCTGCTTGGGCACTGGTTCACACTGAAATGAATTCACTGAGGCAGGAACTACACACACACACACACAAAAAGAGTAAGAAAAAAAGAGGAGTAAGAAATCAAGTACTGTAGCCACCAGAAAAAAATGTCTGGTTTTAAGTTCTATGTAAAACCACAGGATTCCTTCCATGTTTGAATAGATGAAACCACTGCCTACAAGGACTTCCTACCCCATGGGAAAGAAAAGCACTTAGCACAGTAAGCACACAGACCCTTTAGTGCTAAGTCCTCTGCAGACAGCTTTACAGAGAAAACTTTGGAGGAGTATCCACTGAGATCAGCAAAGTTTTCAAAATACAGAACAACCTACACTGAACATTTTTAGAGCAGTGCATAATTGATGCTAATTTCTATATAATTGCATAAAAGTACAATTATGCACAGAGCATAAGCTCTGTGTAGTAAATGCACAGCAGCAGCCAGCTTTGCTTAAGCTCAGGCAAAACAGGACAAAATGAAGGAAAGGACACAGCTGCACATATTGAAAGCAAAGGAGAAAAAAGGTCATGGTGCCTAGCATGAGGAGCACAGGAGTACCTGAGCCTTCTCCTCTCTGCTGATGAACTGAGCAGAGCAGTGTGGCCAAGAGCCACACACTATAGCGCCGCCCAGAAGCCAGCTGCAACCACAGGCCCACTAAAGGGGGAAGTTCCCCAGGCACAATGCACTCTTCAAAATAAAGACCTGAGGGCCTCATCCACAAGGAAAGCAACAATTCCCCTACAGCACTAACAAGGCTGATGGCAGATCGGCAGTGAAATAGAACTTACTGTATTTCTCCCCTTGGGCAGGTAAGCAGCAAAATACAGCCCACCAGCAACAGGGCTGCAAGAAATAGTGACTTACTTGTGTACAGGTCTATGGACACTCCTTCTCCTTCAGTCTGGCTGTCATTCACCCCTGCAAACACGGTGAAACTGTAAAATGTCCCAGGGATTAACTTAGTGATTTCAGCTTCAGAGTCATTGGATGTCTGGTTCACATGAGAGGAGCCACTAACAACCTCTACCCTGTACGTGTAGGAGCTGGCATTGGTGTCAGTCACTGTCCATGTTAAGTTGACAGAAGTCTCACCAACATACTCTGCCCTGAGATCCTGGACCGGGCTGGGCCCTGTGAAAGACAAGACAACACTGTGTCGACCTGCAAGAACATCTGCTCACATACATGGACAGAAGAAACACAGGCACACCACTGCTTCACTCTCTTCACATCACTCACTGTTGAGACTCCAGAAGCACCCCCAGAATCAGCCCCAGAGGCTCCTGGAAGCTTTTGCATGCCAACAGCCACACATTACAGTGCTGCCCAGAACCCAGCTGCAGCCACAGGTCCTCTAAAGGGGGAAGTTCCCCAGGCACAATGCACTCCCTTCAAAATAGAGACGGCAAGGAAGGCAACAATTCCCCTACAGCACTAACATTGCTGATGGCAGATACAGAGTGAAATAGAACAACATTGTATTTCTACCCTTGGGCAGGGAGGCAGAGCTCGGAGCTGCACAGCAAAATACAGCCCACCAGCAATAGGGCTGCAAGAAACGGTGACTTACTTGTGTACAGGTCTATGGACACTCCTTTTCCTTCAATCTGAATGTCATTCACTCCAGCAAACACGATGAAAGTGTACAATGTCCCAGGGAGTAACTCGGTGATTTCAGCTTCGGGGGCACTGAATGTCAGGTTCCTGCTAAAGGACTCATTGACAACCTCTACCCTGTACGTGTAGGAGCTGGGATTGCTGTCAGCCACTGTCCATGTTAAGTTGACAGAAGTCTCACCAACATACTCTGCCCTGAGATCCTGGACCGGGCTGGGCCCTGTGAAAGACAAGACAACACTGTGTCGACCTGCAAGAACATCTGCTCACATACATGGACAGAAGAAACACAGGCACACCACTGCTTCACTCTCTTCACATTTCTCACTGTTGAGACTCCAGGAGCACCCCAGTGTCATCCTAGAGGCTCCTGGAGGCTTCTGCATCAATGGGGAAATACAAGAGAACTGAAGACACATCATTGTGAGTGGGATTCATTTCTCTTTGACACTCCAAAGCAGAAGCACAGATCACCACCATGCCAGCTCTTCCACGGCTACCCTTAGGAATTCAGAAGGGTTGTCAGGAAAGACACAGGATAGCAGGGGAAGGTGGGGAAAGCAGACAGTGCTGTATCTGTGCACAGGAAAATGTAAGCAACATCAAATATCGCTGGAAAAGGAACAGAGGTGATGACCTGGGCACCCTGTTCTTTTGCCTCTCTTCATGCCCTTATCTCACCCACTGAGACAAAAAGCTCACTGACTGAAGCTCACTCTCCTACCATAGCCCACTGGTGGCCCTAGGCCTCCAAAGCACACTTATTCCCTGGAAACATCACACTTTCTCTCTGTGGAAGCCATTTAAAATCAGGGTCTGAGGCCCTCATCCTTCATGAAGCAAAGGCAGAAAAACTGCCCACATAAATCCTAGGCCAGGAAGGCAGATTCTGGGGAAGAGTTCCTTCATCTTATCACAGACTTTGGTGACCACATTCAACAACTGCTGGTTTGGAAAGGGCTTGTTTTACTTTATTTTTAAAACAAAGGCTGTCTTTACCACACAAGCACCTCTGCAGGCAGGCAAAGCACAGCACTTCTGCCTGCAAGTCTTTTCATCTTCAATCCTTAGGCAGCTAGGCAAAATACAGCAAGACACAGGCCAGCAGGAGGAAGGCTGCAAAAAATGGTGAGTTACTTGTGTACAGTTCTATGGACACTCCTTCTCCTTCAGTCTGGCTGTCATTCACTCCTGCAAACACGGTGAAATTGTACAGCGTCACAGGGAGTAACTCGGTGATTTCAGCTTCGGGGGCACTGAACGTCAGGTTCCTGTTAAAGGAGCCACTGACAACCTCTACCCTGTACGTGTAGGAGCTGGCATTGGTGTCAGTCACAGTCCATGTTAAGTGGACAGAAGTCTCACCAACATACTCTGCCCTGAGATCCTGGACCGGGCTGGGCCCTGTGAAAGACAAGACAACACTGTGTCGACCTGCAAGAACATCTGCTCACATACATGGACAGAAGAAACACAGGCACACCACTGCTTCACTCTCTTCACATCACTCACTGTTGAGACTCCAGAAGCACCCCAGAATCAGCCCCAGAGGCTCCTGGAAGCTTTTGCATGCCAACAGCCACACATTACAGTGCTGCCCAGAACCCAGCTGCAGCCACAGGTCCTCTAAAGGGGGAAGTTCCCCAGGCACAATGCACTCCCTTCAAAATAGAGACGGCAAGGAAGGCAACAATTCCCCTACAGCACTAACATTGCTGATGGCAGATACAGAGTGAAATAGAACAACATTGTATTTCTACCCTTGGGCAGGGAGGCAGAGCTCGGAGCTGCACAGCAAAATACAGCCCACCAGCAATAGGGCTGCAAGAAACGGTGACTTACTTGTGTACAGGTCTATGGACACTCCTTCTCCTTCAATATGAATGTCATTCACTCCTGCAAACACGATGAAAGTGCACAATGTCCCAGGGAGTAACTCGGTGATTTCAGCTTCGGGGCACTGAATGTCAGGTTCCTGTTAAAGGAGCCACTGACAACCTCTATCCTGTATGTGTAGGAGCTGGGATTGCTGTCAGCCACTGTCCATGTTAAGTTGACAGAAGTCTCACCAACATACTCTGCCCTGAGATCCTGGACCGGGCTGGGCCCTGAGAAAGACAAGACAACACTGTGTCGACCTGCAAGAACATCTGCTCACATACAAGGACAGAAGAAACACAGGCACACCACTGCTTCACTCTTCACATCTCTCACTGTTGAGACTCCAGGAGCACCCCAGTGTCATCCTAGAGGCTCCTGGAGGCTTCTGCATCAATGGGGAAATACAAGAGAACTGAAGACACATCATTGTGAGTGGGGTTCATTTCCCTTTGACACTCCAAAGCAGAAGCATAGATCAGCACCATGCTCAGCAGGAATAAGGCTGTAAAAAATGGTGACTTACTTGTGTACAGTTCTATGGACACTCCTTCTCCTTCAGTCTGGCTCTCATTCACTCCGGCAAACACCGTGAAATTGTACAGCGTCACAGGGAGTAACTCGGTGATTTCAGCTTCGGGGGCACTGAATTTCAGGTTCCTGCTAAAGGACTCATTGACAACCTCTACCCTGTACGTGTAGGAGCTGGCATTGGTGTCAGTCACAGTCCATGTTAAGTTGACAGAAGTGTCACCAACATACACTGCCCTGAGATCCTGGACCGGGCTGGGCCCTGTGAAAGACAAGACAACACTGTGTCGACCTGCAAGAACATCTGCTCACATACATGGACAGAAGAAACACAGGCACACCACTGCTTCACTCTCTTCACATCACTCACTGTTGAGACTCCAGAAGCACCCCAGAATCAGCCCCAGAGGCTCCTGGAAGCTTTTGCATGCCAACAGCCACACATTACAGTGCTGCCCAGAACCCAGCTGCAGCCACAGGTCCTCTAAAGGGGAAGTTCCCCAGGCACAATGCACTCCCTTCAAAATAGAGACGGCAAGGAAGGCAACAATTCCCCTACAGCATTAACATTGCTGATGGCAGATACAGAGTGAAATAGAACAACATTGTATTTCTACCCTTGGGCAGGGAGGCAGAGCTCAGAGCTGCACAGCAAAATACAGCCCACCAGCAATAGGGCTGCAAGAAACGGTGACTTACTTGTGTACAGGTCTATGGACACTCCTTCTCCTTCAATCTGAATGTCATTCACTCCTGCAAACACGATGAAAGTGTACAATGTCCCAGGGAGTAACTCGGTGATTTCAGCTTCGGGGGCACTGAATGTCAGGTTCCTGCTAAAGGACTCATTGACAACCTCTACCCTGTACGTGTAGGAGCTGGGATTGCTGTCAGCCACTGTCCATGTTAAGTTGACAGAAGTCTCACCAACATACTCTGCCCTGAGATCCTGGACCGGGCTGGGCCCTGTGAAAGACAAGACAACACTGTGTCGACCTGCAAGAACATCTGCTCACATACATGGACAGAAGAAACACAGGCACACCACTGCTTCACTCTCTTCACATTTCTCACTGTTGAGACTCCAGGAGCACCCCAGTGTCATCCTAGAGGCTCCTGGAGGCTTCTGCATCAATGGGGAAATACAAGAGAACTGAAGACACATCATTGTGAGTGGGGTTCATTTCCCTTTGACACTCCAAAGCAGAAGCATAGATCAGCACCATGCTCAGCAGGAATAAGGCTGTAAAAAATGGTGACTTACTTGTGTACAGTTCTATGGACACTCCTTCTCCTTCAGTCTGGCTGTCATTCACTCCTGCAAACACCGTGAAATTGTACAGCGTCACAGGGAGTAACTTGGTGATTTCAGCTTCGGGGGCACTGAATTTCAGGTTCCTGCTAAAGGACTCATTGACAACCTCTACCCTGTACGTGTAGGAGCTGGCATTGGTGTCAGTCACAGTCCATGTTAAGTTGACAGAAGTGTCACCAACATACACTGCCCTGAGATCCTGGACCGGGCTGGGCCCTGTGAAAGACAAGACAACACTGTGTCGACCTGCAAGAACATCTGCTCACATACAAGGACAGAAGAAACACAGGCACACCACTGCTTCACTCTCTTCACATCTCTCACTGTTGAGACTCCAGGAGCACCCCAGCATCATCCCCAGAGGCTTCTGGAGGCTTCTGCATCAGTGTGCAGCTAAGAGAGAACTAAAATCCAACTGTGAGTGGGATTAATCTCCCTGTTATTCTCTGAAGCAGAAGCACAGAGTGCTTCTGTGCCACTTCTTCCAGGGCGTCCCTTGGGGACCTAGTGAGGTGTGCAGCAAAGAGACAAGGATGGAGGAGAACGTGGAGAAGGAAGATAATTAAAACCAAAACAAAGCCACTAGGGCTGTTTCTGCTGCATACTAACATCCCATCATTAGCAAATAGCTCAGATCAGGCTCCAGGACTGAAATATCACAGCTATATGCAACAGTATTGAAGTATAACCTTCACGTAGGTAGGCAGAGCAATGAGTTGCACAGCAAAATACAACCCAGCAGGAACAGGGCTACAAGAAATGGTGACTTACTTGTGTACAGCTGTATGGACGCACTTTGTCCTGCTATCTGATTATCATTTGTTACTGCAAACACTCTGAAAGTGTACAACATCCCAGGGACTAACTCGGTGATCGTGGCTTTGGTCTCACTGGATTCCTTGGTCACATGAGAGGAGTCACTAAGGACCTCTATCCTGTACATGTAGGAGCTGGCATTGCCATTGGGCGGTGTCCATGTTAAGTTGACAGAACTCTCACCAACGTACTCTGCCTTGAGATCAAGAATTGGGCTGGACTCTGTGAAAGGCAAGGTGGGGGGAGAATAAATCTTTAAAGCTGCAAGAATATTTTCTGACAAACATACACAGGACTCTTCTCCCTGCTCTACCCAAATGACAGGTTTCTGTAACACAGGAATTGGCCTGTGAAAACAACCAAGCTATCCTTGCATGTTGCAAGGCTCTGCAAGCTACTTAATTCCTCAAGATTCATTTCATCTCACGGAGTAAGACTGCCTGGCTGCAGCAGTGATGCTGTCCTGCCTCAGTTGTCATCTTCATGTAGGGTGCTGAGAAAGACTGGAACACATATCCTGCTCTAGTTTCATCCTGCACTGGCTATCCCCATGGGAAGAGTGAATAGCACAGCTCTCCCCTAGATATCTGATACAGTACCCTCTGTACTGGGCAGAGTACTTCAGCTGTACTCTTGTCACCTGGAAAGCCGTAATTAGCAGGGAAGGCAGCTCGAGTCCAACAGTGATAAAATTATTGCATGGCCACACACAGGCCTCATGCTCAAGGCCACAGCATTGAACTGTGCAGTTACAACTCCCCAGCTCATTCCCTACTCCAGTAAAGCAGCTGGATTCTCATTAGCCCTGCAATGCTCTTTGCACTCTGGACTAGGGTTTGGGCTTAAAGTGCTAACGCAGTACAAATGCATAAAATGCCCTGAAGATTACTGTCCCAGTCACATTCCAAACCACTTACCTGTTAGGTTGTCCAGATCACTTATTGCCCCATCAGACAGAGCCCTGGTCCATCTTCCACCTCCAGAGGCTTTGATCCCACTTACAGAGTTTACTGCTAAACTATCATTACTACTGGTTCCTGTTTCTGCAGTTACATTTTTTGAGCTGCAATCTTCAGTGCCTGAAAGACAGAACACAAAGGCAGTAAGCATCTTTACAAGACTCCTGGGTCTCCCATTTGCACAAGTGCAGTCATTTACAGATACCACACACAGACCCCAAGTCCCTTCTGTATTCTCAGCTCATTCTCCCACAGAGATTTCACTTCACAGTTCCTGGGCTTACCGCTTTTAACTGCTGTGAATTTCTGCCTCATGACAGCTCCTCATCTCGACAAGTACAGCAGTTACAATCCTCACTTCAGAAAATCCTTAAAGCATCACTTTGGGCTAACTTCTTGTTTTGGGGTTTGTTTGTTTTCTCTTGCCTTTTAAGTATATTTCCCAGTCTTTCTAAGCATATGACTTTACCAGAACTCTTTACAAACTGAAAAGCAAAAAGACTGAGTGCACATGGATATCTTTAAAGATCCTTGAATGCACTGCAGGAATTACAGTGGAAATAGCATCTGAAATTGTGGCTATTTAGGCTGGCTGCCTCTAAAAAAACAACCAAGCCCCAGACTTGAGACCTCCAGTATCTACAGAGTGTCCAGCCCAGTGGGTTGACACAGGAAAAAGTTTATTTCTGCCCATAAATCCTGTACCCTTTTAAATCTGGCTGCAAAGTTATTGTCTTTTTCTTTCCTCTGCTCCCATGGGAGAGACACTCTCTTACCTGGTGACGATGGGGGATGTCAGCGGCCTCTTTGGCCTGAGTAACCTTTTTTCCACCTGCACAATCATGGCCTGTTTAGGCCTAATGCCAGGGTAAAAAGGGGGTGGGGCAGTTCTGGCCTGGCCAGCCTGAAACCACCCTAGCAACAGGGGGAAAGAGCGAGCCCTGGGGTTTTGGGTGAACCTCAGGTGGGGAGAAGGGAAGTGTTGGGTTTTTTGGTCTGGTGTAAAGGAACTTTGCTATGCTCACCACTATGCTTTGTGGGTTTTGGTAGTATATGAATTGCTTTTCCATTTAAACTTTCCATTACTATCCACTCCATTTGCGTGTTACTCTTCTGCCCCTTTTGGAGCAACAGAGCAATCTGTCCTGCTCTAAACTAGGACAACTGTAAACTGGCCTATTTCCAAACAGTCTTTTCAGGAAACTGGGGTTTTCTTCTTAAAAGAAATGCCACTGATGAGAGTTACATTCTAAAACTGAGCAACAGAATGATACTTACAGGCAGGTGTACATCTGACCTGGGAAGACAAAAAGGAAGAACAGAAGTTAAAACTTTAGAACTATCAGAAGCTCAAAACAAAATAAGGACTGGTTTAATTAGCACACAGATGGGGGAAATCAGTAATTAAAAGATAAAATTAAAATCCCACTTTTCAACCTGCAAAAGATACACCAGAAAATTTACAGTCAGCAAAATAACAGGAAAAAAAGTGTTACAGAAAAAACAACAACAACAACAACAAAATAATTGCCTGGTAAAATGTTAGTTTCCAGCTTCTTTTTTATTTCTCTCTATACCAGTTTATTTTGTCACCAAACCAGTTTACATGAGGTATGCTGATTATTTTGCACACATCAATTTAAATCCCAAAACCTCCAAGATCTTAGTCAAAAAAAAAAAGAAAGACACTTCAGTCAGTGCCTTCAACACCATCCCACAAAACACAGCAGATGTGAATTAGGTCTTTTTATATGCATAAGAATTTTTGGTCTCCTCCTTTTGCTGCGTAAACCTCTCTATTACTTCTCACAAAAGAGTATTTTGCATTTTCTGAACTGAAAACTCAGTGCAGTCAATGTTCAGAACACTCAGGACTGTACTCGGGAGCTGGCTGATGTATGTGCACATATCCATGACAGATCAACTGCTCTGCTCGCACTGCTTACAAACACACCACAATTTTGCTCTGAAAGTGCTTCTGAGTCTTTGAACTTCGTGCTTTAACTTCCTAATAAGCCTTTTTCCCTCCCTTAGTGTGCAACCCGGCCCCCGTCGAGGAGTTTGTTCATCTCCCTGCAGGCGGCAGCACAAAATGCTGCTGAAGGAGAGACAGAAAGGGCTGAGGTCTGTAGGCGCTGGAGAGGAAACCCTAATTTCTGGGACTGGCCGCTGCCAACCGACTGCGGCAGCCACTTTTGCCATGTTAACAGACTGCTGCAGCAGTTATCCCAAGGATTAAATACTATTCACCTTGCAAAGCTACACCTGAACAAGGCAAACCCAGACATGCAGAGATAGGTGTTCCCCAGACAGGCAGCTCCCCAGCACGGTATTGCAGACCCACAGGTCTCAGTGCCTTGGGCGAGGGAGGTTTGCAGGTGTGGGAGGTTGTGTCCATGAACCTCTGGATCTGGTTTTGGCATCCTGCTGGGTGCAGTCAGAGGCAGTCTCTGGCCCCAGCAGCTCTAACATCACCTGCAGAAGGGCTGGTCTTTTGGTTGGCCTTATGCTGCGCTGTTCCTGGAAAACTCAGCTCAGTTTTACGGCTGATGGAGCTTTATCCATGCAAAGCACCAAGCCTGCTGATTGCAGAGGCTGACACACTTATCCAAGCACTTGAAGTTGTGTCATTTTCTCTTTCCACCATCTTTTCTTAGAGAGTTTCTTAGCTGTTTCTGCAATTCCACAAGCTAACTCAAAATAAGGAGCTGTATCCCAACAACCCAACACAAATCCTGAAGCCCAAATCATTCATCCCACAGCTTCTATGCTGCTGGTGTCACAAGCAGCTCCATCAGCAGTACCTCCCTGTATGATAACATAGCAGACATAGCCTCCAAAAAGTAGTCAGAATATATCACTAAATCTCATTCTTTATATGAGAGACTACAAAAAGCACTCTCCACAAAGATGAGGCAAGCCACCTGGCTAGAAGCAACACTAGTAGCAAGCCCTCTAGCTTTACAGTCAGGAGAAATGCAGCAGAAGCAAGCTGCAGGTGGAGTGACCCCCTTCCAGCCGGGGATGATTTCAGTGCCACAGCAGGAAGAGTCTGGGCAAACTCTTAAGAACCAATGCCTGGTCTTGTCTAGTGGTACTGACAACTCAGCACATGAAGAACATGCAGATGTTCTGCATGCAAGCATGAGGCTCCTCCTCAACATTTCTGAACATTTGACAGCTCAGCCTAACTGCAAGGCTGTTAGGAAGTGAGGAAGCATTTGTCTGCAGCCAGGTCAAGAACCCTTCTGTATTCGTTCACAAAGAAGTATCCAAGGAAAAAGAAACTACAAAGGAAAAAGCATCTCTTGAGACAGGAAAACACTACCATGCAGGGTTCAGAGTGGAAGTGCTAAGCCATGTGGAAACAGCTGCTGAATGATGAGCAAGAGGTGAGACTCGCTGGAAAGCACGGCAGTAAAGCCATGCAGGCACTATGCTTATTAAGAAAGGGAAACTGCAAAAAGAACAAAGACAACAAGTAACACCACTGGACTAAGTCACAGGGATTTCTGCAGCCCTACAGACAAAACAGCAAAAGCCTGACATGACCCACAACCTGCCCTTGAGTTGCTTTCCCTTCTGTGAAACTGCCTGAAGATGAAGAAGTTTCTCCTCTGCTTCTCTCCAGAGTTTGAGCTCAGGGGCATGGCATCCTTCCTGAACAACAGATACCATATGATAGAAACAGCTACACTGCTGTGTCCCCCTGCTTTTCATCTCCCTGTCTGCTCCCTGCCATCTCAAAGCAGCAGCATATTGACTCCTGTTTTACCCCCAGCTACAGCAATCTGATCCAACAGCAAGTTATGACCAAGCTGCTGGAAGCTTGGTTGCAGTGTCACACATGGGTTTTGTAAATGATGCTCCAACTACAAAAGGGAAGTTACGCTGAAACTCCCGTCACTTGAGGAGCAGCTTCCCATCGCTTCACTCGCTCTTGTTTATCACACACTTTGGCAGTACCCCCCTGCAATACCCCTCTGGCCTTGCAGAGCCCTGTGTGCAAACCAAACTCAAAAAACAGCCCCCTGTCACCAGCAGGCAGACCTCCTCCAGAAACCCCAAACCACAGAGAACAAATGATCCCATTCCCAAGCCTCAGGCTGACTCAGTCATTCCATGCTGTATTTTTCAACACAAGCCACAAACTGCACTGTTCCCTGGTCCTGTGTTATCACTTAATGGCAGCTATTTATACAAAACATTTTTCAGAGGGTATTTGTGCTGAACACCTGATTCTCCTTGTATTTGCATCTAATATACCAGGAGCCCTGCCATCTCTGTTTTCTTTTTAATAGCACCAATCTGTATCATTCATCTACAGAGCTGAAACTTAGAGCAGGGGTGGAACATCCCTCCTCAAGAAAACAAAAGATGGCAAAATGCTAAACACTGAACATTTCAGCTGAACAACAGGAGAGATGTGTATACAGGAACTCATCACTGTCATCAGCTATGGCAAATGAACCTTTTCACATGTCACAGCCACAGTCAGAGCCTGATCAAAGGCTGTCTGCTCCAGAGGAGCTGGAGAATTCATCTGCACTCGCACAAGGCTGGTCCCAAGCTCCATACAGGTGCAGTTTATTATTGAGCAGGAGCTGGTGGTGCCTAATAGAGGTGGGATTCAGCTCCTTCCTCAAGTATACTAATTGAGAAATTATTAGTCCCACAAGGGATTTTATTGAGGAAGAAATAAGATGTGCTGCAGAAAAACATCTTCAAAAAGACTAAGTGACTGAAAAGCCCAAGTTCCACTGATAATAAGATTTAGACTGAGACACTCTCAGGAGCTGTACACATGCAGGAAGCCACAGGAACTGGTCAGCAGTGGGGAAGACAGCAGTGCTTCCCCTTCTGCTAGCTGGGAGACTTCAGATCAGCTTGGATCTGCTGCCAGATAGCACTCACTAATGGAGTTAGGGTTCCTGCCCCAGGGGAAAAACCCTTGTCTACAGCAGCCCACCTGTCTGGGGTGCTCCAGTTTCCAAAACAAACAACGTGGTTTGGTTCATGTAAATACAAGGTTATGAGGCTGGCTGAACAGTCAAAGTGAGCAAACCAAAAAAAAAAAAAACCCTTAGCCACAAATCCTTTCTGAGAACACTACTTGAGGCTGCTGCTTGCTATTTCTTGTGGGCTCACCAGTGTGTGCCTTGTGACTCAGATGCAAAAAGCCAGGAAATTAATCACACCCCTCCCAAAGTTTTCACTTTCAGATCTCTTCTGCACCCACCCATCCTCTTAGATTTGGAGAAACTCCACAGAATTACTACAAAGCAATCACAGCGGTCTCCAAATTCTTCTCTCAATGCCCTATCACAAAAGCAACAGCATACTTACAATCACTTCCCCAGTAACCCAGGTCTCACTTCCTTCTACGCCCACCTACCATTAGTTGCCCCAAATCTATTTGTGTTAGGGCAAGACACCACCAGGATGGTTTGGTGACTCCAGGCACCAGCCACCACCTCTCAGCCAACATTAACCAGTCAAGATGCTGTAGCTCAGCCACTTGTAACCCACTCTGTCACCTCTGGTATCTCCTCACACTTGGCACAGGTCTATTCAGAAAGCATTCTCATTGAAATGTTTTACTCAAGGTCCCATAAAGTAAGTGTAAATTAAACCTGGAATGCCACTGGGAAGCCCCACAATAACAGAATTGGGATTGCCCAGGTGTTGCATCTGCAGCCTGGTAGAGCTTTCCCATACCTGCTGATGTTCGAGGACTTAGGAGGCCCTGACTGCTGTTGTAGCTGGAGACATATCCTTACTGCACTGAGTGGGTGGAACTGGAAGTTGCAACTTCTGGGGTTTGAAGTGAAAAAATGATCACACCAGAAAATGAGCTGAAGTATACTAGTGTAACAGCTTACCTTATTTTCTGGTTTCTTCCTAAAATATCCCATCTTCAACTGCAAAGCATTTCTCATGTTGCTGTTACACTACTGTAAAATGCACAGAAACTCAGATATGTTGGGCCAAGATAAGTGTTTTCCCCTGTGCTCATTGTAAGAAAGGATAAAAGCCAATGCAGATGAAGTTGGTAGATTCACTCCAAGCTACATTCAATCAGCAATTTCAGCGGCATTTATGAATACTCAGCCCTCCCGGATCAGCTCCTTGCTACTTGAAGGAGGAAACAGTCAACAGGAGGCTTAAGTCAGAAGCTAACATTTAATTATGTCACACAACTTCATTTGAGATTGATTACTTTCTGGATTTGGTGCTAGGGTTTGGCTGGGGTTTTATTAAACTTCCCAGTGTATATTTATTCTGCTGAGTTTATTTTAACTGTAAGCCACAACAGAGTTTTTGATTCAAATTAACTCTAGATGATGTCAATAATATGCCACATTCACTTCCAATCAAAGACACAAAATATTCTGTGGCAAGTGTCAGCTCTATATGTTTCCCCTCTGGTATCTTGGGAAGGCACTCATGGCCTACCCATGGAAAACCATTTCACAGAATATTTGGTTTATCCTGGAGAGATAAAATGATTTCATTTGAGAAGCAGTGCACCCTTTCTGCAAGATCTTTGGAGTCTCTTAGGTTTTTTTAACCCTGAATGAGCAGCTCTGCTAATGAGACTGCATGGGAGCAGATAGAGATGCAGAACCCAGTGGAAACAAACACAAGCTGATGTTTGTTATTAACTGGGTAGGGCTGGACCCTCTCAGGACACCAAGTTGTATTAGGAAGCTATGCAAAACCCTAAAGCAGTTGGCAGCCATACCCAACTGTGCCCAGGCTATTTTGAGCTATTCTGCAGTTATGTGAAAGAGGAAAGACTATTTCCAATTTGCATGTATTTATATTTCACCCCTGACATTTTGAAAGTCTCTCTTCCCCTGAAGCAAGTTTTTCTCCAAAGAAGGACCCAATATAGCTTTTTTCACTGGCTTCTATGAAAACAGATGAGAAGATTCTGGTTTATGCAGCACCTCCAGTGAACTAAAAAAAGTTGGGGAAGACAAAGCATTGTAGGAAAGCCAAGATGAAACACCAAATGGAAATTTCTGGTGAATTATACAGGAGAAAGTTCTTTCTTCTTCTCCTGATTTTTCTTCCAATTTTACCTGTAAATGCCTCTCAGATAGCCAGCCTCGGAAGGAGGAGTTTTCTGGGCAACATATCAAAATGAAAGAAGGAAAAAACCCCAAGACCTCAACTCAATTCTACCTCCTAGATCTATTTTCCCTTCTGCAGTCCTACTTTCAAGAACAAATCTCCTGACTAAATTTTCCTGTGGTTTGGTACAAGGAAACAGCTCATCTACCTGAGTACATAGAAAACAAACAAGCAACAGAAATACTTCAGACCGAGCAATACAAATCTTGGTGGGAAACGGGCTGACAACAGGCCCAGATTCCAAACACGACTGCATCACAACTCTCATCATTGCACCTAGGAAACACTATTAGGCTTCTTTCCAACAGCTTTCAGATCAAACAATTTAAAACTTCTCCATGCAACCCAGTAGCTGTTCTGTTTCCTCCAGACCTCCTGGTCCTGCAAACCACCTCCCAGGTCAGTAGCATGTCTCCAAGCACCCTGCAATCTTCCAGCTGAGAAAACAAGAAAAACCCTTCATCCTGGAGAAATGCTGAGAAGTTTCAATGAGTTTAAATTATTCACTAAACCTAGCAAGTCCTACACGAAATGTCTCTTCAGGGGTGGTCCTGCTGAAGGAGCTTACAAAGAGAACAGAGTGCTTATTTGACAATGGCAATGAGTAATATTTAAAACAACTACTTACTAACCCCCAAATTGTTATCCTGCTTGAGCTGCACATCATACCCACGTCAGCTGAACTGCAGCTGGGTGTGTAATGAGCAATGCCTGACCCCAAACCCCTCCTCTTTTAATAAGAATGTTCAGTGGACATGGCCAGTCTCTTTCTTCCAAAACTAAGAAAGCATCAATCTTTATTTTATGTGGACAAGGCACATTCCTGCCTGTAGCCTAACAGCACTGGGTTTTTCTAACACTGTGAGTCATTACTTGGGCACACCCTGGAAAGAGGAGGATACAATTTAAAAAAAAAAAAAAAAAGGAAAAGAAATTTAAAAGGATTTAAAAAAAAAAAAAAAGAAAAAAAAAAAACCCCAAATCCCCCTGTGGCAATGACACAATGCTAACTGTCCCCAGGTCAGCAGGGCTGGCCACCCAGGCAACATTGAAAATGAACCCCAGAGCCAGCAGCTGACCGATCCTTGCAGCAGTCATGAAAATGAGGAGTACTTCCTGACAGGGCTCTGTGTCAGAGCTGCATAGCTGAGAGTGACAGAGGCTCTCAAGTTTCTCTTATCACAAGCAGATTTCACTTTCCTGAGCCAGACAATTTAGACTCTCTACAGTCTTTGCCCAGGAAAGTGTTAAAAGACACTTCCCAAAGAGAATGACATTAAGCTGCGTTTGGATTGAGAGTTTCCCCAAGTAAAAATAGCTGTAAAGGGATTCTAAAATTTACACAAAACCTCAAATACATCAAGAAAGATAATTTGTATTGAAAATAAAGACTGAATTTTTGATCTATGATACCCTGTCTGGGGGCCCATGAGAGTCTTCAGCTTGCTCACACTGAGCTTGAAACTGGCCTAGACAGAAAATCCTTTTTTTTGATATGGCAGTCTCGATGCTGGTACATGAGGGGCTTGTTGTTGCCTGCCTTACTTCTATACTTTTCACAGAACAGTTAATCTTTTTGCCCTTACCAGGGTCCTGAAAACCTCCTAATTTAAAAAGCAATGAGGTGTGCAGCTGGGAGAAACCAGCCTGTGACCACTGCCTGACATGGAGACCTCTCAGGCTAACCTTCAGCTCCTCCTTCACGCTCTGTTACTGTTTATTATCATTTATTTATGCTCCTTCAGCACGTTCAGTTCTAACTCCATGTGCAATGCTCCACTGGAATTCGAATAAATTATCTGCATGGCACTGCCCTTGGCCCACCGCTGGGTAAAGGAGGGAGGCAAAGCAATCTTTGCTCACTAGCCCCAGAGCACCTCGCTTTGGTAATGCAGTCCTGAGACCACTAGAGGCCCCAGCAAAACCATCCAACTTCAGCCCCAGTGACTAACAGCGGTGAAATACACCTAAATTCCCATAAAAGTTGACATATTCTGGAAAGTACAAGGCTCAGGATGACCATGCTAGAGCATAAAGCACGGATGCAGATGTAAATGCTGGCTCCAGATGCAGATGATGGGAGCTAGTGACACCATGCCCAGCTGGCTAAGGCGGGCTCATTGCATCTTCAAGCACCACAAACCTGTCATGAGAGAAGTAATTTCATACAATAGATTACTGGATGGACCTTAGAATTTCTTCAAGGCATTTATCTACTACACCAGCTGCACTGTTTTGTATTGAAGCTGCATTTTTCCACAGGCCATAAAAGCAAAGTAGCATTTGATCAACTTCTCCAAAACATATAGCAAAAAAATGTGATTTTAAACCTTTTCCAACTCTAAAATAAGTCAGATCTGGCTGATCTACAAGGATCAGATTATCAAAACCACAAACAATCTGATTAAACCATGTTTCTCCATATGCTGTTTTCACATGCAGCACCGTAGGGCTGGGGGGACGCCCTTGAGGTTTGCCTGCAACTTTCAGCCCATTTAATCCTTTAATGAATTTAAACTGTAGCAAAAGACAAGTAGACTGCAAACGCTCAAAACATGTAGTAGTACTCCTGGGAGGGAACAAAAGATTTCATTGTACAGCTCCAGTAAGTTCATCTAGGGCTCTGGTAGAGCCTCTCTTTTCCTCCGCTTTGAACAGAAGCTGAATAGAAACAGGACTGAGAATTGGCTCTGCCATCGCCCCAGCGCCAGGCTTGCCTCTATGAATACACTGAGGCTGCATGAGAAGTTATTCACTGACAACAACATGGGCTCTCTCTCACTTCCCATTCAATAGGCATGTCTATCAAAGGTCAACTTCATGGCCATCTGGGAGGACTGGCTATGGTAGAAAAAGGCTGGATGATGCAGGGTCAAAACTGCAGATCAAACTGACACTGTAGCCTGACCAGCTGCAAACTTTTCATTCTAGAAATATAATACCCATGGCTTCTTTCTCCTTCCAAGACACCCAAAGGACCTCCTGCTGATCTGTATGTTTGGCTTAGCTCTGCAAAGATCACATCACCAGCAGCTCACTTTGGACTCTTGTATTTTAGAGGAAGATTTGTTTACATTATTTGTTATGAGTCTCAAAACACGCTCATTTCAAATAAACTGCATATTGTACCACTGGGCAGTGTTTGCTCAGCCTTGAAAGAAGAAACAGAGGAAGCTGTTAAAACTAAGGGTCAATTTCCACAATATTGTGGTCATGGCTCACTTTGAGCATTAACACCACTGATGTGGCTTCCCACAGCCTTCGCTCCTTCCACACAACTACCTATTTTCTGCTAGCTATGTCCCCAGAGTACAAAAGCATACCTCTTTGCATTGCATGGTCTCAACAGACAAATTCAAAGTTTTAATGAAATAATTACTGAAAATAGCCTTTAAAAAATGCATTTAAGTGAAAATGTGTCCAGAGAAGGGCCACGAGGATGATCAGAGGGCTGGAGCACCTCTCCTATGAGGACAGACTGAAGGAGTTGGGGCTGTTCAGTCTGGAGAAGAGAAGGCTCAGACGTGACCTCATTGTGGCCTTCCAGTATCTGAAGGGGGCTACAGGAAGGCTGGGGAGGGACTTCTCAGGCTCTCAGGTAGTGATAGGACTAGGGGGAATGGAATGAAGCTGGAGGTGGGGAGATTCAGGCTGGACATGAGGAGGAAGTTCTTCACCATGAGAGTAGTGAAGCCCTGGAATGGGTTGTACAGGGAGGTGGTTGAGGCCCCATCCCTGGAGGTGTTTAAGACCAGGCTGGATAAGGCTCTGGCTGACCTGATCTAGTGTGGGGTGTCCCTGCATGATCCCTGTGGTCCCTTCCAACCCTGACTGATACTATGATACTGTGATAGGACAAACCACCCTGAAATGTACCCCATTTCATCCAAACCACCACTGTACTAAATAACCACTGCCAGCAAGTGAAATGCAATTATTTCGAAGCAGAAATTCACTTTCCACTCGATGATGGTTTTTGCAAAGCTAAGATTTCAGAAAGAAAATGTCCACAAAAGTTCTGTTTCTGAAGGCACATAAAGGTATTTCATAGAGGCAACACCATGTTTAACAGGGTGCCTTGACAAAGTATTTTAAAGGCATTTTTAAGACTCATTAGGAATATCAGTGCACTCTTACAAGGACAACGCTATCTATCACACAGGCCTCCACAACATCTGACAGTGTTACCCCTTGTGGAGATATAGAAGGGGCAGCAGCAAGTGCAGTACAACCCTCCAAGCACTTCGGCAGTCTGTAGTAGCAACTACTGCCTCAGCTATGGCCACAGAAGAGCAAGGTATTAAAAAGTGCTAGCATCAGTCAGGCACCAACACTGAGGCTGGGCAAGGGCTTCATCAGTATCTCTCTCTTGGCTATCTTTGTTATGACCCCATTTGAAAAAACATATAATTTGACTAAAATGCCTATTTGGGACAGTTAGAAACTCCATTCTGGAGATGTCCCCCAGATAGCCTCAATGTATTTTAGAGAAGCCTCTCAATAGTTAGATACATAATGGCAGGATGAAAGAAATGGAGGGATAAAATCAATTGCAACTCCTCATCCTACTGCTTCATTTTTGTTATGTCTTCAACAAAACTGAAACAGTTCCATCAGTTGTTCTTTGAATCAAACTGAAAGACACAGGAGGAGATTTGAATTTATTTTGCTCAGATTATGTCTGATGCCTCTGAAACCTTAAAAGTATGCTCTTTTGCTGCTATGTCCTCAAGAAACCACAAACATGGAAACTGAAAAGTATCACAACTTCTTCAGAAGCTTTCTAACCTCGAGTTAAACTGTAGAAAGTCTCCCCACACCACCACAAAACGCTCTGGAGAAGAACTTTATGATTTATATGCATACAGATTTATATGGATTTCACATATTAAAGATGAACCAATGCCTACAAAAAACAGTAGCAAAGCACTTGCAACCAACAAAGCAACAAATTGTACTATAACATTTCCATATCAGAGACATTTCTTTCTGGGCTGGCATTCAGGGTTTAGTTTTTTATACTTTGCAATAGCTGAAGTCTAACATCTCTATCATTTTCAGGGAGGAAACAAGGTCATAGCCCAAACCAGCTAAGGCACACTCACTGCCATTATTTGCTGGAAACAAACCAACCTGCTTAAAAAGTAAAGGACAGTTAAGGCTCCAAAAAATAACGTTCAAGTATTGTATTAAAACATGCCTAGGCCACAAATAGGATTTTGATTGAACTGTTAAAAATATACTTCTGAATTTCCCCAGCTACATGTTCAAGGCTGACAAGTACCAAAGCTCTGAATAGAAAACCCACGTAAGTATGTCTGTACATTTGGAGCAGAAGCTGTGGAGAAGGGTAGAGGAAAATCTACTGGGATGCATTTCACCATGAATACTTGGGGCAAAGCTTCATTTTCCACTCAAATACTCAAGTCTCATTAAACTAGCATTAAGACAAAGGTGAAACTAATTCCTCCGTGCCTGCATCTTGTTCCACAGAAGGCTAAGTCACTTACTGTATTTGCTCATGTAATAGCCAGATTTCCCCCAGATTAGGAGGATAACACACATTTTGGTAACTATTTATGAACTGCTGCTTGTCAACAGCAAAAAGCAGCAATAAGAATGAGTTTACACAAACCTCTAGTGCTCTGCACCCCACTGCTGGGTGGGATCTTCCTTGGTTTTTCTAGCGTAGCACAGGAACAAAAACGACATGAGGAGTCAGGGTGCAGGCAGAAGTCAAAGCCTTGTATCAGATGACATCAACAACTGACCTCTGCCACCCGCCGCACAGCCGCTCACCTGCACGAAATGTGCAGGTAGGGGAGAGAGATAAGAGTGAAGAGGAAGGTAATTTCATTCCACCTGCTGAAACCTCCTTATCTTGTACCTTTGAATTGATGTGGTTGTGCAGACTTCCATATCGCCTTCCCTGAACTGCTCCCTTAGTGGCCTCCTGCTCTTTCCCCACCTTTCAGTAAGAGTTAAACCAAGAGTGATTCACAAGCTGGATTCCTTTGCAGCATTCCTGTCTCTAACAGAAGTAGTCAAAATGTTATATAACACTGACACAAACGTGACTACCTGAACATCAGGTCTGAATAAAGAATGTATAACTTTTATAGGTGTGATTACACACCAGAACAAAGCAGTGCATCCTGCACAGGCTATGGCAGCCTCCCATCACCTCTAGAAGAAGCTGCTTTGTCACTGCTTACAGTAACCAGTTCTACTGCAAGGAACAAAGTACTAAGAAAAAGCACTTCAGACCAATTTACCTTATCAGCAAGAGGTGCCAGCAGGATTTGAAGCACACACAGCAGGGTTTGATCCTTTGCTTGTGTGGCAGACCCCCCCCGCCCCGTATCTTGCATCTTGCAGACACTGACTGGGAAGTTTTATCAAGATGAAAGACTCAGCTAGGAAGACACATACAAATGAGAGTGAAGGCAGACCAAGCCAAGTTGAACTAAAGACCACTGTTCACTGCACCCAGACTGCCTGCTGCAAAACTAAAAGACTTTTCAAATGACTGAGAAAGACATTAGCTTGAATACACCAGTGCAGACAAGGCCCTGTTTTAGAAAGATGACTGATCCATCACCTGACTCAAGCTATGAAAATGGAAATGTACCCACAGACTTTTTTTTCCCGTCAAGGGAATACCATCTATTGGGACACATGAGTTTCCAGATGCCAAAAGGCATGAAGGCAGATGTCTAGACAACCCTTAAGGGCTGAACATCTTTATAAAGCCATTTTCTCCTTTTCTTTTCTAGTGATATATCCTGTCTGCATGACTCATAACCTTTTAAAATCCACTGTTATAACACTTTCTCCCTTGCACCGTGCAGCATCTCTCTGCTGCTTTTAACAGCAACTGTATGTTGTGAAGGCTGTGTTCAGAGCCTGCTTTAAACCCAGACTTGAAGATTTAGAGCCCAGCCCCTGCTCTGTCTCTCAAAGACACTTACCAAAGCACATTCCTCATGAGTAAGCCAAACAAACAGAAAAGTATTTGGGTAACTAAAAGGTTTCCTTCCTGGTTTAAAATGGAAGAGAGACTCAGGGTGCCAATATGAGCTCTAATCATATAGACATTATTGCATAGAAGAGGGATGACACAGCATCACCCACTTCTCAAGATCACAGTTAAAAAACCACCAAACAAAACCACCCAACCCCCTCCCCCAAAAGAGCATCAACTAGAATGTCTTATCAGGGGTCTGCTTGAAAACCAGGGATGTGTTTATAGAAAACATTTCATGATTAAAGCACCCTACAAGAAGTACATTTTGTAGGTGCCAGAAAAAGAAGGTTTTGCACTACCTGTACTTCAACCAACCATGTTTCATTACAGACTGTGAGAAGATGAAGTTACCTACTTTCATTCAAACACTACTATTCTGGAGATGGAAATCTAACACCACCAGAGACAATCCAAGCACAGATGAAACCAAATACAAAAGAACTACCTGTTAACTGACAGAAGGAGATGGCATGGTCAGACATTAAGTCCAGGGATAATCCTACACTGAAAGTCACAATTACTACAACAAAAGGCAGTAATTAAATGGGAAGGTCTCCAGTAACACCTTCCATGTTTTTTTTGATCCAATATCTATCACTGAATATTTCCTAGCCAGTATCTCAAAACCTAAAGCTAGACAATATCACTTACTGGAATTTAACCATCATATTTAAATGGGGGGAAAAAATTAATTGCACTCATGGTGTTGTTAACTCTGACTACAAGCATTTACACTGCAGGTTTACTGGAGCTGTCTCATCTGAATAACATCCTTTGTACCCTCAATTGAAACTACCCACACTGGAAGCTGTAGAGTGAAACAATTGTAGTGGATAATTATTTTATTCTTCCTACTCTTTATCCTGATTTAATTAGAAATTCATTCTGAAAGATACTGGTGGTTTTCCTAAGGTTTCCTAATACTCCTCTTATCCCATTTCAGATTCATGGATTGCATCAGGTTGGAAAGGATCCTCAGAGGTGATCTTGTCTGATCCTCCTGTAGTGAGTAGGGACACCTCCAACTAGACCAGGCTGCCCAGGGCCACATCAAGTCTGATCTTGAATCTCTCCAGGGACAGGTTTTCAATCACATCCCTGGACAACCTGTTCCAGTGATGTGTTCTTTCATATTCCTCTTTGACATCATATAAACACTTCAGGTATTTACCAAGTTCTAGTATCTGTAACACGCAGCCCATGAGGTTTCTTTCATTAAATTAATTAGTACACATTTTTATTGTAATTCCACTATCAGAACATATCCAGGTTTATTTGTAGTGACTATCAGAAAAGCTGGGTGTAAATGGTGGCTCAGTCACCTCAGAAGCAGGGCGAGTGTACAGCTACACAACCCAAAATAGACCAAACCTTCATCTTCCAAGTGAGCTGATCTGCAGAAACAACCTTTCCAATAAAGCACCAAAGCTTCCTCCTTTATTTCAAACACTGAACAGATGCCCAAGAGCCAGAACAGTGTTGAATAAGGATGAGTTTAAAATGACTAATCATTTCCTCTATTATTACAGAGAGTTTATGTTGCCTCTTAGGTATCTTGTTTGTGTTACCATGTGAGCTAGTTCCTTCTACTGCAGTACCGCAGCTTTTGGTGCAAAGCTCTCTTTAAAGCCATAGGCTTATTAAAAATAAAAATGCCCAAAACAAAAGCCCTCATTTGTCTGAGAGAGTCAAGTTCTCTTGTTGGCTGAATTGTGTCTGCATTGCTCACGGCAAGCCCAAAGACTACGCAACAATAAAGAACTGGCCTGGCAGATTCGAATATTGCTGTTTCTGGATGGAACTTTTTGTTGGGTGTTGGGTTTTGGGTCCCCCCCCCCCTTGCTGAATCATTTATTCATTAAAAGACACAGTTTCAGGGAAGACTAAACTATTCATGAATTTGGGCTGAACTTACAGGAGGGTTCACTTGAGGACAACCCCCTGACTTGCATTGAAACCAGTACAGGACATCAAAATGAACTATTTCGATCACGAAAAAAACATTCAGAAGCTGAGTGCGGGGAATGAAAGCCGAGGCAACAAAGGGCCACATTCAGGCATAATACGGTGAAAGCAGCTCCAATAGCCAAATGGTTACAGCACCCAGCTGGCAGGCAGCAGATTCAGGTTGAGGTCTCCTCGCTGCTTGGCCGACAGACTAATCCTTCTTTCTGCAGGTTCAGGTTTCAGAGGGGCATGCTGAGCTGGCTGCAGGGCCACCCCCTCACAGAAGCAATGCCCAAGTGCAGAGTGGGGCCACAGCTTCCTCTCCAAGAGCCATCGGTGTAAGTTAGACTTGTCCTCCACCGGATGCCCTTCATTAGCACCAAGCTCTCCCCTTACACATTCCTGCTGCAGGAGACCCCCGAGGGCAAGCCCTAGAGAAGGCAAAGGGCTTCAACAAAAGGCACACGAGATGTGCCGTAAAGGAAAAAACACAAGCTGCCCTCCTCTCCCACTGCCTTCCCCCAGCTCCCTCCCCTGCGGCTCTTGGTTTTAGCAACGCAAACCACACAGGCAAGAAGCCCAAGATAAACCACTCGAACATGAGGTCACACCAAACAGCCAAATTAACTTGAAACTAGCCAAATCAGGGTTTTCTGTGTTTCTGTAGCACTTCAGCCTACCCCCTACCCCTAACCCCACCAATCCTTTGTTGAATTGCCACAAATTTTCCCTTGCAAATTTTTGGAGGGAAAAGGTAATTTAAAAGTAAATATTTTATTGTATCTATGTCACTAAAGAAAAAGGTAAATTCGTGATTTTTATGTCACAGATGAAAAATCTGCCCACTGCAGAACTGTGTGCTCTTAGGAGAGGGCGAGTCAGGGACATAGTCACATTTTATTAGCACCCAGAGGGCAACAACCTTGGGAGCAGAAAATGCAGCAAAACCAATAAAGAAACGTTAAAAAGAAGCACTGGGGAAAGGCATCTGTTTGCATGCCAGGGTGGGGAGGCAGCAGAGTACAAACACCAGGCATAAATTGTTCTTTTTCCTTTCTCCTTAGCTGTCTGCGTAATCCCACTAAAGAGCAGTAATCTGGGCAACAGCAGCAAGTTCCTCTACCAGAGGCCACTCGGTACATTCCCCTCATTCAAAAGCAGTTGGAGCACAATAGTAAGAATGTTATTCATGACTTCCTATTACCTAGGGTGGGACTAAACGCCACTCAGCAAGCCTGTATATCAGAGACATCTATAATACACTCACTGAAATTAATATCCTAGGGAGGGCAGGATCTGAACCATTTAATGCGGGTTTTGTTTACAGAAATAAAATAAGTCAGACCCCAAAACCATCTAATTTATCAAAGTTATGGCCTTGACAACACAATGAAGTGAGAGCATGGAGCTCATGATGGAATGCTCTGATTAACAGCAGTAAAGGTGAGCCAATGTGTGCGCAGCAAAGCAAGACTCTCCAGCCTGGAGTATTTTGGGAATCTGTGTTCTAATACAGGTGCCAACTGCAGCATTCCCAGCCCTCCGCATCAGGCTCTTTTTGTTATGTTACTTTCACTGGAAATAAGTGGTGCTGCAGGTGTAGTTCCTTACCTAAACATCAGCCATTCATACACCAAACTAGCCTTTGAGTACCCACACAGCTTTCATGAGGCATTATACCCCATTACCTACCAGCAGGGATGCTCTAAGTGATTACTCAAGAGACTGAATGTTTTCAGCTCCATGGTTTCGGACAGGAACTCACAATCAGCTGCAGATGCTGCCCCAATTACACGAGCTTGCCCAGCTCTTGCATCTTTATGATCACTCTGCAAATTTACACCCCCTGATGACACTGAAAAGTAAATAGATAAACAGAAAAAGATCCAGCTGCTAAGGTTGAGCTGAGTTTGGCATTTCTCCCATACAACAGCGTCTGAACTGATTCCCCCTGCTGCTCTGACACCTGGCCAAGCTGGCAGGACCCCAGTCCCGAGAGGGTGGCATCAGCCACGGCTTTTCACAGGAGCCCAGCCAGAGGAAAGCCTCCGCCCTGCAGCACAGCTTTTTCAATCACCACTCAGCATCAAGACTTCTAAAAACAAGATCGAGACAATGAAAGATCTCAGTGATATGACAGCAGCCAAAATTGCCTATTTCCCCCCCCCCCCTTTTTTTTTTTTTTTGTGTGTGTGCACAAATGAATCAAAAGTTCCTGTCTGATAATGTCTTCCAGCACACAACTCCCTGCCAGTGGCACATGCCAGGCTGGGGTGGAGAGCTGCAGACATTCACAGCTCAGAACTGGAAGGACACTCAGTGCTTGTCAGGAGCAGAGACTTAGCTCCCAGTCTCAAGGAACAGTTACTGCAGAAAGAAGTGGAGGGGTGAAAAAATATACATAGATTTATTATTTATGTATGAGAAAAGTTTGTATGGTTTAAGAAAAACAATCAGTTTTTGAGAGATCTTTTCTGCTATTGATTATGCATCAATGTTCTGCCCAGCCAGCAAACCTCTGGTCTTTGCAGGCACTGGGATCTCTTGTTCCTCCATACTTTCATATAATAGGGGAAGAAAAAATGACAACTTCAAGCATTTTTTTTGGCCACAGTTTCCCTCACCCCTTGCTCCTTTCCCCACCATGAGCAAGGATCTACACATATAAATAGCCTGGCAAGTGTGGCAGACAAACCACACCCCACCTCAGAGCCGCTGTTTTAAAGGAAACCATTAATATTAAAAACCCCAGGGCTGTGAAGAAGGCAGCAAGGCTTCCACTTGACATGTTTCTGTACTGACTTATGAAGGTACCTCTCAAAACCGCTGTACTGGATGCTTTCCCCTTGCCCTGATTTTATTTGTCTTGGACAGAGACTTCTCAAGCAGCTCTCCCAGCCTGTTTTGTTCCTTCTGAAGCGATAGCAGCTTTTCATCATGAACAGTGGCCAACAGGACATAACACCCTGAGGGAGTGAGGATTCCCCCCCAAAAAACCCACAGTTTCAGGATGTTAAGGCAGGAAGGTGCACAGAGCACATCTTTTGCATGACCAAGGTCCCGTCCCACTGCAGAGGGGTTTGCTCCAACCCAGGAGAGATGGGGCCATGCCAGCCTCCAGCTTGCTTGAGGTTTGCAGAGCAATTGTGCCAGCAGCAGCCACAGTCTCCCCTTATGCAAGTGTGCACTTCACACCCAGAAAGTACCACATCTCCAAGTGAGAAAGAAAGCAGATTTCCAGGCAATGCACACTATTTCTGTGGAGTTCACTTAGTTACAGGAAGCTGCCAAGAAGAGGAACCAGATCTTTGTGGGACTAACAAGAATCAGAAGAGTTGTAGTAAGATTGCCAAAACCCAAAAAATCCCTTAAGGGCAGGATTAAACTTTGCACTCCACTTATAAAGACAATCTCTATGATCAGGGAAGATGGGGAACTAATATGGAATTTCTCTCCACAGCTGTATTTTAGGTTGCTTTGTTCTGTTGGAGCTGGATCTATCTACCTTTCACTGGCCCTTTTCCCTCTTGCTGCATGGTTCAAGCACAGGGTGAATGCCAGCCTCCATTCCCCATAAAATCAGTTAGCATTTTGCTGTGCATTGCGTGAGTAAAAGGCAAAAGGAGCAGGGCTCCCCAAGAAGCCAAGACATCGCTAGCTCTGCTGAAGCTGGAAACGACAACCTCAGCCTGTGCTGTTCTGTGTCTGCTGAAAGCCTTTGAAGTGAGTTCTTTGAAGCTGGCCAGAAGATCCTCTGAACTGAAGACAGCAACAAGGAGGGTGGCTGGGGAGCCAGCTGGGGGCCTGGATTCTGACACAGTCTGTCCAAATCAAGCTTGGATTCAGCAGATAAGTGTGCATTTCACAGGTAAAAGGAGACTTAGAGTCTAATTTAGGTTCACAAGAAGAGCAGAAGTACAAGTGTAACAAGATACGCGATACATTCACTTGGATCTCTCCCAGTACTGCAGATATCATCCCGTGAAAAAGCTCACATCTATAGCAGGCCTGGACCGGACACTCAAACTCTTCTCTGTACACATTTCTGCAGAAATGACTGAAAATTCCCTCAAACTCCCAGCAGCATTTCTGTTACAGGCACAAAAGGTGCACTTAATGCAGGTTTCATTTCCTTAGGGACCAGTAAGAGCTGGAGCTACTCCAAACAGGCCTCCTCTGGAATCTGTCTGAAAAGGACATCTCAAATCCTCATCTTCACTGTGTATAACCCTGTATCACATAGATGGGAGATTTAAGCATTACAGCTTTGGAGAGCAGAAGTAAGAAGTCTAGCTTCAAGTAACAGCCTGCCTGCAAACAACACTGAGCCACTGAGCCCAAGCATAAATTGTCCTTCCAAGCAAGGGGCAAAGAAACATGGTCATTTAAAAAACAGCTGAAAACACTGCACATGAGAAACATTTCATCCTCTTTATGGTGCCCAAGAACCAAGGGGAGGGTGGCATTAGCTGCAGTGCTGAACACACACAGGCAGGCAGTTTTTCAGCAAATTGATGGGAATTAGTGATGTTTCTGTTATACTAAGTAAGGAATCAGGCACAGCAGGCAGGCTTTGCAAGGGAGATTTGGAAGAGTGAGGCATGTTTTGAGCCTTAAAAATAAAGGAGTAAGTTGAAAATGAAACAGTTGCATGTAGAAGACAGCACTGGGGACGAAGTGCCTGAAATTCTGGGACACTGGATTTAGCCATACTTGACTATTGCTTCCATTTGTCCCTCCCTAAAAGCTGGGTAGTTGTTAATACAACTCAAGGCAATTTCCCCCTTAATTTAGGGCTTACTGCAGAAGTGTTTTCCATTCAGTCCCTGACCAGCTGCACATAACAACCAAAAGGATAGATCAGGATTTTCTTTCACTGTTAAGGTTCTCTTGCTGTGTTTTATACCCATTACTCACAGGCCTTTTCACAAGCCAGCATTTCTAATAATTATGGTAAGGAAAAGGAACCTGTCAACAGTATTTCCTCTTTATTTGCTCAGCTCCTTTTGTGGCTTTCCACAACAGCCTAAATCAAATCATTTTCAATTTTGAAATCTAAAAAGGTTTTGTTTCGTTTTGTTCCCCCCTTTCAATTCTGCCATTTCCTGCATTAAGCTTTAGAGCATACACTATTAGAAACACAGTATCAGAGCACACAAAGCTGTAAAATCTTACACGGCAAGGAAAACATTTTGCAGTGTTACAAACAATGATGTTTGTGTTACACAGCCTGGGTGTGAAGTTCTCGTAGGGCTGCTACAAACAGTGCAGCAGGATTTTACCTCACGGCGTCTTGGCGATTTGGATGTGACTTTGCAAGACAAGTTACCAGAGTTTTGTGTTCATTTGGGTGTGTTTTGGTGTACTTTTGGTTGGTGGGTTCAGGTTTGGGATGTTGGGGGGGGGGTTTTTTTTGTTTGTCTGGTTGGGTTTTTCTGGTGCTTTGGTTGGTTTGGGTTTGATTTAATTAATTAATTACTTAAGATCTGCAATTTGAAATCACCAAACAGTTCCACCGACTGAGCTGCTTTTAGGAACCCTTCTTCTCATCTACTTGCCTACAGAAGCATGACTTGCAAAGAACTTACATGAAGAAATCTGACAGTTATATTGCAGGAAGAGGAGATTACTCAAAACAAGCACAGCAGTGTATAAGTTAAGTACAAGTATATTTAAGTGGCCTGCTGACCACAGCCAGATACTGAAGCCCAGGAGATCTTTATGCAAAGTAACTTCAGTTAACATCGCACTAAAGCCACTCAGTATTATTTTAACAGCTTTCAGTTTCAACAATGTTTAACCAGATAAAGCATGGATCTTAGCACTAAGGTCTCTCAGACAGCCTCTAGACTTCAGAATTAATTTTCCTTAAGGACACTCTAACACACCGTGAAAGGACTCTGAACTAGACCATGAGCTGCTACACCCACTCAAGTTGCTCTGTGCTTGTGTATTTAGCATGTCATCAACACGATGAGCCAATACATTGCTGCCCCTTCCTTCCACCCTTTGTTTTTGAAGGCTTCTTTGTATTTTATTTCAGTTTATTTAAGCAAGATTTTTATTGCCACTGGAACAGAAAGGGGCAAATCATCTTATCTTTACCGATATTACAAAACCCTCTGAAGAGACATCTATGTATATTAATTGCCCTGACCTTACAATATAACACTTGTTTGTTCACCCTAATCAGCAACCACCAATCAATAAGCCTTCAAATCTTGACAAGTTATGGAAATTAATGACATCAGGAGCAGCACTTTCTATATTTTCTTTTTTTCCCCTCCCCTGACAATCACTGAGATCAGCAATAAAGCCAGGCAAAACACCAGCTGTAAAACTATTAAGTGAGCTTGCAGAGCTTTCCTGAACACACAGCCTTCGGGAAAAACCTTCAGGTTAATGAACAAGTTGAAATCACTGCATGTTATGGGGGCATCCTGCTGCCCTGCAGACACTGAGTCCGAAGAACAGATCTGACAGGAGCGCCCAAGCATTTTTTCGGGTCAGCTGCTCAGGTTCTGATGCATACCCCGGGGTCAGCAAGAACTGTTTTGACAGACTTTCTCCCATTGCATATGCATTCTCAATCACCCAGGCACTCAAAACAGACATGTGACTTATTTTCCCAACCAACTGCTTACAAGGATTATTGCTTTCCTGCCCCGTTTCATTGTTTCTGCTGCAGAGCAGAGATGGCAGAGCACTTCCCACAATAATTTCTAATTTAGGAAGAGCAACGACAGAGGAGAAAGGGAAAGAAAAAAAAAAAGAGGGGAGGAGGGAGACACCAGTAGTGTTAACATAAGAATTCACAAAACACACGGAGGAATTCCAAGCCATCTCTTTCTTCACAAAGCACCATAAGGCAACAGCAAACAAGAGGAGGAGTTTGATAAGGAAAGAGCTGCAGCAGAGCTGGGAGCTGCGTTTGCTGTTTGCTTCCCTGGTTTTGGGTAAACATCCAAACGTTGATATGACTAACTGATCCTCATCATTAGATTTGTGTGTAAACTTCCCTGTATCAAAACATTTTGTCTGTGTATATTTCAAAGAGAGGTTTTTGCTGCTTTTTTTCCTTTACATTTTCTTTCATAAGGATAAAAAGAAGTGGGCCAAAGACTACTACATGCTCTGATAACTTCAGGTGGAAACTTGTAATTAAGATATTGCCAACAATACCTCAAAGAGATTAAAACAGGTAATCTGCATCTAACTGCACACAAAAACAGTTGCTTATATTATCAGTGACTGCATATAGCACTTCTCTGCATCAGCTCAGTACTCACACTTTGGCTGGGCACTTAGAAAAGGAAAAGATGGCAAGTGGCATTGGGAGAAAATAACTTCTGTTTAGCTTTGTTCCTACCACTCCAACCTGTTTATTATTTTAGCCCTTTTCAGAGGACAAACTCTGCATTTTGAGGTCTGCTCTGTGTGAGGGGAACAAGCACCTCGCTCTGTAGGAGGGCTCTGGTCAAGGGGCAAGCTTACCTCCCATTCCTGATTACACAGAACTCTCCTACAGCCTCTGACACTGCAGACAGCCTGGTGCTCCATGAGCCAACTCCAAATTCCTGCCTACCCACATGGTGCTCCTTGCAAACCTCTGCACTGCTCCAGGTGCAGGATGTGGGTAAGCTGAGAAAGTGACGAGTTTCATGGAGGAAATCTGAAATGCTAACCAAGCCCAGCTATAAACTGAGCCCCTGCCAGGCAAGGCTGGCAATATCTTAAATTATCATGGCAAATTTTGTCAAAGGACCTTTCAAATCCTTAGGAGAGTCCCTTCTGCCTGGCCCCTCCAATCAGTGTAGCCCAGCCACCAGTTTCAGCTCAGAAGCCACCTGCAACAAGAGCCTGGGAGAGGAAACCGAATCACAAAGAGCCCCATATTCACCTCACCTAATATCCCTCCTTAACCATCCTCTACCAAACCAGACCCAAAAATGCAAGACCGGTTCTGTGCTACTACTCCTGTTCAAGAAGTTACTAGCACCGTATAGTAGGTTAGAAACTCAAGGGTACAAAACATAACACTGAATAAAGTTTACAATATTTTTTATCCACTTTCACAGAGCCCTCATTCCTAAGCACAGATAAACACAAAAGAAAGGTGGAGTGGACCCATATGGACATCACATTTACAAGTGAGAACATCTGGCAACAGTAGCTTAAGACTGTCAGAGATGGAGAGAGGACTTCAGCCTGCTTCATAGCTTCCACTAACTGGTAAAAACTAAAAGGCTTTAAACTCAGTCTCCTATCTAGATATCAGTAATTTCTTGCCAGCAGGACTACAAGAAAATCACCTTTTTGGTTAAAGTGTATAATAAATGTATCAGAGAACATGAGTACTAAGCTTCAAAAGAAACAAAATGTGTTTGGGGAAACAGATAAGAGCCTTTGGGTAAAATAAACAACATAGAAACAAAAATTAATTCCCTAATGTAAACTGGAGGAGGAAGAAAAAAGATTTTGCCAGTAGATTCCTATGTTCTGACCTCTGCATGAACTCTAAGTAACCAGCCTGCAGATTCTAACAGCAGCAAGAGTGGAAAGTGCATAGGGAGATACTGAAGGATCCCAGTCCTTCCGACTTCTGCTAAGCAGCCAAGGCACAAGTCAATCAAATGAAAATACACACCACAGTTTCAACCCCTCATTGCAAGTCACCAAAATACTACACTGCAGGTATTATCAGAGGAGCAATGTAAGGCATAGACCCTTAGAGGCTTTAGAGCCCATGGCCTGATTCTTTCTGCAAAGGTTTTTTGCACAAAATCTGTCCTGGGGTTTAGCTAAGTTATCAGCTCAAGTGAAACACAGACATTTAGATAAGTGCCAAGTGCTGGAGAATCTATCACATCCCCATGTTTATGGCTCCACTGCTTAATTAGTTTTAGCATAATCAACTGTATCTACCCCAGAAGAAAATGTGTTGAGGGATACATACTCAAAATATTTGAGTGCACTTGAATGTGTGGGTTTCTGCCAGCTCATGCTGAAATAACTAACAAAGCCCATCCTCACTCTTTCAATCTAGAAGGTGCTTTGCCCTCACACACTGTTAAACAAGCAATAATTCAAGACAGTGGGGACAGGATGGTGTTAAGAGTGGCACAGATATTGCAAGAAGCTCAAAGTTACAACTGGAATGGCTAGACTACACTACGTATTTTTATTAAAAGAGGGTTATTTCTGAACAAGTAAGAAATTCAACTCTGCCACTCCTCTCAGGTTTGGTCAGGCACTAACATATACTAACACCTCCCTCAGCATCACATGGCTAGTAGCAGACAACTCCCAGAAAAATCTGCTGGGCTTTCTTAGCAGATACTTCAGCTACACAGGTGTGCAACAGAACCACCACAGTAGTTCTACTTTTCTGAAAAACCCAGGACTAGAAATTATTTTGTGAAATGAAAATATATTTTTATGCTTGAAAGAGCCCTTGGTCTTTGTAGCTGTGAAGAAAAGTCTCAAGTCTGAACCAAACTCATTGATCATCAGTACACTGCCATTACCACCATGCTGGGCTTTGATTTGCTCTACTAAAACAGTTCAGGCATTTAGCTCTGAAATTGGCATTTGGTTCTAGGTTTACAGAACTAGACCATGTGACACAGCACAAGCAACTCAAGTATTATGAATGTCACTTTTACTACTACTGTTACAGAATGCAGCTGACCCTACCCAACTTTGGGGCAAGCAATGCCTCCCCTCCTCAGGCTGCCCTTGCTGAGGCACAGTCACTCACCTGACTGCACAGTGAATTTGGTTAAGCAGCTAATTTGGCAGAGAACCTCTCTGGCAGAATAATGGAAATAGCTTTCTGGTAGTTTAGCTATCTCACCAGCCTGACACAGGGTCAGACATGGGCCAGCAGAGGGAAAGCAAGCAGCTCACGTCACTAGATGACGGCAGGGAAGTAGATGGTCGTGAGATTGGCTCAGCTGTTTCGTAAAGCCTCCCTCCCTTGCAAACATAAAGGGGAAGATGTAGAGTTTATCCATCTCAATGCTGAACAAGGAAGGACAATATTCACCTTCTGCCAGCAACAGACAGCTCCACCAGTTGCCTGCAAAATGAAGGCACATTCTTTACTGACCAAGAATCTCAAAAGCATCACTCCTACAATCCATTCATTTCCCAGCTGCCTGCCTTACTTCTCTTCCTTTCTCTTCAATGACTCAGTTGAAGGCCACAAGAGGGAAAAGCAACTTCTTCAAAAGTCCCACAGACCAAGGGCCCTTGGCCATAACTGCAGATTAGTGGACATGAGCACATGCTATTAGAAAAGACTCACTGCTCCAGGTTCTCATTACTGAGATGCACAAGGCACTTGGATTATTCTCACAGAGCAGGAACAAATCATCTCTCAGCCAGCACCAACAGTGAAATGAATGAACCAGTTGGAAACCACATGATGTAAAATACTTCATTAGATAACCTACACTACTCCTTAGTAGAGCTTTTCTTCACAACAGAAAAGGTACCATGTGTTCTTCAAATGATTGCTATAAATACTGCACAAGTTAACTGCTATCAAATACTTGTTTTTAAAGAAGCTCTACCTCCTTCCTCTGCACAGCAGCATTAGCAGAGAAGACACATACAGCAGCTCAAAATAGCAGAACTTGAAGAAAGCAGGGGGAAATTTAACACCCTTTATTTTGCCTCTTCATGCAAATATCTGCACTTTAGTAACACTTCAGCACTGTTCTGCCATCCTCACATCTGGCAAAGACGGCTCCTGCCCATTGTCCTTCCAAGCTGACTGCAGAAATCCAGCAGGGTCTTTCAGGTAGTTGGTATTTGTAAAGGATCTCCCCTTTCCACCAGAAGAAAGTGTTAATTCTATTTCTCACAATACATTCTTCACTAAATGGCTTAGGATGGAAGGGAGCTTATGAGATCACCTACTCTAACCTCCCCGCCATGGGCAGGGACACCTCTCAACTAGACTCAGCTGCTCAAGGCCTCATCCAATCTGGTCTTGAACATCCCCAGGGAAAGGGCATCCACAACCTCCCTGGACAGCCTATTCCAGAGTCCTACCACCCCCCATACTTGAGAACTTCTTCCTAAGATCCAGTCTCTCTCGAAAGATGAATCCACACCATTCACCACACATAAATACTTCATGGTCCAGAAAAGGTACCTTTGTAGTGCACATGGAAGGTCCAAAGCATAGCAATAATGAAGAGAGCTACCTATCCTTCCCTAGTTCAGAAGTCACCTCCAAATTGCAGTTTCTTTAGGTGAAGAGACTTAAAAAAGTTGCTAAGATTTCACACACCAAAATGAAGAATTAAAGAAAATCCAGCTGTATAAAAAGATAAAATTAAGTCAAATGCAGAAATGCAAAGTAGCAGCTCCAAAAAAAAAAAAAAAAAAAATCTCTTTTCCTTTGGCCTAGAAAGAGAACAGGCAAGTGAGGTAGAAGAGGTTAAGTGGTCACGGGCTGCAATTCCACTTCCCATCATCAACAATCAAAAGACATGAGGGTTCACTTCACTAGGCAACCAAACCTTCAGTCTTCCATTAGAAAAGGAGGAAACATCACCTGGGATAGGTGGTGATACTACAAATTAACATGTCCAGAGAAGGGCAATGAGGCTGGGGAGAGGTCTTGAGCACAAGCCCATGAGGAGAGGCTGAGGGAGCTGGGGTTGTTTAGCCTGGAGAAAAGGAGGCTCAAGGGAGACCTTCTTGCTCTGAACAACCTCCTTTCAGGTAGTTGTAACCAGGTGGGGGCTGGTCTCTTCTCCCACGCAACCAGCACCAGAACAAGAGGACACAGTCTCAAGCTGCACCAGGGGAAGTTTAGGCTGGAGGTGAGGAGGAAGTTCTTCACAGAAAGAGTTGTTTGCCATTGGAATGTGCTGCCCAGGGAGGTGGTGGAGTCACTAACCCTGGAGGTGTTCAAAAAAACGACTGGACTTGGCACTTGAAGCCATGGTTTAGTTAGTCATGAGATGTTGGGTTGGACTTGATGATTTCTGAGGTATTTTCCAACCTTGTTGATTCTATGAAACAAAAATTTCAATCCTAAGAGAAAGGGCACAGAAAATTACTAAAGCCCTTTTGAGCCAAATGAGGGAGTCAGAAAAAGAGGCTGGGAGAAAGAATGACCCTGCAGCTCTTCACAGCTTTGTGAGTCATTTCATGAAATGGTAACTGAACTGCAGCCAGCCAGTCAAAAACGGGTTACTTGCTTGCTTAAGTGAGATACTGAGTGTATTTTCCCTACCACTTTAATAAAGTGAATGGAAAAAAAAATACAAAGAAGTCACACAAGAAAGAGAGAAGCTGCATAAAAGTCACAATGTTCAAAACAAATGCAAGGGCAGAACTAGCATTAACCATGCTTCTGGCATATAGTAGAACCTTATTATGTATCATCACAGAGTATATTGGAGCCACACAAAATGCCACATATGCATTTAAAGATTAGACAGAAAGCTCAGAGCAAAACAATACACTACCTTGTACACTGAGCCCTTCTGATGAGCAGAAGAAAGGCAGAATTTCTGCTGCTGTACATGCCAAACAACTCATACTACTGTACTCTCTTTTCCCCAGCATATTCTTAAGTTCTCTCTATTGACAGAGGGAAAATACAAGTTAACCCTCCAGTCACTTCAACTCAGCATGAACAGAATTTTAGCTTAAAAGGTGCATTACTAATTAGGTTTATTTTTTCAGCAGTTAAGAATATTTTCAGGTACTGGGGTTATTCCTGATGATCTACAATGCCTTCTGGGTTTACAGAAGTATCTGTTTCCTCCTACAGTGCTTCTTCCTTCCCTGTTTTGTGCCTGACACATGCAACATGAGTGAATACACAGAGCAAACGTGACACTGACTTGGCCAAAATTTGCAGGATCACCTGATGTTATGGGTTGGAAGAGACCTCTGGAGATCATCAAGTCCAACCCCCTGCCAGAGCAGGGCCACAGAATCTAGTGCAGGTCACACAGGAATGCATCCAGTCAGGTCTTGAAAGTCTCTGGAGAAGGAGACTCCACAATCTCTCTGGGGAGCTTGTTCCAGGGCTCTGTGAACTTACAGTAAAGACGTTCTTCCTCGTGTTGCGGTGGAACTTCCTGTGCTGTAGTTTATATCCATCATCCCTTGTCCTATTACAGGGCACAAGAGAGAAGAGGCTGTCCCTTCCTTCTTGACATCCAGCCCTCAGATACTTATAAACATTCACTAGATCCCTTCTCAGTCTTCTCTCCAGATGAAAAAGCCACAGGTCTCTCAGTCTTTCCTCATAAGGCAGTGCTCCAGTCCCTTAATGATCCTTGTAGCCCTCTGTTGGACTCTCTCAATGGTGGTTGGGACTCTCTCAAGGATGGTTGGGGTTGTTTTTAAAGAACTTCCAGTAATCATCATATTAGAGGTCATAGAAGAAGAAAATTATCATGACAAATTAAAAGAGGCAAATATTTTTTAAAACTACAATAAAAAAAAAAATCAGAAAAGCTGCTGCTTTACAACTTCATAATGTCTACTGGATGTGGTGCTAGAGGAATTTAGGCTAAGTTACTGTTTAAACCTTCCCACAAGAACTCCCAACAGACTGCACTAAGGTAGCAATTTTTAACCCCTAGAAGCTGTAACCACTCTGAGATAGATCCAAAGCTGTGAGCACAGGAAGGCAGGAGTTAACAGCAGTCACTAATACCTTAATTTCTTTTTCTCTATACACACTTGTATTAAACTAACATCTCAAGGCTGGAATACTGAAGTGAAAAAGTGAAATAAAGAGCTTTCTATATCTATCAGGGAGGAAAGTTTACTAAATATTCATAAGCAACACTGAAATATGGAGAACTGGAGCACATACCTCGACTTGAATGACAGAGCAGAATAAGCCTTTTTCTGCCTATCAGGTTTTTCCTCATAAAGGTTGGTGAGGAAAACACCTATCTTCATATTTAACATTTCCTTGGTATTTAAGGACAACCAAGGAGGAGATTTATCCAACTCTGCAACTGCAGAGCTCAGTGTACACACGGGGCTCTGGTGAAATGAAGGAGAGGCAAGAGCCATTACCCGCACTGTCAGTACTGGTGAGGGGACAAAGGACAGGACAGTGTTTTAAGTTCTCATCACAGAATTGTGATTTCAGCAAGAGGCTTCTTGCTGTAAGGGTTGTCTCATGAGGTCAACTGGGCTGTGCTTGTAAGTGTTGGGTGACACATGAAGAGGTCACAGTTAGGAGAGGAACAAAGGACACAAAACAAAGCCTCCACATTCAGGGCAACTGCATTTCTGTCTATTTGCTATGCCAGGAGCTCACAGTGTGCACTCACCACAATCCCTGGTTATTAATCCAAACTGGAGAGTACTGCATGACAGGTGCTGCTTTCAAGGACTAAGGGAGAGGCAGTTGGCTATTTGGGGCAAAATGCTGGGGGCTGTTGAGAACATCTCTTGTTTAATGAAGACTAGTTCCTCCCCATCCCCTCCACAACTGAAAAGTCAAGAAAGAAAAGCAAACACTGCGTAACATTACCGTTCTCCAATTTGACTGTGCTGCTTCTAGTTACTCATTAACTTGCACACATATTAACCAAACTATAAAAGAGACAGAGGAACTGGATTGTTTCCCCCTGCTCACCAAGAAGCAAATGAAGCAAGCAGTGGGGTCAACATCACCATAAATGCTCAGAAGAAATGCATCCTTCCATGGACATCAGCAACACAGCCCAATCCTAACGGAAAACTCAGTGATGGATCCTTACTATTACATAGGCTACAGGGACAGCAAACACAATCCCTAAGGCAAAGTTTGATCTGAAAATTCCCACCCTGTACGGTAGCCAAACTTAATAAAAAACCCCAAACAGGTATCACTGACCATGCATTCTGACAACTTCAGAACCAAACTTTCTGCCACATCTGCCTGAGAAGCTGGAATACCAAAAAAACTCCAATGCAAACAGAAACTTCCAACACACACCACAAAAGAGTAGTTCCCTGCAATCTCAAGCACCTGACCTATGAAAGTGTTCCTGTTTGTTCATAAGGCAACCCCCTATATCCAAAGCAACACCTCAACAGCAGATTCAGAAGAGACTACGCCAATGCATAGCCTTTGACATTAGATTTTTGACTACAGCAGCTCTCAGGACTTAGATTTTGCCCTAGGCTGTGTGTGAGGCAGCTCAGGGGAGAGTCTCTGAGGAGTCCCACCAGTAAGAAGCAAGAGGAGAAGAGCAATACTGTGGTGAGCTCCTGACAGCAGGCAGCAAAGAAGGGCATGCTCCTTCTCCACAAGGATGCCAAGCTGGTAGATGATCAGCACCCACCTGGAAAAGATGCCAGCCCCACCACTGCCCCAAAATGCCAGCTTCCCTATAACCGCAATCAAGCAAAGTCACAGCAGGTGCTGGATGATTTCGCCCCAGAAAAGGGCTTGCTTTCTATTAGCAGTGAAAGATGAACAAAACCAAGACCATGAAGCACAACCCCCGCTGCTGTGACCCCTAAAATGATGTACAGTCTACAAAAGACAAACTGAAATGGACAGAGCAATGGACCTTTCACTTCCCTTAATTCAATTCTCCCCCTTAAGTCAGTGCGTTGTTATTACCCAAGCAATGTGACTGTAACACTGAAGTTTTTCAGCTTGATGGTAAAATCATGTAGTGTCCATCCATCTCCAATAATAGCAATATTGAGACAATGAACTCTATTGAGGCATCTAATAAGGCAGATAGTCATTTGCATAGTACATTTTCTGTGACTCTCTGTAATACAACATCTCAAAGACTCAATTCAGACTATTCTCCTTTCCCACAGGCATTTTTAAAAAGGGATTCTTTTACTAGGAAAAGAAACAATGACTCCTCCCAGAATAGGAGAAAGCAAAAGATAGGGTTTTCCTGCCTGGGATGGGTGCACACTTCTCTCTGTGTATTTTTATTTGGTTGGGCTTGATTCTTTCTTTTTTTAAACTCTGTGTGCTGTTCATCTCCATTGTGGATTGAAGGCTCAGAAGTGTAATTCAAATTTTCTTCTAACAGGCTTCTGAGAGGAAGCACTTTGGGATCCCCACCCACCAGCAGAGGCAAATTTCATCTTTAATTCCTGTGCCATGTTTTTTTCCTTAATCTCTCCACATACTCATCTCCTACATGACTCACTGATATACTGGGATGTACAGGGTTCTGTAGACAGGCTGGCCTGCTAATGGGTCCTGAGTTTTAGGATAAGGTCTGTAGTGCAGTACTTGGGTAAACCTGAGAAACTGCTTCCTCTTCAATGGACTGTAACAGCCTAGAAGGCAATGTACACACCATGCACATACAGCGTACACATAGCATACGCTGTGCCTCGAAGTCCCGCTCAGCAGCTCCAAGTACTGCCAGGCAGAAGCAGTCGTGATTATGTTCTCTTCACAATTTTTCTGTTTTATCTTCTTTCAGCAAATAATCCTGGACTGTTTTATTTCTCACAGGGAAGCTCATATATTTTTCCTGGAGGTAACTGAACTACCTCAACAGGAAGGACACAGACCCAAAATACCACTTCAGTACACTGTAACAGCTCCTGTGTGCTCTGCCCGCTGTCGCTCTGCATAGTGACAGGCAAGCTCCAAGAGATTTTGCTAGATCCTCCACCCCATTTCCTCTACCAGAGCCCACAAAACGAACAGCAGGAGGAAACACATACCCATAATGATCACCCCAATTCCCAGTCTGTGATGTGAACACTAACCCATTTTTGGCTGTGAACACAAGCTCCTGGCCAGGGTGCAGAAGACAGCCTCAGAGGCTCCTCAGCCACACCCCACAACACCAGCAGTGACACATGCTCTTCAGATGGGTCTGGCAGGAGAGTGCCCCAGCAGAAGCCCAAACCACAGCTCTGATCTCAGGTTAACCCTGGGCAACTGGATATCTGGCCCCTGTGCAAACAAAACTAGATGGCATTTTTGGCAAGTCAGGGAAGGTCAGCGGAAAGGAAAAGAAAGTTGCCGCACAGCAGCCCCAGCGAGGAACAGCGTTGCACACTCTGTCCAAGTTTCTGATTTTATCAGATTATGCCACAGTGTTAACATTGTTTATCACCCTATTTTGTGTCTGTGAATCACCCACTCCCAGGGACTCTTCCTCCACCCCAGTTTATAAATAGCACTAGATACAGAACAGAGTTTGTGAAGCAGAGGAGACTTGCCGAAACAGAGTAACGTGTATCGAGCCGACAAAAATCTCTCAGAAGCCTCTCTCATTTATTTATAATGCTGGCTAGACAGGCAGATTCCTACATTTTGTAAAGCCTGTAGGTCACCATCTCCATTGCTCATTCAGAAACAATTCTGCTAATAAAAAGAAAATAGAACCCCTCCAGTTACAACTGAACTTACTCCCCAGCACACTGCCTCTTGGCACATGCCTTATGAAAAGGCAGATTTTTAAAGAAGCAGCATTACATATTTCTCCCATTTGAAGGCAACCTATGCCTAGACCATGGTAAGATAACACAGCATTATTTATGTATCTGGAGACACTCAGACTTCACAGCCAACCTCTTGGAGCTCTATCATTACAAGATAAGTCATTTTTCTACCAGGTCACAGTGGACCATGACCTAAATTTCCATATCAAAATTACACTCTCAGTTGTGAAGTGTAAAATCCATCAAGGGTTTTTTAATTCCCTCTCTTCTCCACGAGCCATGTGCTTGCAGTGGGAAGTTCACAGCACTATGATTCACAAAAAGCAAAGAGATACGTGACCAAAAGCTTTGGAGAACAGTTTCCTGGAGCCCCAATGCACATGGCACCTTGTTGAGGCAACACATAACCAGCAGTAGCCCCTGGGACCCAGACAAGCAGAGCCTGGGTACTACACAAACCCAACTGTTCCATCAGATGGGCTGGATGAAGAGCGAGCTATCAGGTTCCACAACTGCAACAAACCCTTCAGCAGTAGCGCTAAACCCTAGGCAACTCATCCCACCTTTCCATCCTCACGCTTGCATGTACTTGCAACACATCAGCTTGACACCAGAGATGGATCTAGACTGGATACACACCAGCCCAGCAAGGGACTGCAGAGCTCAGAAGCACACACATCAAACCCACACTTGCAAATACGCACCATTACCGTGCTCTCATGAAAATCCCCAGCCCTGTTCACCAGGCAACCACATCAACAGCAGTGACACTGGGACTGGAAGAAGCCTTTGATATTTCCACCAGTCAGAGATGTGGGTACACAAAATGCCTGCAAAAAGCCATCCTGCCCAAACTGATTCAACAGAAGCAGAAGAGTCACTGAACTAACACCGGCATGCTCTATTGATAAAATTCCTTGTAAGATGAAAGCACTCCAGTAGTTCTCCACTTGATTCATCAATTATTATTTTTTGCCTGCAATTAATCACATGGTTATTTGTCAAGGTAATGGCTCCTCCGTCAGTCCTGGAAGTTAAAACCTGATGTAACAAGACTCCTCTTCAAACGCACAAAGGATAAACAAAACAACGCACTCCAAGCAGTATTTTGGGAACAGTTTGGTGTATTAATATCACGGCTCGGTTTTATTCTTTTGTAGACTCAACAAAACTCAACTGTTTATAATCTTAATAAAAAAGGAAAATATCAGTGCCTGGAAAATATCACAGTAAGTCTGGACATCTTTTAAGCCAAGTACATGGCTTTTTTTTTTTTTTTCACTTCTCCTACTGCTTATCTCAACACACAGTTCCTTTTCCTTTAGCCTCTTTCAAACAATACTTGATGCTAAACAAATAAAACTAAATACCAAAATGAATTATTTCTCACTGAAGGCTCATTTCTACTCTCCTGTTCTACATCTATGTGCATGCGTGTATACACAGTCACATAGATATATACACACACATATAGTAGCATTAGCCAGTTCAAGTATATAAGTACCCTGTTATCTTAGAGTTTTACAAAAGCTGACTAGCATTAAACATGACTCCTTGGCAGAAGGAGAAAACAAGAGTAGAGCTCTCCTGCAATTAGAGAGCAGCACTGAAATTCAGAGAGTCCAAGCTGTGTATCATCAGTTCACTGTGTTACTTCAGATCCTGATGCCTTGTTCTCCACATTTATGAACAGAGTTTTCCTGGGGGACTGATCTTCATTATCATACTGAAATACTGAGCAAAGGACTTACAGGAGTAATATTTAACCTGCCCTAATCTCTTTCCACAAAGAATTTGTTTGTAATCACAACCCTTGGTAACATACCTGAACACCACAGAGAGAACCAGGAGACCAGAAAAATAGCACCATGACATACCAACGATGGGGATCTCCCACGTAAAGTTCTCGCTGCCACAAAGGGGAAACAACTCAAAATCAGGGAGGAGAAAGAAATTTAATTAGAGCTGACTGAAAAGCAAGACATATGGTTTACAGGAATTCTTGCTTTCAATTAAAACACCTTCCTCCTCCTCAGCAAACCAAATGCATACAAACTAAAATAAACTATTCTGTGGCATGTATAGGCAAAAATGAAGACAAGTGTGACAGAAAATCTGAGTGGAAGCTGTGCTGTATATACCATGTGCAATGACAATCCACCTTCTGCAACAAACACTATTTTGTCACTATACTCCACAGGCATTTATCTCTCCCCATCACCACTCCATACAACTATCCATTTCCCTCTCATTGCTAAAAACCATTCCACCCACAAAGCTAAAATTTGACTTGAAGTGTGGGCAGAAAAGGAAGGAGGGAGAGAGAAAGGTGTAAAGAACATGGATGGATTTTAGAAATAGACTTATTTTTTTAAAAAGAGAAATCATACTGGGAAGTTTCATCTCGAGAAGAATGCTGAAATATGAAAACAGCCTTTTCTAAAATAATAGGTAACAAGGAGCTGCATAGAAGATGGGGCCACTGGGGAAGGATCTGCAATCACACCGACTGAAACTGCAACTGTGAAGATATAGAGAAGACTAAAGACAACTGGATACATTTGATTCAGAAATGAGTTGATTGCTATGAGAAAGACCACCCACACCTGCACAAAGAAAACTCAAATGATTTTATACATAGGTGGAACTTCCATCAACTTTAAGTTGTGACACTGGGCTGTGGCAGCACTCTCTCTACCAGGGCAGCCCCTTTCAGGTGTGCTCAGAGATTTCACCTGGATGACTGCTGTCACTGAGGATGCCCCTGCACACTTTGCAGTCAAACTGCCTGCAGCAAGACAAGAGGGAGAAGTAGGAATACCAGTTTTGTTATGAAAGGAAGGAAGGCATCCATGCTCTGAAAATCAAGGCCAACAGCTAAATGAGAAGCCCGGATGGTAACAGCACAGGGTGTAATGTGACATTGCTCAGGGTTTCCCAACAAAAGACTCTAACAGACTAGGGAACAATCAGGTGAAGTAGCCACAGAGACTGGAGACTTTGCTATTGTGGTACAGCAGAGACAGGCTCACTCCTGAAGCTTTCAGGTGATGGAGGTTTTGACCATGAGCAGACACCAATTATCACTGCCTCACTGTAAGCAGCAGAGAGCTAGCAACCCCATAGAGCAAGAGCCTGCAAGTTCAACACTAGCTGTCTAGAAATGTCTTCTATCACTTTTAAGCAGTATCCAAATTACAGAGGATAGTGTTATATTATCACAGATGTCAAGTGTGCAAAGGTCTGTGGGTAGTGGGAGGCGGGGGGGGAGGGTGAGTCTTGCCTTTCTCTCATTTCAGGAAGGGATATCTCATCCCAACAGGATCTAATTAAAAAGAATGAGGGGGACTGGTCAGTTTTATTTCAGGGACGAACATGTTTCAGCTCTGTGCAATTAAACAGCACATACTTGGGCACTGCTTCAACAGCTGATACACACTGGTAACTTACGTAGGCTGCAGCAGTCTTGCTTCTCATGTACACTCTGTGTTTACTCATCATCCTCCCCCTCAACCTACTTCCTTTTCTTTGGAAACTTCTCTTTGCTTTTGGTTTCGCAGACACGGACATGATGAAAGAGTGCTTACACCCTAAACTCAATTAGCCTCTCATTCGCTTGCCTTTCCCTGTCCTCCTCCACACACGGCTCAGGTTCCTTCACTGCATTAAAGCAGAGACAGAACATCTCAAATGAGAGTCCCTGCCAACACTCCTGGTACACACAAACCACAGACTGCCCACAAGACCACTCGCTGCACTACAGGACTCGCAGAAACAAAGTGGGGGTTTTGTTCCTCTGCAGAAAGAAGGCCTGGCTCTGCAACCAACGCCAACAACTGGGTTTGTTTCAGTTACACACAACACACAGTCTGGAGCCTGAGCAACCTGACTCTAGCCATTTACACATCAGACATTTTACTAGCATACTGGTTTTTGCAGCATTTCAGTAAGTGGGTGTTATCTTTAGCCCCAATTTCCCAAGAGGATCTGCAGAGCCATGCACCATCCCTTCACAGGCTTGGAGGTACAGTTTGTTCTCTAGCATCCCGATCCCTCTCACTGCCCCCACTTGCTCCAAGTAGCTGTTTCATAACTCAGGCTTGCTCCACGACACACCAAGCATCCAGGATTACTTTTGTGTCCTGCTAAATGCCTGCCAAGGTTTTGTACTGCCTCAGTCATACTTCTACCCCCTTCTACCAAGCACTCAAGTGTTTTACCACAGGCTGCTCTGTGTCTAGAGGTGAATGTCTATCTTGCAGGACAAGAAACCCTTCCCCATCTGTGCCCGCTGTAAGGAACGCCTTTGCCATCTACAGACCCGCCAAGAATTAACCAATTCACTCAGAGAAGAAAGAGACAAGACCTCACAACCCAGCTTTTGTCTGATTTATAACCCATTCATGGCCAAAAAGGATTACTGTATTCACAAAATACAGGAAGCTGTGCAAGGGAAGCTTTTTTCCCCCCTCTAGCTCTCATTTTTGACACACTTTTGAGCAGAAGTGAGTCCTGATAGAGACAGATGTGGTGAGGCACTAAGCTAACTTCCTACATGCACCTGGCAATGGAGAAAGACTTCTTTTCTGAAGTCATTGCCAGAGGTCCTAACTCCAAGATTCCTTAGCACTAGACATGTACAAGCACACAACACAATTTACAACCTTCAGGTCACAAAACACAATCAGTGCAACAAGGGGGAGGAAGGTATGAAGAGAAGGTATGAGGGGCGGCAGCTGAGCTGCTTCTGTGTCCTCAGACAAATTTCAGCAGCACAACCTAAAGAACTAAAGCTTCTCAGCCATTAACTTCATCTTCAAACTTCAGCAGGATTTCTGAAGTCCTACAGACTCCCTGGAAGATGGAGCAGCAAATGTCTGACTTGAGGAGAGCAAAGTGGTCTTTGCTGAAAAGGGAAACTGAAATTTGGCAGTGTATCATCTCCTGTCTTTTCCACACGTTTCTACGGGTGGAAACAAAACATTTAGCTGACCAGTTGTCACTGGAAAGCTCAGATTAACACAGCTGGAATTAGCTTTGATGCAATCTGAAGACAACAGCGACAAACAGCACACGTAGCAATGACTGAATAAATGTCCACACACGAGAGAACTGTTTTTCACTTCATTTTTCCTTAATTCAGACGAGAGCAGAAGCAACTAGGGTAGCCAGCTTGTGGGAAGTAGAGCACAGGGGATTCACAGCCTCTGCAGCATCTGGGCTTTGGCAGAGTTGGTGAGAGCAACTTATTTTCTTCTTGCCTTGAAGAGCTGGAAAAAATAAGTGAGAAGCAGCAAGGGTGCCCTTTGCTGTCAGTAGCCTCAAACTCAAGCAAAGGAAGAATCACTGCAAACACTTACAAGCCAAACCGTAAATGGACTGCGCAGAACTGAGTACATCATCGTAACGTGTGGGGCACAGCAAACGTTACCAGAAATGACCTTCTGTCTGGTAACAGCACAGCAAGCAGGCAGTAGGTTTGCTAGGATGGAGCAGGGGCTGCTCTGACAATCACCCAGACCTGCTGCTGGACAAACAGCAGTGCCTTCCTGCAAGTCAAAAACTAAAAAACAGTGCAAAGCGAATGGAAAGGAGAAATGTTGAGGGATTTTCGTAGGCTGTTCAAACCTTCAGAAATTTAGAAGAGAATTGTTTGCACCACTTAGATGAAGCCCTCACCAATTTCACCATAATGAGATCTAGGCTCTATTACCGGGAGATCACTGGGGTGGAGAAGAGTTGCAGGCTATGCAGTAAATAATTAGCAGCTCTGGCCTTGTGCTGACTCCTCCTGCAGCACTGTACTTCCCATGCTGAACCAGGAAATGGTTGTACAGATACATCTCAAAGTATGAAGACTGAGTCAGAAGACAATAGTTAAATACCAGTTAAACCACATACTGTAGGTCTGTCTTGCAGTACTGGGAAATGAGCACTGCCTAAGGCTGTTCCAGATATTGCATCCACCTGCAAATATTTGCTGCTGGCTAGAGCTCAGCACATGCACTCTCACTGACAGTGTCAGTGCTTTGCTAAATAGTCCAGACAAGAAAGAAAAAGAAATTCAGCTTTACACAGAGCAAAATAAACTAATTAGATGCTTCAATCATGAACAGCAGATAACGCCTGGTTGAGGGGATTTTAAAATTACCTTTTTTGTTAAACAGGTCCTACAATTATAAAGTTAGTTAAGGATATACCTCCTTTTTTCCAAGCATTTTAAGCTTTCAATTTGATGACTACAAAGAGCCAATTATTAGCTTCCTCAATGTTTATCTTTTACTGGAAGTGTAGAGATCTGAAATTACAATGTCACAGAGGAATCAGGCACACACAATAAAAGCACCAAAGCAATTACACTTTCATTACATCATCTCAAATCCACATTAAAAAAATACATCGTGTAGAGACATTTATATTCTGGACCAGCTACCTTTCAGCAGCCATGAAACATCTTTACAGCTGGAGGAAGAGACAATGAGAAGATAAAAATGCACTGACATGTTGCTGGAGGATGCTGGCCATCACAGACTTATCTGATGAACACTTCACAACAGTTACTTCATCTCTAACTAAAAAGCTGGAAAAGATGCCTGTTTCCAAATGGAGTCAGCACTTAGTTACAAATAAAAACATCTAGCCAGCTAATAGAAGTAAAATACAATAAATAAATTTAAAAAAATCTATCTCCCAGAAATTTTAACATCTCCAAATGCAAGTCCTTGATATGCTACAGAAAAAGGAAAAGTTGTCTTTCCTTCAATAAGGACAAAGGAGGGCATTGTTGAGATTTATTATATACATACAATTACCTACATTATGATGGAGATTAAAGGACAAAGGGGCAACAGATCTAATTCCAGATCTTACAGCCTTGCCCTTTCCCATAATTATGTCTTAAAATTGGATTTCAGTTAACACATTCACAATACCAATATCTAGCCATGCTTTGCATGGAGTTAGACAGAGTTTCAATTATTTTAATGTGGATGCAGCAATACATTTAATTTATCACTGATCATTCAAGTGAACTCATTCAATTTAATGGTACTGATAGAGTGTGGCTTTTTCAGTTGGTTGTAAGGAGAGTCTTCAGAACTTGTACATAGTTCATTAGAAGGAATAACTGGCCAGTTTACTAGTCACCTATTAAAAAAAAAAAAAAGGCAAAACAGCTTTCTCCAAACTGTACCCAGTTTTTAAATTCCAGGAACATATGCAGAAATAAGGTTTCAAACTGCAGTGAGGTACTGAAAAAGAAAAGAGAAGTATTTTCATTCTGCAGATGTTAACACTGCCCTTTTATCTCATGTGGGAGTATCTCAGTCTCCTTCAGCTGTCAGACACAAGTTCTGTTGGAAACCCTGAATTTAAAAACCCAGGCCTGTCTGTGGTGTCCACTGTGTGCCAGTTAAAAAAAGCCAGATCCCCACCTCAAAACTGGAATGCCCATCTGGTGCCACCCTAGATGTGGATTCCCCTCAAAGCCTTATGCAAATTGAAACAAAGATTATGAACCTCCCCAAAGAAAGAACATTTTTTGCCCCTTTCCCCCCCCCCCCCCCAGTTTTGTTACAGTTATGCATTTACCAGGGCTGTGGGAAAAAAACTGTGGCTACACTTCTTGTATCTTCTCTTTTACAGTAAAAAAAAAAAAAAAAAAAAGGTAAAAAAACCATAGAAGATGAAACCATCAAAGAACTCAGTCAATCAGGTACAGCCTACTTAGCAAAAAAATGGCACTGGATCTGACCAGAACAATCATGGCTTTATTGGTATTAAACGCTGAGCCTAGCATTAGAAACTGTGGCTGATCCTGCAAAGAGACTGAAAGAAGCATAACTCACGTAGCAGGAAAGCCATGAGCTGTCCGTTCTCCAAATCCAGTTTTAGTTATAAATTGGGGATTACAATATGTGCAGCACCAAGATGACATTAGAATTTCTGTATCTGCCTTCACTGGAGAAAAAGAATTAGGTGTGATGACCTGAAAGGAACCCTACCAAGTTATCACTGTTCGCTTTATTTCCTTCTTGGTTTGAGACATTTGTAAGTACATAAAGTTGCTGCAGAATCAGGGAAAACAACTGAGCATGAGCACAAAAGGAGGAAACCCCTAAAATGCCTTATTTAGGCAAGACAATCTTGCATATGTAAATTTGATGGCAGCCACAGACACCCACTTTTTCCCCTTCACGACGGTTTTGGTAACAAGTCACATTGTAATGTTTAAAAAGTACACTGAAACCTCAGCATGTCTAATATTGCAACAAAACCACTGGCAAGGCTGAGTCAAATCTCTTTTGATGGTTCCACATTGGTACTTTCTGCTATTAACATGCATTTCTTTCACCTGCATCCCAGCAGGTATCAGCAGAAGTCCTTCTCTTTCTCAGCCAAAGCTACATCTTGGTCTTAGAGAGGTGACTGGCCCTAAATCCCTGCCAGCACAGAAAAACAGGCCCCTTTTCAATCAGGGCTGATCTTTGTGCTGAAATGTTGCTAGGGGCAGAAGCCTCTTCTGTGTTCAGCTGGACACTACTGACCTTTCTAGCATCCTCCCTACCATTTCCACGTCGAAATGCATAGGCCACCTGGCATAAAGACAAGCAGTGGACCAAGTGTAGACAAAGACAGACAAAGACACAATCCCTCTTACTATGAATTCAGACAGCAACTAACAAATCATCTGTCCTTCAGTTGATATAGGCTGTGGCCAGAAGAACCTAACTTGGTGAAGTCTCACAATTATTCCTTTTGCTCCTCTGTATCATGACATCTTTGGCAAAATTAAGTTCAAAGGTTGAAGGGAGTGTTCTAGGAACCGATTTTCTGAGCTGCTTTGGTTGTGAGGAAACCTCAGGAAGGACATGGAGTGAAATGAAGTGACCTCCATTTCTCTGCAGGGACTATTGCCATGGCAGGCACAAGTCCCAGAGGGAGGCAACAGGAAGCTTTCACAGATGGTCCCATGCCTTGGTGCTGCTGCATGCAAGGCTGGCCTGCCCCAAAATGAAGCTGCACCTTTCTCTAGCCAAGGCCTGCTGCCCCATCCTTTGTAGCATCCTCCCATCTCCTGAGGCAATGCAGCACTACCAAGCCAATCCTCAGCTGACCCCTGCCCATTCTCCTCATTTCCAGACACTGACTAGGTAGAAATTGTCATTTGAACATGAGGACTCCAAAGCAGATCTGTAAACAGCCTCGCCAGAGTGACCTGTTTATAAGCGTATGTAAGAGAATAATTAACGAGGAAGTTTATTACAAATGTTCTGACTTAACAAAACCCAAGTGTCCAAGAGGAAATAAAGAGAGAAAGCTCAGACTAAGCCCCACCATGACAAGGAATGCAGAAACAAATGTCACCAGCATTTCTTGAGAAACACCCTCCAAAGTCTTCCAGAGACAAACCATCAGCAAACAGAACAAGACACCTAAAGTCATGACTGTGGCTTGGAGTCCTCCTGGAGGTATGCAGAGTCCTCTGATTCATCTTCATACCATTTAAAATTTAAAAAAATAACTAAATCCACTGAACTAGTAGAAGCAGAGGTTTTAAATATCCATTTAAACCTGTCAGAACACGCCACACTACAGCCCCCAATGCCCGGGGACAAGATGGGTTTCTACAAAGCTGGTTTGCACAAGTAACCCTTCTTTGGGGAGCACTCCCATTCAGACTAGATTCAACTCACAGGATCAGAGATGTTAGGGGTTGGATGGGACCTCCAGAGATCAACTAGTCCAACCCCCTTGACAGAGCAGGGCCAAAGAATCACAGGATCACAGACAGAAAAACAAACCAAACCAACAACCAACCAACCACCAAAAAAAACCCCAAAAAACCCAAACCAAAACCAAGAACAAAAACCTACACCAAAGCCTAACAAAATATTGCCAAAAGGAAGTAAGGAATTAATCAGAGAATGCACCTAATGACAGAGCCAGCTGTGTTTTAGATACAAACTATAAAACCCCAACCAGGAAAAGCTCCCAGGCACTGCAGTCTTTCCTTTCACCTAGGCTGTGATAGGAAAGAGGGCTCCAGCACCCTCAGGCTCAGAAGAAACCCACTCAGAGCCAGGACCAGATGTCACCCTCACCCTTTCTCTAACACCCACAGCCTCCAACACGGATATGTTAAGAGACTGCATCTGCTTGCCAGGCAACAACAGACAGACTTTAATTTATAGTGAATCGATATTCAAGTCTTTCCTTGATGATTTTTAGTCTCGGAAGCAGAACTTTCTTGCCATCAACAGGGGAAATAGGGGTGAAGTTCACATAAATGATTCCTTACAGTCACCCCCTGGCCCATACGGTACACAGTAAACAGACAACAGTGCTGTTATGTAAATGGCCTTCTCCTGCACACTACACAGCCAAACCATTTAACCAAAAGACCATGAAGTCTTCCCAATAAACAAAACACCCAACCTAACATTTAAAAATAAATCCCAGAGACAGATGCAGTACACAACAAAAACTTTGGATGCATTAGGCACCAACCAATGACATTACCAAATGTGTCTTTTGTATATATAGCTTGGCTAAAACTGAACAAAACAATGGAAAGAGTCAGAAGTGTACCAAACAAAGAGGACATACAAGAAGAATAGGAAAAGGAAACCAAGCAGATGAGCACCACTGGGGAGAAAAGGATTTGTAGGCACTGGCTAGGAGAGCTTAAGGGCGAGCCTTCCAGTGGTCCTTTCTCCTCCCAAAGCAGGACTCGCATCAAACACAGGCCCGAGCCCTCTTCCCCACACATACCACCAACCAGGTCTGAAGCACCACAAAGCCAAGATCAGTCACAGACCCCACAGGTCTGGAACATCAACATCAGACACCAACATCATTCCTTTCTTCATTTGTGGCTGTAAGTGCAGTTTCCTGTGTTCTGAGAAGCAGTTATACCAGTTTCCTTTACTCTATTAAGTTTCTACAGGTGGAGAAAAAGGCTTTCCTATGCAGCCCTAGGTGACTCTGAGGAAAACAAGCGACTAATGGACTATGTGGTTTCTAATACCAAGGGATTCTTCCAATTTCCTGGAGATGGTATGAAAATAACCTTAATTACATTCAGTGATGTGCCAAATACCACCACCATTACCAAGGGGTATGGGCATTACTCTGTGCTGCTCTGCCTTTTTCAATGAATGCCCAGCAGCGGCACAAAAGGTAACTAAATGAAGCCTCGAGTTCATCGATCCAGCTCTGTTGGACCCATGAACGTGTCCATTCTTTGCTGAATCACAGAAATACCTTTCCCATTTAATCTTGGATTTCATCCTGGAATTTTAGATTAATAGCCCCAGGAGGCCTGTTTATGTGCAGATACATTTGGGAACAGCTGGAAGGCACTTAAGAGAGAAGCCTTGGTACAGCCTTCCAGAGCAATGAATCCATTTTGTTCCTCTCTTCCTGCACATGCCTGACTACTCCTTCCCCCCTACACGTTGCTTTCCAACATTTCCTATCAACACACGCTCACCTACACTTACTTGTCCTTTTCCCCCCACAATTATAATCCTCCACTGCACAGTCATCTCCTGCTGAAAGTCAATTTCCTACTGATGGCTCCATTTAAGACAAGGTTCTCTTTCACTCTCCCCTTCCTACATAGCCCTCTCTGCTAGAGAAAATTCAGCTAGCTCCTCCTACACTTCCAGCGACCTTTCACAAGGTTCAAGGTACTATTTACATTCAAATTTTGGAGTCTAAAAGCATTCACATCAGGCTAGCAACCAGATGTGCAGCCACTGATAGTTTTAATAGCTTTTCTCTCCCCTGCTCCTATCGTCTCTCCAGCATGCAAAAAAAAAAAAAAATCCCCAACAACCAAACCTCAAATAAAGGACCTGAGACAGGCTTCCTATCTACAAATATCAAAATCCTAGTCCCTAACCACTCATGTTGAAGTGCTCACTCTCTGATCCACTGTACTTGTAGTAGGAAGAGGGAAACGCATAAGTTAAAATTATATGGATTATGCCCTACACGATAAACACCCGAAGACTTTAAAACAGCAGCAATTTCACTCTCTTGTATTTAGAAACTCCAACCAACAAGATTTAGATGCCATGAAATTCCTCAACAAAGACTTGCATGTAGCTCATATAATTGAGGAAGTACTAATAATAGCGTGGCTGTTTGCACAGACAACATTTCCACTGTGGGCCTGAATTCTGATCTCAAACATGCAGAAGAAGTTATTTTGTTATGTGTTGCTGACTGGAGACTAAAATCAAAGTACTGGAAACCATCTGAGTGCGCTGTGATGTGCAAGCCAGCCCATGCAGCTAGGGAATGGCTACGTACATCCATGCCACACCGAAAACAAAGCACCTACTGAGGACTGCAGAAGGTGCTGGTGTTATGTGGGTCCTCCTAAACGAACACTAGGAAGCATGTGAAATTAACCTGTCTCACAGTTCTAGACAAAAATGAAAGCCTTTATGTTTCAGCATCAACTGTCAATCATCACAGCAAAATAACTTGTCCTGACAGAAGAGAGGTGTATTTCTAAGCTCCCCTGACACGAGCAAACTCAGTTCACAACCACAGCTTCCCCTTCTGGTCTATGCTGCCTAAGTCCAGGCCTGCTCAGGTCTCCAAATCAGTGATGCCCATACCTGTGCTCTTAATAGTGGTCATTAAAGTGTTTCCTCCAGAAGGGTATTTACAAAGGAGCTTCATATTTCTCAAGCTTAATTCCTTTTAAAAGCTCTAAATTAGTTCATGTGGACTTGTGTCACAAAGTATTTGCAAAATGTTTTAACTTTATGTACTGAAAGGTACCCAGAATAATTTCATTCATTAAAATTGAGAGGGCTGTACAGGAGAAGAATTAACAACCACCATTATACAGCAGAAATGAACTGATATGTGAGACACACACATGGCAAGCCCACATTTTAGATATGATGGTGCTTCATTTGAATGCCTCAGATGGAAATTCAGATCAGTAATTAAGTCATAATTTTATGAAATCCACTTGCACAATATCAGTAGGAGTCTGTGCACGGAATTATCTGTAAGAAAAAAATTATTAGGTGCACATAAAAGGCATTTATAACTCTAGGCACCAAAAGCACAAAAACTGGAGCTTAAAAGTTCACTGATCTTGAGTAGTAGATGCTACATTGTCATATCACTAATAAGATCATTCTCAAGTCACTAGCTCCCATTAAAAAAAACCATGCAACAAAGTTTCTCTTTTATCAACTCCAACCTTGCCCAATATGTTGAAATTCATTAAAAATACGGAAGATGCTTATCCCCGAGTAAAAGAAGCCATAGAATGATCATATGCCTGTCACACCACCCAGGAGCTGCCATGACACAGCTGTTCCACAGCTCGGGATGCTCCCCAGCCCTGGCGTGTTTGGGCCGACAATGCTGTCTGTGTTAGGAGCACTGTCCCCTTACCGACCCCAGAGTCATCTGAAAGGCAGCACAGAGACCAGACCCAGCCCAGAGCCACTGCCACACAACTCGCTGCCTCTACTCTCATGAGCTGGCCTGGAGACAACAGGCAACAGTTCTTATTGGTAACACAAAGTCCAGCTTATGCCACATGCCTGACAGCACTGCCAGCTGCTGTCACCTTCTTGTACCAGCTAAACACCTCACTAAGTAGTCCCAGGCCATGTCCCCATGAGCCAGTTCTGACACCTGACTTAACCTGAGCAAAGAATCCACCATAAAGAGCAAAACTGTTCCCTATTAGAGATCATCCTGATTTTTAGAACGCAATACTCTCTCAACTTTCCTTGGAACAGGCAACAAGTACTGTGCTTGGAGTGCGTGTTCCCTCCAAGCAAGGCTTTGTTCTGCATCCTTACTGCTGGCATTAACAGACTATATGAACATTACACACTTCTCTCACACGAGTTGTCCTCCCTACCTGCCTGAAGTGTCTCACTGAAATAAAATTACTTCAAGTGAGTGAATGATTTGCAAAATCACACCACCAGTGAGGACTCAATCTGCATCCTATTCCTGCAAGGAAAATACTCTCAAGAGGCCTTTTCCCCATCTCTCTTTGTATACCAAGCAAGCTCTCCTAATGTTCAAAATTCCAGAAGGTGCTAATGGGCACCAGTGAAGAGATCTGGTGAATGCAGATTTCCACCAGCCCTCGCACGCACACCTACACCTAAAGTCACAACCAAGACGGTCAAAAGCTACAGTCTTTGGAATTTTCAGATGATGACACCATGAACTGGGCAGCTCCCACCTAAACTTAAGAGCCATATCAAAACCTGTAGATCTTACCTCTGTTCTAAAGCACACTGACAGGAGCTCTGCTGCTGTCACAAGATTTAATAATAATAATAATACAATACAATACACCAGGTTGGAAGAGACCTTCAAGATCATCGCGTCCAACCCATCAAACAATCCAACCCACCCAACAACTAGACCATACAGCCAAGCACCCCATCAAGTCTTCTCCTGAACACCTCCAGTGAAGGTGACTCCACCACCTCCACGGGCAGCCGATTCCAATGGGCAATCACTCTCTCCGTGTAGAACTTCTTCCTAACATCCAGCCTAAACCTGCCCTGGCGCAGCCTGAGACTGTGTCCTCTTGTTCTGGTGCTGGCTGCCTGGGAGAAGAGGCCAACCTCTGCCTGGCTACAACCTCCCTTCAGGTACCCTGCTTCATACCCTGCTTAAGATAATCTACAAACCGTAGAGGGTCATGGCTGGTAGATTCTTACATAAAGGCTCCTCTGCTTCAAGGAACAGAAGTCAGTACAAGCCACATGCCTGCACAAGGTTCCTGTTACCTGGGTGATCCTGAAAGACTACACCCAAGGGCAATCCAGGCCTGCTCTGAGCTCTTCCAAAATGCTGGAGTACACGGATTCCCAGGTCAGCCTTATTCAGAAGAAATTTTAAAACCTAGGGTTGGTACAACAGCAAATGGAGATGGAAAACCAAAAACACTCCAAGGTACCCCAAACTGAATGAGACACAAAAAGAGGAGAAAGCAAAGGTTTATAACAGCCAGAGGCTGTTATCATAAGCTGGTGCCAATGCAAGATACAGAAAAAACAGTTTAAAGCAGTCACATAGTTCTGCTCTGCAGCTCTCAGGGTGGGACTGACACATAGGCCAGGCAGAACTGTCACAACAGATAGCTGAGCACAGTGGCCCATAACGAGACACCTTCATGCTTCTGAAGCAGAAACCATTATGGCAGAGGCCAAGCAGGTACACCTGGGAGCAAAAGTTCAGCAAAGAGCTAAACATTTGAGTTCACAGCAGTCACACAGCACTCCTGCTGAAATGCTGGGAAGCTATTAGCTGAGAGAAGCAAAGGTGAAAGTCTATGCCAGCATGAGATAAGTGGGTCACCTGGCAAAGGACTGAGGATCACCTGGCAAAAGACTTTGATTTACATCAGTGGAAGATGTTCTAGTAAGGACATCCTGTAACATACTCGGGCAAAGAAGCAGATTTGAACAGAGGCAGAGGCCTCCTGCTCCCCCGTGGCCCTACCCGGCCAGGTCTGCTTTCTCCGCACCGCGGCAGGGTTTTACGTTAAAACTCCGCACGGCTCCTACAGGCTGTAACCCCGTGGGAGATGTACACCACCTGCACGGGCGATGTGCAAATAACGTATTACTAATTAACCGGCAGCGACACGAGGAGGGCAGGCTGCAGTATCGGTGGGGAGCCAGAAGCCGTCCCTACTCCACCTAAGGCAGCCTTTAGCGAGGTAAACAACCGGGGCAGCTCCATGAGGAGAGAAGGCACGCTGGTGCACCACCGGCCGGGCGGGGCTCCGACCCCCGGAGGGCAGGCGGAGCACACCGGGGGAGGCCGCGGCCCTGAGGATCCCGCCAGCTGCCCGCCCCAGGTGCGCGCCGCCTCCGCCGGGCCACGCCGCAGCCCCTTCCCCCAGCCTCCCCTTCCCTCTCTGGGCGGCACCGCTGAGGGACAAAGCCCGAGCCCCGGCCGCACACCTGCCCCGCCGACCATACAGCTCCCCGCAGCGCGGAGTGGATCGGGGGCAGCTCCCGGCGGGGGCAGGTGCGGCGGGCAGCGGCAGAACCCTTGCCTCCCATGCCCCCGCCGCGGTCTCACCTCGGCCGGCAACAGCAGCAACGGCGGCAGCAGCAGGAGGCAGGGCAGGGGCAGCAGCAGCTGCCTCATGGTGACGGAGAGCGCTCCCCGCTGCGCGCTCGGCCGCTCAGCCCGACGCCGCCTCCCCGGAGACATGGCCGGGCTGCGCGCCCCGCACCGCCCGGCGTCCCACCCCTCCGCCGCTCCCTCTAGCGCTCCCCGCCTAGAAAGGCGGCTGGCGGGGGCTGGGGCCGCCGCGCCGGGGAAAGCCCTGCGCGGGGCGGAGTGAGGGGGTGAGCGGGACAGCCAGCCAGCCACCAGAGAGGAGGGCCGGTCACGTCCCTCAGCCTCTGCTCCCGCCGGCCCCTCGCCCAGGGCTTAAATGGCCGTCTTGCAGCGGGCGTGGGGGAACTGCGGCTGGCGCTTCCCCGCCTTCCCTCCTCCCTCCCGGCATCTGACATCTCTCCCCGCCGCGCCGGGCTAGGAAGTGGCTCCCTCAGAAAGTTTCCCGGCCTCGGTGCGCACCCCCGGAGGAAGCGGCGCCGCGGGTGTGCCCCGACCCGGGACGGTGCTCGGGGGCGGGCGGCATGCGGGAGGGTCGGTGGCGAAATGACGTTAACTCAGTGGGAGAGGAGAGGAGCACTGCGGTCCCACATGGCTCCCGGGTTGCGGAAAGGTTTGTCCGCAGTGAGCGATTCTGCTTGGTGCGCCATTCATCACCGGCGGGCAGACCCCCAGAAGTGCTGTCCCACCCCAGGCACTGTTTTGGAGATGTTTTATCCATGTCATCAAAAAGGACATGACATTACCAAACGCAATCGCTTTTACAGCCTTAACTTACTTCCCGGCCTTCATGTGCTGCTTCCCATTTCAGTCGTGTGGATAAGAGAAAAGGAGAGACAAGGTCAGCTCAGATCCTATCTTTAGCTCTGGAAACACTGGCAGTCTTCATTCTCTCTACAGCTTGGAGCTCACATGTTTGTAATTTCCCCATCTTTCCCGAGCCCTTGAAACATATGCATAACATTATGGAAGCAACCATTTCCACAGGAGTTCATGGGAAGACTCACCAGAATAAGGGTTGTTCATCTTGGAGAAGGCTCCTGGGAAACCTTATTGCAGACTTGCAGTAGTCAAAGGGGCATACAAGAAAGATGGGAACAAACATTTCAGCAGGGCCTGTTCACAGGACAAGGAGTGATGTGTTTAAACTAAAAGCGAATGATTCAGATCATCTAGAAGGAAGAAATTTTTCAACAATACTGGCGGTAAGACCCTCTCCCAGGTTGCCCAGACAGGCAGTAGATGCCCCATCCCTGGAAAAATTTCAGGTCAGCTGAACCAGGCACTGCTCAAGTTGAAGATGTCCCTGCTCACTGCAAGAGGGTTGGACTAGATGACCTTCAAAGATCTCTTCTAACCCAATCTGTGATCATTATCAGGGCCTGTGCATACCTTACTGTTCAGGAGGCTGAGACAGAGTCAGGTAAAATGGGGAGGCACCCCTTCATATCAATAAAATTTGTAGGAAATAGGTAATTACATCAGAAGAGTATTTTACAAATGTCTAGGACTATTCAAATACAGAAATAAACACCATTAAAAAAAACCAACAACCAAACAAACACCATTGTTACAAGTACTTTTCCTACATTTCCATTCACAGCAAAGCACCTGAGAATCGTTTTCCAGCGGAAGACTCCTGGTAAAACACACACCTGCCAGAAGTCTCACGGGCTGCAGTGAAGTTGTCATTCTGAGAGAATTTCTCCAGCTCAGAACAAACCATTGAGAAATTACAGCTCTGACTCTTAAAAGAAACTCCTTGCTGCAACTCCCTGTGCTTGAGCAGAGCTACTGTGGGTCTAGGCTCCCAAAGTGCAGCTTCTGGCCAGCCCAGGTTTCATGTGTATGTAAAATGCAAGCAACTACCTTTATGGTGGCAGAGCAGGGTTACGCTGCACAGCTGTGCTTGAGCAATCATACTTGGTGATCCTTGGCTCCAGCTTGGTGAGAAGAGAGTGGCTTTTTTAATTGCATGCCTTTCCAGTACAACAGCCTAATAACTAATCCAGTTACCCCTGAAATTCAGAGGGAATCTCACTGCTGATTTAAGCAGTAATGGCAGCCAGCCCCGAGGGGGAAGTTAAATAGAAAATGCACTGAGAAGGCAAGAAGTGAGATCCTGACCTGTTCAAAAGTGTCAGTATCTTCAAGCTGATGTTGCCATCCTCAGACTCTCTGGGTCCCTGGACACTCTCAAGTTCATTTTGTCTTTCCTCAGCAGGCCACATAACCCAGCTCAGAAGTAAGGGCCATTGTATTTCTTAGGCTGTGTTAACTCCTCGCTCCAAAGAGCGACTGGGCAGTTACATCTCTGCTGCGGGAAGCTGCACTTCTGTCACCACACCAGGTCTGTCTGGATCCAGTATAACTGGTAGGGCTTTTCACACACAAGCTCCATGGCCTCTGTGATTAATTACTTTCTCATATAACCCTTGTGGCTGAGCCCTCACAACTACTCGTATGTCAAGCACCTGAATCAGGAGACCTGCGAAGTTCTGGGAGACAGTCTCATTTCTAGAGCACCCAAAACAGTAGAGGACTGCATTAACTCTTCTTGTAGAGGTATCTAAGCAGAGTATTTCTAGGCCTGTAGTATAAAATTACCTTAATGCCTATCTTTAACCATAACTAGTGCTGGTCATCAGCAGGATTTATACACAGTAGGTTAAACTGGCACAAAGAGGACATAGGAGGTTTGTTACTGATACATCTCTGACTGACTGTTAGTAGAGCTCAAGGAAAGGACCAACTCCTTTCCAGAGGCATTTACTGGGTGTGAGAAGTATGCAGTAGCTCTGCCTGCACACTCTGATGAAATGTTTGTCTCCTGCAGATTGTTTAAAATTCTGTGAGAAACGTTCCAAAAAGCTGTTCTGATTAGATTTTGAGAGTTCTGTGGAGAAAGAATTACACATGTACCTGATTGCTCCCTTGGACCCATGCCTCTGCTCTTTATGGCATGCTCTGGTTGACTGCTAGCCATGTGGACCTCACGGAAGAGGTCATGCCAGAATTGGAGACTTCACATGCTGAAAAAGGAAGAGAGAAATTAAAAGCCATGTTTTAAAAACTCTTCTAAGTGTTAATTGTTCAGCAGCAATAACCATCAAAACACAACTAATTTCCTAGGTATTAGAGGCTCAAGGTTGCATTTCAGGCCACAGGCTCTTCAGAGCTTGTCACTCATCTGCTGGAAATTCCCTGAATTACAAGTGTTGTTGCCTAATTGTTTCTATAGGTAAGTTTTGTTTATTCTACAGGCTTTTATTAAAGCTTTATGTGTGACAGGATTATAAAAGTGGGTAGGTGTTGCTCCTGGGCTAAAGCTTCTATTATACTTTCATCTAGAAGTTAATTTATGCACCTGAGTCATGAAACCTCTTCAAAAGGAAGTGTCAGAAAGAAGTGTTCCCACACACTTCTAATCAGGTTTTTGAACAAGAGACCTACCTTTAAAAGCTGCCTTGAGCTCTTGCACACAAATCCAGGAAGAATGTGCAGGCATATTATGGACAGTGCTCTAGTTCACACAGCAAGGTATACTGCTGATGCTCTGAGCAGAGAGAGAGAGAGGAAACAGCAAAAATACAGTGACTCAGAGCTGTCCAAACTGGAGCAGTTGCCCTAATTGATAATGTTTCTCTTTCACTGAGATTAGCAATTAAATATATTAAAAAGAAAAAAAAAATCAAATCAATATGGCTCTATTTAACTGCACAGTGCAGCCAGCCTTCATCACAACAATATCTTCTCATTAGTTATTCACAGTTCCATTCATCAGCTCAGTGTGCAGTGTCAGCCAAAAGAGGCATCAAACCGTTGAGCGCCATCAGGAAGGGTGTTAAGAACAATGCAGTGAGCATCGTTTACCAAGGCGTAAAAGCCAGGTGCGCCCCACATCCTGAGTGACACATGCCACTGCTCTCAGCACTGCAAGAGGGACACAATGAATGGGGGGAAGGTACTGAGAAGGGCAGTTAAAGCCCTGTGGATGGTGGTCTAGCTGTTTTACCCAGGAAAATTTAAAAAGTGAGGCTTTTCAATTAAAAGAGAAGAAAAGGCTACCTGGAAATACGATGAATGAAAAAAAAAATGCTCATTAGATCCTACCTAGAACTAAGGATCACTAACACTACTAAGATATTTATTTAACAGATAAAGGGCTTTCTTCCACAGCAGGCAATGAACCCGAGAACTACATAGTCACAGTGGATTTTAAAGGAAAACAGTGTGAGCAGTTCCAAAAAAGAGGGTAGACAAATTCATGGCAAACATGTTCACAAACAGGGAAAAGGCAGAGATGAGTGCATAACATCCCTAATCAATGACTGTGGATACTGGGAATGGACCTCAGACAGCAGCTTGTTTGCTCTTCCTAAACAATCTCCTAATGCCACTGCTGGCGATGGGATACTAGTTTGGATGGATTCATCAGTGGTCTGACCAAGCAGAGCATTTCTTACCTGCATACAGAAGCAGTATCCAAACCACAGCTTCACTGTACAAAGTCCTGCATAAGCATACAGCAAGTAACAAGTCTGCTGGCATCAGCTTGCCATTTCAGCAAGCAAGACAGGTAAAGTGGCAAGGAAAGGATATGCTCCTGTTGTCATTCATGAGAGAAGAGCACTCTATGATGCAATTTCAGACTGAGGCACAAAATGTGCTGTGTGTTTTTGCTTGGCATTGCAAACCCTCAGATTCAGACAAGATGGAACCTATGTGACTCACACAGCACAACAAATGGACTTCTGTCCTGTCCATCTTTGCTCAGTGCCCTGAAGCTATGACAGCCTGAAGTGCTCTTTCTGATTGACATTGCTCTGGCTCTTATTTACACCACTCCTGACGCCAAAAGGTCCTTCAGGCTTCTACTTACCACTGAACTCAAAGATGAGTCTCTTGGGAACAACTCATAAAGCAGTGCCACAAGTCCCTTTTACATTATAAGAGAGGAATAAGGAGAGCATAAACTAAACTGTACGTGAACATAATGTGCAGTGTTGTCCCAGGAGCAAATGCAGTTCTATGGCTTTTAAAGTAACCTTGACTTTAAAAAGATTGACCAAAAGTCTTGATATTAGAAGGAATTTTATTTTTTTTTTCACATATATAGCAGTAATAAGAGAGAATAATAAATTGATACAAGTGTATTTTGATTCAAATGTTCTTAGTTCAAAGGTCTCTTTGCCTGAGCTCACGAGGGACAGGATAAAGACTGGATATTAAATCAGAAATCCTCCTTGAGAGCAGGGCAGTCCTTGGGAAAGATGGAGGCAGCAACTGAAGAATCCACAGCAAACACTACACTAGCCTCAGCAGCAACTTCAGTGAAAAACCAGAAAGTAACTAAATGCTGCATCTAGAGATGGTCCTAGAAGTGATGCAGAAAGGTGTCAGAGGTTGGATGTGGCCCTGACCTCTTTTCTTCTGGTACAAGCTCTTCATAGCCTGTAGCTGCAGCAGGTACTGGCTGGGGACTCCTGTGTAACTCTTAAGCAGTGCTTTAATTTTTTTTTCCCTCACATTCTTCACAAGGAATTAAAGATGTATGGAGCTGCTGGCAGAGCCATGTCAGATGGAGGTAAAACATGAGCAGACTGGACATTCAGAGACAACATGTCACTTTTTACAACAAGAGGGATGTTAACTGGTTGTTTCTGGTTAGGCCATGTTTGGGATGGGTTTATTTTGACTGAAGGGGAGGAGAAAGTCAGTCTTTGCTGTTGTGGTGGGTGCTAGCAAAGAGAACAAATTGAAAATGAGCCTTTGTGGGTCAAAGACTTTAAGGTGCTGCTTTCAGTTACTAGTGAAAGCAACTTTTGGAGGTGGGTAACACCTTCAATCTAGTACACTCATTCAGTGGCCGGTTTCCTCTGTGTGGGAAGGCAGGTGGGTAGGAGGATGTCTTTTACATAATAACTGAAGGAAAAATAACCATTAACACTCCACAGACTAGCACACTCCAAAGCATCTGTGGCACCTGAACTAATTCCAACTTAAGAGAACATTTTTTTGAAGTGACTCAAGTTCAGACAGACACCAGCCTTTAAAACAGGTCACCTTCTAGACAGCAACAAATGGGAGCTGAGAAGAGGTCATGGTCCCATAGCTTGTCTCACAAACATGAGGTCCCATGTAATCACTAGGCTTCAGCCAGCAGTGATGTCATGGACTGCGAAGGGCTCTAGCACACCAGATACGCATCAGAGTTTTACTCTACCTGTAGAAAGGACAGGAGGAAAGCAATGTTCATGACAGGCAGTCTCTGCAGGGACTAGTGAAGGGCATAGTCTTAGCTCAGCTGCCCCACACAGGAGAGAGGTCTGAGGGTCTGAGGTAGCATACAGAGCAAGAGGAAGCAGAGACTGGCAGGATTCTGGGAAATACCGGAAGCTGGCAGCTTGTGTAGCTGGCAGAAAGATTTTTCCCTTTCTCCACCTGCCAGGTTTTTTTTTTGGTTCTTGTCTCCCAGCTGACTGAAGAAATGCATAGATACATTTTAGCATATAAAACTCCAGTGGAATCACTTCCATTTACTATTTAAGTCCCCAGAATGACACCAGATAATCCAAGTGGAAAAATACCAAGCTAATTTCTAAATTTGTACTGGAGAACGTACAATAGCTGAGTAGGAATGGATGAAACCACCTGTCTAGTGTAAACTGGCAGGTGTGTGTATGACTGGGGACCTCTGTCAAGGGCAGTAGAAAAGGGAGCAGCTGGACAGATTATGCTGCTCAAAGTCCAATATACAACAAACCTCTAAGAACTGAAACCTTAAGGAGCTTGTCACCAAACCCAAGGTTCTGTGATGCCACTTGCAAAACCACTGATACTTTAACAGCACCAAGTTTTTCACATCACAGGATTGTCATGTCTAGAGATGTAGATGACTGCTCAAATCCCAGAGTAGCAGGTATCCATGAAATAAGGAACAAGCTAAAAGGTTTCAAAAATAAATATGTTTAAGCCTTTGACAAAAGGACTGAGCCTCCTTTTTCCTTTCTTTTGACATTTTAAATGGGGGGTGGGCACACTTTGAACACTAGGCTTTGATGTCTTTTGTTTGTCTAAGAAATTTAAATAGTGAAGTGTAACGCAAAATTGAAGGTGTCTTCCAAGCATGATGGTTATCAATGATATCAGGAGAGAACCTTTTATGGACATCCTAGGAGAGTAGTTTTCAGGGCCATTGAACACTTGCTCCACTGCAGGAATTACCCCTAAAAGTGAAGTAGACACATCTTCCTGGACTCATTTCACACATGGTACTGAAGCATGGACTATTTTCATAGCAATCTACATCTGGCAGTACTATACAGCGAGAGAAGCAGTTATGTGATCCATAAAATTACCGGCTGGAACACAACTGGCCTGTTCTACACAGAGCCAATATTCTCCTGTACAAATATCTGCTTTAAGCTAAACATCTTTTGCTTTTTAGAAAGGTATGCAAAAAATGTCAGGCAGAAAAAAAAGGAAGAGGTGAGACAAAATCCCTGGAGTTTTTGTATCCAGTACTGAGACACTGAGACCAGATAACCTCAGATTCCTCTTTGTATATCCTCCTGATAGCTCTCAGGTTCTATTTACTGTGCTCAAACCACTGTGGTTGAATTGGGATGTTTTCAAGCATCTTGGCAGTAACACCTACCAATTGAGCTTGAAAAGCAAGATGGCAAGAAGGAAGACATCTGCCTGGGAAGAAAACAAAAGCTGACATCAAAAAATTATTAGTTTACATCCCAGCTAGAACGGCTGAACTCCCTGGTTCCAATTTGCATCCCTGCGCTTGCAATTCTAATGCCTGATGAAGCACTCTGATCTTTGTTCATTTACTTGTCCTGTCTGACTGGAAATGATGTTTTGGCAACAACCTGCTATTTACTGTGGCACCACAGCTTTAAACACCCTTCAAAGACATGCTGAGGCTTAGCTGGCCAAATCCTTCTGCTGGCCTTTCAACTCTCGATGAGCTCCGAGTGCCCAGCTTGCTTAGATCCTTTTCAAAAATTCCACATTCTGATTTTTGATAACATTTTTTTTTTCTGTTTTTAGAAAACTCCCTGCTATCCACCACTTGAACAGTCAGTGCTATACAGCTTCCTGATGCTACTGGGAAAAGCTCTTACACTCCCTGAACTCTTGTAACTGAAATAGTAAGCTACAAATCAAATAACGAAGTATTGCTGTTGATGTTCCCCATGCTCCAATCCTGTGCCCTTGCACAAGAACAAAAAGTATACACCAGCAGATTGCTCTTTGGATTAAAAATTTCCATGTGTGATGTTTCCACCTGCAGTTCCTCAGTTCAACACCATGCTGTTCAAGGGTCCAAAAGGCAAGGACACCACATAAATGACCACCGATAATTTCCGATGGGTTAGATTCAGCGCACTTCAGCAGGCAGTCACCAGCAACAGGCCGAGTTAACTGTACAGCTTACAGCTTAAAGATGTTGTGTGAGTAGTCTCTGTTCTTTCCAAATTAAAAAGTTCCATTTTCTTAAAGCTCCTCAACTTCCCAAAGTGCATCTACACAGGTGTTGCAGCAGCTTTGCAGGACATGAAAACAACCAATTCATTTGTTGTTTTCTATACTTGTCCTCCTTCCTAATTGCTGCAGACAGGGTAACTCCAAAGTGAGCTAGTACAGGAAGACAATGGCTCTACAGACTGGAAGTGACCTGGGTTTATTCTCTCTTTTAGCCCCCATGGCTAAGGAGCTGTACCTGTCACCCCTGTTGCTAGAGAGATTAAGCACATAACTCCTTTCAAGTATGTGCTATACATGCTTCTACAGCAGCACATTACTCAAATTAACTGTGTCACTGTGAAAACACTCCTTTTTGGCAACAAATAACTTAACAGTGGCCAGGGAGACAGGAAACAGGAAGAGAAAAGGGCGAGGGGGAAACAGATATGAAGGGTATGGCAAAAAAATTACTGCCTTATTTCTCAAACAAAAAAAAAAAAAATCATCATACCTCGAGGGGATACCAAAGCAAAGAAATAAAATACATATTTGAAGCAGCTGACCAGGAACAAATCAAACTGTCCAGAACCTCAACAAGAACACAGCAAGTCAAAAGCAAGGGAACACAAACTATTTTTTTGCCCTGCTGAAAGAGCATTGCTGCTGCTGTGCTATCAGCCTAAGCAGAGGCAGAAGGCAGGACTCAACCTGTGGCAGCAAGCACTGCAGAGGGGCCATAAACACATTGCATGAGGTTTTTGTCAGACTGTGCTGTCATCTTCCACAAACCAGACAGTGCTGAGGCTTTCTGTTAGGACTAAGCACTTCACTCTCAGTTGCTGGCTTCTTTGCTCTAATGCACTCCTAAGAGGGACACTTAACAACAGATACAGGGGAAAATTATTGCCATGGGTGTACTTGCCATGGCTATCTACCAAAATGATTTCACCAGCCTTGCCTGGGTCCCATCCAGGTGGGGATCTTGTAGCTTCAAGGTGGTATGTCCTTTGGAGAGATTTCTAATCCCTGCAGCTCAGGAAAGCAGGAGATAATGGAGGATGTGCTTAGTGATTATCAGAGGGAATCATAATGGAGCATTTGCACAATTAATTCATTTCCTATATCCAGCATACTTAATTAATCTAGGGAATAAAACTGATTATATTTCTTTTCTAGAAAGCATATTCTTTCTGCAACAGAACTCAATCCTGCCTATACTATTAATATATGGTTTGGTGAGATAAATAAGACCCAATTAATTTTTTTAAATGATTTGTCACAGCATCAATCTTACCTAGTCTGTTAGCCAGTTCTGATAGTGCAGGAAGTATGCATATCCAGGATGCAACAATGCTATGTTTAAAGGTATGAGATTCAAAATTAAAGCCATAAACATACTGAGATTCTGACTAACTATCAACATTTTTACTTGCTGCTCTCCCTCTGAAGAGGTCCTCAGGCTTTAGCTCGTTCCGGTCTTTAGAGACACAAGGATTAATCCTGATTGCTGTCTACATGCTTGTTCAAAGTTTTGATTTCCTAAACAAGCCTTATATGTAAGAGAGAGAATTTAGGGTTTTATTTGCAGGCTTTAAGATAGGAAGGTGAATAATCTACTTAGTTTACTGCAGTAATTTCTCCCATTCTTGCAGGAGCTGAGCTTTCTGGTGTGCCTTACTGGAGTTTGGAACACTGTGCACAAGAATGGGCTGAGAAAGAGGTTAAGGCATGCCTAGGCCAAAGACAAGCAATAGCTATAGGAAATGAACAGGAGAGGTGGGACATCTGTTTAGCAGTCAGTGGTGTTGCTATTTCTTTCTAGAGGGTAGTTGCCAGGTAGATTCCCCAGACTCTCTCCTCTCAGCTCTCCCTTTCTGGACACAGGAGACTGCTGTTCACAGTCTAATTGTCCTTTACCTCCACAAATGTGGGCTGTATTCCCTTCTGGTATCCCACTAGCTACAGAACATTCTTTAGCCATACAATCTTTACTGCCTCATCAAGGCCTTGGCAGAATAAGCTAGAAGACAGCTGTTACCCAACAGATAGTCTTTCTCTCGGGGTGGCCTGCCAGTCCCCATTCCCTCCCCAGACAATATCAGGTAGACACAGCATATTTTGTAAGAGACACCAATTGACTAGCAAAGCTAGTAAGAAAGCAGGAGCTGCCCAAATGCGATGCAAAGCTTGAGCTTGCTTCCACCCAGCTATAAATAATTACAGTCACCTCAATTTCTCCATTTTAATTTCACTTTAACTGCAGCACCACCACCTTTAACAGTTTGACTGCCAGCCTCAGGACAGTGGAATTTTCCCTTGCAGAAGGACCTCTATTTGCATCACAAGCAGGAAGGACTCTCAGCTTTTCCTTAAGATGAAATATGATTGCATCCCTCCTGACTGCAGGAGTAAGCCTGGAAACATGATTCAAGAGCTCCCCAAAGAATCACAATCCAGAAGGCATGTTGGGGAGCTGGGGGATTGGAGGGGGCAAGAGCACATGATTTTCAAATTCATCTCACGCCCCCTGAACACCTGGCAGAGCCAGATTGAAAATCCAGCTTTTGAGGAACTTTTCACACACTTTTATTCAGCCCTTTGTCATCTTTACTTTTGATTGCAAATGGATATTCAAGATGTGTAAGGTAAGACACAGCACCTTGAATCCCTACATTGATGCCACTGATAAAGTCTGAATCTCTGACCCTAAGGGCCCGGCCAGACAGTGCTGTTTGGACAAAGAAAGTCTGCCCAGGTGCTTTTAGTCACTGGGAAAGTGCTTTTCCAGAAATAGCTTGCTGGCTGCTTGCCAGATCTATTTCTTCCTACAGGAAAAGCAAAATGTAAACATCCCACACTTCATAACAGACCACAGAAGGCTCTCTCCAACTGGAGCTGGACTCTGGATAGTCTGTGCTATCCTCTTGTCTCTTTTACAAATCCCTGGGCTAGCTCACAAGCAGAATTATCCCACATACCTCAGACTGATATAAGGTGATGCTGAGAGCTACTTCACACGGAATCTCCTGAATCTTAGTACAGAAATGTATTCTTCATGAGTTTGTGAGAGCAAAGAAATGGGGAGTTGCTCCCACACAAGCACTCATTAAGCCCTGGGGTACTGCCAAAAGAGACCAGTGCCAGTGGCAAAACTGAGCCCACCTGAAACTGATTGAGAAGGAAGGTTGGTGGGTATACCTTTGCTTTCTTCTCTTCCTTCTTCAACATTTATTTCTTCTCAAACCCTACTACTATGGCTTTTGTCAGATTTCCCTGAACTTCAGAAGACCTACTCTTTGGTTACATGGCAGGCTCCTTACTGATGACATAGTTATAGATACCTCACACGTTGTAACCCCTCTCAGGCTCCAAAGACCGCTCTTTGGGAAGTATTTCACTTTCCCCTTCCTTGAGCTGTACTTGGGGATGGATGTCTTACAGGAAATAAACCTCAGGTGCAAATCCAATAGGAAATGAGAAAGACATTCCCTAATAACTCTAAGCATGCCACACATAGGGAAGCACGAAAGCATGTTTTCCGGGGTCTGCCACCTATGCACAGAACTCTGGCAGGAAGAAAATGAGACAAAGAATGTTATGGTGAATAAACAGAATTTCAGTCTTTGTCATAACTGCCAGGCAGCTCACGGCTCCAGTTCTCCCTTTGCAGCCTTGCTCCCCACTGGCATGGCATCTGTGCTCAGTCTTTCAGCACTGACAGTTCCCCGTTTCTGGCACCTGCAGCCAAACTACATGATAGGAGAGACATTCTTATTAGGGCTTTGTGTTTCTAGTTGGGCAATTTTTAGAAGACATCCAGAAGACATGTTAAAGACATGTTTCCTCATTCAACTAGAAGTTGAATGAGGAAATGGCATGGTTAGATTGCTCAGATATTGCTACTTAAATGGCTAAGGATTTCCAGGAGTAAAATCCCTTTGCTGACAAGTGCTATACAAATATGTAGGGTAACATTTGCAGTAAGAAGGTGATGGATAAAACAGGAGATAGAGAAAGGGGAGGGTTTTTACAGATGGCACAGTAAGCAGTTAAGTACTTTGCCCAATGTAGCAAAAAGAGATTGTGTGACAGCCAGAAACAGAGGCCACATCTGCTGAGTCATAAAACATGAGGTTACTCATCTGAATTTTCTCCCACTGTATAAACGCCAAGGAGCTCAACTGTGATATAATGCAGGTCAGTTGCTTAAATGTAACTGAACTCACTAAACAGAGAGCACTTTCATTAGCTAAAGAAAAAAAGATCTGTATCTTACAGAGGTTGGAAAAGAAACTACTTCATTGCAAGAAAGGCAGTGGCCTCGTCATCTGGGTCACTGCTGGGCAGTGTCACCACCACGCTCAGTTCCAACAGGGAGATGACTCACTAGTGCTGACACTGGGGCACTGCTGCTGCTTCTCTCTCTCACATCTGACTTCCTTGCTTTGGGCAGTTTTTACAACTCTACCCATCCTCCACAGCTATTCAGCTCATTCAGAGTTTCCAAAGCCAAACTCAGAGGTCTGGAGGAGCTATGTGAAGATACTGCCTATCTGCTAGAGGTACAGGTAGTTGCCAAGGGAGGCTCAAGGCTAAATGGTGAAGTCCTTGCAATTTACAGCAAAGAGAGGAGGGAACAGGGTGTCAGGAGGGAATTGCATTGCAGAGCACTGCAGGAATCAGAAATTTCTCCTCTGGAGAAAAGTTGTGAACAAAATAAAAGATCATCTAGCTTCCTCTTTACAGGAGGTCAGGCAAGGCAGCTGGCGTCAGCCTCAACCAGCTGAAATTAGCAAGACTTCGCAAGAAATCCAGTGTCCAACAGTAACCATTATAAAATGTAGGATCCTTATATGCACCAAAATAATGGAAAGGAGAACTTCCCAGGAGGGCTGTAGAAACATCAGCACTGTCTCATTGCAAAGTCCTTCACCTCTGCCCACAAGGCAAACAAACAGCTCTTCAGTCAATAAAGAGATTCGATACTTTCCTGGGGAGCTCTGGAAATTGAAGAGGTGGGGTGACACAGGATGGTAAAGAAAGAAATCCAAGCTGGAGCAGGGGGTCCTGCTGTGTAGGGAGAAGCCCCTAGTTGGCAGGTGGCTGACTGCCCTGCCAGACAGCCTCTGATCTGACTGAACACTCACAGTCATTTAAACAGCAATGTGGCTGCATCGGGGCTTGAGGTGTAGCACACAAACTAGATGCTCTGCTACACCACTATCTCAAAGTACTTCCCAAAACTGCAAGAATGAGCTTCCCTGGCATTGCCTGGGCTAGATTTTTTCATACGTTTCCCACCAGTCCATATCAGCACTGATGGGGAGACAGAAGCAATGGAGGAGCAAACCAGACCAAACTTGAATGGTAAAGGTTTGAGTCCACAAGGAAGGATTTTGAGGAGGCCTAAATGCATGAGGAGCTCTGCTGGCACTGCTTCTGCACATTGTAGGAAGGGAATTGCACCTCAGAATTCATACAGACGTTTCTACAAAAGTAATTTGACTTTCAAATGAGCACCTGTTCTCATCTCCAATGGGATTTGCACATGTCCAGAAGCTATGAAAAAGCCATATATTCCTCGGGGGGGGAGGGGGGGGGGGAGGCTGAACCTCAACAGTCATTAACAGAACTCTAGACATGCACATTTGTAAAATCCTGACCTTCCTCCAAAATATTGGTTTACCAACTAATGATTTTTCTCATGATCTAAAAGTTGTACATGCAGTGTTTTCTATCTACACCAGCAGGTTAGGTGTGAAAATGAAGACTATGTCCAAATAAACCTAGAAAAAGCAAAACGGAAAGCTTGGGGCTGTTTGGGTGGGTCCTGCAATTGGCCTTTTCATAAAATGGCCTCTTTGGCCTGGGGAAAAAATTTAAATGCTCCTAGTTTTTGAAGGCTGTCCAATGAACATTTCTGCAGCTTTTTTTCTTTTTCCATTTGAGACCAGAAACATGTCCTCTCCATGCTCCCCTGCCCACAGCTGTTAAGAGATATGTAAAAGCACAGTAAAAAGCCCAACCCAAAACATCAGTTATTAAACTTCCCCCTTCCTCTTCTTTTGCAATAACAGTCCAGAAGCATGCACAGTTAACTTTTCATCACAAAAATTATTCTCATCTAAGTTGCTAATACACCCATAGAACTGATAAGCTAAGAATATTTCCTGACTCTTTTTTTTTCCCTTTTTAATTGCTATTTTGTATGTATTTCCATGCCAAGCAGAAATGTGTTTGCTACCCGCTCTGAAATTCATCCTCAGAGACACTCTGCCTGCAGAAAGGCAGACTTCAGGAGGCTTTTTTCTTGCCTATTTTTTTTTCAGTCCAATGCTTTTGCTGGTTATGGAAAGTTGCTCAAGAGTCTCATCATTCAGAGTCCTCTAAAAGAACTTTTATGAGTAAAATCCAAGGCTAATAGGCCAAGGCAGCATACAAACAAGAAGTTTCTTCTTGTAACATCAGGATCCTAAAACAAAGGGATCTTATAAACTATAATTCACAGCACTCAGCTTTCTGTATTTTGCCTACAAAAGCTGCTGTAACTTCCTACCAGGAAAGTGATGCCAGGCTGACTTCATAAAGCACTCTGAGAAAGGTTTGAGCTCTTACAGAAACTTAAAATTCCATGGCTATTCTTATCAATATTACCTGATTAATATTCTGTTAAGAACATTCTGTGTGATCTTCCTCTAAGAGCTTTTATTGAAGTAGCATTATACAGATCCTTTCTACAGAAGCACACTTTGGTAGTGTCAGGAAGAGAATTTTGAGCACCTGAGCATAGACACCACCACCACTTCTCCCAGGACCCCATGAGGAACTCAGCGAGGGGGAGGTCTGTTTCTGTTCAAGGCACAACTCTTCTGCTTTTCAGTCTCATGAGCATTCCTCATGTTGACCTTGCTTGAGTAAACTGCCCACCAGCTGACTCTGTGCATGTAAGCCTCGAGGCAGCTAAGCCACGTTGTGCCATCTCGGTGTCACGTTGCTTGGGATTTGAGCAGTTTGGTAGGACTGGCCACACTGGAACTCAAGCAGGTGAATAGTGACAGCTCTGCTACCATGGCAGGTGCTCATGTTACGCAGGAAGTGAAACCTGACAGATGATATCAAACCTCCCATTAGCCCACAATCCTGGAAATGACAGTGGCCAACAGCAGGAGCTCAAGGAGTAAGAGAAGTGAGTCACAGCATGCTAAGCATATAGTAGTGTTTTCTCAGGGTCTCCCCAGGAGGTTTTCTCCAGCATCCAACAACCTGCAGCTCTGGAATGTAACAATACAGGAATCTGTAGCACATCTACATGGTTAGGTCCTGACATTGATGCTTTTTATGGGCAAGAACACAATCCATGAAGAAACAAAATACAGATGTTTTGTTCTTTAAGAGGTAACTCAGACTTATAAATCCAGCTTCTTTGATGAAAGCCTGCAGAATTTTATGGAAAAATAAACTAAAAAGAAAGAAAGAACTTTCCCAGCCTGCCTTGGTCTCATATTCCCTTTGCACCCCACCCATTTGACTCTGTTGAGATAAATTGCTATCAGTGGTAAACTGATAAACTAGGTGGGATTATGCCAGTGGTACAGTCAGTCATCCTGTTTTAGCTAAACCATTTTCAGAGGAGCAAGAGGAAGGGCTAGGAAGACCTTTGTAATGTGCCCAAGTCTATCAGTGCTTTTATGGCCTGCTGACTGGAAGTTCTACACATGTTTCAGTTGATAAGGCAATCACAAGACTTTCATTGTCATCTGAATACGAATATTTAATCTTTGCAGCATTAAGTCCCACGTGCTAAATTAAATTTCCTGCCAGCTCAGCAAACAGTTTTGATACTTTGAACTGCATTGTACATGCTTTCCTTTCATCACAGGATGCATTCTGTCTTGGCATCAACAGCCAAGAGGAGAAACACAAGTCAGGCCAGGGACTATGTCTGCTTCAGCGCAAGTATCAATCTACTGTGGGAAGTGAGCTGTGGGATTCAGAACTGCCATCAAACAGCAGGAAGCTGGGGTGGGATTCAGATAACCAAGCAGAGGTACCTGCAGTGGGGGCAACTATGTCTGAACTAGTCACCGCAGGCTCCTTTAACTACCCACGGAGATAAAAGGCTCCTTGGTTGGCACAGTGCAGCTGGGCAGACAGCATCCTAAAAGTGCCTCTTCCTCACTGTTGATTTTTAAGGCTGTGTAGAGGATAGCTCAGGTGTAGACATCCACTTTGCAAATCTTTGTGGTCAGGAAGGAAGAATCTGACTTTCAGTTATCTCTGAGCTTCAGGCTACTAGAAGTCTTTGCCCCAGTAGGTTTGGGGACGCTTCTCTATTCCCCTCTGCATCTCATTTGTCTATGAGCGTGTTTCAAAATGCTTCATACTTAGAGGCTAAATTTTGCATTTTTGTTCAAGAGCTGCCTGAAAACATAAAGCAGAGAAAGCTGGTAAGATTTCTCTTTCAAGGGAAGAGAAGGAAGAGGAGGAGCAACTGACAGCATTACTGAAAAAGCAGAGGGTTTTTCCATGCTATAAATTCTCAACAATTCAAAACATTGCATCTCGATAAGGTTTGCCAAATACTTGTGCTGATTTTGTAAACACAGTTTTAAAGCTTTCCTTATTTACATTTTTTACTAAATGGAAGTAGGTGACAGTTGTGATTAAGAAGACTTTATAGAAAAAACAAGTTCTGCAGATGATGCAGCACAAAGCAAGAGGTAGATTGGGGGAACAATACACAGTGGGGAAAAAGCCTGTCAAAGGTCATAAATGCAATTGTCTTTTGGTCACCCCTCTTCACAGCTCAGTCCCTTCCCAGCTTTTCCTGCATCATCTGGAGTCTGTAGCATTTCAGAGATGTGCTGGCACAGGTTCAGAAGTATAGGGGTTTGGCTATTAAAAGCAACTCAAAATGACATTCCTCTTTGTTATACCAGTGAAATGTCACAGGAAGAGGAGTCTGACCTACAAACCTCAAATTCTCAGTATCCTAAACTCTAGCCTTGATCTGAGTAACTGAACTTGCCTGAAGACAAAAGCCTAATTTGCTACAAGAAGGAATTAAATGTGTATAAACAGAAACTAGGTTTTGGCAGGCTATGCTCTTTCCTAATCCCTCAGTATTTCCCCAATTACTACACAGCCCAATCATTCTACATAAGTTGTTTTTATTAACACTATAAGAGGCCATCTGTCTAGAAATACCCAGTCAGATAACAGAAACCAACACAAGAATAATCAAATTCAGCTACTTACAGATCTGAAAGGTTTGTGTGCAAAATAAACATTTACTTTTTAGGCACTTCAATAATATTCTGGGAGTTTTACAAGAATTTGTCATTTCAGGATAGCAGGGAGATGTAACAATTCTTTCTCCACCCATTTCAAGAATTGTTACTTTCAGTCACTAGTGATGATGTAAGATGAGGCCTTTCCAATGTGCATCACCCTGTTATCACACCCCCAAAATACTGTGCATGTTGTGAATGTTCCAACCTTATAAAATACATAACAGCACAGTCTGATCCCACAAATTCTGCCTCTCTTAGAGGTGTCTCATCTGAAAGATCAGAGTTCCTCTGCAAAACTGTGGCTGCAGCAATAGGGTGGTCCTCTGGATAGGTGCCCTGAATCAGTTTCAGTTTAGATGGATTGAGTTTAGTAATGTAACCTAAAATGCTTGGATTAATTGACCAGTTTTTGTGGAGAACTATTTTAGACTTGTTTTTAAACACACCAATCTGCATAGAAGCTTCCTTTAAATGCTTCTGTTTGAAACCAGCCTTGTTTGCCATATTCAATATTCCTGTTGAAAAGAAGGGAGAGGAAGAAGATAAATGGAGAGGATGCATAGAACTAACCTGCTGGCCAGCACTAGCAAGTATAGCAACTTGTAGCATATTGTGCTGTTATTTTCTGCTATCCAAAGTTTCCATGGGGACAGAAGAGCCTAAAAAGATTAATTATGAGTTGCAATGCATCTCTGAGCAGTGAACATAAACTGTGTGCAAGTGTGGAAGAGGGCGTTTTCCCTTCCTGTTGAAGAGCCTAAGGAATGACAGTGATCCTGTGGAGTGTAGCTATTTCAGCTACTCCTCAGCTTCCACTTTTCACCACTCCTCATCTTCCACTTTTCACCACTCCTCATCTTCCACTTTTCACCACTCCTTATCCAGATGCCTGAGAGAGAATACCCACTTACCCTGTGGAAGACACCCTGGTATTGACAGTGCCTCTGGAGGAAGGCTGTTGCTGCACTGCACACAGAGAGCTGCACAGCTGGGCACTGTGCTTTGCCACATGCAGGCTGGAGCCCCTGGCCTGTCAGCAGAGCAGGTACTTGTGCCTGGCCCTGATGCTGGGAGGTAACAACTCACAAATGCTGCAGGCACAACACTGATTTTCACCCACTTGCCTTAGAACTGAATTTGCTTCAAAGGGGCCACAATGATTCTAACCTGCAATTGTAGGTTTTAAATAAAGTGACAAAATATACTGAAAGCAGATGACCACAATGAAAACAAATTTCAGTTTGATGAAGAGAGACCAAAAGTTTCATGGATGTGGACTAGATTGCCTCTTGAATGACCATCTTTGCTTGCATAAAAAGTTACTTCAAATAAGTCTGTTTGTCTCAGAAAAATCTTGCCTTCAAAATAGATCTTGGGATTTCTGGTTCTTTCTTAAGAGAACAAAGTACAAAGGAGGGGTAAAGTTTTGTAACTACCTTATGCTGTAGAGCTACGATGTGCTAAGAAGGGAGCTGGAGTTCTTTGGCTTGGAGAAGAGGAGGCTCAGAGGAGACCTTATTGCTCTCTTGGTTGGTTTCTTCTCCCAAGCAACCAGCACCAGAACAAGAGGACACAGTCTCAAGCTGTGCCAGGGGAAGTTTAGGCTTAAGATGAGGAGAAAGTTCTTCACAGAAAGAGTTGTCGGCTATTGGAATGTGCTGCCCAGGGAGGTGGTGGAGTCACTGTCCCTGAAGGTGTTCAAGAGGGGATTGGATGTGGCACTTGAAGCCATGGTTTAGTTGTCAGGAGGTGCTGGGTGACAGGTTGGACTTGACGATCTCTGAGGTCTTTTCCAACCTTACTGATTCTATGACTCTATGAACAACTGCCACAGAAACTAGAGAGATATACATACAGCAGGTTTGAAAAAAAAAAAATTACATCAATCTTTGCAATATGGTCCAAATGCTTAGGGAACTAACACATTTCATCAGGGATAACTACAGCAGCCAAAAAATCAACTATTATGTAATAGTAAAAAAAAAAAAAAAAAAAAAAAAAAGGGGGGGGGGAAGAGGGAAAAGGATAAAAAAAAATCCACCAAGAACAACAAACCACCACTCTGCATCCTACAGTCCCTGGGCTATCTGTCCAGACCAGATGTTAGGAGGGAAGGATGTGCTTGTACAGCCTGCTGCACCACAAATGACACAAGGACTATGCTTCTTGCAATAGGGTAAGTAAAGAGGTGTCAGGAATGCTGCTCCTGGAAAGCAATGGGAAGGAAGAACCTCATGTGCTTGGCTGTAGGTCTCACCTTCAGAAGACAAGGGACTGTGATGTTTGGTAAATCAGTTCAAGTCTTTCAGTGCCTCGACCACCTGTATGATAGCTTAAGCCAAACAGCAGTTTTGCATCATTCAGAGTCATGTTAAAAAGGACAAGAATGAATTTTTAAATCAAAGAGTCACGCTAACAGACATTAGTTATTTTTATGTATATTACTGCTGTGCAATAATACAGCAGTTATAAACTACAGTTGTATCTGCTTTGCAGATAAAACAGCGTGTTTGGAAAGCAGTTCTTCAACTACAAAAAACCTCGGCTACTAAAAGGTATTCCCTGCACAGGCTGCTGTTACAAGGCACTTACCACCCACCAAACTGTGGCCACACACAGTGGGAGTTGTTTCTTCTTCTCTCACTAGCCCAGTAGAGTGCTTGCAGTAAGACTTCAGAGCAAAGAGAGGGACCTGCAATAAACACTCTTCTGCTGGTAAGCACACGCACCATTTTGCTGGGCCTGAGAAAAGGATGGACAAGTAGCAGGAGAGTTAATGTCAGGAAACAATAATAACACTAATACTTCACTAATTACCCTTTTCCTCTGCACTCGATGAGAAGTGAGATTAGGACTACAGCTAACCAAAAAATACACCCCCAAAATTTATGTTAAGAATAAGAGGATACATCTGTTTCCTGCCTTAGCCAGAACTGCTCACCCATGTCATCAGAATAGCTGCACTGCGATGCAAGTTCTGAAGATTAAAGCTGAGGGTCACTATTTTTACCCAGATGAGCTAAAGACTATGTGTAAGAGCAGTCCACTCTGTCATCTCTGCCTGTGACAATGCAGAAGGATTGCCAAACGAGGAAACTCCTCCTGGACAAAGCTCATCTGAGTGAATGCAAGTGAGAGATGAAGGAAATAACTAGCCCAAAAGAGTTCCTTACTCCATTTCTGGAAGTCAAAAGCACAAGCCTGCCATGGATTCACCTCAGCATAGCACTCACTGGCCTTTGGCTTTAGCAGGACTTTGCCAGTATAGCAAATGATGTGTGTAGGCTTCCTCAGCGGAAAGCCAGAGAATCACAGAATCATAGAATGTTAGGGGTTGGAAAGGACCTCTAGAGATCATCTTGTTCAAACCCCTAACAAAGCAGGATCACCTAGGGCAGGTCACACAGGAACACTTCCAGGTGGGCTTTGAAAGTCTCCAGAGAAGGAAGCTCCACAACCTCCCTGGGCAGCCTGTTCCAGTGGTCCCACACTCTCAAAGTAAAGAAGCGTCTCCTGCTTTCCACATTTTAGTGCTGGGAAAAAGATACTTTTAAAATGGACTATTTAATTTAATTTTTCTTTCAGATACCTCCAGTTTCAGCCTATTGGCAGGAAAACAGTCTTCTTAATTTAATTTTTCTTTTAGATGCCTCCAGGTTTAGCCTGTTGGCAGGAGTTTTTCAAAGATGAGATTTGCTACCAAAATTGACGGTCAGAGTGGGAATACCTAGTCACACCGACAACTTACCATCTGCTCACTGGCTTCTCCTGAGTGGCTGGAGTCCCATTGTGTAAGTTCTGCATGTCTGCATAGCAGATGAGCAGTGTTCCCCAAATTGTTCAGACAGAGCTAAGCCTTGCCCAAGACTGCAAGATGTACATGGCAGAGCTGGAAAATGAGCTTGAATTCTCTCATTGAGAATTCAGTTCCAATTCATATTTTCTTCTGAAATGCACTGAAACTGTCCTGTGTCTGTAGGTCTGTAAGGTCCATACTGGTGACTAACATGCACAGGGTTTTAGTGGTCTATGGCTAAACACAGGAGGATGTACAGATGCTGTGAATGGAAAGCCTAAATTATTATCTGAGCTGAAATAAGGTGGAGGCTCTGCTACAGCCTGCACTGTTCAGAGTAATAGCAGCAAAAGTAATCACTTTGTTCCACACAGACTTCTCACCCTGCAAAGCCTCCTGTCCAAGAAGAAATAATGATTTGGGTCTGCCATCATTTTCCTCCCTTCTCTAACATAAATCCCACCTTACTGTTATTCTAGCAACCCTCTGTCTTCAAAATGCTCAACCTAGGTTTCTACAAATCTGAGATTTACAAAAGAAAAACACCTTTGGAACCTTTTTTAATTGACTTGTTTGACTTTTTTGGGAAGCCAACATTTCAGGACCTGTTTGGGCAGTGAGAAGGTTTGAGCAGGGAGGGAGAAAGACAGAAAAGATCACTGCTCAGAGAAACAGCCTGCTCCTGTTCCTCATTGATCCCTTGCCCAGAAGATCTGCTAATATCACAAAATCTATGTTGCAGAAGATTTTTGTGACATCTGGAACCATTAACCTACAGTGCCTGGTGACACTGCACTCCTGACTCAGGCATTCAGTTAGATGGAGCAAATCCCAGTTCAAGTAAATGCCTGGATTAAAGCCTCAGAGCAAAGGAGATGCAGAGAAGTGATATGCAGGAATTGCCTGTATTGGTGCAATGATTTCTTCTGTAGCAGACAAATGGCCAGAGCTGTCACGTGCCCAGGGAGACAGGTCTGTGTCTTACTGACCTGCAGTCAGGTTTGTTTCTCAAAGTTCCTCCATGCAGGAACACAGAGGAGGTCAAAGCTACAAGTACAGGCCAGGAGCTGCAGTGAAGATCATGCAGCTGCTCTGTAGTATGTCTGCAATAACATTGAATCCCCACCAGTTCCTGAGCCCAGGAGGTCCTAACATGGAGCTCTTTTATCCTAGTTTTGCAAGAAATTAGGTTTTGGACCAGAAAGTACTCAATCATAATGTAAAAAAAAAAGAGCCAGGGAAGGAAGGTGGTGCCTAGGATTTTGACAGCATCATTCACAGTGGTTACTTTTGTCCTTTCAAGCACAGTCAGATTGAATTTGCTTTGCAGAAGAAGACAGAACTCCAGTGACTGAAACACATCTCAGAACGATGGAAGATCAGCACTCCTCCACAGCTCATGCAAAGAAGTACTCACAGTGTCAGCTCTGAACTATTCTGCAGTGTATTTTGAATAACACATTACTTAAATGCCTGGAATAAAACACAGGAATTTTAACACCGCACTGATTTGACTTTATGAGTGGTTACTCCACAAATTCTCTTCGTCAAATAAATGCATCCAGGCTGAAGTTAAGGTTGGATTTAGGAATTAAACAAACAAACAAACAAAACATTATTTGCCACTGCCAAATTTTAACTAAGAGAAGGTTTTTTTCATATGAGCAGTTTCTAATGTCACTGCTCAGCCTGCAGTGAGATGATGGTATTGTTATCTTGAAGGAATTCCCATTCCGTGGTGTTGTTCTTGGCTGATCCAGCACTGTGGGTTAACTTCATGTGATGCATTTTCTTTACAACAAATTTCCTTCAATTCATCAGCAGAGGTTCATGCCGCTCTGCTAAGGGTTTGGGAGATTTCTTTGGAAGTGGTTACAAACACACCAATGAAAAGTTCACAGATTGTCAGGAACACTCCCTTGGGAATGACATTTCTAATTTTTCTTCACTCTTTATCTTTTGTTTATCCTCTTTTTCCCTTTCAAGACTGTATCTCTCCAGCCCAGAAAAACTGTTGCGTGGAGCTGTCTATGACACAATCCTAGAGAGATGCGAAAGAACCCAGACCAGAGAAGAATGATCTAATTATCTGCTAGGATGGAAGCCTTGAGTAAGAGATTCAAGAGCAAATCCAGAGTTAGTGGTCAGTGTAGACTCTGTTGATAGAGATTCAAGAGCAAATTCAGAGTGAGTGGTCAGTGCAGACTCTGTTGATAGAGATTCAAGAGCAAATCCAGAGTTAGTGGTCAGTGTAGACCCTGTTGACAGAGATTCAAGAGCAAATCCAGAGTGAGTGGTCAGTGCAGACTCTGTTCACAGACCCATTGGATAACCATTGCCCACTGCTTATGATCAGGTATTTCAGGCTCAGCCATGAAGATAAACATTAAAAAATGATCAGTGGTGCAGTTGGTTCAGAACAACCAGCAGGTTACCTGTGTCATTGCCTCTAAACAGAAAGAGATGTGTTCCTATGCCTCACAAAGGACAGCAGCAGCTAACACACACAGTAAAACAGAACAAACTCTCTGGCAGAAACATTTGGATCATGACAAGAGTATGCCAGTAAGGATTTAGTCAGTGGCAAGAGGCATGTCATTGTAGGTAACACAGCTAACTCATCAGTCTTGGTAATTATAGATAACAGTGTACTCAGCCAAGCAGTGGAGAAAGATGGATTAAAATGATATGGTGTCAGTAAGAACAGGTGGGGACAAGTTCTTTTGCTCTCAAGCAGAAGAATGCTTGCTATTTATTTTCTTCTGAAGTTCTTGTATTTTACAGAAAGATTTTTTTCATTCTGAAAAATTCTGCTTGGCTCATTTAAGACAAATGCCTGTCCCAGCCTCTTCAAATCCATTCAGGGAGGCAGAGAGGACTATTAAGAAGAAAAGAAAAACAATGGAAATAGTCAATGAATGACCTTTGTCATACAGCCCTGTTCCAACTTACACTTTCCTTAACAGGCACAGTAAACTGCAGCTTTGAATTGGATATGGAAAGAAATATCCCCCCCTTAAAGTTAGATTTAGCTCAGCCGTAAAGGCTGCTCTCTTTAATGTAGCAACAACAGGAATACAAGAGCTTCACATTCCCCTTTTATATGTTTAACCTTTGACAGAAAGGTTAAACACTTTCCTCACAACTGACTCACGTCAGGAAACACAAGAACTATACTCTCCAGATGAAGCCTGGCTGGCTGCAAAATGCAATGTCAGCGTCTGAAGTGCAGTGAAACAAGGATTCCTTGTGCAGTTCCTACTGCTGCTACAGGGGCAGGAAGTGGGTCAGCAAGAGGGTCTTTTCCAAACGGGAGAGAGCTGAAATAGTGAGAGGAACAATAAGGAAGTTCAGGGTGGGGGTAGAATTGGCTCTGATTTCAAACATCTCACTGAGATCTATTCTAAATGCATTGATGTGTTAAAATTCCCCTAGCAACATAGCAGGAAACTTTATAAAACATTAACTGGACTATATATAGAGCTTTCCATGTTTTCCATTCTTTGCCTAGCAGATATTTTAGGGCCAGATTCTCATCTGGTGTCAACATGCCAAATTCTCTTCTCTTGGCTGAAGAAAGCAGGCTCAGGTTTGGCTGGACATATTCCCTAATTCGTCAGAAGACCAGTGGCCAAACTCCTGAACTGAAGCAGCTCCAAGCAAAGCCAATCAAATCTGCAAGTACTTAGTACCCCTAAAATACCCCAGATAGTGCCACTGATTCTTACTTGGTGTCCTAACTGGCTAGAAAGGTATTCCAGGTTAAACACAGACTCTGTGAGGTGGGACAGAGCTGTTTGCAGAGTGCTAAGCAGTGAAAGCTACGGGAAATGAGGAAGTGCTGAGCACTGACCTCTGTGCAAGATAAAGCATAAAGAAATAATCTGAAATGAGCATTGAACTTGCCATCTGCCCCGACTTAATCCCTCTGCTGCAACACCCACCACTCTGATCAGTCTTCTTCCTTTGACATTTTGATTTGACTCATTCTTTTCTGGCAGGAGAAAGAGTCATAGGCCTTAAGGAGGACTTGCCCTTCCAGGCTTCCTAACTGCCTCACTTTTCCTGGCTGCTAGCAACCAACCCAGTCCATTGCCCTGCTTATCCCCCTCACAGCATCATATGGCCTCATGCTACCCATGCTTTTGGTGGTGGCAGCAGGAAGCAGAATACAGCAGAAAATTCCTCTTGCCTGAAATATGCATTTTGGAGTAGAAGGGTGAGCTGGCACCTCCATTTGGCCTCGGACACAGAAACTCTTGAAAACCACAGTACAGTGTAAGAAGTTTAGGAAATGGCTATGGCCAAGCTCCCAGTTCCCTTTTAAAAGCATTGCAGCAGGCTTTTAAAAGCACTGCACTGCTGATGGGCACATATGCCCAGAATTACGCCCCAAATATTGCCAAAACATGTCCCTTTTAAAAGCCTGAATTGCCATGCTTATTAATAATGAATTATTAAATATTAAATAGTATTAATAATACTAATTATTATTTATTAATACCAAAAGCATTAATTTTTTTAACAGTATACAGGCTTTTACAAGCACTGCAGCAGGCTTTCAACTGAAAGGGAAACCCTGTAGCACAGCACAGCATGGGATTGTGTCTGGGTGTTGTCCAAAAGTATTCCCTTCAATATGCAGAAAGGATGTGAGGAAGAGGCCATTCCAGGACTTTCTTGACTCAGAGAGAAGAGAGCTGCTTGTCACAGCAGCACAGACACCTTCAATCAGGTTGGTGTGGATGCAGGCTTCACAGCATACTAGGGCATGGAGATGGAGTCTTCTATATTAAGCCAACAAGGAGGTGATCCTAAACCATGAAATAAAATCAGATCTGTAGGTGTGATCTGTCTAGCATGTCTCCTGCTCTACTACTGGCTGTCCTGAAGGCCCATCTCTCCTTTCTTCATTATATTTGGAGTACAGCAAAGGGTGATTCCCAGCTCTGAAACTTTGTGGGACTTCTTCCACAATCAAGAACAGATTTGCTTTAAGGGAAACAGAAACTAGCTCAATTAGTGATTCAATTTCCTTCAACAGCAAGGCAAAATAAGCAAAAACTCTTCTGCATTTAAAGAGTATTCAAAAATCAGTTTTCTTGGGCACTTGGCTGAAGTGGATGAAGAGGTACTGCCAGTGCAGATCTACAGCAGACGTCGTACAGCTAAAAGGATGCAGCCACCACCTCTGTGTCCCCCAGGAGCCCTATCACTGCAGTAAACTACAGGGTTATACTGGTTCTGCAAACAGCAGTGAGGACAGTGGCAACCAGCACATTCCAAAATCATCCGATACTCAGGCTCCAGCATTTCGATATCAGCCATGCCCATCTTGCCCCTCTCACAAGAAACCTTGCAAGCCCAGTATTGTACATCGAACCCAGCGCAGCGGCTGCAGCTATTGTCATAGTAACCCTGCCTGTTGTGTGCAGGGCGGTCTATGATGCCGGCAGGCACCAGGTGGCGATGTAATTACGAGAGCAGCAAGTGAAATCACAAAATCAAGTCGTAGTACAAGTCTTAAAACCATTATCTAGACGCTTTCATATATCATTATTGATCCAAACCCGACAATTTTACCACCTGATAGCAACTGCCTGATCTGACATGCACTCACTTTCTGATCAGGACAGACATGACCGTTAAAAGACTAAAAGGAAGGCTACCTCGGTGTGGGATAATTGACAGCTTTCAGCAGGAGTATTTAACACAGATTCTGAGTGGGTTTGCTCGTGGTTTTGAGTGTGCTTCAAAGAGTAGGAACAACTTGTCAATGGGCAGGATGAACTCCTGTCCTGGCCATGGAAATGGCAGACACTGTGCAATGATTCTCCTCTGGGAAAAAGGGAGAAAAAGGAGTGGGTAGAACAGCCATGTAAGGGCTGACTCAGTGAACAAATGTTCACTTAGTGGCACAAACAGAGGAAAATAATAAGACAGTAATGAACATCCCACCTTTGCTGATGGGAAGAGCTGGCACCAAATGCTCAGACCTGTAGCACTAACAGGCTCTGCAAAGTCAGGTTCAGGAGCAAACAGACCTCAGGCCTGTTTCTCCTCTCATCAGGAGAGGCACATTAAAGCCAGTAGAGCTATTCTGACATAGATTCCCATATCTGGGTGCCAGATGGGAAATAAGTAACACATTTTTAGGAGTGAGAGTGACTAACCATTGGAACAGACTAGCAGGGGAAGCAGCAGATTCTCTGGGTTTTGAGCCCAAACTGGAAGCATGCTTTGTGCAGGCTGTGTTTTAGTGAGACACACAGAGATCACTGTGAGGACAGCAGTCTATGGTCTGATTAGAGAATGTACTATGCAATCTGGCTCTTCATTTTATTAATCTGTAACAGCCAGAACCAATGAAGCCAGAACTGGGCCTTGCATTGTTTCTCAAGTGGAGGCATGAACCAAGCTTCTGGTGTAAGTACTTGCAGTGCAGGTTTCAAAATTTGGGATTTTTTTATAACTCATCTACTGGTATAATCACATCATTTGAAATTCACACTAGCTCATTTCAACTGTTTACAATTCAAATGAAATAGTTTCCTTTTTGGAATGAGTGCCTTTGCTCTGCATTGTGATTTTGGAGAACCAATATCCAATTTACAGGGAAAATCTGTGAACCCAACAGTTTGGTTTCACTGAAACATTTCTGTTGGTTAATCCCACTTAAGATTCCAGACAAATGGCAAGATATGGACACAAATCATCCAGGTAGAATCTGCCTCTCTCAGCAACAAAGTAGGACCTCAGCATTTCAAAATCAGTAAGTCATAGGTAAGAATCATTGGCACATAATCTCTTCCATCAGAAAGACATATATTTCTCCCCAAACAATTAATATGCTCTGTAAATGTTTCTCTCTGTGCCCTCAGACACAGACATTTACCTCTAATGAACTGTGGTACAACAGTGTTCATGATCCAAAGATGGATCTGTGCTACTCTTAAGTGGTGACTGGCAAAACTTTGTAACTCAGATAATCAGCTGAGTTTTGTAACAAGCTCTAGATGAACCAGCTTTTGCTAAATGGGCTCGATTGTACCCACGCTTTCATTCCTTTTACGCAACAATGAATGTGCTGCCAGCCCTAAAGTTTGGTACCAGGTCAATTATATCTGATAGTCAAGTAGATGGAAGAGTTAAGATATAATATTTCTAAATGGTGACATTTTATTCTTGGTGTTTCATTTTTATTCATTCAGTATTCACTGCAATCCATCTCATCTTGATTAATGCAGTGGATACTCCCGTGGATCTCCCCTTTACTTCTATTAAACCTCTGCTATAATTCACAACTGGTGTAACTAATTGAAATAATGCTTCCCTTTTTTTAATCACAGTCTACAAGGTACAAAAGTATCTCAGTCTTTTTGCTTATTCATTGGTAAATTGCATAAAAACAATAGACCAGAACTCTATTTCTTGAGAGAAATGAAATGAAAAGTTATTTTCTTCTACTGTTTAAATATGTAGATAGCTATGAATAACTTGTGAATTTCCTACACACACTTCCCCATCTCCATATCCAAGCATCACTGCACATAGAAAAGGAACTATGCTGTTCAGAAACCAGTGGTCCAGAAAAGTCCCAAGACACCTCACAATGAATTAGCTGTGGCTGTCCATCAACAAGTTCCATTTTCAGTCACTGTGCCATTCTGCCCTCTATTAAAGCCAGTGAAAAGTTTTTGGGATCTCTGCTGCCTTCTACCTTCAGAGTTCAACATAAAAGACAACTTCTTTGATGCTTCTAGGAAGGAAAGCCTGAATCCCCAAAAGACTCACTGCAGTGGAATGGAACCCTGCCACCACAGGACCCAGCCTGTCGATACTGGCGCTCAGGTGAAGCTGAGTCCTTCAAAAACCTCACCTTTGGGTGCCAAGGTATTGGTGCTTTTCCAAATTTTGAGATCAGACATAAATCTACATAACAGGTGTCTTTCAAGGATTAAGTCCCATACCATGGTCAGTATGGTGAATGAGCCTTTTTTTGGGTCCCTATTTTACATAGTGCTGCAGAAAATGTACTCTTCTGTTCTCTAATCCTGCCTGCGTCTTCGCAGTCTCTTGGGCTGTTGCCCCTTTTGTTGAATTATGTGTTTTGTTCTGCATCAAACTCAGCTAAGCACTTCCTCACAGTACTCTCCTATTTTTGCATCTCCTTTGCACTGAACAGGATTTCAAAGCATTGTTTCAAACCCACTTTTGACACACTCTTGCACTGCACCAAAGTTAAGTGGTACTTTTCCTGGGGTGGGCAGGCACTTGTTTGCATTGATGGTGCACTTTGTAAGGCACAGAGAACAGCCAGCTATTTCAGGAGAGTCAGGCTTAAGCTGTGTTTGCCTGGAAAAATATATTACCAAGAAGTAACAAACACAGCTGTCTGGTCTTTGTTTTGGGTCAGGTGGTAGGAGATCTAAAATTGATTCAGTCTCTACGATTCAAATCCTGAATGAACATGCATAACATGAAAATCTACCACTCAGGGGATGCCGATTTTTCACTGCCTCTCTTTTAGGGACAAATTTTACTTCCTATCACACCAACGTAAATTCACAGCAACAGCACTGAAGCTGGTGGTCTTGCACTGAGATATGCCCTTGTGTATCAAATAAGGGTATGGCTCTCCATCCAAGGGTGAAAGGCATGGTATGGAAAGTGACCATTACCGACAGCAGAGTGCCTGCATTACCACTGAGCTAATATGTATTTTCAAAATGTTGAGGATCATTTACTAAGAAAGCTTTTAAATATATGGAAGATGTGAGTTTATAAAATGGAAATCCTGATGAAAGCATGCATTGTTTTTTAGTATTCCTCTCCACTACACAGAGAGAAAATTGTTCAAAATCTAAGAGGAAAGTACTGCCCTGCTCTGTATTCCTCCAGAATCAACTGTGTGATCTCATGGACAAATCATGAGGATCCCAGCAACCAGACCATACTGCCCTGCTTGCCATGACCTGCCCCTCCTCCTAACTTCTCTGATCTCTCCATCCAACTCCCTTACATTAACTTCAGGCTGGGAAAGCAGCACTGTTTGGGGCAGCGTCAAAAATAAGCCTCAAGTAGGGACCAAATGAAGCCTGTGTTGAAACCCTTTCCTGGGACTGATCAGTGTAAGTTTTCTGAGCACAGCCTCCTCAGCCAGGGCTTGCCTCCAGGAGCCATGGCCAAGCTCTAGCTCTGCTGGCAGAGCCCCTTGCAGATACTTGTCATAAAATGACTAAAGGAGTTTCTCTGAAATCATTACTACATTGGGGTGCCTTCCTCCCCCCGTCCCCACGCTTCCAGGCAGCAACTGCTCTGGCCAAATACTGTAGTAAAAACCTGACCCCAATCTGTCTGCTTCTTCCCATGACCACAAGAGCAATCACAGCTCTTCCTCACCGGTGTGAGAGAGATCAATTGCGCTCAGTGTCTGAGCAGGGGTCTGATTACAGAAGGCAGCAGGCCCCCAGTACCACCAACTGCAGGTATGTGTGGTGGGACAGTGGCATGGCCAATGCACAGCCACACTCCCCAGTGCAGCTGCAGCTGTTCCACTTGGGACAAAAACTCAGAATCTCTGAGGTGTTGCTGTAGAACATCCAAATTGAGTTGTTAATTAAATAGGCTGTTTTATGCTCCAAAAATCTCACCTCAACAAGCAAACCCATCTAGCTGTTCTCTGTTCCTCTCCCACCTTGCCCTGTCTTCACACCTTCGTCTCATTGGGTGAAGTTAGCACCTAAGTCATCCTCTATAAGGATGTAAGAGGTTCATTTTCCTTCTGGACTGCTTTTTTTCCCTTCTTCTTCTTCTTCTTGGAACTGCCCCTGCCATTTTTCAGACAGGTTCCCAGCTCTGAGAGAACAGTGCATGCCTGCTGTGGGTGTTGTGAGAACGGAAATGATGTGGTTTGGATTTTTATGTGAGAATTCCAGGAGAAGGCAAAATGTTGCAAATAACCTCCATAAATCATTTGAAACAAAGCTTGGGAAATGCCATAATAACTTAGCCAGCAGTATCTAAAGAGAAGTTCATGCTGTTCTCCAGCTCCTGGTAAGTATGTTTGCTTAAGATGTAATTGAGAAACAACTGTGTTACCGTTTTCCAGCTTGTATCTCCTAGCCCAGGCACAGCTCAATGCTGGCAGCTCTCAATTTGTACTATGCAGTATTTCATCATGCAAACAACAGACCCTGTGGGGCTACAGTGAGGTACCAGTCATGGAGGGCTGGAGTGAAAGGCTGGTGACATCTACAGAGCTGTGGAGTTACTGCAGCTTGCCTCACAATTCACTTTCCTCAGGCATACAGGCTGAGAAACAACCACCCCGTGCTCTGGGTGGGATTCCACTCGTAAAGCATCAGTCTGGTTATTTGTTGTCCTGTACTGCCTCACACAATTCTTTACATAACTGCACCCTCCTGCCTAACCACATCGATGGTTTATAAAGACATACTCTTTGCAGAAGGGCATCCAGCCAGTGAAGAGCCAGGCTAACGCTTTAGTCCAAATGTGCAATGAGCGTTGACTGGGACAAGGATACACTCTCTACTCTAAAATACCAGTTTTAGCAAACAAGTTTAAAGAAACCAAGTTAATATTACCGGCCCGAGACACAGTTTCAGGACAGCAGCAGAAGTCTCGTTCCCATCAACCTTTGACATCCAAAGTCATGCTGGAACAAGCTGTGGAAAGAAAAAGAACACAATGTGGAGGACAACAGTAAAATCTGGGAGTTTGTGATCATTCCCCTTACTGATTTTCCAGTGTGCTTAAAGACAGGATAGTGGATGAGCTGTTTTGAGAGCATATGAAGTAATAAAATTGTCTCTTGCCTCATTGGTTTTATGTGAAGAAAATAGTTGTCTACAGTCAAATCTGTTTACTTCTTGTCTCTCAGGTAAGTTTTACAGCATTCAATAAAAGCTCATCTGTCTTCAAAACCAGATGAATCTTACTTATTTTGTGTATAAAAATCAATTCCAGGACTTCCCACACTAATTCTGGGGTGTTAGAAAACACTTAATTTACCTACTTGCTACTATTTTTACTTCTATTTTTATTGCTTAGCTGCCCCAGAAGGGCCAGGGTTCAAATGCAGAGAGAAATGGCCTCAGTCTGATGCTCCGATAGCAGATACAAGTCAGAGAGGAGAAATATTATCATCCTTTTTTTTGTGGTTTTTTTTCCAATTTTTTTTTAACCAGTAGGAACTGAGGCACACAGCAATTTGCTCATACACTCCAAAAGCCTGTGTCAGAGCTGGAATTTTAATTTAGATCTCTGGAGTGTCTGCAGTGGCATTCCTAATGTCTCAGTGAAAGCAGACTTGAACTTCTGTCACATTTCTGAAGGCAACGGGCCTCAGACAGGCTTCCTTCAGCTTCCATACATGACTGCAATGCCTCAGAGAGCTGCTCTGAGTGACAGGAGGCACTTTCTTTCCCTGCTGGCAAGATAAGTGTGTTTATTATTTTCTCAACCTGCATTTTGGAAGGTTACTTATACAGACATAGAAGTTCGCGTGTGACTCTTCTGTGCTAGTCCTCAGAGTCATGGTCCCCGCTGCTGAATATTTGCAATGCTCTTTTGATCCACAGCTTTGAAGAGAGATCTATCAGAGAGGAGGGGGAAGTGCCACAGCTGTCTTTTCTATAAGTATTTATTTATGCTCATAAAACCAGATGGGAAAGGTGCCCATCCTGTGTGCTAGGCACTCTTGATGATTATTTAAAAGCACAGCATACCAGAAAGACAAAGCCAGTCCACACGCCCAGCAGCAACCTTTGCATAAAGCCTACATCAAAACTGAGAGCGATATGAAAGAGGAAGAATATTCAGACCTCCAGGGTGAAAACCACCACACACTAAGAAACAGTGGTGTTTCCAAAAGCCCTGGATTTTGGCTACTCCTAATTTGGGACTGAATCACAACAGGCTGGGGAACTCTGCACAGAGACAGCGTGTAAGCACCCAGGTCATGCAGTAGGACCATCACAGAGCGTGGCCCTGGAACGTACAGAATGTGGTTTATCTATGCAAATATTTTAAAAACCCCAAAACCAAACAGTCATTTTTCCTGACCACTGAAGAGCTTCTCAGAAATTCTAATTTGGAAAGTTCAAGCAATTTGCACAACGCTGGTCATGAGTATTGACAACTGTATATATAAAACCCTCTCTGCCTCCTCTCTCTTGTTCAAGTTCCTGAAGGTACCTGAGCTAAAATAAAGCCACTTCACAGTCTCTGTTCTGATTCAGTACAACAGCTTTCAAACACAGGATGCAACCATTTATTTCAATGTCAGTGTGGGGGAAAAAAAACAACACACACTCACAAAAAAAACCCATTGATGAATCTCTTCCCCTCCTCCCCCTGCTTCTGAGGCTTTTCTAATCTTCCTGTGCCATTCACCAGAGGCTGCTTTCTCCCAGGAGGTGACAGCAGCCTTGATAGAGTATTCCTGAAGTACCTAAAGTGGCTTTTCAGAGGAAGCTGTGACATTTAGATGCAGGCAGAATAAACCAGGTTTGGAACACCCAATCAGCAGGGTAGCTGAGAGCTGGGCATGCACAGAGTGCCTCAAGACACAGAATCACAACCCTCCTCAGATAGGAGGCAGGAGCTGAGAACAAATTTTCAAATACATCCAGTGAAATCCCAGCTACTCCACTTGTAGTTCTTTTTCTTTTCCTGCAGCTGAGTTATCAGCCAAAGACTGAACCTTGTACTGCAGGAAAACAGGCTATTCTTTTCTTCAAGAATAGAATAGAATTAACCAGGTTGGAAAATACCTTTGGGATCGAGTCCAACATATCATCCAACGCTACCTAATCAACTAAACCATGGCACCAAGCACCCCATCCAGTCTCTAAATCATGTCCTAATTTGTATACTCCTTAGATATTCATTTTCCAGGAGGTCCAGATTGGTTTCTGTAGGTTCTGTGTACTTTAAGGCTTAGGTTTCGAGTGGCTTTCTCCTGGCTCGTGAACCACAGAGCCTGTAACAGAATTGTAGGTTTCTGGAGTTTAATGTTAACCATTCTTTCCCTCACAAGGCACAAAAGTTTCGTCCTATCCCGTTTTCCAAACTCATATTGGCACTGTTCTTTCATAGTTTTAAACATTTGTTCTGCCATGTGTTATGTTGGATTCTATCCTGACACTGCTAGCATTTACCTGGACATGTTAGCCAAAAGGATTGTTCGGTCTTCTGATGTCCTGGCTTTTGTTCTTTCTCATCAGTAAACTCCAGGCTGCTGATTCAAACTGAAATGGTTCCAAGATGCATCAATGTTAATTTGCATTTGTGTCCAGTGCTGTGGTGCCTCATGTGGGCTGCAGTTCAGCTGCTTTGTGAGTCTTTCCCCTTGAGTCCCAGCTATCTGAGCTCTCCTGTTGATGTTGAATGAGCGCAAGGTAGGGCTACTGACACAGTGTGCCCTGGGACTTACCTAACTCCAGGCAGTTTAGAGAAGCCCAGTTGGTTGGCATAATTATCCCTAATTATTTAAGTGACACAGAGACAAATCAAACTAAATTCAAATTAAAATGTTCCTATTCTGTTCAGAAAACATAATACAACTAATTCACTCTGGGATTACAGAAATATTTGAGGCCTGCACTTGCTGACCAGTAGTGTCTGGAACTTTTCAACCCACGAAAAGGAAAATACATCAATATTGTTATCTTTGGCCCGATTCCTGATAAACACAAATTCTGAAATACCAGAAATTCACGTGGGACAAAATGCTTACATTTCCTTGCTCTTTTACTGCAGAGAGTGGAACAGAATGCTAAGCATAAATATATCAACCTCCAGATTATTTCTGCTTTCAGATGGAAAGATGGAAGCATAAATAGACTGAACTCTGACTGATTCAAGGACAGAAAAAAAAACCCACAACAGTAAATCACCTAAATTACTCCCAGGAGCCAGGAATTCTCACTCTTTGTCCACTGCTGTAATGATTAAATCGTGATGCCAGTCATGATAAAACCATATAACAGGGGAAGGTAGGCGTTGGAACACCTGTAATTGGTGACAGCTAGGCTAATCATATATAGTTTGTGTAATTCAAATACCGAAAAATACTTTCTCCAACCCACACAGGAACACTGTATCACTCCCTACTCCTGTGATGCATTGCACTAGACTTCTTTTTGTTAAAACTGTATCTACAGTTTGTGTAACACTCTTGCTAACACATTCTTAAGTTAGAAATAGGAAGTGAGTAATAACGCAAGCGAGAGCATCTCTTGTGTTACTTCTGTGTGTGCATGCAATTTATTAGTGAATCAGTAAGAGAGATCACAGGATCACAGAATCAGTCAGGGTTGGAAGGGACCACAAGGATCACCTAGTTCCAACGCCCCTGCCATGGGCAGGGACACCTCGCACTAGTTCAGGCTGGCCAGAGCCAGATGCTAGATTGTTTGATTCCTGGGTGGCATTAAATTGAAACTGAAGGTCACCCTTTGGTTGCTTTCCCACTCTCAGGGACATTCATCTAGAAATTTAAACACGACTTCCATGTTAAAAAAGAGTTAATGTCCAGACAAATCACATTAAAATGAAAGCATTAAAATGCCACAAATTTAACAAGCAGAATGGATCTCAGAATTTACTTTGAAATATGGATCTAGTCATGCCTCAGTACTGCTTCAGGCATATTTCTCAGCATCACATTACAATGAAAACTGGGAAGGGAGGTTTCAGTTGCTAGTTCAGCAAATAAACATTTATTCTTAATTATTCTGTTTCCCAGTTGTTGAATTGTTCCAACAGCTACTTGAATTCAAACAGCTATAGTCAGTCCCATGAAGAACATGGAAAGACTCAAATCAAGCCTTAGGCCTTTTAAGACTTGGTCCACTCTGAATATAAGGAGACAAAACTTGAATCAGCTTCTGGAAGAATTGCCTTGGCTTATGCCATGGATGAGTATGAACTTAGGGCATATTTGTTTTACATACTAAGTCAAATACATGTAGGTGTGAGCTCAGAAAGCACCTTTGAAGTTAAAGCCTGGGGACAAGAGGTTAAGGAGGCTGTGAGGCAGGCTTTATCCACAGCCATATCATCATCATAAATTACAGAAGTTGAAAGTAAAGTAAGCTCTGTAGAATTCAAGAACTAAATTCTAGTACTTAATAGTTTTGGCCCATCATTTGGATTTAGAAGAGGTTTTCCTATTACTTAGCTAGGATGGCTGATATATTTGATTCTTATTCTTAATACACAAAATAGTTCTGCAATCTCATCACACAAGACCCCATTTTGACCTTCCAAACCAAGAATAAGTCACTCTTGAGGCTGTGAGGACAACTTCTTCCCTCATATACTGTCCATTCCACAGAGAACTGACCTTGCTGGAAGCTGAAATCTCATCCAGCACTTCAGGACAATCACTACGGTGGAACTCCTGCTTCCTTAGACATTGTGTTTCACCACAGCCCTCCAGCCTTCTTTCATCTGTGACACCCTGACATCCACAGGTAGCCACTGCCCTAATACATGTAGAAGCTCTGGAACTTCACTGAGGAGATAGAAGCACATTCCTTTATCACCTTGCTGCTAGAGCCGTGAGACCATATGGGTTTCTTGGATGGTCCAAAGCATTAACCTAAGCTCTGGAGAAAAGAAATTGTGAGGAGGTAAAGGTAAGAGAATCTGCGAAGATTCAGTCAGAGTAGGATCAGCCTGGGTCTTGCAGAACACAGTACAAAAATACAACAATACCTAAGAAGTGCTGTCACCTTGTCCTTTTGGTACTGTTTTAAATCACATACATTTAGATCCAGGACACCTCCTCTTGCTTCTGCTACTACACCTTACCCAGACTAGAGAGTCCATAGGTAAATGCTGCTGGTTTTAATAGCTGTGGAACCCTACTGAAGATAGCAGGACTGAAAACATTCAATTAAAGAAGAATTAGACCAATGTATGCTAATATGATGAGAGATACATATGAGATTTTATTTTTCTGTCCTACTGTGGTCTCGTATTTCACTGCAGTCATATAATCCAAACTCATGACAATGGCAGGAAAACCAAACAAAACAAAAACAAACCAGTAAATATTTTAAATCATGAACTGTAGTTCTTTTTGTTCTCTCTAGGTTTTAGTCCCTTAAGACTGAGACCAGAAGAAAAAGTTATTTTGACTTTAAAAGTTAGGAATCTTATAACGTGGCTATGGTTCAGCCATAACAGGATCAAATGCTATCAGATCTGCAGCAAAACACTGACATTCCTTGTGAACTCTGTGGTAGCACAAGTGTTGACCCATGGAAATGCTTCTTTCCCAGTGAGTTCCTGAAGGGCAACAACCTCTGCATAAAGATTCCTCTCACATCAACAGCTAATCAATGCAGCACTTTTCTGGGGTAAGGTTTCATCAGTATTCGATAGATAAAAGAATGATATGATGAGAGATTAAGATTCAAGATCATTCCTCCTCTCCATGCTCCAGATACAAACTTGGGCAATCTCCCAGCTCCAAGCAAAGTTGTTACCTGGACGGGTGCTACTTTTCTACTATCTTCTTTACCTGACAACCTGATTTACGTGGAGGGGAAAAAAACAGGTAGTCAATCCTGAAGAATGACAGAAGGGCTCCCAGTCAGAGAGCACACTGAGTCACTAAGCACCTTTTGCTATTTGTCTAAGCCTTCATAGGGATTTGGTAGCAGTATGGAGAAGTCAAGCTACAACTCCAGAGACAGTCTGCTAGATCTGCAGCTTGCCCCTTCAACACCTCTAGCCAGAGGAAGACTTTTCTCCACAAGTAACAACTAAGATGTACAATGCTGAGATGAATCCTTCCCTTTCCTCCTGCAGCACCAAGCTGTCGGTTGGGAATTAACAAGCCAGGTAAAACCAGAAGAGTTTTCAACAGCCCGTTTTCAATTAACCAGGCTCCACCTAACTGACAAAGTAGCCCTTTGCAATAGGCTTTAATGACCACTAGTCACAGTTCTCAAGCTTGTTTATTGCTTTGTTCTGATGACATTATTTTATATAGGAAACAGATGGAAAGATGAAATGCAACAATTGCCATTCAGGAACAGAGCAATAGTCCAGTTTGCTCCATATCTGACTCAAACTGAATGCTGAAGTAAAGGACATGAAAGCGGGGGTGGGGGGTGTGGAATCCACCTTCTTACCCTTTTCTTAACTCCTCTGAAGGCCTGTGACAGACCACCCTCTGCTTCCTTTTAAGATGACAGAACAACAGTGCAGAGAAATAGATGCAAGGTAGGGATATAGATGTTATATCACTCTCTCTATATATATCAATCAATATAGTGATATTCCAGCTGGCCACAGATAAGTAGGGTTTTTTCTTAAGATGAATCTCTCCAGTTTTAAGTCTGGATGACCTTTCAGTTCCTCTTGCTGAATTCTGTGCTCAAGTGCCATATGGATTCTATGTCAGTTGCTCCTACTGTGAGCGTTGTACACATCAACTGGTGTGCATTACCCAGGCACTAAATAATGGAAATTGCTTATTGCTTTCTCAAATGGTTATTACAGAAAATTAAAATCCTGTTTTTCTTGCAGTATATAAACTTCAACAGCATTCATATTCTGCATGCAGAGAGGTACTAAATTACATGGCAGACAGTACTGTTAAAAAATAGCAATAAGGCTTTTCAAAGAGTTACTCCAAACTGGTTAGTTTCAGTAAAGGAGGCACAAATCAAGTATTTTTGAAATTGGGTGGTTACACACTAGTTTTTTTTCCCCAACCAAAATAAGTCAGACTATATTATGGTTATTTGTGCAGAAACAGTTTATGTAATGACAAAGGCAGGCTAAGAATTAAAGATGCATGTATGCATTAAAAAGCCTGATGTCATTAACAATGGGTTCCTCCCATATTCTGCAAAGAGCATCCTAGAAAAACAATCAATTGCATCTCCTGCAAAAGGACTCTCTCGGCAAGAAAGTTGCACTAGAAAACTTCCACCTCACATAGGCTGCTGCTATTCAGTTCTTGTTATTGTCATTCCTCATTATTAATATTTTTCAAATGGGTAGATCTTAATTCATAAGCTCCCACATGTCAGAATCTGGAGTAACTTCTGAGCACTGCCTGATGAACCAGGCTTTGTCACAACAGGCAGAAAGAAAGGGCGCTGCTGCTGCTGGCAGTTCAGTAACGCTAAGTGACAACGAGACTGGGAATGAATACCAACTAGAAGAATTCAAAGATAAAGCTTGAAAACAGCTTCAGGTGCCAGACAAAGCAGTCTTGCAAAGCATATGCCAACTTCTGATGAGTACATACAATATGCAGGTCCTTGGTTTCTTAATCAAGTTATTCTCAGCAAAGGGAGATGTATCTTGTCTTTTTGTTACCTGCCATGACAGAGAACATAAAATTCTTAGCTGACTATATACCCTGAAATCTCATTAAAACAGAAACAAATCTTTACTTTTTCCAGTATTGTGAAAGCATTTTTAAAGACATCAAGGTACTATTAAAACCAAAGATCTCTGTTGCAACTACTGTTCTGAGGGCAGCTGCTGGACGAGTCCAGAGTGCATCATTCCCTGGCTGACCAATTCCTTAGCACACTGCATAGAACAAAACAATAACATTCCATGCGTGCCAAGAACAACATCTTCACTTTGGCACCCTTTGATTGGAACATGATGAAGAAGCCACCTCCTTGACATGCTGGCACCTCTGATTGGGAAAAGATTTTAGCTTATACATGTGGTTGGATTTTACTGCTTAAGTGACTGATAACAACGAATATATAAACAGCCACTCTGAGCAGTAGTTACCTTGGGTTAGGGACTTAGGTTAGGAGTGGCTGCGGGGTTTAGGGCTGCTAGGGACTTCTGCTTCTAGTAGCTGCTTCTGGCTAGGGCTTGGGTGTAGGGATGCTGCTAGGGATATGCTTGGGACTTCCATTAGCTGCTTCATCTGTTAAGGGCTTCTAAGACTTCTGTAAGTGGGACTCTGAGACTCTAATGCTAGTGATTCTACAACACAGCAATAAAGGACTCTTGAGATTCTCTGCTCTCTGCATTCCTGGAACTCATTGCTATACAGCCATGGGGTTCATGCCTCCATTCACCACCCAACAGCCCCAAAATGGGGTAGAACAGCAGATATCCACAGTTTGACTCCCCTGTATTATTTTGGCTTGCCACCCTTACAAATATAAATCATGCAGATATTCATGTCTCTGTACAGCCACTGCTGGTGTATGCTGACAACTAATGAACATCAGTTGCAAATGGTATTTATTTATTCCAGACACAGGGAAAGTTTAGGAACTGAAATTATTCTTTTCTGAATGAGTTACCTGAAACCTCATGTTCTCAAATATTTCTGACCTTGGTAGGACTATTCCACGTCTGAAAAAGGTACTTTCTATGAAACATTTTTATATGGAACTCTTAGACTGAATGTATATTTGGTCTCCTGCTACCAGAGTTTGTGTTTTTGTTCCCAAGGATGATTTTTTTACATCCATTTTTTTTCAGTCTGGAGCAAGAGGACTATTAAATCAGAGAGATAAACAGGTAAAGATCTACAGCCATGCCCAGCTCTACAAACTTCAGCCATCTCAAGCGTCTACCAATTCTGCTTAGCAGCAAAGCTTGTTTACTAATATTTGCAACAATTACAACAGATGTACAAATCAGCTAGGCTACAGCGAACATTAAGAAGGGGCAGCTGACATTTTAATTTAGAGAGAGGGAATTAAAAACACCACTAGCTGTTCCCTGGCATGGACATTTGGGTAGTCACAGGCAATATTCACTGTAGAAACAGCCTTTCCTTTCAGATTTGTGCTTTTGCCCCACTTCGTTCCCCCTAAAATCATAGCAGCTGAAACTAGACTATGACCTTTTACATACAGGGAGGTCTGGCTGGTGATTGCTGTTGATTTTGCCAAAACTTTGGGGATTTGGCTATTTATATGTAAAACATGCAACAGCAAGAATGCAAAAAGCATGTGGAGACAGTATTTTGAATGCTAGATACGTGCAGAAGGAATCTTGCAGAAGTCAAATGAATCTAGGAATTCTGGGAGTATTTTAATGCTTTGGGAAGCTTGACACGGATTAAAAGGCAACATTTAGATCTACTGTATACATCTCATTTCTTTCTTTAAGGTTAGCAGGCACTAGTCCCTTTTCTTGTTGGCTAGTACAACACACTTTCACGGGCTGTGAGTATATGTGTGTGTGACATACTGTACTTCTCACTTGAGTGCATTTCTGTTTGCAGAGAAAGATGTCTTTTAGCACCTAAAATCCAGCCCACGTAGTTTCACGCATTTACTTGTAAGAATCTCACCTGCTTGCTTATGAGGAAGACCTGTGGAGCTGGTGTAGAAAACTACACTCCTGGCCTCAGGAATTTACTATCCAATTTGGAAGAAGAATCGGTGGTAACAAATATCAGGGGGAAATTGAGGAAGAACATACAGTTGATAAGGTGAAGCATATACAGAAGCTTACAGTTATTTTGATTTTAGAATTTCCCCTTCAAATCTTAATAACTAATATTTCATTAATCTTTTTATTTTCCAATTGAGCCCTGCACTAATGAGCAACTCTGAACTCACCAGAGTTGCAAAAGTGAAGCTGAAATGTGCTGTATTTGTGGACTACGTTCCAGGACCTGATACTGACAATGCCCACCAGTTTGAGCAGTTACTAATATCAACGGTGCCAGGAACACCACCAGAAGCTTTCGAAAATATATGTATTGCCTATCTTATTTTTGTTCCGTCTCATACTCCAGAAACAGTCACAATATGGTCTAAAGCTCTTCCCCTTCAAAAAATGGTAATTATCAGACCATGTAATGACCAAATGAAAACAGCCATCATCAGACCACTTTCAAAACTGCACACTCTCACTGTATCAGAGCTCAAGTTCTCTCCTTCAGCAAAGGTAACTTTCATGCTGCAGCTGTAGAGGTCTGCAGACACGATCCCCTGAAAACACGCTGCCTTCAATGTACTTTTTTTGTCCTCAAACACGAAATAGCAAGCTGCCACTCCAACTTCCTCTGAGCCATATGCTTTGGCATCTTTAAAGCATCCAAGCCAAACCTTCTTTTTGCTTTTCCTGAACTTTTAAAGTGGTATAACCTCAGAGTCCCAATCTCAAACTTCTGTGTTTTTTTTTTTACTTTTGTGCAAATTGAAGGTTTTACCTCAAGCACAAATTACCACTCCCAAGCTTTGAAGGAGACCACGTTAGCCTTCCGCAGCGTGTGTGTGTATCAAAATAGCTGCTGGTGCCACAAGCTGAGAGAGGGAAACCCCAGGACATGCACCATATGGCGACAGGGACAGCAGCAGAAACAGCAATTACTAATTACAACAGTTCTTCATGGCTTCAAAATGGGCTTTTCCATGAATTATTAGCAACTGCTGTTAATCCTTCCTTATGATTGCTTAATTCTGAATAAACACATCTCTTTCTCAACTTCGGAAAAAGTTTTTTCTTCTTCTTCTGCCTTTTTTAACATTTGAAATGTAAGGAGTATTATAGTAACCATGGTATCCTGATGACATAATGGTTACCATGAGAACAAAGCTGAAATAGTGTCATCAGAGCCCCTTCTCTCTGCTGTCGGTTGAGTTTTATATTTAATAGAAATGGCCAAACTGCTGCCACCCAGCCTGGCCAATTCTACCCTGCTTCACTCAGGTTTCAAAACCTATAAAAGCAAAGCTACCCCGTGCAGCTCCCTTCCACCTTAGCACAGTTAGTTTTGCTTCAGGGCAGCAGTGCCACTGGCTTATGAGATAAGTCTGCACAGCAGCCAGGTAAGAGCATAACTGTGCTGCAGCAGATTCCCCTAAGACACTGGTATTTGTCATGTCCCTAGGATATACTCCACTATATCCTTTGGCCATGTGTAAAATGGCAGATCTTGGTCTTTGCTTGCTAGACAAAGCCGATTTTAAATCAAGTTTCCTGAACTATGCTAGAAGCTTTCTTGGCCAACCTCTGCGGGGTCTCTCAACGCACAGCTGTCTCCGGTCCAGTCCTGCACTGAGCTCTGCCCAGTGCTTTTTACCCATACAGAGATCCATTGCCTCCTGGGGGCAGTTAAGTGCAGGGATGCTTCATACTCAGCCTATTACATGACAGGAGGGCTGAAGCAGACACCATGACTCAAGACAATACTGTGACCCAATCTGCACGATTCACCTTCATGAGTGCTCCTGAGTGCTCCCAATTCAGAAATTAATTCCGATTCTGTTACCACCAGACCGACTGCTGTGAACACTAAGTGCCACTTGCCTCTGGGCCAACAACCCCATTGCCACAGGGCAAACAGGCACTGCCAAAATGCTCTACCCAGAGGGTAGCTCCAGCTTCAGATAAGCAAAAGCTCTCACCAGTTAGTTTCCTCAGAGCAGCTCCTCTTTCTGTTATTGCAAGAACCGCTGGACATGACTCATTGCATATTGTTTGTTCATTTTGCTATATATATTTCCCAAATGCTATTTTAAGTCACATTTCTCCCTTATGCTCCTACCAAGTTTACTGCATGAAAACAACCCTCTAATTTTAATTTCATATTTAACCAAAACAAACATGGTGTGGCTCTGTTCACTTTAATGAAGCTATGTTGGTTTATATTATGCATACAGATATAAGTGGTCAGAGGGGAAGACATGGAGGGTACTACAAAACAAAGGGGCCACACCTAAGCAAGCAGCATTTCATACAAAGCTCCCTGCATTGTGCCTGCTTAACAAAATGTTTCCACACCAACCTAAGTTGATTGCAGAAGGTTCACATACATTTCCTTCCTCCTCTAACCAGAATCCACTGCATAGGCTCTTCCTAAAGCTTCTGGCCATAAAGTTTCTATTGTAGCCCCTTTTTAGTACCTACGACCTGCCTTTTTTCACCCCACTGTTTCATACAGCTCTTCCTGCTTACTCTTTGGAAAGCAGGATAGAGTCACTGTGAAAGACTAACTGCAAAGGCTCTCTCTAAAACCATAGAATAATTCAGGTTGAACGGGCATCTGGTCCAATTCATACTAATAGTAGGACCATCTTGGAAGCTAAATGAGGTTGCTCAGGCTCTTGTCCAGCTGAGTTTTGAATACAGCCAAGTATGAATGTACTTTCTCTGGGCAGCCTGTGCCAGTTTTTAAACATGCTTACTGTGAAAGTGAGAGCAGTCACCATTTCCTTATATCTGGTCAGAATGTAGCTCTTGCTACACCACCTTTTCCTACAACTTCTTTTGCTATGCAGAGTCTAAGCCTATCTTTATTACTCACTATTCAGTAGGTGAAGACAGCACTATGATCCTCCCTTTGCCTTCTCTTATCCTGTTCAACACAGAACTCCGTGGCAACTCCCAGCTGAGTGGTCACTGAATCTCTAACCTTCACCCTCATCCTCATGTCTGATGTTAACTTCTCCCCAGTCTCACACTTCATGTCATCTTCGTTTTTGCAGGCTAGTGATTTCTGCCTTCCCCAATGATTTCCCCTCAGTACCCTTCACCAGGGAAATGGTTTCTCAGAATAAAGTCAAGAAGCTCTGCTGCCTCGCAGTGATTTAGCTGCTGCCCCATCCTCCCGCCACTGTGCACCCCACAGCAACGAGCAGCAGATAGCTGGTAATGTAGCAGCAGCATTTAGGACTGGGGAAACACAATCAATCCCTGGTCCACAGCAGACCTTCTGAACTCTATGAGGAGTTCCTGTCACAGGCTCATTCCAGGTTTTCATGCCACTGACTTCTGAAGGGATGGTAATACTGAGCTAGTCCAGTAGTAACCGACGAGTCCAGTTTTGCCTCTTACATCAAACTCTGACTCACCCTGCACTGATATCAAATTGCAATTCTCTCTTAATTGGGAAAATCACTAGGATAGTACTCACTGCCAGAATTCTGGGTCATAAAGTCATTCTCTGACTCAGAAGAAGGTTTACAACAGCTGTGGCAGTGATATGCACTGTAGGTGAGTCATGCTGAACTACCAGCACAAACACAAGAACCTCATGCAACGAATACATAAAGGATTACACTGACCCATCTAACTTATAATCTTACATTTGTTATTCTATAGCAAAGTATCTGATGGTGGTTTATTGTGCACTGAGTTTTCAGGAATGTAAAACTGGAATAAATGAAGTTACTATGACGCTTTTCATCGTATGAATCCAAAGCAGCTTTTTTAATGCGGTCTAAAATTTTAGCTGGTATACATCTTCTGGCAGGCATTAAATTTTGTGGAGGCACACTGATTTAACACAGCTCAGATTTTGATTCTGGATTCATGGGACAAAACCCCGTGTTTATTGATTATGTAACTGCAAATGCAGATACGTCTCAAGAGCGGCAATGTCTCTAATAGCGGTTAACAAAATACTCCACACACACTGAGAAGTGGAAAATACCCTGTTCAATTTGAACTGAAGGAGAGATTAGATAGATGAATACTACTGGCTTTCCAATCAGGTTCCAATAATTTAAATGAGGAAAATACATAAAATATTAAGTAACTTTGGGGGATTACTGACTTTTGATGAGTGGCTACTGGGTCAATTCCACTGACTGAAAAGGCCCCCATTACTTTATCCTTTGACTGTCCAATAAGTTAGGCTAGCAGTGATAACATCACAAATCAAACTCAACCATATTCACCCCAAAGCACCGGGAAAAGTTCACATCTCCAGCCAGAGGTTTAGTACGTGTTTAACAAGTCAGAACTTCTTAGGGACAACTGATTTGTGGAACAAAAGCATTACAAGGCTACCCCACAGTACCAAGTAATCACTGGGAAAACCAAGTGGGCTTCAGACAATCCTTGACATGCCTTTCTCTCTCCTGTTACTTTTGGACAGGAGTCCTAGCTCAGGAATTAGGTACAGGAATTTTTATCAGTATACAAAGGGCTGCCTTTGGTGGAGCAAAGCAGGTTTCTGGATGAGCAATCAGCCATGCTGCCTACATATAAGGCTGGGGTGATGGCTCTGGTTTGAGAGGGCATCAACCTTTCACCTTCTGCTCTGGGACTTTCCACACGAACTTCAGCTGATGAGAGGCATGCTCTTCATGCACCCCAACACAGTCAACCACACTTGATAAAGTACTCTGGGGACGCACGTGCTGTAAGCACCCTTCAAATGCCGCCCCGGGCATCTGGGGAGTGAGTTGAAGACACAAACCTCTGAGCAGGGACAGCTCTGTTTTAAAATGGCCTCTCAGCCCCACTGAAAAGAGAGACTAGGGGGTGCCACTGGCTGGCTGCCTGCAGCCGCCGGCTCCCCCAGCTCAGGAACCCGCAGCCCACGGCAGAGGCTGGGGGCACGCCGCCCTACCCACCTGGCCCTACCGGCGCGCCTCCGCCGCCCCAGGGACCTCACTGCGGCGGCAGCTCCGGCTCTCCCGGGGCCGGGCGCTCCCGCTCGCTGCCTGGCTGTTTCATTCATGTTTTCTCCTTCGCCATCTCCCGCTCCGACTGAGGGGAAACGGGAGCGCGCGTGGGCGGCCGCTGGAAGGCTCCCTGTCAGTCAAGCGGCCGAGCTGAAAAGAAGGCGAGCAAGGGAGAAGGAGGGAGAACAGCTTTCCCGGGGAGGGGGCGGCTGTTGTCGCTGCCAGCCTCGCAGCCCTTCCCGGGGGCATCTGCAGAGACAGGGTGCGGGGAAGGCGGGAGGGGGTTTGCACCACAGACCTTCCCACCTCAGGGGGAAGCGGCTTCTCTCTTGCCCGCTCATCACCTGTGCCCCCTCCTCACACACCCACTCGGCGGCTGCGGGGCCCGGCGGCCGCTCTGTCTGGCGGGAGCGCCGAGCGGAGGGGTCCATGCCTCTGGCGGAGGGGAGGCCGGGCTGCGTGTACGTGTCTGACGGGGGCTGCGGGGGCGGTGCGCCAGCGGAGGGGAACCGGCTGCCCCCGCCGCAGGGCGAGCCCGGTGTGTGTCAATGGCGGGTGAGGGTGGGGGGTCCGCGGGACGGCGGGTCCACCTCAGCTCTCCCCGGGACTGGGGAACTGCCCGGGGCTGAGGGGCGCTTCATTGTCCCAGTAGCAACCGCACCCCTGGGGGTCAGTGCTGTGAGAGCGCCTCGAGGCGAGGCAAGTTGTAGCTGTTTTAACGGCCGTAACGGTTTCGGGGCCGCGGGGGGAAGCGACTGAGGAGAGAGGAGCGGGGGCGCCGGTGCAGTGCGCAGTGGGGCTGGGGGCTCGGTTGGGGAGAGGCACGGCGTGTGAGGGAGGGCCCACTGCCCCCCGCCACGCCGCAGCGGGTGGCTGTGCCTTTGTGCTCCCTCCGCACCTGAGTGCGGGGCTGGGAGGGACGGCGCAGGTGGAGGCGGGCACGGTAGGCAGCGGATCTCCGGAGCCAGGAAAGGGAGGTAAGATTGTGCCGTGCTGCGGCTCCCGCTCCTGGGGCTGCGTGGGGCGGCTGCACGCAGGGAACTGCGCTTTGGGCTGGCGGCGGGGGCGGCGTACAGAGCGGTGCAGGTCCTTTGCTTGGCTTTTCCTGTAGCCGCTTTCCATCTTGTCCTGCAGCACAGAGAGAGATGCAACAGCAGCATCCCGGTCCCCCGGGGAGGGCCGGTTCTCGGAGGTGGGCAAGCAGCATCAGCTTAGCAGAGGGGCTGCTGGGCCAGGGGCTGGGGAAGGGGGACAGCCGGCGGTGCATGTCCGCTACCGCTGCCTCCACGCAGCCGCCCGCGAACCTGCGAGGAGCGCTGCGGGCGGCCCCGAGGCGCCCGCTCCCCTCTTTGCCCGCGGGGCCCGGGGAGGGGCGGCGGCAGGCACAGGGCTGGGGGCTCGCAGTGTCAGTTCTCTCTGGTTTCCTCCGCAAAGAATACGCTAAGATAGGCGAAACAGACGCTGGTGTATGCGCTTAGTCGGTGTCGCAAGGGAAGGACTGAGGAGGGTTGGGGGAGGCTGCTTACAAGCCGGTAGAGTCGGTAGTTAACTACGGGCTGCAGTTAGAATTTTAGCAGCAACAGCTTTGCGATGCTTTCCGGGAATATTGCTGCCTTTGAAATGATGTGACAGGCAGCTTGTGGTACGCTGCTACTTGCTGCTAGATGGCAGTGCTGAGAGCAGGATAGTTGCGTTGTAGGTAATGAAGTGCTGTGAGGCTGGAGTCCTAATGTGCAGCTGGATTTTGGTGGAGTTACGGGTGGAAGAGAAGAGGCTTCACATCTGCCCTTTGGTCTTATTTATAATTAATAGGATATTTTTTTTTCCAAACTTTACATATGATTGTCTTGTTATGCAATTAGCATTTACTGAGACTGACTGCTACCTTTTATTTGCGAAGGCAAAAGGTATGTAGTAGGTTATGCCTTGGTGTTAGTGTTACATGTGAAGTTTTTGACGTTTGGATCCAGCTCCTCTGGCTGCCACCTGAATAACAACGATTTACAGCTGAGAACCGGATTCAGTGCTTCTGTTAGAGCAATAAATTACTGATTGAAAAAGAAACATGGCTGTATTACCCTCTTTTTATTTCATAAGTGTTGTATATACAGTGAGGAAGCAGTTTCTTGGTTTAATCACAGTGTTATGTTGGGCAGGTTGGGATAGCTTCCCTGTATAAATTATACAGTGAATGAATCAAGTTCTAGTCTTGGATAGACTCAGAGCTCCCGTTGATTGCAGCAGAAGTGTGGTACATGACGAGGTGCTGAGTTTTACTATGTGTGGTATCTGAAGTATGAGTGTTTTTCTCTGCTTGCCCTACACTTGTTTTCCAGTTTGTTTCTTTGGAGTAGCAGAATGGAGTCCCTTTGCCTATGTTTTCATTGATCTATTTGAATTAGGGTTTTATATCTGAAGTCAAGGGCTGTTCAAGGGCTCACTATGTGCCCACTGAGAAAGAGACAATTTAGCCTGTTGACTTGAATGCCAATAAAATGGGCACCAGAACTCTTACTTTACATTTGCATATAATGAGTCCTAGTGTTTTCAGTAGGTATGTGCAGGAAGGTATGCACATGATGTTTACTTGTTTAATCCCTCTTTTAATTGAATAGGCATTATTCTTTGTAGCATTTTTGCGTTGGTTTGTTTTGTTTCTTTACTTACCATTTAGCCTTGTTGTGGTTTAAGGACTAAAGTGTTTGAAGTGTTTGTCACTCCACTGCAGCAAGAGTTGCCAACTGGATGTCATGCATGTAAAACTAGAACAAGAGTCTTTAAATAGTAAGAACATCAATTTAGTAGCAATTTAGTGTGATAAAGGGTACAATACACAAGAATACAAATCTGAATGATTATAGCATGCATCTTTTGATATTAGTATTGCTAAAGTACAAAGCAGAAAAGCAATTAAATACATTCAACTTCTAAGTACCTCAGCTGTTTGGAGATGAAAGAGCTGGGTTTTGTTACGTAGCTCATGCTTAAAAAAAAAAAAGGGGGGGAGGGGGGACAGGGGAGAGAAAAGGGCAAAATCGTTACTTACAAGCATTGATTTTGTTTTCTGGGTCTTAAAATTCCATTATGTAGCAGATGCTTTCCAGTGTCTGCTTTCTCAGTATCTGGACAGGCAGATGTTGCTGCAGAAAGAGCAATTACATTATTTGCAGCCCAGGATAAAAAAAGAGATCTGTTCTGACTTTGTGCCTCTGCCTGAAAAGATGAACCATTTAACTCTGTTCTGGGCTTGTCAGCAGAAGAGAGGAGATGGGGAAGTTAAGCTAGCTCAACAAAAGGAATGAAGCTAAAGTACAAATTAGGAAATTTCTGTTTCTAGAACAAAAAGAGTAAATCTGCCTCACAGACTATGTTAAAGGATTCCCCTTTCTTGGAATTACTTTGCAATTGTCCATGAATAAAACCTTGCCAAAAGTCAGGGAGTCTTCCTAGGGTTTATTGCTTGCTGGTTGTCTAACCAAATTGCTCTGTACCGTGGGATGCCTGTCAAAAGGCAGAAGAGGCAGTGGAGGCTGGAGCACTGTAGGCTTTTGTGTAAGAGGCTTTTTGAATTGTAGCTTTTTAAAAAAATGCATGACAGAATCGACCTTTGAAGTTCTCTTTTGGTTCGCTTCTTGTCCTGTGCAGAGCGCAGCAGGGTGTGACTGATGAGACCCGAGATCCGACCTGTGACAGGACATGAGTTCTTGTTTAAGCTGACACTTTAAAGAGTTTCTTTTTAGTTTTCAGATATAAAGTGTTTCTACTTTTGAGGGTATTTGAAACTCCCTGCAAACAAAACATGCCAATGAAACTTACAAACTGAAGAGTTGATTTGTATTAAAGCATCCTGAACAGAATAAGGCCAGAAGAGATGCAGAATGTGTGTGCTTAGATGTATATGTGCTACTGTTTAGTGAGAGAGCCATCATATTCCAGAAAGGCAAGGGTCTTGAATGTCTCTGGAAGGTGACAGCATTTTTGAGCTCACTGTGGAGGTCAGGCACAGTAGTTCTTTTTTTGGCTCTTTTCAGACTTCTCCCATAATGGTACAGAACCGACTCGATTTGTTAAACAGCTAGTACTAACAATTTGCATGTTAAAAGTCAGATTCGAGCTTTTGCGTTGTAAGACTCCTGATGTGTGACCAGCTCGAATTACAGTAAGTGGTTCTGTACGTTCTTGGTTTGTCTTTTTTCCTCTTGGCTCTTCCTTGCTTAGCGATCTGCCGCACGTAACCTGACTCCTGACCTGTTTGGGGCAGGAGCAGCCTTTCATCAGTTGTTTCCCTGGGGCTCAAAGCCTTGCTTGCAGCTCTGATAGACTGATATGATATGAAGTAACAATCCAACCCTGATTGAAGGTCAAGGGTAGCTGTCCAAAATATTTACTATTTTAAGAGGTGGACATATTAAGAAAAAAATACATTTTCTTTGTGATTCTGTATCCTAACTAGTTTCATTCTGTGTTTTACTGCTGTGCTCATGGGTATAATAGCTAGACAGAATTTTTATAGCAGTGCTGTCCTGTGGGCACAGCTGTGTGTGTTTAACGGGAGCTCTTGGTTTTGACACAAACTCAATGTTCAGGTATAGCAACTTGCTTAAGGTACAGGGACACTGTGGTCTCCCTTATCTGTCATCAGGTGAACACTTTGACTGGTGTTGTCAGTTGCTGCAGTATCATAAAGCCATTTGGACCATCTTTTCTAAAAGTGTTGAATATGTGATGCTGAGTTTGAATAGCAGTGAGCACAAGAAAGATCAATGACCGTGGGTGATATCTGTTATGTGCATGAATTTGTTTAGGATGATACCTATTCTCCTAATCCTCTGTGTGCAAATTTGGTACCTGTGGGTGTGCTAGAAATTCAGACAGGTTTTTTGAAAGCTTCAGTAAAAAGTCACTGGTAGATGTAGTGTGCGGAGCTTGCTTGCTAATTTTCCCCCACTGTTACGTACACAGCTAATACATCACCATCCAAACTGATGTCTGTGTGCATACACCACTTCATCAAACTGCATAAGCTCTGACACAGCTAGTCTTAATTACACTGCTTTTTTAAAATCCTTCAAGTATCATAACTCTGATATCACTAGAATTGTTCTACTGCTCATTTGTCCACAGACCATGTTTCATTAAAAGTGCTGATGAGCACTCAGGATTCTGAAGACAGCAGTTCTGTGCAAGATAAGAATGTTCCTTAAAGAAGCTGATGGAGGATAGAGGTCCAGAGTTCCTGGCAGACAGTGACAGCGTAAGATGGCACCGTAGTGCCAATTCAGAAATAGTACGTCTGAAGGAGAAATAGATGTCCTTGACTTTACAAGAACTTACTGCACCGAAGAAACTTAATAGTGGGTTTGGGTCTGGTTTCAGGACTTGTGCAGATGTGTTGGTTTCTGTTTACACTGATGGGACTATGGAACAACTAGGTTTTCTCTATGCGTGAGTGTGAATTTAATCCCTCCACAGTAGATGGAAAAAAATTCATTTACCCTGAGCTATGCATCCATCGTTTCTGAACGACTTTGTTTCTAGAACTGCTAGGAAATGTAGGAAAGAGATGGTGTTAGCTTTATGGCATGACTGAACCTCCTGGTTCTAAAGCAGTCTCCATTTTGAAAGCTGTGTTTGAAAGATGCTAGCTCATTTGCAGAAGGCTGTTTGAAACCTGCAGCTGACAAAGGTTAGAAAATCACTGATGTCATGAAACATGCAAAATATCTTATACAGATGATGTCCATACCCTTTCAAAGTCTTTTTTATCACTGAGTCTTTTTGCAGTATAGGTTCATATCTGTAGGCTACAGGTTACAAGCCAGGGGCTAGGACACTAACACTGCGTATTGTGCCTTGAAATACAATTACATGGTTGTAACTCCAATATTAAATAAAAAAAACCCACAATGTATTGCAGGTAGAAGATTAATAACTCCTCCTGGAGGGAGAAAAAAGAATCAATATAATCAGTATTAGTGGATATTTTAGTGGACAAGCCCAGTGGACTTAGATTTGTCCATTTCAGAAAGCGGAAGAATCCTGTTTCCAACTTCCATTTCTCCTCACCTTCATTATGCAGTTCTTGTAAGAAACACTAAATGCAGAAAGCATTTAAACTTGCAAAGTGTGTTTCTATTTGTAAGCAGGCAGTGCTCAGATCCTGTCTTTCATTCCTATGTGACTCTGAGAGAAGCAGGAGATGGATGTATTTAATTGGGGAAACAGAGCTAATTTACATGTGGAAATTTGCTAACATTAGTGTACCAAGCTTGTTTTCCATGTGCACACACCTCTTACAGAAGCAGACTGTGAACACGGGAATGTATATATCTAAACACTCAGAACGGCTGCTCTGATTGGTAGCCCTGTATGGACAGACACTTAGAGCTAAATTCCTGTTGCAGAAGTTGGTGAAATCGCATCTAAACACAAAGGAGAATAAAACAGCAAGAGGAGCCCAAATAGCAATGCATGTTGAAGTGTGACAAAAGCACAAAGAGCCTCAAAGTTCATGTGCTTGGGTAAAGGTACGTATTTTTATCTGTAAACTACCCAGTGTGAGAAATTAAGGCCATTCCTTTGTTCTGTGCCTACACAGTGAGCAGAATACTTTCTATTTAGAAGAATGCTTTCTATTTACAGTTGCAGCTGTGTATTGAGGTAACAGTGCATCTGGTATTACTAGTGAGCAGAGAAGTGACTCGCTGACATTTGATACTTCTTGAAATGCATGTTTACCAAAACCAGAGTTACACCTACAAATCACAGTCTCCTTAGATCCTGCAAGCTCTGTGTGTCTGCAGAAGGGTACATGTGAATACCCCTGCATGCAAGGGGTACAGGTGAAGAGAATTGCATTTTGTGTCATTAAGAATTAGATGTTGGAAAACTGGTGCAAGAATAGGATCGTAACTTGAGGCAATAAAGTGCAAAGTCAGTGGCAGAGGAGCAGACGTGGACAGTGGGAGCTGATGGTGCATGCAAAGCAATAGAGGCATGACAAATTACCTTCTTTAAAACAAACGCACACAAAAAAAGTAGCAAATGATTTGTAGCTTTTCTGATAAAAATCAGCAAGTGTTTTGGATTTGCTGTATAATATATGAGTTGTAAGTTGAGTTTTCATATCAAACTCCCAAGCAGTGGAGCATTTGCAGTGTGGGACTACATCAGCCTATGAAAACACTGAAAATGAGAATCAAAAAGGTATTACAACAAATTCATTGTTGGCCTGCAAGTTAAAATGTGTTGTACATTTGTAAGGGAACTGCAGTTTACATGGAGAACACTTTAGAAAATAATGTTTTTATTTGGGACACATGATTTGGAATGTTTTTATTACTTGTAGTTATTTAATCTCTTCCTTTCAGATTTAATTTTTATGACCTGTATTGTTTCTGACACTCCTGGAAAGCAGAGCCTTGAAAATTTCACATCCTTAAAGACTCAAAGCTTATAGGATTGTTTGTATTTACTAGGTTTGTACATAGCTTTTTTTCCTGATCAAAACTATCTTACTACATATGTTACCATTTAATGTATAGTTGAATTCTCCACTGATTTCCCCTCTTAGCAAGGGCATCTTAGATGAATTTAGATGATTAATCCATTTGGACAAATGTGTACCTCACTTTCAAAATGAGGTATCTCAGTTTTTCCCTAGTTCCACACCCCAGAAAGTATTAATCCTCATAGTTTCTACCCTGACAGACAAATATTTCCTTTTTCCCTGCAAATAGTTACTACTCCCCTTCAGTAGGAGAACATACTGTGTTTGTAACACCAGCAGTATCATGAGCCTCTAATGGTATCTTAGTGTTTATTAGGAAATACAAATTCTGGCATTTGGTAACAATAGAGAGCTTTTTGAGATATCATTGAATAATCAAAATTACTGAAGAGGAAGCTTAGAATTTTGCACATTGGGAGTGCTTGTGCTGAACTGTGTCTCTCAGGTGCTATAAATAATAACTGTTTTCATAATGGATGCCTTGCAGTCTCTAAAAGCAGGTCAGTTCATTTACTACCTTGTTTCTCTTCCTGCTCCTTCAGTGGCAGATTTTTAGCAACCAACAGCACTGCAGGCTTTTTGGGTGGAACTGCTAATTTTATGAATGTGAAATGATGGGAAGGCTCCACTGGGGTATAATAAGGTTTGGATTGTCTTGGAAAGCAGGATTCAAAAACATGACTCCTTATGGGCTTGAGATTTCAGTTTTCTCCACTCTTGTAAGATTCAGGTTAGGACAGTTAGAAGCAAGTTAGGGATCTTGATGCAGCATCTCTGAGAGAGTATTTATTTGCTGGAGATGTTATTTGAAGCATTCCCTTGGGCACCACTTTTCAATTTACTGAGTTCACTGAATTACAGTTGCCTGTTTGGGTTGGGGTGGCTGGGGGTGGGGGGGTAGTGATAGTGTTTGTGGGAGTTTTTGCTTGTGCTTTGGGGTTTTTGTTGTTGTTTGTTTTTTTTTCAATACAGGTAAACAGGCTCAATGTGTTTTCTAGCATCATCCAGAGATTCTGGGAAAGGGAGTCTATTTCAATTCATCAGTCAGTACATTTTTTTCCATGATGGTTTCTGTATAGCCAGCCCTTTATACTTTCAGGAGCAGAGACTTGCTGTTTCTTTCTGTACCTTGACTTGTTGACTATGACTAGATTTGTTTATTTCCTTTTGCACAACACCGTCCATTTGGTACTCCAACAGCATCTGTTCCCTCGTTTTCAGTCTCAGTAACAGTGCATCTTACCAGCCTAGGGCTGGGCTGTAGCTGTCTCCTTAAGGAACAGAGCCTCCCTTGCCAGTACAGATCACTGCCACCATTCCATTACACTGACCAAAGCGTTTACTCCTTAAGTTTGAAAACAGCAAGCCAGAGAGGTGGAATAATTTAAGGAGCTGTCTTATTTCAGTCCTCTTCTAAACATGGAAATCGGAGCCTGCAAACATTTGTGAGAGGAAACCTTGGCACAGATATGATCGTTTCTGTGAAACTGCAGATGTGACTACTTTGTTATGAAACTGCTGGGAGCTTTGTGAATTATTGTAACAAATCCTGTGACTAAAAAGCATGTAATGGCTATTTTATTCTGCTGGTGATTGCTTCTGCACTTCAGAGCCCGTTTAAAATGGCCACGTAATTAAAGCAGTTAACATTTTCTTTGAAAATGGAGGGGGACTTCTGTCATACTTTTATGAGGCCTGACTTCCACTGACATAAGCAGTTGAGTGCCCAAATGCTGTGTGTATGTAACCTGTTATTTATTGCCTTCAACCATTTTTTTCAGACCTTCAAGTACTCTGTTCTTTGTGGTAAATTACTGCAAGCACATGTAGCATTCTCCATGCTTTACAGCATCACTGGTTTCTTAATTATAGATTATTTTTTTTCCCCCTAAAATAGGCACTGCCATTTGTTCTTATCCTCCCTCTCTTCTGAGCTTTAAGCATCATGTACAACAGTATACCTCCTGAATTTTTTAGGAAGCACCATTGTCTTTGTCCCTGCAAATTTCATGTGCAGTCTCTGGCACTCTAGCCCCTCAAACTCCTGACCAGACACACTGTAGATCTTGCTGCTTAATATAGTTTTGGCTCTTTACTGCAGTTCTGCATATTGCCAGTGGGCAGCAGATCCCAAATGGAGAATCAGTGCCCTAAAGTTTTATAGTAATGCTAGATAATGAGAGAACCAGCAATTAAATAACAGTATGTTCTATCTGCAATGTTTTCTGTGCATCTCAGAACATCAGTTTTCAGTCTGTTATTCTTGAATGGATTAGACAACATTATATTAGCTTGTACTAGGTTAAACTGAGGACTGGTGCTTTGTATTAGTCCTGGGCATGACTTTATTGTTACATAAAGGTGTTTTAACTTCCAAAATGGTACCAGTGGTAAGACACTGATTCAGGCATGGTGCTAGTTCCTGTGTTAGGAGAGAGAGGCTATGATCTCTGTACCTAGGATTCAGAAGAAGATTCCCTTCTGCTCGGCAAGCTTGCTTAGAAGTCAGGTTCTGCTAGCACTGTATCTGGCTTTACTGTGTTCTGTCATAGCCTACTGGCATTTCTCTGGTGGCTGGGCATTTGTAAAGCTGTGGCTCCGAGATTGCTGATTATTCTGGGAAGGGAAGGCAGTCCAAAGCTATCTGGAGTGGTGGCTGCTGTCATTTGGGAATATATTAAGGCATCCCACTTACTCCCTTGGTTGTTGGTACTGAACAGAAGAAGAAATCAAGAGCAGATCTCTGAGCTGATTTACTGTCCTTGAAACTGGATGTTTATTCCATTTTGGAATACAGAGTTTTCTATCTGTGTTTGCAAGCATTTCTTCCTTAATTTTTATAGCTTATACCATTCCCTGCTGCTCTGTGCATGGCTCTCATCCTTCCTACGTCTGTCACCTCTCCCAGCCCAAGTGTCATCTCTTCTAGCTATGTATATCTCTCTCTTTCTCTCACAAAGAGCTGAGTAACCTTCTCCCACAAAGGCTTCAAACTAAGGAAGTGCAAACTGCCCTCTTTGTCCACTACATCCTCTCAGATTAGCAGCTTCTGCTTGATGTTGTCCGAGTATGAAAGAATCAGCTCTTCCCCAGAAGCTCAAGAATCCTTTTTTGTAAGGGACTTCATCTTGGACTGAAATGAGCTGACAGCCACCATTACAGGATACATAAAAGAATCATTTGCTTCAGATTTTTTTTCCTCTCTCTCTTTTGCAAATGATTGCTATGGACATCATGCTCTCCAATTCTGGGAAGACAGTGGGTATTTGGAAATGCCATCTTGAAACCAGTTTTGGGTCCTGGAAAATGCCACATTAATCCAGCCAGCTGTTTCTGGGCCATTTCCTAAAATACTGATCTTAAGCATTGTGTCTACCTGCTTGTGATTGCCAACTTTCCTCTTTGGTTGCTGCATGATTTTAGGAGCTGATGCTTTATAAGTTACCAGAGAGAGAGATGAGCAGGAATCTTAGATTCTGCTAACATGTCAAGCTAGATAGAGCTTTGCTAGTCATAGTGAATCGCATGATACTGGTCCTTTGTCCTAGAGAAGCTGTTGTTGGGTTTTTTTTCCCCTCTGTTGTTCAAGAACTGGTCTAAGATCTTAGATCAGTGCAAATGTTTAAAGCTCTTTTGCCGTGGTAATGTCTTATTGTGCATTTTAGAGCTGTTAATTGATGATAACTGACTGCTTAACCCACTTTGTTTGGAGATTTCTAAACCTTCTGGCACACTATTTCTCAGTGACACTGGTTGATGTAGAGAGTGTTTTTGGAGGAAGCAGGGGGCCTGGAATGCAGAAGTGGTTTCTCTTTTGCATCTTCTGTGCATAGTGATGCTGTTAAAAGCAGTGTCTGGAAAAAGTGAGAGAATAGTTGTTCCTGTCCCTCTCTGCACCCACCAGGCATTCACATTTGAAGAATATCAGGCAGAAGCAGAGTCCCATCTGCTGATGTTCCCCCTGTGCATGAGAGAGTCCCTTAAAGAGGGACCTTACATAGATGACTGTGCTGACCTGTGTTTTCTGTGTATATGTCATAGCATATCTGTGGGTGTGTTGTTAAGTGCTGCACAGAAAAGGAAAAGGGAGAAACCAAATCATTGCTAGGGCTGGAGAAACTAAGCAGTCCCTTCAGCTCTATGCAGGTCGCTATTTCTAAGCAAAGGTTTAGCATCCTCACAAAACTTGGACCAGGATAACTTTAAGCTTCATTTTGAGGTAACTTCTAATTTCTTCTTGTGTTGAATTTGCTGGCAGAAACTCCTCAGATGGTGGAGGGAACAAGATCAGACTGCGTGGTAATGGCTTATGGGTTGTGAAATCTCCAAGCCTGTCCACACAAGGAGAGGTGTATTTTCTGTCTGAAAGGATCCTGATGCTCTGCTGAGGGGCAAAAGCTGTTATTCTGTTTTGACTTGAAGTGGTGTCTAGGGAGAGAAAAAACCAGTATTGGCAGCAGCTTCTTTTGCTTTGGGCATTATGTATGTGTACTCCCTAGAGAACTCATTAATTTTTAAGGCCATGGCAGCAGTAGGCTAAATGGATACAGCAGTGATGCATGGATGGTTTGAGGTGCTGCATTCATCCTTTTGGGATAACTGCTCCCTTCAGTGACATGTGGCACCCCAAGATCAATGGGGCAATTTAACCTGAGAAGGCAGCTATTTAGTAAACAGGAAGATGCTATTTGGTACTATGGTAGAAACAAGAAAACTCTTCTCTTTCTGGTGCATTGTCTGCTCTCTGATCAAATCCTTCTTAAGATCAAGTTACCATGCTAGTAAACTCAGCCTTTTTTGAGGAAGGGAGAAATTATGAAAGGATGTCAGTCTCACCATGGTGTGTGTTGGGGAGCCAGCATTGTGTGACAAGCAAGTTCTGAATGACAGTATGCTTTCTGATGTGCAATTGGCAGTCAGGATGAGTGCCTTGATTGTTGATTTACAGGGTCTTAATGTTGTGAATGGATAAGTCATTGAAACCTGAGTATGTTAAGGGTGATCGTATTTCATGTACATATGGCCTTTTTGTAGCTGGTAGCATCCAAATCAGTCAATACTGTCTTAATATGGGATGCCTTATCTCAGACAGGGTGGGGAGCTCCTGAGTTGTTGACCTAAGTTGTTACACTCAGCTGCCTCTGTAAGGAGAGTCATAGCAGACTGTCATTGCCTTTGGAGCTACAGCTCTGGACTCTGGAAGAAGCACACTAGTTTTTCCAAAGGTAGGTGCTTTCAAGGGCTAGTTATCAGTGCCAAACCAGCAAAGCCCAAACAAAGGAGGCCATGGCATGGCTCTGATACCATTTTGCTGTTGCCTGGACACGCATTGGCAAAGGATAAAAGGGGGATCCTCACATGCCCCTCTGGTATTTGGCTGGGGTTCACAGCTGGGACAAACCTACCTGAAGTCAAGGTCTGAGACACTCTGAAGGCTGTTCTTGGGCACATGTGCACCTTTGTGAATGATACAGAATAGGGGCACCAGTGCCTGGACCTCAGGACAATGGAGGAAGCAGTCAGCAGATGACACTGGATTAATGATTTGGTACTGAAGGCCCTTACTAGCTTTATTTTGATCTTACCATCCTTATTTTTAACCAAAAATAGCAAGACATGCAGACAGACTGTGATCCAGACACTCACTGATATAAACAAGTAATTGGACAACAGTAATCTCTCATTCTTTGGGGGATGCTGACCATCCGTGTGTCCCACTGAGATCAGAGTCAAGGGCATTTACTACCTTCTCTGCTTTTGGAAATTGAATTATGTCTGCTTGTTCCTTTTCTTACTTTTTTTTGGGAGTGTGTTTTCAAATAAAAATGAGAAATCAGATCTACACTAATACTAACACTTTCTACCTCCCTCCTAGAGTCTCTTTGTGGGCATGAATTCTGTATATGATGTCTCAGTAAGTTTCAGGGTAGGTTTGCTAACATAGATTTAGGGATTTATGGTATAAATGCTGACACAGCCTTAACTAGCCTATTGCAAATGTGACACTGTTCATTAAGGACTCTCTAGGGTGCAGTACACTCCTTAGTGGATTAGATTCCTGGAAATTTAATGGCAGTTTTCAAACTGACATCCACTTTGTCTTCAGTACATCTACAAAGCAATTCTGATGTGAGAGATTCTGTTCTACTTCAGCTTACTTTCATGCTGTACCTTAAGCAGGAGCCGGGGAGATCCTAGAGAAACAGTAGAAAAACAGATTGTTTGGTGTCTAGTTAATCTTCTAGAAATTAAGCAGGATATTCATACCCAGCCCACAGCAACCACTTGAATTCCTGTCTCAGCTGCTGGTGAAGCTCAGTTTGGAAAAGGCACCTGAGATTTGTGTAATTCTAGCTTTATTTCTGAGTTGTTTATATTTGTGGGATGCTACAATATCGTGTGCTAGTTACAAGTTAACCATATAACATCACTGTGCAATAATTTCCTTAACTTCACGTACAGACATTGATTCTGGAGTAGCAATCTTAAAGTACTCATCCTACTGTGACATAACTTGTATCTGTGGGCAAGTTAATAAAAGTTTAATAGTTTTGGAGAGGTCTAATTGGCCTATGTAGAAGAAATTCTTTGGTGTATAATTGCTTAGCTAAAATGTCACCTGTTGTAAAGGTCAGCATTTATTTTGTTGTTGTATACTACCTTGCAAAGTGTGCCACCCTTGACTTAGCACTGCTTAAGATCTATGAATGCTATGAACCATGAACATTTTGGCCACCTCATCTCATGCCATATGTTTTGCTAGTATGATGCTTGTTCATAAGCTGATCAGACTGCTTTGATGGAGATGGAATGCTGAGAGATCATGAATCCACAGTAATATTTAGCAGTAAAACAATCTTCAGAGCACTAATGCACATGAGAGCTGGGAAAAAAATTTCCAAAATTAAATAGGGCCCAGGAACTTCCTTATGAATGTGTGAAGACTGCTCTGAGCTTGCTGGATCATCCTGAGTAAGACTGTCAACACCTCTTTCAGCATGAAACAAAGGAATAGCTAGCAGATTCTGTGTGCCTTCAGATGGCCAGCTCCTGCAAAGTAGAAAAGTAGGTGAGGCAGTTAGGATCTGTGGTGATAGGCTGATATGGAGAGATTTGTGTTTTGCTTAAAAAATCCCCAAGAGAATGAGTTTGAGGCAAGTTCCTAACATGAACTTAAACCATCTAGCAAAAGTGGCTCAAGTGTTTCTACAAACCACTCTAACAAGCTGTTTGGACATGTGTTGAATTCAGAATTACAGCACTTGCATTTGTGCATTGCCTGTGATTCATTTTTGCTCTTTGTTACTTACGACCTGTTCTCTGGCTCCCACAGAAGCATACAAACATTTCCTTACCTGAATCAGCTTAGAATATCATGAGTAGTGCTGCACTACTCAGATTAGGGTTCATGTGGGTGGCAAGGGACGTTATATAATTTGAATGCAGCAGTTTAAGGGGTAGAGGGAGAAGGAAGTGATGGCTGTGCAGACATGAGTTGAGTAGACATAAGGGTGAAGGACTGTGTGGCAGGGCAATAACTCCTTTTTCATATCATGTTTCTTTGATGCAGCTGCAGTGTATATCACGTGGGGCAGTGCTAATGACTAGAAAGTGTTTATTCTCTGTTTACCCTCTTAAATGACCTTGAGAGACTTCCATGGATTGTGGTAGAGCTGAGTGTCTGGGCTCAACACTGTGCACTCTGCAGATCTGGTATAAGAGTTCTAGGCAGAAGAATGTAGTAATTTTAATGCTTGTGTTGTGTGTCATGAAATCCTGTGGGAAGGAATTATCCTTGCTGCCTGGAGATTGAGTTGAGGAGAATATTGTGACCACTTGTAGTGGCTGGCTCTGCAGCGGGGTTTTTTGTCTGTTATGTGGGAGGCTTAGGTTTCATCAGAGCGGAGAATTTAATTTCCCTGTTTCACTGAGGCTGGATTTTTACAGGAATGTAACTCTGTGTACCTTGCAGAATCTGCAGGAGAGCAGAACTGATTTGTGTTGAGACAGATCTCCCACACGGCTGTGAAAACAAGTGCACAAATTCAGAGTAGCTGGGAGTAAATTTGAAGTAACTGTCATGGAGATTGATGTTCTCTCTAGGAGTTAATCTAGCTTTACATCAGGGTAACTGTGACCGGAATCTCCCAGGATTCATCTTTGCTAGACTTCAGTTGCTCACTAAATTAATTGCTAATTAACTTGAGATGGTTATTGTGGATTCTTCCCACATATTTCTTTTGTCTTACCATCAACAGAATTTAAAGACATGGAGCTCCTCTAGATCAGACCAGACCAGATCTTACCTACTCTGAATTCCTGCTTGTCAAAAGCTGTTCTCTTCAGCTAGGTATAATGCAGTGAGCACAGTCAGCAGGTATTATACCAAAGCCCTGCTCCTCAGTAATCCAAGTTTCTGCACATCTGGGGCAAGACCAGCAGAGATGTGTCAGCCCATATTGCTGAAGGCATTTAAAATAAGGAAGAGGTTAGGAGAGGTCCAGCAGGGTAGTCCCAGACTGCCCTTCAAGGTTGGCCTTGCTGGTTTCCACAGTGGAGACTTATCCTTGACATAAATGCAGTAGTCAGTGTTAAGTGGGTTCTCCACTGAGACACTACCTCCCCTCAAGACATTTCTTGCCTTGTGTGTCAGAAAGCAATTCAATTTGTGCTTTGTTAATTCTGTACACAGCAACTTGTTACACAGTAAAATACTAATTTGCAGCATCTGGGGCCATCAGGTGGAAAAATGGACAAAGTAATTCCTTCAAGTTCTGACAACATTGAGGCACCCTGGAAATCTGCATTATTCCTTTCCTCTTTGCAACACTGAACTAGAAAGACACACCTTTCTTGTGTGTGTTTGAAACTGGGATGGGATTCATGTGATCCTGCTGTAGTCTGGGTAAGGAGCTCTGGTGACAACCGTACTTGAAAATTTAAATTCAGGTCCTGCTCTGGCTTCTTCCAGAATGGAGGTAGAGAAGTCAAAGCAAACCAGCTGAGAACCTGTAATGCCCTTTGAAGATAGTGAAACAATCCGTGTTGGGGTTGAAAGAAACTAAATTAGGCTTCTATTCAATAAAGGGTCCTTAAACGTTTTGTCAGGTCTCACAAGAAAAATCTAAGCACGTGAATCTAAGTCACCCTTGTCTTTGCAGATGTACTTAAACTTCTGCTTCTTGGGCTTCACTTTGAGCTGCTCTGTCTCCTAACAGCTTGTAGTTTGAGTTGGTCATGCTGTCTGTGAACATGCAATGAAGATGGAAGAATACAATATAAAGCAGAGATAATCTTTCTTGCCTGCATGAGAAAGTAAAGGCATTATGCCAAGCAAATATGCGCATTAGATGACTAACAGAGCTCCCACACTGTCAGTGTAGGCAGGGAATATGCAATGCAGCCACATACGTGTCTCAGAACCATACTGAGTGCTTTTTATTCTTAATGTTTGATTTTGTTTTTAAATTTGAGTTCAGATCCTTGAGCAGGATGTTTATCTCTATGCACAGAAAACAATATTGGTCATAGTTTTAATATGCAGCCAAGTTTTTTTTAAACTACTGGCTGATCGATGTATTGCGACTGACAGCTGAATTTCCACTGACTGCTAGAAACGGCACCAGGGTTGCCATGCACGTAGCATATGTCATTGTCCGAGTTTGCCCTTTTGTAATGGCTGGGAAAACCCTTTTGTTCTTTCCAGTGAGAATGTTGTTGGGGGCTTGATCTCTCTTCTTTGATAAACTTGGTGGGAAGTTTTCACCAAGCCTAGTCTGCTGTAACACAGGATTTGAGTCCCGTTTGATGCTTGCTTAGCCCTAGTTTTAAAATACACCTGCAAGTGCTACTGAACTGAACAGCCAGAGAAGTTCTGTAAATCCCTGCAAGCAGAGTGCAGTTCAACTTTGCATTTTATCTAGCGGTGAGCTTTCACTGAAGATGGTCCCCTCTTTACTCCTCCAATGATGACTAATCCGCCCCTCAAGCTAATTAGTTTTCTATCAGTTCTTCAAGCTGAAGCAGCAGCCGCCTTGCTGCCTAGATAAAGAAGATAGATGGGTATGCAGTAGAGTGAAGAGGATGAAGCAAACGCCTCTTTCTGCAGCAGCATAAGGTTAAATCATCATAAATGCAACATGAAGCTTACCTGAAGTGTTGATGTTTGGATAGTAGTCTTGTTTAAATGCTTCAAGAAATATTAAGGACCTACTGAGCTGAGAACTCTGAAAACACAGAATGAGAGAAAGTCTCTCAAGTTGAATCTTAAATGGAGACACCAGAAACTAAAGACAGAATCCAAAACCACCAAGTTACAATTCTGTGGCCTGACAACCAGATGATCAAGTATTCAATGGTTGTTGGGACTTTGGTTGTTCCCAGAGCTAAAATTTGTCAAAATTTATCACACTTTTCAGTGGCTTGTCTCATAAGCATGCAGTCTTTTAGAATGCAGGCTTCCACAGTGCAGGTAGAGAAAGGCAGAGGTCTTCTGTCTCTTTTCAGGCCTCTCTCATTGACAATGGCATCATCTGTCAATATCCTTTTAGCACTTAATGACTTTTTATCTGTTGACAAACTGTTTTCTAAGATTTCAAGAAACAATGAAGCCATGTTTCCCTTGCAGAACTATTTAGTAGCCTGCTTACTACAGATTTGCCTTTGTTTCCTCTGTTATAAACATCTGCTGCTTCTTTCTTGATCGTCCTGAAAGTTGGCGTCTAGATCCAGCTGCTTTTATTTTTACCAGCAAAAATGTCCATTGTGTGGACTAGCAGTTACAAAAGGTGGTGTGAATGACTGGAGTGAGAGTCCACACACAGTCTGCATTATATAAACTCTGCTTTCCACTCAGCTAGTTAATTAAACTTGAGTTTCAGATCCCAAGACACAAACACTTACATGCACGCTTTGGTTTAATAACATGTTTCTGTTCCTCTGCCCCAGGAGACTTGGCCCTGTCTTCAGATTTGTCTGCCTATAAGATGGAGAAAAGGGAATATAAGGACAAAAGGAGAGCATGTGGCTCTCTGTAGTCTGTTTTCAGGCAAATACTTTTCTGATTTGGGGTTGTAGATGGAGGGAACATCATATAACACAAAATTGCTACAAATTGCCTAAATTACGTGTTCTTTGGAATAGATTCTAGGCCCTTCCTAGGGAAAGAGTGGACAGTAGCAATAGAACATTTTACAGTTTTATGTTCTGTGATGATGCTCCTGCACATTGACCTCCTTTGCTGCTGTCAGTGCCCAGCTACATATCCAGATAATGGCACACACAATTTTTACTTGTATCTGGGCAGACTATGCCAGTGTTAGCAGCAAAATTAACTCGTAGCTTAAAAACACGGGGCTTTGCTCATAAAGAGCGCAAGAGAAAGTCCCTCTTGCTTCCGTGAAGTAGTCTGAACGTGCTGCTGACTACTTGCTAGCAGAAGTTTTGCAATTGCTTATCAGTCCTCTGTGACACAACCTTTAGAGGTTTCCTGCAGAGCAAAATGAAGTGCTAAAATCTTCCCTTAACGCAGAGCCTGATTTTGCTGGCACTTACACGCATGAATAAGTACTCCTGTGACTGGTTTTAGCAGGGTAAGGAACAGCACACGGCTTGTAGAAGCAAGATCCTGCAGGTGTGTTGCCTTTGTTTAAGGTGACTGGTTTTCTGTAAAACTACTCTGCCTTCAAGGTTTTCCTCAGCCATGGGCACGTGGCAGCATGCTACTTCTATGTCAGTATAAAGTAGGTGCAAAATTGTTCTCATATTTGTTTTGCTTTGACACTAGCTGCAAGGTGTAAGGTAATTGGGAATAAAGCTATGTGCTTTTTCAGAGACAGGAGTGATTCCTAACTGTCCTTGCTTTAGTGGTATTTTCTTCTGGTCTTTGGCATGCTGTTAGAGAGCCAGAGGATGGATGGTGTACGTGAGTGAGGCAGTAGATGGCTTTATTTCCTTCAGCAGTTTAAAAATGCGCTTGTCCTGAAGTTACATGGTGGGGGAAAGAGGAAGCAGAGGAGGAATGCTCAAGTTCAGAGGCAGTGTGGAGAAAGAGACTAAGTATGGAGTCTACCAAGGCACCTGTACTGAAAGAGACTGCAAAAGTTGGGTTTAGCTTAAGGCAAGTTAACTCTTTCTTTCTTGAAGCTGCAAGGGCTTGTGAGATAGAGGCCTTTGCCTACAGCTTTAGCATTAGTTCTTATTCATTTGGCCCCTTTGGAAACATCATGATGCCAAGTTTCTTGCACAGTATTGTGTGTAAAGAAAACACTTCTATACCAGCATTTGGATGTTGTGGTGGACTGTATTCAGGAAGGTCAAAGAAAGCATTTGTTATTGCAAACAGTTTCATGTTAAAAACTAAGATGTGTGATCAAGTTACCTTGTGTCAGCTGAACCACAGGAGCTGTCTGTATGTCGTCTTAGTCTGCTTTTGTGAAAGCACTAAGCAATTTTTGCTTGAATTTTGGCAATCTTGGCTTCTGTTTGCATTGGATGGAGAGCGTGAAAAGTTAATTACGCTGCCACTTAACAGAAGTAATAACTTTATATACTGAAGCCCAAGCACTTTGTGTCAAGATGTGGTGGCAAAAGGAGAGATGTATGGAGAGGAACAGGGTCTTTTATTAGATCGCTTGGTGTAGTTTAAGGATATAATTTGGCCTTCAGTAGCGTGTCAAGAGGCACCGATTCATTTTTTTTTCTATTTGGCTCCACTTGGGACTTGCCTGCAAGACATCTTCTCTGTGTTTGAGCTTTGACTGAAGAAAACACATGAGGAAACAAACTTAATGAAACCATCTAGCTGGAAATAATTAGTTGTCATCTCTTCCTGCAAGGGAGGGAAGAGAGGTGTTTCTAAGTGGCTATAAAAGCGTAAATAACTTCTTAAACCTAGAAAAATCAGACATAAGCATAAAGAACACCTTTTGGATTGTGTTTTGATGCACACTCTGTACATAGGTAGTACTTCTTATCCTTGGCCCTACCTAGTTCCTCTGTAATGTGCTTGTATTACAAGTGAAAGACCTTTACAGGAGATTTCCTCCCTTAACCTGGCAGTCCCTTGTCCTGGGTAGCAGAGGATTGCTGAATGCTAAAATGTGACGTATCTATGGGGATTTTTTGAGGAGTGCCTCACATGTGACTCAACTGATTGGCTTTTACCTGGCTGCTGTCTTGTTGTATCCTGGTGTATTCTAGGAATGAGATCTGCTTTTAAATACATTTTTCTTCAACATCCAAATGTCTTGTCTATATGCAGTGGTCACCTCAGAGGTGAAGTCTGGCTGTCTAGGTGGTCTTTGATTTACTAGCCTGTTTCAAAACTGGAAAGATCAGTTTCTAACACAACAAACACTGATTTCAACAGGAGGATCTCTAAGAGAGGGCTCTTTCAGGATTTAGTCCATTATACTCTTGTTTTTCAGGAGACTTCTTGGTTGGGTTTGTGCTTTAGAGTGTGTTAGTATCATAGAAAGAGTTGTATTGGTTTTCTGTGGGCTTTGGATGAGACACTGAATGAATTGGCCTGATGTTCACAATGCAAGCTGCTTTAGAAGTAGATGACAAATCATAAGCCTTGAAGGCAGAGCATGTCATAATCTGGACAAAGACTACATCTCTGCCCCCTCCCTGAGCAGAATTTGGAAAGAAGGGAAAAGTCCTTGCAGCTTGTTAGAGGTGAATTTCTTTCTGCGTGCTCACATGACCCTCTTGAGACATATTTTTGCTATGCTCCACTGGCATGTGGGACACAGTCTTGGAGGAGGCTGTGATGGACTGTCTGTTTCCAAATTCTGTACTTAGCCCCACTGTGTGGGTAGGTATGACACATTCAGCAGTCCTTCACAAATAAATAGTAAGAGTTTCTGTCCTGTACTGGCAGACCTTGAAGCACTCTGAGATTATATTGAAACTGCCCATTATGATTTCAGCAGAAGGTGTTTTCCATACGGAGCAGATGACTCCTAAGGCATCCAGAAGGCTTCAGGTAGATGTCAGTTCCTGAATGCCGGCAATAAGCAAAAGCAAGTGGATCAATAACAACACAGGAATGTTTGTCATCTCCTTTCCGTGTTTTACCCCTCAGACCAGTGGCTTGGTACTTCCTTTATGGGTGAACATCACATTGTGGTCTTCTAGAATTTCTTTCAAGAAAAATAATTTGTAAAAGCCCTGAATGATTCTTGAACATCTGATAGTGTTAATGCTGAGATTTTTTTTTTTCCCCTTACTTTTTCAGGATTTTAGTGCATAAAGGACATAAATGATAATCCCAGAGGACCATCTGTCCTGGAGCAGACACTGGAACTGAGCTATTATGTGACTGAAAGAACTGAGTGCATGTCAGATGGTAAGTAAGACAAGGAAGAACATATGTATCATACTGTCACTTCGGTGCAGATGAAAAATGCAGTCATATATCTCTTCTGGAAGTTGTCCTAATCTTGGTGAATGAAAGGAACAAGGAACAAACCAAAACAACAAGAAAAAAGAAAGGAAAATTCATTGCAAGTCTTAAGTGTTTTGGAAAGCCCAGTTAGCATGGAAGGGCTTTTTTGCTAGATCTTTTGAAATAGAGTACATCTTTTATTATAGTTGTAGACCTCACATCATGCAAAGAGTCCATTTTGCTTCCATTGCCTATGTGGTGTCCATGAACTCCGTTTTAACTTTGTAAGGAAGCCTAAAGGATTGAGCCTTTGTCTCCTAGTGGCACCTTAGCAAGCCCTTTTAAATCAAACCCATAGCTGTCTCAAAGATGGTATAATTTATTTGTGGTAACCAGTAATTAGTTTTGTTTAATCATGAAGGAAGTGGGTGTTTTCCAGTCACTCTGGACTTGGTTCTAAGCATATTCCCTTACCAGAAAGAGTTTCCTGTTTGGGCAGCGAGGGCTCTTAAAATTACTGGAGTTTGAACTTTCAATAGTGCATCAGGGGCAGATAAACTTTTTCTTCTTTTTATTGGTTAGCAGATCTATTTACCTTCTGCTTGCAGCCTAAATATGCCTTAGTGCTGTGCTTGTCCAGCCTTTCTAACCATCTTGCAGGTATAGATGTCTTCCAGACTTGCTGTGGTTGTTTTTATGCTACAGAAGCCATTTCCACCAATACAGGTATGCCTTTGGAATGAATTCCACTCTGTGAAGTAGGCTTAGCTTCTGGAAAGAGAATTTGAAAGCCTTTATTTGGGAGTATCTAGAGGGCAAAAGCATGTTCTATAGAAGAACAAACTGTAAAAGTGAATGAGTCGATTCCACATGCCTGTACGCTTCACTCCTGGAAAGCCCTTTATAGAATAGAATAAACCAGGTTGGAAGAGACCTTCAAAATCATCGTGTCCAACCTATCATCCAACACCACCTAATCAACTAAACCATGTTTATGAGCTGTCACCTTTTATTACTTGTATAAGAATCCTGAGAAACTTCAGGTAACCTGCAGATGCTTCTCCTGAGTGTTCCCCATTTTCTTTAGCGATTTAAGTGGTCATCTCTGGCTGGCTGACAGCCAGTGCTTGCCACTCATTTGATGGCAGAAAGGATGCTCTTTCCTTTCTATAAGCTCATTGAATCATGCCAATATTCTTTACAGCCTTTGTACCAGTCTTGTCCAGATCCTTTGAGGAGGCCAGTGTTAAACCTAGGCCAGAAACACCACTCTTACTAACTTTTATATTGAGGTGGTGTGTAGGTGTGCCAAGTAATTTGAAGCCTCATTATGTTAGGACATGTGCAAACATCTAGTCAATGACAAACATGCACTTTTTGCTTGATCTTGAGGATTTAGCTTAAGTAAAAACGTGACATTATGTCTCCTGATCTTTATGGTCACAGAATATATTAATTTCAAAGCAAGATGTAAATGCGATTCTGCTGGTTATACAAAAGAATGAATTCAGAGTTTACTCTGCAGAGATGATCAGATTTATTGCTGCACTGAAAATTGTAGTAAAATGTAGTTAAGAAGTAGGAAGTTAAACCACAAGTGAATTTGATACATCCACCAACACAGAAACCACACATGTCCTATTTTTAACTGGATAGTGTAAAAGAAATAAAACAAATTACATCTATGTGCTATAAATGCAGTATGTGAGTCTTATGTGTACTAAGTATATTCTTACATACTGAAAGATTTCATTATGTAATGCAATCTCTTCATGTTTTATTTCCTATCCACCAACATGGCTGCTCTGAGGCAGGAAATATGTGAATGGTTCTGGCAGTAGTGCTTTTTGGGTTCTGTCTTTCTTTAAAGTTGTTTTTATTTCCCCTGGTTTATGTGGCACCTCACTTCTTCCCATTGTATTTACACTTAGGCTTTGGCACTGCCTGAGAGAAGCATTCCTCTCTTTATTCGTTTCTCCTCATCTCCATTGAATTCAGCTTGGCAGAAATATCATCTGTTCATGCACATAGCCTGCAGGTTGTTTGTCAAAAAGGTCTTGAATTCAACAGTGATACTGGCTTGCCCCTTATATGTGGGCAACACAAAGGGAAGTTTTTCAAGCAGTTTTGGTTTTATTGCAGAATAAGGCATGGGTAGTTCTGCCTTGCAGAAAAGCTTAGCCTGGGAAAACCTGATGTGGGAGGGAAGAAAGAAAAGATCAGCAGTCATTTATCATGTGACATCAAAGTGGAATAGTTCCCACAAAAGCCCCTGTGCTCAAGCTTTCCAGCTGAATGTGAGCTGAAGGTCATGCTCTTGCCTTCAAGTTAACGTAACGGTGAAGTACCATGGAAGAACATCTGTTTGCATAGGCTGCTTCTGGCAAGTGTGCTTGCTGAGGTGGTGTCCTGAAGAGGCCTCAGCCTGAGGTAGCTGCACAGACTGGTTTTGCCACAGGAGGCAAGGACTATTAGAAGGTATCAGTGGTGAAGGTTTAGGAGATGGTGTATGAAATGCAAATCCATGTCTTTAAAGTTGATGGAAGATGCTCCAAAAAAGATTTGAAGTCGTTGTCCAGGCATTGTTGTAGGAGTGTAGGCTGGCCTTTGTTTCAAATTTGGCTAAGGAAAAGGGTGTCATTCTGTTCAGCTGTCACTAACATGCTAAGGAACTGCAGTACTGCAGAAAATGCTGTGTAAGATGGGGCCAAAGGTTTCCAGTGACTTAGTGCCTAAACTGAGCAACCAATAAAAGATATACAAAGAAAAGATTGTTGTCTTTATTGCAGAGCATGTGAGCTAATGAGAAGTTTCCAGTGCATTGCTTGGTTAGGGTAGGTTGGAGGCCAAATATTAAAGCAGTGTTCAAGTTCTGGAAAATGCCTTGGGAAACTGTGAGGCTATGTTTATGCTGGCCAGTGAAAAGACAGTGAAACTGTTTGAAAAATGGTCATTTTAAGTAAGCAGAAGGCTGTTTATTTCACAGAACTGCCTCATGTTAGATTTTGCATGTACTTGCATCCAACACAGCACATGAAGCAAAAGTATGCAGAGCGAAATAAGACTGGATGGTGTTCCTGGAGGCTTGTAAAGTTTTGCTGTAGCTATGTGACATAGCCACAAGCTGCTGTGGTGCGGGTGGAGAACAGGATACAGATAAAAGAAGTCACTTGAGTCTGTGGGGATGAGCAAAATTAACATGCTATTTCTGAAGGAGTGAGCACTTGGGTTGACATTTGGAGGCTGGAATCTTTCAGGTAAATCTTTGTTAGAGCAAGTTTCTTTGCAGCTTGTGCACCAAACCCTGTAGAAAACTAAATTGACGAAAGTCTAGGTCCATCTCTGAACAGCATCTCAGGCTCAGGGAGGTGAGGAGAATGAAGCAGTTTGCATTGCCAAGGTGCACTGGATTTACAGTAACCCTGATTTCAGCAAAGACTTAAATGAAAAATCTGCCTATTCTTTTTGACAGGTATCTATTTGGTAAATTATCATGTGCCAGTTTTAGATCTGCAGTCCTTATTGCTTTCTTTCAAGATTATGTAATTGGCTTCAAGGAACTTTAAGCAAGGCATTGATTATTTGCAATGCATGAGAGTGTGTTGTTTGTTGTGGGCCTGGTTTCATTTGAATGTGTTACACAAATAATCCTGATGATTTGGGGGCAATTGCTTGCAAAAAAAAGAGTGAGGAGGTGAATAAGGAAGCCTTAGTCTGGCTCTGTGGTTCATACTGCTTCTGTTTGAGGAATAAAACATAGCAATATACTTTCTGTGGCAAAAATGCCTTCTCTGTGAACATAGTGGAAGGAAGAAGAGAGATGGTTTTCTTAATGGTTTGAGAAATACAAGTTGAGAGACCATTCATTTAACGTTGAGCATTCATTACATGGACATTCCATGATTTCACTGTGGTAATCATAAACAGAAGTCAGCATTTCTAACAAATGCTTGATTCAGAAAGAGATTTGTGCTTATAAAATGTTTATATAGTAACATGAGCAGAGTGTGGCTAACCATATGCTTGCATATGGAATTCAAATAGAACCATGGGAAAAAAAGCCACTCTGACTTTGGCATGGAAAATCCCACCCATTTTCTTGAGGTTTTGGGTTGGTTTTTTTTTTTTTTTCCCATTTCCATTGCAAATCATGAAGAGGTGGCATTCACAATGCACTGGGTAAAAGCTGTGAGAGTGTCAGCCACAGTCACAAGGAGAACCAAAAGAAGCATAGAATTGTGCAGATTGGAAAAGACCCCTGAGATCATCAGGTCCAACCATTAACCCTACTCAGCCAAGTTCACCACTAAGCCGTATTGCTAAGCACCACATCTAAATGACCTTTAAACACATCCAGGGATGGTGACTCAACCACCTCCCTGTAACCATGGCTGGAAAACTTAGCATTTACCAATGGATTAAATATGTGGATAATATGCATTTATTGTGTGTTGTATGGGTAATGTGAGTAAATACTCAGAGCAAAGTTTTTGTCCTTGTCAAGGTCTTAAAGGAGAAGCAATAATTTTAATGTTTGGAAGGTGTTTTCTGTGTGGCATACCTTTATGAAAGGGTCCTCCTGTGTATGCACCTCCTCCAGGTGCATACCACCCTGCCTCTTTCTTCCCCAGATTAAAAAAAAAATGTATTTCCAGTTGCAGTATCCGATTTCAGCTTTGCCTTGCAAAATTTCCTTGAGGAGCTCCCAGTGGCAGTTGGGAAATGATAATCACAGGAAACTTTAACTAGGTTTTTATCCTGGTTCAGAGCAAGGTAGTCTGGAGGAGTCTCTGCCTTAACTCTGAGGTTGCTGAAGCCTCAAGAGGAAGTTTTCATTGTACTGCACTTCTTGCATATGCTGCCTTGTTTGCTTTGAGCTACTGCCAGATGCTGTTTTCAGTCTTCACTCGGTCCTTCTGCCAGGCTTTCACACTCCTCCTCCTCCTTCTTCTATGGGCATCTTCTATGGCCTTGCATTTATTTTCCTTCTTTCATCTCTTCTCTCATCACATATTCTCATTTCCATTTTTCTCAAACATACTCATACCTTTTCTTGTCACCTTTATTTTATCTTCTCTCTGCTTCTTGCTGCCAGTCTGTAGTCTAGCTTAATTTTCATCTTCTGTGTCACCTGATCAGACTGGATTTGTAGGACCTGGTTTAATGTCATAGAACAAAGATTTTTAGAGCTCGGAAATACCCAAGGGCTGATTCAAGAATGTGAGATGTTTTGAATTAGGTACATTGTTGCATGCCTCCTGGTCATTGTTAGAGTTGGTGGACTGATTGATTAATGGACAAATTATCATAAATACACCCTGAAACAAGCTGAACATCAGCCTGGTTTAAGTTCCTAGTCTCAAAAATAACTAGTATTTTCTGATGTGTGTGTCTGCAATAGTTTTATAGACTATTATTTCAGCTGAAGCACACTTACCTTGTAGAAATCTGTTGTTAGGAGTATCTGAAAAGCCTCTGTTGCTTTTGGAAATTGTGCTTTCTGGAGCTCTGCCTTACCAGTTTGCAGATTGAGGTTTTATGCTTTCCTTAGGCCTGCTGGTGACATCCCTGTCACCAGGGGAAAATGCAAGAAACCTCAATGAAAAAGTGTTTCAACAAGGATAGCTTTAAGAAGGGTGAGAGGGGAATGCGATGCCCGGGAATTAGAGGGTTTAACGATGGAATGTTTTCTTTATGGTACCACAGTTCTTTCTTAGAGAAGAAAGTCCTGGGAACCTGGGACTTGCATGATCTTTGTACATCTTCTTATCTCTTTCCACCTACTGGTGCTACTGGTGATACCTGATCTTTGGTAAACTGGAGCTGCTCTGCGTGTTCACAGGCAAAAGCTTTTAAAGAGCAGGGATGGCAAGGATGGAGGAGTTAGCAAAGCTGACGTAGGGCAGGTGGTAAGTCATGCTCAACTGTCACAAATCAGTGAGGAGCAGTCTCCTAACCCTGCTGCCTGAGAGGAGTTAGCAAAGCAGGTGATCATAGCATCATCTCAGCTGGTTGTTAGATTTCCAGTTGTAGTGTGTTGCAATAGGAAAACTGGCTAAATGCACCCTGGGAGTTCCCACAAAATAGTCTTCCAATTGAGATCTGGCTATTGCGAAAAAGAGACCATGTTCAAGCATGTTACTGAAGGAAAGAACAGGAAGGGTAGTCTCTGTCTTGCTGAACCTTCCTTAGGAGAATTTTCAGTTGAACTAAGGGGCTTCAGCTGTCAGATTTGGTGGAGAAAGGAGAAATTCTGGCACTGTGGGAGCTTTTGGGAGGACAGGAGAGGATCTGAGTCAATATTGACACATCTGACTTTCTTGAAGTGCATTTTAGCAACATCTGTCAAGCTTCCTTTAAAAATAACCCAGACATCTATGGCTTAACTGTGGATATTTTCATTGCTTACATCCCAACTTAAAGAATTAATATTTTAATTTCATGAACAAATCTACCATCTTACTAGATTCATCCACCTGCTCATGGAAGTGGAAACCCAGTAGACTTGAGTTTGTACTTGTATGCTTTGCCATCATAACTTTCTGGTTGTCATCTGAGCTTTACATAATCTATTCTGTTCAGGTTTTGTGCTGCACTGTATTCTATACAATTTCATCCCTGAAATTGTGCCCACCTCTATGATATGTGCTAGCACTGGGTTGTTAGACTGTTCTCACCATGGGATCTGAATGCCTCTTCACTGTAGTCTGTTTGGCTTCTTGTGTGCTGCACCCCATGCTGCGGTAGCAAGCTGCCTGGATATTACTATTCTGTGGTTCTTTGCACCTACCAAAGCATGTGAAGGCGTCTGGCATTGCTTTATTTTCAACTCAGCTGTTTAGCTACAAGAGTGTGTTATTTAAAAGAAAACAGCAATTTCACCTGAAAGTAAATGGCCAAGTGGAATTTTATTTAGTCCCAACAATAGAGGCCATTTGCTGTTGATGATTGCCGTCATGGCACGCTTTAAGTGAGAACAAACATCCTACCCCCTCCAATACACACAGGCCTTTTTTCCTAACAGATTTATTCATTAAGCATATGTTCAACGACTACAGCTATTACCACTTCTAAATAGAACAATTTTTTCATTGCTTTTCATAGATACAGTGCCACAGTGTTATGAAAAACCCATTAACGTTCCAGATTTAATTAACTAAAGTATTCTATTAAAACTCCTTTCTGCTCCAGCAGTTGTTTGACAATAGACAGATAACTACTGTATGTTGGATACTGACCTTCAAATGACAGTCCAGAGTTGTTGCTTTGCAAAGTCTTCAGCAGTTTCAATACTTTGTCTCCCCTATATGCATATTAAATAGATCTCTTACTTCTAAGACCAGAAATAGTAGGGGAGCAGGTTAGGCTGCAGGCCTTAGTCCCAGCTTCCTTGCACAGGCAGCATTCCTCCTGAAAAGGTAAAAGTTTCATCTGACCAATTTTTTCAGGCTTTCAGGAAGAGGGGTAGTGCTCTGAAAGGCACTAAGTGCCTTGCATTTTGTATGGCTTCTGTGGGAGACAGAGATAAATACAGAAAGCTTTTTGAGAATAGTTGTGTTTTCTTTTTTTTTTTTTTTTTTTTTTTTTTTTTTTTTTTTTTTTTGTTCATGCAGCAGCTCTCAAAATGGCCCTTTCTAGCACCCTGTGTGCTCACTGCTGCTGGCAGGTTCTGAATGTCCTTTGCCCAGGACATTGAAGAGCTTGTGATATTTTCCATAGGGGTAAATGCTTGTGCAACATCTATTAGGTGAAGCCTCTTTTTGTTCCTGAGGGTTGTTTTGCGTGCTAGTAAAGTGCTGTTCCTGTTGGATGTGTGGATGGATTCAGTGATGCTGTGTCCTTTCAGTTGGAAAGGCCATTTCAAGCTCTGTAGATGTGTGAGGATAGAGATGTTCGAATTATCCCCCAGAAGCAGAACTTATTTCCTTGATTCATCTTTTATCTTCTCTCTCCACTCAGCATATCTGCAGTAGATCACAGTGCCGGTACCTGGGTTGTGCATGAAGTCATAGCTCTTTCTTGGCATATCTTCCCAGCATAATTAATGTTATTGTCAGGACAAAGTGTACTGCATGTGGTTGTCACTGGAAGTTGAGGGGTGCAGGGAAAGAATGCTCTAGTAGAGTCTTCCCTTTGTTGAGGAAGACAGAGGTGGGGTGGGGTTGAAAGCGCTGCATTGGTCCTTAGAAGCTAAGGATGAGATTTAGAAGGTTACTCAGTGCAGATTTAACTTTTTCATGTTTAAGTCAAGCATGTACCTCAGTGTGAGAAGAGAATTGATATGAGGCATTCAGTATCTCCTGTTAATGCAGGAGAAGTGTTCTGGGTAGCACAGCAGCAGTGTAGCTGTGTGGATGAAGTTTTCCTTCCTTCCCACTGATGTGCTGTCACTCACGCTTTGTGAATAGTACACAATGTAAGGGTGCTTCAGCATGGAGACAGAGCAGTGTGGCAACTAGAAGTCCATAGGGATATGTTTGGTGTCTTTGTGGTGACCTGAATTACAAATCTTATTAAACCAGGAGCTCTTGAAAAGGAAGAAATGCTTTAATCAAGGTGTTTTTAAATAGCCTCCATTTGTGTTGCATTGATGAGGTGGTTAAATTTTCATCTTCAGAGATGCTGTGAGACCTTTTATACCTGTAGCAGTGGGAGGTTTTAAGCATGCCTCCTTGGTGGTTATGCCTCCCACAGATGCAGCACACCTGCCACCTGCTTCCACGTAACATCAGGTTACGTTTGAGGTATTGAAGAGCATTTCTGCGCCGTTTGCTGCAGTATGGAACAAAAATTCCTAGGCTAGCTGATACCAAGCTGGCCCTGGAGCTAGAAGCAGAAATGCTACACTGATGCAGGATCCAAAATGGTGTCTCCATAGAGGTTTGCTTACCTCCTAGCAGACCAGCTGATCAATGTTAGCTCCTGCTAAGGTAACTCAGCATGAGGCTGTGTGGTGTGAGGCAGTTACCTTGGATCAGATGGAGCTTTGGGATGCATGCATCCATGAGATGTTTGTTTCTTTGGATTGTTCTGTAGAGTGAGGCTCCTGCCTGCAGACAAGTGGTGCAAAATCCTCCCAGAATAATTGCAAAGCTTGTCATCAGTGTGTGCTTTTTTTGTCTCACCTTCTCCAACATAGATCCTTAACAACTTGTGCATGTCTGCTTATCTATCTAGACAAAACATTGCTCTGTGCATGTTCCCTCACTGGGAAGAGGATGAGAAGGCAAGCTGTTGTGTTTTTTTAATTCACTACTCAAGGCTGTGTAATCATGTTGATGAGCATAGTATAGGAACTCATGTAGGCAAGACACAAATAAACAAAGTGACATTTACCTTCTCCTGTGGGCACTGACCCCTTTTTGTGGTTACCTAGGGAGAAGAAGAGATTAATGAGACCACTATACTTACCACATGTTAACTCTCTAAGCATGTCCCTAACATGAAGGGGCTGCAGTTACAGAGGTAGCAGAGCACTAAACTGGAAGCAGTGATATTCAATTGTGCAGGCCAAAGCCTATAAACAGAGTAGCCCTGGGTGGAAATTGCACTCTAGGAGAGAGATAAAACTCAGTGTGGGCATCCTGTTTGTGGAGGTCCACACCCTTGATTTCTACCAGTGCTTGTTCTGGAGCCTAAGTTACCGTTTCGGAGTGATACCATTGCTTTCTGAGGAAGCCAAGCAGTGTAAGCACAGCCTTTTAAAATGCATGAAAGGAAGCAAAATGCTTATACTTGGGATAGTACCCTTGAGGCACGTATCAGGTTTGTGGCTGAAGATGATTGTTGAGACTGGTCTTGATATAATTTAATTTGCTCAGGAAAGAGAATGTCTTTGAAATAAATGTTGAATGTGATAGTGGCTTTCTGAAATGTTTTTGCTGAAGGCTCCAGGGCATAAGATTTTAGTCACTTAGTAAAGCAGTCTATCCCCAAATGAATGACATCAAAATGTTCACATTTGAACCTGGCAGGAAGCCAGCATATCACCCATCTGCTTCAAGCTGCAAACTCTCTCATTCACCAGAGCAGAAAGCGGATTTAATATCTACAGGACACCAGGCTAGTAAGGCGCTCGAGAAATTAGAAACACATCAGGATGCTCCAACCCTGCCTGATACTATGTTAGCATTGGAACTGCAGAAGTTACTAATTTATGAAAAGAAATTCAAGCAGTCCAAGTGTGCTAACACCATTTCAGATGATGGTAGTATGAATAGTAAATACTTTGCTTTGAAAAGCTCCTGAACTCCGAATGCTCTGGTTTCTTTTAGTTGTCAGATTCTCAAATTGCTCCAGGGAGGTTTAGCTTGGATGTTAAGAAAAAAATTCTTTATTGAAAGGGTGGTCAGGCACTGGAACAGGCTGCCCAGGGAGGCAGTTGAGTCACCGTCCCTGGAGGTGTTCCTAAAACGTGTAGACGTGGCACTTTGGGGCATGGTTTAGTGGCCACGGTGCTGTTAGGTTGATGGTTGGACTCGGTGATCTTGGAAGTCTTTTCCAACCAAATCAATTTTATGATTCACTCTTGTATTACAGAGGCCATCTAGATTAAAATTATTGCTGCTACTTTTGGATTGTTCAGGCCCCTTCAAGTCTATCCTGTAGTCAAAGGCTAAAGGCACAAATTTATGAATTGGGTTTGGGAGGGAGAGTTGGTTATCCTGTTCCAGAGAATTCAACCCTCCACATCCCTGCATTGGTGGTGTGCTGTTGACACTTCTCCTCGATTATGTTGTCTGTGTGAGGCTGATTTCATGAGCAAAGCCATAGCTCTTGAACTGTGGAACTAGAACTGCTTTGTGGCTTTCCATTTTCAATTTAAAGGGAATGTGGAGGTTGGGAATCATTTGGGACAACCAGCTCCACCAAAAGTCAGCTTGAAGTCTCTTTACAAAAGCTCAAGGCACCTCAAAAATTATCAGCAGGCACTTGAAACCTTTCACTGAAGAAAACAGCATAACAAAGAGATGTATTATTTAAAAAGAAAAAAATGCATCTAATTGTTAAGTGGTAATCAGACAGAATCTCTGTGTGGAGTTTAACAGGAAAGGAAGAAAGAATCTCATGCAAAACTAAAAGAACGTCTGAATAGAGCCCTGATTGAAAGATGGCAAATGTTAGTTGTGTGTGGGTGTGATAGCAGTGAATATTCAGTGTCTCTGCCCCTCGAGGGTCTGCATTCACTTATGAGCAGTAATTTGACACCACATTTCATATTAATTGTTTGGAGGCAAACACTGTCCTAGGGGTTCTAGCTGCCCTAGGAGATAGCACACCCCTTAACTTGACATGCTTCACCACAGAAAAGGACAGTGCTTAGCAATACATCTTATGCTTGAGACCTGTAAGCATGAGCAGAGACATTAAGCATAATCATCTTGTGTATTTGGTTTAGTAGTGGGAGTATGATTTATGTGTGGACAGGGGCATAACTAATCTTGCCTTGGAAATTAAGAGCAACTCCCCCATTATTAGTGGAGAATCAGGCTGCAGCAGATGGTACAGTAGCTCCCATATACTTCCCATATGAGTGCTTTATCTGACAGTCCCTTACAGCTTCTGATGGCTTCTAGTGGTTCATCTTTGCTGAACTGGGAGGCCTGTCTTTCTAGATCAGAGAGCCTGATGATTTTGTTTTCTTCTCCCTCCCAGGTAAGTGAAGCTTACCAGATTGAGAGCGGTGTCAGCCAAGTGCATTGTGAGCTGCTTTACCCTTGCAGCTGTATTTCATATGAATTACTATGGTAAGATGATCAAACAAGTTATTTTCTCTCTCATTAGATGGGCAGCCAGTAACATTATGTAGGACTTCTGGGAGGACTGCTGCCTTGAGCATCTGTTTTCTTCCAGGATGGAAGACTTTGATGGAAGCTCAAATGAAGTCTTCTGGTCTCACCCTTAAATGAAATAGTCTCTGGTAGCAGGCTGCATCCTGAACCCTGAAGAGGGCTTCAGGGATGACTTCATAGACCAGAGTCCTGTCTTGTAAAAGTGTGTTTTGCAAGTTCTTTGCCTGTCATTGATAAAATAGAACAGGAAGCTTGTAGGCATTTTTACATGACCTTTACTGTCCAGAAATCTAATTACAGAAAAAAATGCCAAGAGTAATCTGGATCCTCTGTAACTATGATAAACATGTACCCCACCACTGACTGCAGATTCCCTTTTCTACATGAGAGTTTGTTACATAGTAAGAGATGGCTCCTGTTATGCTTGGGGTTTATGGAAGCTGCAAGAAAACAGCTAAGATTTTTCTCTTCACCATCCTGAATGATGAAAGTTTGGTCTGGTGGACATTTCCACTGCAGCAAGTCAGTTGAAGATGCCCTTAGGAACTGGACTCTCTCCAGATGCTATTGGCACTTATCGTTGTGGCACTTCCCCATGGCTGTGAGTCAACTACTACACAGCACCTTGTTGGAGTGTTGGAAAAATCACAGCAGCCTCCAAGCCCATCTAAATCACAGAAAAGGGAAAAACCTCAAGGTCTCCTCTGTAGCCTGAAATGTGCAGCAAGCACACAACACCAGTGACTGACTGGGAATCAGATGAGGTTTGCAACTTGTTTGCTGGCCAGTCTCCTCTTGCTGAAGAGGAGAAAGTGGTGATTTTTCTTGCAGTTTGATATGTCTCTTCCCCATACCTCTGTAGCAGCTTGCAGGCTTGCTTTTGTACGTGACCCTGCAATATCATCATAATGGTCCTGGGTGAATGTGAACATTTTTTCTGACTTCACCTCTTTTTCTCTCCTCCCACCCATCCCAGATGAAGTGGCAGGTGGACTGAGTGGGAGCAGTGTGAAAATGAATGCAGAGAAAATGTGTGACTCAGCAGTTCAGCAGGGAGCTGCTGAGTAGAAAGGCAACTATTCTCCTCACACACTGGCATCAGGTTCTTGTTCTCTCAGAGATGAGAATAGGCCTTTTATGGGTGGAGCTGTGCGGCCCACCAGCAGGGAGAAAGGGCTGCTTATTCTTTTCAGCAGAACTGATTTCAAGTAGGGAGGGAACTTCCTTCTCCAAGTTTGTTAGTTGTTGCCAGTGAAGAGGAGAAGCCTTGCTCACTTACAGATTTTTTCTGTGTGACTTTCCTCCTTGCTTGCTTTTTCTCTTGATGCATCTTTCCATTTTGGTAATCCAAGTTTGCCTTAAGCAGCAGCCACACTCTACCAGCTGAGTATGAAAAGTGCAAGTGTCCAGTTCTCTTGGTGGCTGGGAGATGACAATTATTTTCCTCCCTGCCCTGTTGTTTCGAGAACTGCACTCAGAACCTTTGCCTTTCTGGGAACAATGCTGCTGGCTTTAAACAATGCAACTCATGGACAAACAAGTGCAAAGCAAAACTGGTGATATTTGTGGGTTGTCCTGTGTCACCCAAGAGTAAATTAACCTTTTTCATGTCAGAATAAATGACATAGGAGACTAACAAGAAGATTGCTGGTATATAGACGGGGTCTGTGTGAGGAGTTTTCCATCCCTCTGTAATGTATCAAAGATGTTACAGTTTCTTGGACCTCTCACTTGCATGAATGGTAGATCAGGATCATTCCTACTTAAAGCTCTGTTACACAGAGGAGGATGAAACCTGCAGTTATACTTTGCTGTTTTACAAAGAACCACTGATGTATCTAATGGCTTCCAGTTAGATACCAAGCTGATATTGGAATTGCTTTCATGCATTGCAGTGGTAAATGGTAAACTTTGTGGCATACGTGGATTAGTCTCCGAGTTGTTGCTAGTGTTTGAATTAGACTGTCTGGTATCTTCTGAAGTAGCTCTCTGTGTTGTTTTGCATTACAAATGCAAGTTCTACCAACCACAAGTTCTGGCAGCTAACACCTGGACTCTTTCCATAGTGAAATTGGAAATATTGAGGCAATTACATTGTTGTAAGTTGCTTCTATCTCCAGTCATGCAGGAGTAGACAGTTGTAGGATGCATTTGGGAATGTTTTTCTTTACACCTTTTAATCTATGCTTGTATGGACTGTCTGATCTCCTCCCAGTCAGTGTTTGATTCAGTCATTAGGGAAAGGTAAGTGTATCAAACTCTTGCAAACAGAATAGGTCAAGGATCAAGTAGAGGTAGTCAGCACCATATAATCACTGGTAAGGTCAGAAAAACAATTAAAACATGAAGGAGCCAGAGAGACGGTGATGCATTCTTGGGATTACAGCAAGTGTTGGAAGTAGCATTCCCAGCCTTCAGCACAGCCCTTCAGATCTTGAGTGTCATTTTTTACAGAACTTGCCAGATGAGTTATGAGTACAGAGACCATCAAGCAAAAATTAGAATGTCTTCTCAGCCAACACCTTTCTCCTAAAGCTCTTTTCTTTGATTAGCAGTCCTTTTACCCTTCAGCAGATGCTCTCTCTCCTTCATGTGCACCCCAAGACAGTTTTGGAGGTTTTTTCCAGCTTCAGTGTGTCCTGCCGTCATCATGACTTGCTTGTGGTCTTATGACCTGCAGATTTAACAAGGCCTCAACCAGATATGTGAATTATAATGGGGTATGTCCTGCAAAGCAATTGAGGTGCATCTGAAAATAAGCAATTGATTTGCAGACCAGTATCAGTTGTATACTTTCATTTAATCAATAGCAGAGCTCCCAAGTAGTGAGGCAGAAATCAGAGACAGTGATGTCAGTAGGCAGCTGTGTTTTGATACCTGAAGATGTAGAGGCTACACATGGATTTAAGACTCTGGTGTGAAGTGCTGGTGCTCTTGATGGATGGCATGTATTGCAATGCCCTCACACTATGGTCCCTTCCTATAGAATAAATTCTCCCCATGCACAGCCATCATTAAGATATAGACAGGTTCAGAGGGATGTGGATGTCCATACACATCAATGAAACGTGGCACAGTGCAGCTGAGTGTGGTGTTGACTGCTGCAGCTTGAGAGTTGTCAGAACAAGCGAGGTCCATGTTCCACTTCTGTTTTGTGTGCCTCGCAGGTAAGGTCTACAGAGTTTGGGGATTCCATCATGAATGAAGAAGCCACACCATTAGCAGTATTTGCATTTCCTAGTGAAAAGGCCCTACCACTCAATCCCCCAGAAGCCTAATTCCCACAGGCACAGTGCGATCTAAGTATAATTACTGTGTGAGCACCGTATTTTCATTGCTGCAGTACACCTTCTGCTATTAAAATCCTTTGGTAAGGAGCAAGTCTTTTTTTATCTCAAAGGCATTGTTAAATTCAATCCGCCAGTGGAGCTGTGTCAATACTATGAGCAATAGCACTGATGCACAAGAGAGGAGACAAGTTCCTTTTGAAGTGCTAACTTTGTTAGGAAATACAGTCAGGATGCCTGGTCCTGAGGGATTGGGGTTTTTTTGTTTATTTCCCTGAAGGCTCTGGCTATGAATCAGTTGAGTTACAGAGCTGCTGATGCTTTGCTCCCAGCAGCATTTGACTGGATCATAGCATGTTTGTTACTGCAAGGCATTGTTGACTTGTAACTATTATGCATTTCAGTGCATTTCAGTGTTTCAGTTAACTGCAGTACTCGAAGCAGGTGTTTTTCTGAGAGTGTATCTGGACATTGTTTCATTCTTCTGCCTTTCATATACCCACATAGGAAGTCAGAAAGAGAGGCACAGGGGTTTCAAAATGGGCACTGTCTGCTTATGGAAGTCTATTACCTTGTGAGAGGACAAAGATGTTTCCCTGCATAGGTTATCCCATAGCAAAGTATTGTGTCGTTTATTTTTGGTAGCTTGCACTGGTGGCTGTGTGTAAGAGAAGAATACAGGAGGAGTGGATCACTGGCTTGATCCAGAAAGTTCTTTTTTCTGAACAGCAAGCATGAGGTTAAGCTTATGGTGCTGTTTTGAAATGTCAGTTTGCTTTAACAAGCCATATGGCTGCTATAGATGTCAAAGACCTCTTAGTTCTTCTGCCAACGGTGGGTTTTTTCCCTAGCAAGCATAGTCCTGCGTCAAAGCAGAAGTACTTGTGGAACTTGAAGCCTAGTCTCCATGATGCAGGAATTCAGGAGGATATCATCTGGATGTTAGATTCCCTGACAGTCAAATTACTAGCTTAGTTCACTCCTGGATGTAGTCATCCTTGTCAGCTGTCTCAAGACCTTCACGCTGACCTTGACACAAGAAAACTTTAATGGTCCCTCTCATTATTACTTAATTTGTGCACTGAAAGAATCCATTAGGGCAGATAATACAGGAATATAGGATTGCAAAATGACATCTGAATGGTAATTGAGGCATTGTTTAAAGCTGACATAGTGAAATCAATACAGAGCCCTAGGATGGTGTCATTAAAACCTAATCTGTGATTTGGAGTAGCAAATTTTTGAGTGGATTTTGATCCAATCTTAAACTATACATTTGTATTTATGGTTTCAGACAGTTCCCCATTATTTTAGTTCTTACCCCCTGTTGTGTTCTACTGTATTAGTGAAAATATCTATTGATAAGAATATCAGTTTAGCAGAGCAGGAATTCTGGGCTCCTAGCTCTATAGGCCAGATTTCTACTTTAAGCAGTGAAAATAACTGAAAATAGCATCAGTCTATTTGCCTTCATATAGGGCAGTTGTAAGAAGTAGAATGAGATTCCTACTGCTGTACAGCTGTTGCTAGACAACACTGTGAGGTGGGCTTCTGGCCTGTGGAGAGGCACCAATCCCCATGGTTACAGGCACAGAGCAGTCCCCTAACTTTGACGTCTTTGATCCAGGTGTGTAGCTAAGTGGCTTTCACATTGTCATGTTAGAGTCAGGGTTGTGTTTCCAACCTATGCAGAAGTGACCTTGTAAAATCTTAGGCTGTTACAGATTTAAAACAAAGACTTCCCATTTATCTGCTGCATAAGGCAGCATAATGAGCTTTTGGTGAGTTAAAAAAACAGTCTTCTGAAATAGGAAATCTTACAAGTTCTAACAAATACCTGAAAGCTGAGCTAAGGTCTGTTTCAGTGAAGGGAGGGAGAGCAATGACTGAAGGAGAATAAACATCTCATGGTTTTGTCTTTTATAAATCAAGATGAATCCTTACAGTACCAATGGCCAGACCCTCAGAAGATACACAGATCCCATCTTTCATTTGCCTTATTAGAGCTGTGGCTAGTTTATGGATGCTTATCTCATTTAGAGTTACTATTGAGGGATATGTAATGAAATGTCTGATGAGAGGAACATGTAGACACCATGCAACAAACCATGGAAGGACCAACAGTGTGGCCTTTCCCTGGAGCACAGATGGCTGGCTTAGGCTTAAAGCTGTAGTGTTGTACACAGGGCAGCTTTGAGACTTTCCAAATGCAGGATGATGCAAACAAGTAGTACTTATATCAAATGGGTCTGATCTTCCACTCCTTTTAGCTTATAAATTAATTTGTTTGCTCAGGCTGTGTTCAAAATACTGTTGCTGAGGGACTAGCCGCTCCAGTGCATATTCCCACTGAATGGAATAGCATTACAACATTATTAAATAGCCCTTGAGTGTGAGTTAATCCAGGAAGTAAGTTATTAGAATAAAGTCTATGTTATTGGTGCCTTAGGACACTCAGTCAAAACCCAGAGACCCTGAGCACTGTTCTAACACCTAACGTGAAACAGTCTCTACCTTGGAAATTGGTCATCAAATTAGACAAAGCAGACACGTAAGGGGAAATAGAGAAACTGAGGCAGAGAGGGGCAAAAGGGGTTCTCTGCCACCGTGTAGCCAGGAAGTGTGGAAACTGCATAGATGGTTCCTTTTCAAAAGTCAAACCAAAAAGGTGCAGTGATGTAAATGAGAATTTAATAACAACAAAGCCCAGAATCTGCGCCTCCGGAAAGAAAAGGAAAATAATTTATCCACCCACGCTCACTCTTCTGACAAAGGCAGGTGAATACAGCTGCACGAACAGAGTGTGACGCTCGCAATCCTGAGCTGCACTTACTGATGCAGAACTGAGAGGAAACCATCGTCTCTAGGCAAACAATCGCCCTTGCAGCCTCCACTGAGGTTGCGTACTATTCATTCCCTGTGCATGTCATTTTCACGTGGAGGTCTTTCCAATCCAGCTGCTATGGAGTCAATGGATGAAACTGAAGGGCAGCAAGGACAGCTGAACAGGAAGGAGCAGTCCCTGAAAACCTCCCAGAAAACAGCACCGCTTGGTTGGGCGGCTCGGTGGAATGGATTCGTGCCTGGAGACAACATGTATCTGTTTGTCCTCTCACAGATACTGGTAAGGCAGCTCACCATCACACTGTTGAAATGCTGAGACCCTTCTTGGGAGCTTGGTTTGGGAGTTTCCTCCTCATCTGCTGCAGATGTATCAATGGGCATAGCTCTAGTCCTCTCATTTCCCTCACCTCTCCCAGCACTGCTTTGCGAACAGCCCCTGCCTCTGGATGTCCCAGACTCCTGTCCTGTTCCCTGCCCCTCTGGAAATGCCCCTTTTGCCAAATGACCCGTCTCCCAACAAATCCATTTTCTGTGGCTGATATGTATGGGGCTAAGTAACTGTCTTGTAAAAAAGTGGGTTGGGTGGTGTATCCTTTAAAGTTGTGGCATGTCCTTCATGGTCAGATATGAGGCTATACTTCGCCACCAGGGTGTTAAATATCACATCAGTGCTTTTGTAGTTTTGTGTTAGCTGTGGTGTGCGTGTGTGTGCTTCAAGTGATTCAGGTGAAACGTCTCAACGTGTCTCTTTTATGTATCTGTGTATAGGGATGCCTACATAAACACAGCTATTTGTTAAAGCTTTGCATAGAATGAGATAGGCCTTAAGAGTCTTTAAATTGCCAGTTTTCATCTAAAAGTAATATGCTGGAAGTCCAGATGTCAGAGGAAGCTGTTGCTCTTTCGATGTCCAGGCTGCTGTGGGCAGTCCTTTTGCTAGTGTAGATCAGTTTAAGCTTGCTTCACTGGTTAATGGTAGCCAACCTTTTAGCCTTTAGCTTTTTAATTCCTGTTGAGCTACAGCCTAGAAAATACCTGACTTCTTAAAGCAAAAATGATGATCAACATGAAATCAATGAGAACTAAATTAGTTAATTATGCAGTCTTGAAATGAAAATGAATGTTTGTATAATGAGATGCTCATTATGTATTTTCTGATTGATTGCACAGCTTCTCTGCATGATGCTGTGGTACAGCACTTACGGGACCATCCCAGCATCTCAGAATGCCTTTGACCTGCTGTCTTACTTGCTTACCCCATTTAAAAGGATTTTGTCAGATCAAGAGGAGGTAAGTCCCTGAACTCCTCTCTGGTTACACAGCTGGTGTCAGTAGCCTTGGGTGGTGCTTCTGATATTTCTCCTGATTAAAAGTATGATACACGTGTACTTCATATAGTGTGCATTATATTACTGCTGCATTGTTTGTGTGTCCTGAAGTGGTGACAAGAATTTTCTGAAAACAGATCCATATTTTGTCTTCAAGATACAGGGCTGGATTTTTGACTGTGATGCTAGATCAGCATAGCCAATTTTTTGTAATGTGCAAATGATTGCACATGGAACAAAGCAACAAAAATAAAAATCAGCCCTCTGAGGTTTAGCCCACAGTAAAGAGAAAGCTGGGACTTGATTTATAAGGGTGGATAGAAGCTTAAATTCTGGAAGAATGGATCAACTCACAGAAAGGGTGTAAATCACAAGATACTCAGTCACAAAATTCTGGTTTTTGTTGAGTGTTTAGAGCATATCTGTGTTCAGTAGAAGAATTTCAGGTGTACAGATTCAATTATATCTACAAAGCTACCCCAGTAAAATTGCTTAGCTTCTCACCATGACATAATGACACATATACCAGTATGATTCATCTGATAAATTGCTGGGGTAATTATACCCAGTGCAGATTTCTCTGGTGTGGACAGAACCTTAATTAAATGGTGAGCAACTGCCTTGGAGAAGGAAAAAAAAAATCAGGTGAAATGTATTTGCAATCAGAAAGGTTCAATTCACTGTGCTTAATATTTGTAGTAGAGGCTATGCAGTACAGATGGGAAATGTAACTCAGTGCTTTTTGTGGCTGCAATACAGTGGAGACTGTTTTCTGTGTTCTCTTAACAGTGTTTACAAGCTGCATGTCACCTCTTTTGTTTGTTTGAAAGAAGCACTCTTTTTTGGCCCTTTCTCAGTTGTAAAGATTTGCTATGCACAATCACAGCTTTTGTAAAGTGTTGCTAGTGTCCTACTTGCAGTGGGTCACTCATTAAGAAGTTATTCCTTACAGAAAATCCCCAATTTACAGAACTCAAAGTAAGTGCTCAGTGTGGAGGAAAGTGATTCCTAGAATGCACCACAAGAATACCCCAAGTATGACTGTGCAGATGCTCGTGCATATATTTGAGGATTGTTTATTATAGCATTATTTGCTGTGCACATTGATATTTGAAACCAGTAAAGGCAAAGACATCTTCTGACATTAAACTAAGCAAATGAAAGCTCTTAACTCCGGGTTTCTCCTTTATTGTGGATCAGAAACAGTAAAATTCTTTGCCCACTGAATCCCATTGAAATTGAATTTTGCACCTACTACTGAAAATAGGCTAAACTCTAAACTACTTAAGCATGGCTAAGACATCAGAATGAATTTCTGTGCCAGTGCTGTGAACAAACCCAATGGTATTTCAGTGTGTAGAAAACACAGAGAAGTCCTCTGTGGTGTACGGACCCTCAAACATGGGAACAGTACTAAACAGTACTAAAAGCCCTTTGCCGCAGTATAAAATTGTATTGACAATGAAACATTGGTCCAGGCTGCAAAACTGAATCACGGATCCAGATCTCAGTTTTGGCAATGAGTGATGCTAGGATCAGATTTCCCATTTGCCTTAACAGTGAAATCTGGGGTTTAGACCTTCTGAGATGCTAGAGCTTAGAGGCAGTTTACATTTTGGTCTTCTCCAAAATCTAGTGTTTTTTCCTGCTGGTGGTGGTGGCTTTTCCACAGACAAGAGTGTGGCCTGACTAAGGCTGCATGGGCAATCCAAGAATGCACCCAGAGTTTGCCAAGAGGCTATGCTGTACCTCTGAATGCTTTATTTAGTTGTCAATTCTGTTGTTTGACAGGACCTGACTAGAATTGGGAGCATTGTGGTATCGTACATCCTGCTGTCTTTAGCCTCTCTAGGACTGTTATTTGTAGGATCTCTGGTAAGTTACAATAGTGTGCAAGCTATATTCATCCCCTTTTTCCATGAGTTTCATTAAGATATTTAATTTATCCAAAGTTCTTGATTGTTATGCCTAATTTGATTGTAAAGTAACATGTTTGGGGCTAGTTCTAGATCTGGTTGCATGAGGTAAAGGACCATGGCTACATTTATCCTTAATCAATTTTCTTGATGAGTTGGGGAGCACACTGATGGGTTCTATTCTTCAGATCTGCAGATGGAAACTCTTTTCACTTAAATAGAGGGGATGTGGTCTGGTAACAGTACCATTTAATAGTGTTGCTTTGTGAATTGCCTGCAGAACATCCATTGATTTAAGTGGCAGAGCTATTGCAGAGCACCAGTGTACATATGAATGTAATGCCCTTGTAGATGTAGGCCAAGACCCCAGCTGCAGAAAAAGATCAGTGGCATGATTACAATTAATGAAGCTAGCTGTCAGTTGTTTGGGAGCAGGAGTGTATTGCACCAAATTGTGTGGTAGATGGAGACTTCTTTCATTTCAGGGAGTTATTGATTGAAACTGGCCCTGTATACCTCTGTATTCCTGTTAGAGTAGGAATGGAGTTACTGAGCATGCAGGTAGAACATCCTCTCCTGTCCTTGCACCAGTGTGCGTTCAGGTAGCTCAAGAAGCTGAAGCTGTACTGTGTATCTACTGTTTGGGTGATGCACAGTACAATGAGATATATCAGAGAACCTCAAGACTGTTGGTGGGAAGGGACCTTTAGAGAATACTGATCTGACATCCTGCCAGCACTCAGAAAGGTCAGCTGTGCCTTTTTCTGCAGAGGTTTTGATAATCTCTAGGGAAGGAGATTCTCTCTGGTACCTGTGCCATGACATCATGACACTCGTGGGGGATGATTTTTGTCCTAATGTCTCATCTGAATTTCCAAAGCTGAACGTCCAAGCCATGACTAAGAAGAGTCTGGCTGCATCATCTCTGTGAGCTAGCTGTCCTTGAAGTAGTTATGGGCTGCTGTTAGATCACCCCAGCCTCTTTTTCTCCAGACTGAACAAGCCCAATTCCCTTCACCTTTTCCAAAGTGCTCCAGACCCCTGACATCCTTCATAGTACTCTACTTGGTCCCCTCCAGTTTGTCCACATCTGTTTTAAACTGAAGGGCCTAGAACTGCACAGGATATTTCAAGGGCAGCTGCATCAGTGTCAAGGAGAGGGGCATACCTCCTTTGATGGCCTCAACTCCCCGTTAAGGGTGTGGAGGAGGTGTGCGGTATTATATACCGTGGGTAAGTTCACGCAAAGGCAGCACAATGGCAACATCTTCTGGTTTGTGTCAGGTGAATGTAATTTGAACAGGCAAAGCATTCACACGGCAAAGCATTTGGCATTGGTGCCTCCATTATTGGAACCACTGATGCAGGCAAGGAAGTTAGCTGGCTGTATGCAATTTTCTGCCTCTTTTTTTTTTTTTTTTTTTTTTTTTTTTTTTTTTTTTTTTTTATAATGTGGCTGTTTCTTATCCAAATAAATTTTGTCTTCCAAAAAATAAGCATCTGGTGACTCTGTAAGTGCACGTAGTACAGAACGGAAATGAGACTTCCGGGAATTGTGCTGGACTTTGAATTCCAGTTCATTTTGTAGCAAAACATGTAGAGCTGGAAATTGGAATATCAGGAGTGTGATTTTTCTGCATCTCCACCCTGTTTCTTGGTAGATGGAAACATTTTTGTTGTTGACCCATTCCAGCTTATTCCTGTATTGGGATATCTGCTCTGTGTAATACACGTAGAGCAGACCTCAGCTAAAGTCTGAAGCGCTTTTCTGAGAATACCCAGGTACCAGAGTTGATTGGGAACTTAGCAATGCCAGTGAAGATAAAAGGCTGGATAGAGTGCTTGAGGATTGCATTAGTGATGCTGTCTATTCTCTGTCTGATATAATCACAGTATCGCCAAGGTTGGAAGAGACCTCAAAGATCATCTAGTCCAACCTGTCACCACAGACCTCATGACTAGAACATGGCACCAAATAACGGTGTGTTAAGACCCAGGAAGCTGCCAAGAGCCAACACTGAGCTGTCTAGACCTCCTGAACAGTTTTTCAGAGCTGACTAATTTTTCCATGATTTAGTTTAACCCCACCACTTTGAAGTATAACTTAATTTCTTCCAGTATCTTGGGCAGCTCCTTATGTACCACACACATCTTTCAGCCTAAAGAAAAACTGCTTTATTTCTGGGGTGAACTTTTTGTTCCTTTGGACTTAGTGTTAATCACTAGTAAAAGGGGTCCCATGTCACCATACCAGCTCTACAAATGTAAGATGTAATTGGTACTCAGACCTTGCACTTGGCCCTCAGCCACAAGTGTTGATTTTAGTAACAACAGCACACCCTCCAGCAGGACAGAATTACTGAGCAGTACGCTGTGAGTAGCTCAGCTATTGCAGTCTTACACTGTATGAAAGAACCATAGCAAGTGCTGTGGGAATGCCAAACTCCAGAAGTCATCTTGGGCACTGAAAATATAATCAGGCCTTCAAGCTTCTTGCTTGTCATTCAGTAGGCCAAGCATGTAGGACTGGCTTAGTTCAGACTTGGCCTTAAGTTTGTGTAAAATTGTGTAATCAGGTTCCTGTGTTTGCTTTTGTAATTGCTGTGTAGTTTGATAAACTGGGGGGGGGGAATATTGTTTGAAGCAACTGTCAAATGAACACTGCTGCTTTGTGAGAATAACATTTGCTAAAGCTGACTATGAACAGAAATTAAAACTTGCTTCATTTCGTTTCATTCTTTAGGCTCAGGGAAATGAGAGCACATGAAGATACACAGGCACAAGAAAATTGTTGTTTAAAGTCCTATACAAGCTAATTTGCTTTAGGAAGAGAAATTTGACCTTTTCTAATAGCATGTTTTCTAAACTAAATTGCTCTCTGGAGGCCATTTAAGAAAAGGAGCGAAGAGGATTTACATGGGAAAATAAGACCTGTTGGCCTTAGTCTCAAAAGGGCTCCTGACAGTGCGGTGTAGTTTGTATAGCATTTAGCCTTAGTGGTACTGCTCCTAGTTCAGTGTAATATGGATGAAGTTGGCCTAGGGTTCCAAATCCTGGAATTCGGGAATGGTCTTGAAATTTTGAACTGAGGCCCATGTGGAGGATGAAAAAGTCCACTGATACAACCTCCCAGTCATCTAGTCTGCCACAGCATCCATGCAAACCAATTTGATCCTGTAGTTTTTTAGATTCATGCTAGTTCAAACTTTAGTATTACATTTATGTCCTAGAACTTCAAGGTTTATTATTGCATGTCTATACCACGTTTAAATCAGATTATTAGCTTATAAAGCAGTCTTTGCCACTGGCCAAAAGATTATATAGGCATTTTGAGCCTCAAAATCAAGGCCTCTTTTTAAAGGTGATTGATTTATCCATGAATTCAGGGTAGAGTGCCCGATTACCAAAGATGTGCAGTTCAGGAAAATGTATTTAGCTTTCCTAACCTATGTATATCTAAATTTTAGTTGGAAACCCATTTTAAGTGAGGAGAGGTGTGATTGCAGAATAATGTAGTACATTTTTTTTGTTTTGTAAGCGAGCCTAGGGAAGGGTAAGAAACTGAACAAAAGGACAGTGATATCACATTGGCTTGCATATGATGGTCACAAGCACATTCCTTTTCCAGTGTTTCCCTGAGTTAAGCCTTGCCAGCTCTGTGGAAACCTCTGTGGCTGAAAGCAGGTTTGAATGGGTAGATGTGAATCCTTGTAACATGCACCACAAAGCTGCTCCAGCATGGAACATTCCTGTCCCCTTCAGTACTCTCTAATTCTAACACGTTGTAGTGGGCTGGGATGCTGCCCCGGAGACCCATCCTCTAGGCTGTGTGCAAGAGCTGCAACCAGCAGAAAGCTTGTTTAAAATGTTTGTTTCCTCCAGTTTTGGCATCTACTCAGAGCCCCTCCAGACCCCCCTTTCCACTGCAAGAGGACAGGCGCCAGTCTGTGAGCCGACAGCCCTCATTCACATACTCAGAGTGGACAGAGGATAAAACTGAGGATGACTTCCTAGATTTGGATCCCGTGCCGGAGACTCCGGTTTTTGACTGCGTAATGGACATTAAAGCGGCGGAGACAGACCCAGCGACTCTGACGGTTAAATCTGTGGGCTTGCAAGAAAGGTAGGGCAGATGTGCCTAACAGAGGAAAGTCTGGTCCCAGGTTTGGGGGACTGAGGAGTTCTGTGCCTGGCAGGAAGATTTGTTGCCTTCATGAATACTACTTTAAAATGTGGTTTAAAGCCAAGCACCTGCTTTATTTCCTGTCTCGGTTTTGGTCCACTCATAATGTTAGCCAAAACCCTGTGGTTTCTAGATAGCTGTCAACAAGTGTCACTCAAAAGCATAATTTCTTTCCTTTGAAATACGCATTTGTGTTTGATTAGTCCCTTCTCATTCTCAAGAAGGCAATTTCTTTGTATATATTCCACTATAGGGCAGTGAAAGGTTTTACCTCCAAAAAGAGGTGAATCAACTCTCTTTTTCCCTGTCACTCATGCTGCAGGATTAGTCCTTTCTCCAAAAGCAAACCATAGGACAAGTGATAATCTGCAGTATTTCTCATAGAAATGGGTTAGTCCTGAACTGAATTAATTCATTTGACATTAACCCAGTAATGAAACTTTGGATGAGCTGTGTTCACTGCTTTAACCATCAGGACAACAGCTACTCAGATTCACAGCTGGGAAATGGTGGTTTAAGATAAAAGGAAGACCTTTTCCTGGTTTATGTTCTTTCTTTTGTCTTAGTTAAATAGAACAAAGATCCTATGAAGAGATCTGCAAAGGTGGTAAATAAGAATGGGGTTACAGAAGGGCTCAACATAGCAAATTACCACCTCTTTTTGCTTCTATGTTTTCAAGCTCAATTGGAATGCTAGCCCTTGTTAATTCTTGTCTAAAACCTGAATCAAAGGGCAGAACTTAAATTTCAGGAAGTGTGATGCCTAATTTCCAAACCTCCACACGACACAATAAAAGGCAATGTTACAGAAGAGGCTTTTGATTTGCACTCTGTGCGATGTTTTTTCTCCCTTTATTCTTGGTTACAACATTTGTCCTAAAATATCCTACCTTTTATTGTGGTGTTCTACTTTAAATGTGAGATTGCAATAACCTCTGGGGCTTGTCCCTGAACCTGCTGCTGTCGGTGAGTTTTGCTGTTGCTTTTCATCATGGGCAAGATTGGGCTTGAAATGTATCAATTGTTTGTGCTTTTCACCATTCCTGAGTTCATTCTGTCTCTCTTGGGTTTAAAATGCTGACATTTCTTATCAAGTGACCACTAGCCTGCAGGGAAAATACTCACTGTTTCAAGATAATTGGGGATTTTCAACAACTGGTTCAACTAATGAATTACAGTTAAAAAGAGCTGTCAGAGATATAGGGCTGGGAAAAGAAATGCAGTTGCTTGAAATTCTCACACTCAGTAGAACCTGTACACTTAAGATGTAAAGCAAACTTATTTTCAATGTATGTGTGTGCTTGAGAAGCCAAATGTCAGAGCACCACTCAAATCTGAAATAACATTTCATTTACATCAAGCACTGGTCACTCTTCTGTAGTTTGATGTAGTGTTGAGTTCTCTACCCTCTTTTGCATCCATTCTGCTTCTTCATTTTACTTCCTTCTAATTCTTTAGCCACCCATGCTATTAGAAGAGTAGTCACTAGCTAAATTCGAATGGCACTGAATCTTACTCTCAAGACTAAAGAATCTCATTTCCTCATCTGATGAACTATTACTATCTTTATCTATGTAGCCTCTTCTACCTTAGTAGAACCAAAAGTATTTGCTATCAAATCCAACTGTTTCTGGGCAGGAATGTGGTAGCTGTGTCACAGCACACAGGAGAGTAGGAAAGGTGTCACTAGAGATTCGTTGTCTACCACTGCTGGCCATGTTTCATCCAAAGTCATTTCCCCGTGACTGTGAATCATAGCAGGAGGCTGGCTGCACATTCTTCCGGAAAAACTCCTGAATTCAGAAAAGGGCTGTGATCCAAGTAACAACTTCTACTGCCATCTCTATGAGCTGGTCAGGCCTGCATGTTTATGTGGATTTCACCAGCTCCTGCTAACACCTTCTAACTAGATTTTGCCAGTCAAAAATAATCTAAAAATGTTTACTTGATGGAGTCACAGAACAATACACCTAGTTGTGTACTCACTTCTTGTGTGAGTTTATTATTTTGTTAAGAATGCTTAGACAAAAATCCATCAGATCTATTTATGATATGCAAGACTGACCAAAGCTCAGAAATGCTTTAAAACTTCTGTCACTGGGATTACGTCTATTGCCAACAGCAATGGGTCAGTCTCTTCTGTTGCAAGCAAACCTCAATTGCTCTGTTTTGCAGGAGAGGTTCAAATGTTTCCCTCACACTTGATATGTGTACCCCAGGCTGTTCTGAGCAAGGTTTTGGCTATGTCATGTCACCACGGGAACAGTCAGCCCGAGAATACCTCCAGACAGCATCAAGCATTCTCACTGAAGAGGAACTGCACAAGAAAGCACTGGATCCTTTCATACTCCAGGCTGAGTTCTTTGTGAGTATCTGACCTCTCTTTCTAGGAACATCAGAAACATGGGGTGCTGTCTCCCTTCTATGAACCTTGGCATTATTTTATATATCTTATTTTATATCTATCCTTAGTGCATGCAAACTCTACCTCTATTAGTGAAGCGTTTAATGCAGTTCCTAATTCATTATCCCTGGAAATGATCATGTCTGAAAGTTTTCAGTGATGTCACTTAAAAGCAGAAGAGGTGGTTCTGGCAACAAAGAGCTTTGTTTTCACAAGGTTCTTTTCTTAGGCATGCTACTTTTTAACTAAAAAAAACCCAAAGTCTTTCACTCTGGAGTACAGAAGAAAAGCCAAGCTTGCCATAGGCATAACTCCATGAAATGTCTGGAGTTGCCCTAGGAATGATATTAGTCCAAGTGTATGCTCTTTGCTGTTGAATGCTTGACAGGGAACTTCTTTCCAAACCTCAATTTCCTCCAGTTAGCCAAAGCACAGGAGAGCTGCATCACTCAGCAGGAGCCATAGAAAGTATGTCTTACTGGGATTTTTTTCTGCTCAAAACCTCTTTGCTAGTTGCAAGCTGCTCTAGCAGTTGCTTTTACGGTTCTGAAGTGTTTCGTTGGTTTACTGTATCCACTGTTGCTTTGGGATAAAGAATTCTTCACTTCATCAGAAAAAGGACTTCCACACACATGAAGCAAGAAGTTGAGTAATGGATTTCTAAGTAGCAATGAAACTAATGTTAGAATTAGGGGGAAAAATAGGCTACATTTCTCAGAGAGATTTGTGAATTAGTTTTCCTGGTGTCCAGAAAATCATTCATCAGCCAAATTATCCCAAGCCATTTTCATTCTTTAATGAAAAAGCAGAGAGGAAAATGCTGCATAATCAAAGGGTCATTTCTCTAATTACAAATTAAGGATCTAGGTTGGGGTTTTTATGAAACAGTTATCACCAGGTAGCTCTGCATCATCTGTTTTCAGTCTGTCTAACCTAGTTGGCTTTCAAAGTGCAGACCCATAGTGAAGCAAGCAGCTGTGTTTCATTTTGGAAGAAAAGTCAGAGGGGATGTCACCTGCAGGGCTATGACTGAAATTCTTGCAAGATTTGGAGTTTTTTGTCAGACAGAGGTTCTGTTGACTTCAAGAACTCACTTGAGCAGTGAATGACTAACTCCCAATGAATCAGACCATGAAGCTTGACTCAAGAGTTTTGGTTGACTAAATACCAAGTAACAATTGGGGAAGTCATGCAGGTTTTGTTCCCATACAGTTTCCCAAATGGATAGGAAATCACTTCAACAGAATGTTTTTATCATAGAATGGTTTGGGTTGGAAGGGACCTCCAAAGGTGATCTTGTCATGAATTTTCTCTGGTTAAGCCCATCAGTGTGCTCAGTGCTTTATACGAGACAGAATGCAGATAGTCTTCTAAAGCTGTAGAACGTAACATAGTCCATAGCTCCTCTGCTCATCTCAATTTCTTCCCAGAGTAAGGCTTGTCTATTCAATCTTGACTCCTTTTACCCTATGTCCAGTATTGGTGTCTCAAATCCAGTGTGCAGCATTTGGGGTGACCAGCTCCACTCCCAGGTTCTCATGAGCCCTTTCTCTGCTGAGTCTGTTTAATACATCCCATTTCAGCACAGGCCTACTGACACCCGTTGGTCGGAGGTTCCTGTTTGTTCCTTCCTGGTGTTGTCCACTAATTTAGAGCAATTTAGTAGTGAAGAATAAGAAGCTCTTCCATCTTTGTGTGTTCTTTGGGTCAGCCATGTAGCAAGCAGGTAATCTCTAAATACCCCTTCACTGTCCTGACCCATGGAGCTTGGAAGTGTGGTGAGCGAAGTGTGATGCTCCCCAGCTCTGCAGAGTTAGGTCAGTACGCCAACCTGCCAGAAAGTGTGTCATCATTTGTTGCTGATGAGAGTCACTAGCAAATTATTTCCTTCCCTCAGAGGAAGAAGTAGTGTGAGTCAGAAAGGATGGTGTCTGAGGTCCATTGCTTTTGGAGCAGAGGATCTTTCGTACCACCTTTTGCTTAGTTCTGTGCCTACACTTGCAATTCAGTTCTAATAATATGAGGAGTCAACATAATGCCACTGCGTGTGTTCCTCAATGAATTAGTCACTATGAGCTTTTTGGTATAAAGGATTTCAGAAAAGAAAGCCAATGACAGTAAAAGGAAACATCAATCATATTTCAGTGGTAAATTGCTAGAAGTACTGTACCATATGTCTCAGTTGACTTCATCACTTTGCCTCCTTCACAGGTAGGACGTAATGGATTTGGGGTTTTTATTCCTTTTGTGAATCTAATAACGCTACCTACTGTGTTTTGTGGTTTTGTTTTGTTCTGGTTTTGTTTGTTTGTTTTTTAAACAGGAAATTCCAATGAACTTTGTTGATCCCAAGGAATATGATATTCCAGGCTTAGTACGTAAGAATCGCTACAAAACAATTCTCCCAAGTAAGTCTCTGTTTTTTAAGTCACCAAGGCTCACGTGCTGGAGGGCTTTGCCCTTCCCTTTTCAAAATGCATGAAGTGAGCTGTCAGCACAATGTATTGTCCCAAGGCTGTATATATGAAGCAGCAACATGATTTCAAAATGTAAACTGAATTCCAGAAGAGGTACAGAGCACGAGGAGCCTCAAATTCACAGCAGCACTTAGGGTTTTAAGTCATTAGAATTGCAACGTTCGGTGCTGCCTAAAAATTCTACACAAGAACTTGGTGGTGGTTATTGAGATGTTACTTAGGGGTCTCTTTGATCAAACTCCTTTAGAAAGACTAAATTCTAGAAATGTTTTTTTCCTGACCCATTTTTTTTCTGAGAATTATGCCTCAGATGTAAACTGAGAAGAGTCAGAATTGTCCTGATGGCATAGGTGATGCAGAAGATCAAAATCTTTTTGCTACCCTATTTTTGTTTGTTGCCAGGAGTAAGACTTGAGAAACATTTTGGTACAGGTTTTTAGAAGTGTCAGCAGTCTCCCCTCTGTCTTTCTTAAAGTCACTTTGAAAATTATACAATTAGATTCATGCCTCTGTTTTTTTCCTCTAAGCCACTGTTGGAAGATGCCATTGCTACTAACCAGTAGGTCTGTTTGGAAGGCCCAAAAGGTTCAGTGTCAGGCTAGCAAAGATAAGTGCAGAAAAGTCAGCCGTGTCCTCAGCTATACCTGTCATTTCAGTCAGGGAACCTGGACTGCAAATAGTTCCAGATAAACAGTTTCTACCCTATCATGTTTCTAAGGGTTAACAAGCTTGTCCCAAGCTCATTGTGATCTGGATGCTTTTTTTCTGAATGAATTCCAAAACTAGTGACCTCTGTACAGCTTTGTTCCTGGCTTAGACCAAACGATGGCTTCCGGAGGGAAGAGGGCTGATGCTTCACTTTTTTATCCAGCTGTCTCCCATTTCAAAGAGCTTGGTGCTAGCAAAGAGAGCTAAACATCCCCTTTGTTCTTTAGAGCCAAGTATCCCAGTATACTGTCCATGCACAAAGTGGGAGAGGAAACTGAAGGCAAGATGAGGGAGATTTCAGGGCTTTTCAGGATTTGACCTTCTACTGCTTTGAGTGTCTAGCATTCCTCCAAGTTGTAGCTGCAGGAAGCAGTCGTGGCAGGAACTACTGAACAATTGCAGTACAGCAAACTGAGACAACTGATTGTCATAGGGAACAGCAAATGCTTGATTACCAAACTAGAATCAAACCCAGATTCTGAATTTAAAAAGTAACTAACATTCCCTTAGCAGCTGATTCTCCAGGAGCAATCTGGGCAGTTACCATTAAAAGGTAAGCAGTCACTTAATATACTGATCAGTTACTTGCAGCCCCAGAGTTGATTGTAGTAAGAGACATGATACTAGTGTGTAATTAATCTCATGCACATTGCTTTTGCAGTGAACTGTTTTTTGCAGATTCTCAAATTTTGCCTTTGGTAGTAAAATGGCTTAGAATTTAGCTTTCTTGATGGCAGAAGGCTGTTTTGGGTAAAATACCAAGCTAAAGAGGTTGATCTGGCGATTTCATAGCTATGAATTGGTTTGCAGACAGCCCTCTTCTGGGGATGTCCTATGGCATTTCCTGGAAAACTGTAACTTTGTGCTAAGCTGTTTGGAAGCACTTTTTGAATAGGTAGAAAATTATGTTCTTGTTACAGCATTCCAGAGTGACAAGAACTTATTGTGCATGTTGTGTAAGAATTTTAGTGAAACCTTTTCACAGGAGTGATGTCTGGACAGACTTTTTCAATTTCTACCTAGCCTTATTACTTTTGCACCACTTGAAATTACACAGAACATTTCAGTCTAGTTCAGCAAGTTTCTCTAAAGTGTCAGATATAGTATCCATACAAAATGGTCATCAAAGAGGCTGGGGGGAAAGTTAGCATATCATTTGCTTTGTTAGAGAAACAGACTACTACTGCTTTTTAAAAGGTGTGTTGTCATCTTAAATGTGGCCTTTGTTCCTCCTTTTGTCCTGGGAGAAGTTTTCCTTTAGAGTAGGATTTGCTTCTGCTCAAAAGCCACTCTGAAATTTTAAATACATAGTAAAAACTTCTATGTTAAAGTCCTGTTATGTTGTGGAGTTTTTTAAGAGGAGTTATTCCTGTTTACATATTTCTAAGATATGTGTTTCAGCTTCAGCTACACTTTCTGCAACACAATGCATGTTCTTGCATTAACTGTAACACTGCGTTCATAGGCCTCTTAAGCCACACAAGGCTGAAACTGTTCACTAACAAACCACCTTAACAAATGTAAATACTACATCAAGAGCCAAGTATTAGAGTTTAAAAGCATATTCTGAATGATTTTTAATGTTTGTGGCTATGGCAATAAAAAACTCCACAGTGAGAAATAACCCTAATTCTAGCACAGCTGAAGAATACTGAAAGGATCCAGTGCTTAAAAAGTCTGTGCCACATGCTGATAGAATTCATCAGCTCTGTTTGATTTCTCCCTGACGACCCCTCCATGAGCTGGACAACAGTGTTAGTGCTATTTTTAGTGCAAGAGAACATGTAATTGTTGCTCTAAATTAAGCAGATTCCATGGATGACTGGGATGACTGCATAAAATGCAGGTAAAGGGACTTCATGCAAGGGGTTTAGCTCCCCAGTCCAGTGACATTTGAGTAAACATCTGACACAACTAATGTCACCTTCTTGATGGTGTGCCATGTTGCGGGCTACCAGAATTACTGATTAAAAAGCAGACTTAAGGTCTTGTCTCACCATCTCCCCAGCACTAGAGATGTGAGTCAAAGCTGAGCAAGAGGGAAGTATATTAGCAACTCACTGAGTGTAGTACTTCTGTGCTACGATCCAGTAGCTTTGTTAACATCTTTTGCTTTGTGCCTCGTGATTACATTGTCACATGATAGATAGCATGAATCCATTCTGGGGATAGTGTTTGATGCTGAGCCTTTGGTACTGTAGAAATGATTGTCTGCTTAGTCCTTTGTGCTTTACCCAGTATCACACCAGTTTTGCACTTCTGAAATTTTGCTCAGGTTTCTAAGCAGGCTGAATTTCTAATTTATTTTTTTTTTATTAAGAAGTCCCCTGTGGTGAACTTGCTGTTCACTAGGGCTTCTGTCAGGGGGATATTTCTTGTCAGGGGTAACAAACTATGTAGTACTGGTGAAAGTGGATGAACGTGGGCCTGTGTCAGCTGGCATAAAAAGCAGTGGAACAGCTCCCACTGACTCCAGTGGGAACTGGACTAACTTCTCAGGTAGAATAATGTTATAATTTGTCATGTTATTAAATAATGCTTCATAAACAGCCCTAAGTAGAGAGACTCTCAAGTACTCAAGAAACTTATGCAAAGTTCAAGAGACCGCTTTTGTTCTTTAATTTCTCTTTAACCACTGTAATCATCAATAGCGCATCCTGGAGTTCAATTCCTTGCCAAAGTAGCAAAAGAGTTATTGTCATGCCTGTGTGCAGTGGTTTGGGAGAAAAGCTGTTTGCTGTCATTTCACAAACAATATTCTAATGTCTTGCAAGACAGAATGAATCTTTTGACCTAAACAAATTAAGAAATAGTTCCCTGGAGCAGGAAACTGCTTTTCCAGAGTCACTCTGGGACACTGACTCTGCAACTGGAAAGACTAAGCAGACTTCAGAGAATAGGTAAAACTATCAGGAAAAGTCAAATTACCCAAATCATCCTTTCCTTTTTTTTTTTATGATAACATTTAAACATGGGAACTCTCAAAGGCCACTCACATCTGTTGTGATTGTCATGAATACATGTAAATGTGTCACTGTAAAAATTAATCTTGTGTCTCTCTGTCCTCTGAGCAACTGATAAGCTATTACTTATCTCTTTACACTTTGTAGATCCTCACAGCAGAGTGTGCCTTACCTCAGCTGATCAGGATGACCCCCTCAGCTCTTACATCAATGCTAACTACATCAGGGTGAGAGCTCAGCAGCCCAATGTATCTGTCCAGCTTCTATCAGCCACTGTTCATGTAAACAGAATTGCAGTATCCACTGGCTTTTAAAGGCATCTTCTCTCCTGCTCACATGAACTGAAAACCAGATCTGGAAGTGCAAATGTACAGGTTCAGACCAGGCAAAAAGACACTTCTGCACTTCCTGACGCAAACTGCTTGTCAGCTGGTCTGACCAGGGCACTGGGTCACAAGCCTGAATAAGGCTCTTGACCTAGCCAGCATCACCTCAAGACTGTTGAAGACTCATTGCTGGTGTTACAATGTGAGTCCATATGGTGCCTTGGCTCCGTGTACACATGTGCAGGAGAGAGACGGAGGAACTGATGCACCATTCCAACCAGTGGTAGCGATCTGTTTTAAAGACTGAGCCTTCAAGGCTGTGGTGGCCATCCCTGTTAAAATTGATTTCTTCTTGTTTTGTTGGCAGGGCTACGGAGGAGAGGAAAAGGTTTATATTGCTACTCAGGGACCGATAGTCAATACCGTCAGTGATTTCTGGAGGATGGTGTGGCAGGAGCGTTCCCCCATCATTGTCATGATTACCAATATAGAAGAGATGAATGAGGTAAAGATGTTACACATAGTCTGTGTTTTTATTTCTTCTCTAGCAGATATTTTCAGCATGGATGCTAAGCCAGAGCACAGTATTTCAGTGGCCTGAACAATCGAGCCAGCATTAAATTCTTCAGGCTCAGAGAACATGAGGGCTTCTCTTTCACTTAGTTCAGTCTTGTTTTATTGTCTGACTTAGCTGGTTTTGCCATCTTTCTTTTCCCAGGTGACCTGAAACCTCTCCAAATCCATCTCTGTTTGCAGTTCTTTCAAGTTCTCTTTAAAGGAATCAAACCCAACAGCATCCTGTAACTACAAAGGCTGAATATCTTTAATTGACAGAGTTGGTGCTGCTAGATCTTGTATTTATTGTAATTCACTCTCTCTATCTGCATTTCACTGAGGCTGTTCCAGGCTGGTAAAAGATGCTAGTTACAATAATTAACAACTAGAGCTGACTTGGATATGGAGAACCTTTTCCTGAATTCATCTAGGAGATGCTTTTGAAATATTGAAATTAAGATGGTGAAATATTCTGTTCACCACCTACTTCCAGAAAGTAAACTGTCATGGTGTTTCTGTTAATCTATCTGCCATGATTTTTTGTTTGCAGTTTAAAATACTGCTGTGCTCCAGCTGTCCATTACAAACCTGCTGAAATCTTTACCCCATAGCAGTGTTACAAGAACCGTGTGCCTGGGCCTCTGTTCACAAACAGGTAGTTGAGCTTACACCTGCCTTTATTGGCAGTAAGATGCACAAAAGTGGTCTGCGCACGTGCTGGGCTCTGCATCCCACCTTACCCCTGGCAGCAAGGTGTAGTGAAGAGTTCCAAATGATGTTTCTTAAGCTGCAACAGCTATCACAGGCAGCTGACTGGGCACACACTGTCAAGGCACTGCTGATGCAAAATCCAGGATGTTGCTGATCTAAAAGTTTTGTTTGCACTAACATTTTAACCTCACATCTGCCTCTTTCTGAGAGGCAACACTGAAGTAATAACTTGCTCATTGATCAGAGTTAAAAAGTTATGGCATAGTGTACCAGAATCATTTATGGACATTGAGATTTGAATAAGATGATGGTCCCAAATTACATATCTGCTACTAAGTTCTTCCACTATAGTTTTCATAACAAGATCATATATAGCAGGGATGTAAAATAACCTTTATATGTGAATTTCCTCTTACCAACACTGACCAATTATTTCACCCATCATATCAGTCTTGGGGTGCCGTGCACTGCAGTGCTGGTGCACTATGTAAATGGAGCTTGACACAGCCTATGTATCATAGCAGAGCTGCTGAGTCTCTTCTGTTACCTTTTGTGTCAAAAATTAAATGGTGTCAGGAATCTGAGCCATAAATACAGGGTAAGTCCTGTCATGTAAATGTCTTCTATATTCATTCCTTTTCTTCCATAACACATATATTAATATATGAATAACAGAACTCAGAAATGCATAGATTCAGAACCAAAGCCTTTGTTCAGCAATGATGCTAGTAACAGGGCTTTGTGTTCCTCCTCAGTGCGTTGCCTTTGCTAATGCAAGTATTAAAAGCTCTGTTATCTCAGCCCTCTGTCACATCTAATCTGAACTGACAGACAGCCCACAGAAATGAGTGGGCAATCTTACTCCACTCCTTCGAGCAGAGCAACGTCTGTGCTATTGATAGCTGCTAGGGCTCTTGACAATTTTTACAATGGATTCTGCAGTTCAGGAGCAGAGGAAGGAACAACGCAATCTGCATAAATAATTTTCCAGAGACACAGTGGGCCCCACTCCCAGTGGGTTATTCACTGATGCACTATGCAGATGGAACAGCATTGATTCTCCCACACACAAATTTTGACTCAGTAACTTTGCAAGGTACTTTCCTGTTTAGCTTTCCTCCTGAAGTGGAATATTTTTTTTTGGTGAGGGAGAGCAAAATAACTTAACCTTCAAGATCATGTGCAGCTATGTAGAAGAGGAAGCTTACAAAGCATTTGTAACTGAGTTTGTCCAAAAGCAAATGCTCATTCTCCAGTAGTAACAAGATTTCTTCTTCCCTTGTCACAAGGGTGCCTTTTGTGCAAACCCTACCTTGTTTATGTCATTCCTTGTCCGTGAAGCAGTTCAAGCACCATGCTGAAGTCTCTCTCTTCCTCTGCATATTGATTACAGAGAAACTGCTTACAAAACCCACTGTCTCTTTCAGTCCTTCTTTCAGGGTAGAAGTGCTTGAAAATTCTCACCTACTCATCCTGAGTGGATGAGTACCACAGTGTAAATTTGCAAATGGACTGTGGTTTCTGCTTCTCTAATTGTCAGCTTGGGCTGGCTGCATCTCTGATTGTTTTTTGGCAAAATCAAATGTAGTAGTCTAGTAGCTCTCACACCTGTTGCTTCCTTCCGGTTCCTTAGCTTTGAAATATTCTGTGTCCATTTACAGTGGGGTTTGGTACATAATCTAATTCCCAAAACATCCCAAGTTGTGTTGTTCTGTACAAAAGCTTATGTAAATTATCTTGTATTCAGAAAGCATTGACCCTTTATGAAAAATAGAAAAGATGTATTTTGTGTTTCCATATCAGTGTGTGCACACCACAGAAGTATTGGTAACTAGTGTCTGCTGTACCAATCATTCTTATCTTAAGAAAAGGATTCATAGAATCATAGAATCAGTCAGGGTTGGAAGGGACCACAAGAATCATCTAGTTCCAACCCCTGCCATGGGCAGGGACACCCCACACTAGATCAGGCTGGCCAGAGCCTTGTCCAGCCTGGTCTTAAACACCTCCAGGGACAGGGCCTCAACCACCTCCCTGGATAATCCATTTCATGGCTTCACCACTCTCATGGTGAAGAACTTCCTTCTCACATCTAGCCTGAATCTCCCCACCTCCAGCTTCATTCCATTCCCCCTAGTCCTATCACTACCTGAGATCCTGAGAAGTCCCTCCCCAGCCTTCCTGTAGGCCCCCTTCAGATACTGGAAGGCCACAATTCATTTGAAAACACCAGCACATTGCCAGAGGCCTTTCTAATGAACCTTCAAAATGCACATCACTTGCATAAAGACAAATAAGGATCAGTGTATTTAAGCACTGCTTAGTCATTACTTGATTTGTGCATTTTTAATCATGCAATCAGGCTGTTATGAATGCAGCAAAAACCACCTGAAATGTGGTCCCTGTTTAGGAAGGGAAAACTTGTACTTATTATAGAAACAAAGTTTATTCATATTCATCTATGCATGTGCCAGTTTCAGGGGAGTAAAAATGAAGCTCCCTTGATATCTGAAAGCTGAAATAGATTTGTTTTGTATTGCACACAGAAATGCACAGAGTATTGGCCAGAGGAGCAGGTCACCTACGAAGGAATAGAAATCACGGTTAACCAAGTCATACAAGCAGACGATTACCGTTTAAGGCTCATCACCCTAAAGGTAAATCATTCCAGTGTGCTTACAGTAGTTTCCCTGTCCAAACCCTTAGTTGAAATGTTTATGAAGAGTTGTGTAGAAGCCACTTTTCATTCATAAAGTGGTCATAGCTTTGCTCAGTTCACTAACCTACAAAGACTACAGTAAAATAATCAGTCAGAATTTCAGACTGCACAAGTACAGCCTGAAAGCTACCAGCCAGTTGTGGTAGGATGAGGTTCACTCGTTGGAAGAAACCAATGACTCATTCTATGCCTGTGTCCTCTCTGTTCACTGGTCAGTTAGTGACCCCACAGATTCTTACCAACCTTTGCAAGTCCTGCTGCGCGCAGTGCTGGTGGAGTATCCTGCTAAACTCTGCAATGATGTTCTGCAGAATTCAAAGGCTTGCTTACTGTTTGGGCCCTGGCCCTAAGGGGGTTATTACTAACAGGGACCTTTTACCTGCCTGGCATTGTGCGTATTTGGTGGTATGGGGAGACCCTTGGGAAATATTTAGATCATGCTTCTTGTCTTTTTATGGTCATTACTAGGATGCTGTCAGACTGCTGGATACCCACCAGCTCTTTATGCCTACGATGACTTGTGCTGCTAACAAGATGTGGGGGAGCTGAGAGCTGAGCAAGAGGTGTTTTAATTTTGCTTGCCTGTTTGCAGTTTCTGTCAACAGTGGGACTGCTGATCTGCCTGCTACTTGTCAGTGGTGTGGTAGCACCACTTCTGTTCACCATGGCTGAAACCCTTTTAACAGATACCATACTAATTTGTTCTTCAGGTGATTTGGCTGACTTGACTTTGACAAGGCTTTAAGGGATTGTTCTTGGAGTCAAAACCACTAGAACTGTTGATGACCATTAAGAACCTTTTCACCACAGCATTCTCCATGATTATATTTCTAAATATTAGTATCCTTCCAACTTCATGTATATGTAGTTTCACATACCAGTGACCATTCTGTCATCCTGTGACTAGACAGCTTAAACAGAGGTTTCATTTATGAAGTGCCTAGCTGCTACATAGTCTAAAGTACCAGAGTCCTATTTTATAACTATTTTCATTGCTAGGTTGTAGAATCTCAAGCCACATGTTTCAATAAGAACAGTCTATTTACACTGACTTCATACATCTACCAGATCTACCCCTGACCTCAGTATAACAACACAATGGGTTTCCAAGCTGAAAAACCCTCTCTTTTTATCCAACCAGTTTCAAGTCTCTTCAGCCATATGCTAATAGGCAGAATGCCAGCATATGAAATCCCATGTCTGGATTGAGTGTGGAAAGTCTGTCACTCATGCTTTTGGCAACGGCAGCAAGGAGAAAAATCACACTCCCTGACAAGTGGGATGTAAAAGAATATTTTAAAGTATTTTGCAGAGGTCTTCAATGCAACTTATCCCAAACAACACAGTGCAGCAGCAAGAATAATACACAAGACTTGTTTACCTCTAGCCACTGATGATCTCAGCCTTAGCTGCAGCCTACACGATGCTACTTTAAACCGTCAATTAAAGCTTGCCTTCTCCTAGGTGTTACCAAGTCTTCTCAGTCTCAAGGAAGCACCAGTAGAAAATATTTCATTAAAGTCAAAGCAGAAGTGTCCAGAACCACAAAGTCAGGCTTCTTAAGCAGAAATTTAAAGCTGTTAACATCACAGGCAGAACTAAAGACATCCAGAGTTCATTGTTAGCGCTTTGGCTGGTTTCTGTCAAATGAGTGACTTTATGTGGTGATTCATGGTTTTCTTCAGATGACTTTTATCTTCTGCATTTCTCTCAGTATTATTGACAACATTTTTATTATAATTTTTCACAACCCACTTGAGAATCCAGTGTTCATAACTTCTGTGGCCCACACATAGTCAACACATTCAAAAGCAACTGTGTGTATTCATGTTTCAGAGCAGTGTTGATCAAGTAATGTTCATGACAACTAGTTCTGCTCTCTTAACCTGAACATCTTTTCACTAGAGTAAATAACCTAAGGTCAGGCTCTGTGCTACAAGACTCTCCTTTTCCTAAGCTGATATAGGTGTACCCTTAAGGTTCCTATGGCTGTGTTTCACTTTAAACCCTCTATAAGCTGGATCAGTAGCTCAATGGAACCCAGTCTGCCTTTGTCCAGTTCTCATGTTCCTACCCTTGTGCCATCCCACATGTGCCTGCACAGGTGTTTTTGTGTATGTGTGCTAAGCCAAAAGGGGAAACTGAGATATCCATATGCAAATTAATCCAGCACAACAAAGAGAAAAGATTGAATCAGATCACTTCCCCAGTCTAGTTCACCATGAAGCTATGCATAAGATTTCTCAATTGAAAAGAAGGATGGAAGGTGTCACAACCACAGAGTGCTTTTAACATCCAGTGACAGTCACAGGCACTTAAGAGTATAGATGACAGAAACTATTTCTAGGTTTTTGCACCTAGTTCTTTAGAGTCAAATTTGTTCTTTTTTTCCTCCCCTCTTAATCTCAGCCAGACATGTGTTTAAGGGAAAGTTGTGGAAGCTAACACTTCTCTTCCCAGGCCTTCTGAAGACATGTGCTTAGCCAATACCAGCTGGCTTATGTTATGGCTGAAAGGGTAAGGCCATTTCCCTGAGCTCCATGTTACTATTTGGCACCTTTAGAAATGAGGCAGAAGGATGTCACTTTGAACACAGAAAATCAGCAGCACACAGTGCTACTTGGCACTGAGAAAAGGTAAATGGCGCATTTGTTCTATTCGTAGCCATGCTGAGGCGGAGAATTGGGATTTTTGTCCCTCAAAAGCCCTGGACTGCAGCTAGATACAATTCCCACCTTCTGTAGTGTCTCTGAATTTGTTACCATGTCTAAGAGAAGAGGAGAACTGACAGGAAACTGATATGAGTCTGTCTGTCAGAGGAGATTATTCTTAATCTCCCATCTCTCTCCTTCATCTATCTCTCTAGCTATCAAAGAGAGAGCTATGGCTCTGGGCTCTCTGTCTGTCAAATACATTATGAAAGCAATTATGTCACAAGCACAACTCTGGCTTTGCTGAATGAATCTGTCAAGAGGGAACAGACTGCCTGGAGTGTTTTGCACACAGCTCTTGGCACTAAAAGAGCAGAATACTTGGGTGGGGAGGGCAAGGTGAGGAGTTTTTTGGGGTTTTTTTAAGACAGTTTACTGAAATTATATTTGAAATGCAGATTTCTCTCTTGTGTGGCTTGTCGTTTGGTCATCACAGGATGTTAGGGGTTGGAAGGGATATCCAAAGATCATCAAGTCTAACCCCTCTGCCAGAGCAGGACCATAGAATCTAGCCACAGGTCACACAGCAATGCATCCAGATGGGTCTTGAAAGTCTCTAGAAAAGAAGACTTCTCCTTAAAGGGAAGGCCAGGTTTCAATACCAAGTTACAACCAGAACTTGTTTTAAACTTCATGGTGTTTGTTTTCACTGGATTGCAGAAAGGAGAAGAAGTCAGAAACCTGAAACACTACTGGTATACATCTTGGCCAGACCAGAAGACACCAGATCAAGCCCCTCCTCTGTTACAGCTAGTACTGGAAGTGGAAGAGGCCATGCAGAGCGCAGAAGAGAAGAATGCTCCAGTGATTGTTCACTGCAGGTAAATAAATATGGTATCTGACTTCTAAAGGCTACTTGGCATGAAGTAACATAGTGCAGATACTGTCATGCTGGCCATCAGTCACTTGGGAGGTCTTGCCCAACTGCTTCGGAAATGTACTTGGCATTTCTAAAATGTAATGACAGTCATTTTCTATTGCTAGGCATTCATCCAGAGACAGACTGAGCTGGTGGTGGCTCAGTTACTTGAGAAGTCTCATTTCATTTGTCTTGCCAGTAACGCAAACCTTTAATGGTCTCAAAAGGGCCAGGTTACCGAAGGTTGACATGCTGTGTGTGCACTTGAGTAGGAAGACACATGCAAGAAAAAAAAAGGGAGAACGCTGAACTTTAAGCCTCAAAACCCCCTGCTTTGTAGATTTCCTTCTTTGGCTTTGGAAAAAACTCTTCATTATGCCAAAGACAACAATTTAAGTGTAATACTTAAATGAAACAGTGGCAAAGCTGATTGCAGCAAGTACTTATCAAGAGACAGGAAATGCGTGCAATAGAGAGTAGAACTGAAACACTTAGAACTGAAAGCCTCTGGCAAAGATGAGCGTTTCTTATATGGAAGAAGCAAAATCTTTACAGTGGTTTCAAACCTGATGAAGGAGAATTGTAATTATGAATCACAGGGCAGAAAAAAGTAGTTGGAGATAGATACTTTTGTCTTCAGAAAGAATTAGGATGATGTACTTAGAACTTGTAGACATAACAAGGTGCAGTCTTTTGCACTGCTAGCTAGGGAGCGTGTTAAGCAACGACTGCTCACTAGTATTACATCAGCTATACTGGATGAAGTTTAGTATAGCTAAATGCAGGTTCTTAGAAAACTAGAGAAGTTCCAGAGGTCTCAGAGCAAGTCTTGTTTTGCTGGTATTTAGAGAGATTAAATGTGATTACTTCAAAACTACAAGTCACTTCTCAAAACAATTACTCCAGGTAAATAGCAGAAAGCCTGATAAGCGCTGCAGTAATCTTGCCAGGGTAATCTTCCATAATTTCAGTAAAATACATTTTGCCAATTTGATCTTTGGGATTTTTGTAAGGAATTGTACTTAGTTTTGCATGACATTTTCTAGGAACTGGCAGAAGTCTGCTATCTGAAAGCCATAGTAAATGAGGAGCTATCATGCAATGGGGGTGTTTTTAAAGAGAGTCTTGGTAGCCTGGTGTTGTCAAAGACACCTATAAACTAGTACAGAGTAATCACTGGTAAAATATTTGTGTGCTAGAATAGAATTGTTTGGGTTGGAAAAGACCTCCAAAATCATCCAGTCCAACCACCAGCCTAAGGCCACTGTGGCTAGTCAATCATTTTGTCCAGTTTTTGCACACAAACAGCACTTGCAGTGCCAGAAGGTTGTGATGCATGCCTCCTGTCCAGTTTTGCTGCCTGTGTTTTAAAACAGATTTTAACAAACTGGGGCGACTTCATAGTCAAGTAAGAAATGGTTTTTAGGAAGGTTCCCTTTGCCCTTGGAAATCTGTCACTCCTTGAGACATTATGGTATTTTCTGCCGGTAAAGATTCTGGTCACCATGTCACTCTTGCATACTTGTTTTTGTTCTCTTGTATGGTGTCATCCCCATGACACAGTAATAAATGGGGGTGGAATGGGGCATTTTTATTTAACTAACTACTAAGAGGCATGACAATAGGAATATTAAGTATTTTATGTGCTGACTGTAGACCAAAGCCCTTTCAGATTGTTCTGAGTTGCAGTCACTTTACCTTAAGAAGGAATTTAATAGGTTGTCTGTGTTTGAGAGTGGTATATACAGCATGCTGTTAGCCAAGGCCTGTGTCATGCTGAGTACTGTAGCTCTTTTGACCTTTGTGGGAGATCTTCAGTAGAACATGATCACTGTCCTTTTGGCCTTCAGTGATGTAACATAATGGGCCTTCAAGAAAAAAAAAAAATAGAAACTTAATCATGAAGCTATTCTTATGAGCTGCTTCACGCTTAAGGCAGGCGAGCAGTCCTGCTAAGGTCCTGTGGGTAACGCACCACTCTTAGGCAGTTTTGGAGGGATTATGACTTTGTTTCAGCCACTGAGATACCTGTCCTGGGACAAGTGCTGTTTTCAGTGCTGTGTGTTTGATTGAAAAATGAGTGTTGTTCCCTCCCTTTGCAAAACTCTGTGAAGTCTGGGGGTAGGAAACAGCATACAAGAGCTGTGTACTGTGGCCTGTTTGGCTATGGCATCAACTGGAAGACGAAGGGGCTTCTGTGTTTTCCTGGCTTTTTGTTAACCATTGATGTACATCTATATGCAGCAAAGAGTCCTCTGAGACCCTGAAATACTTGAAGTCTTGATGAACAGACTAGATGTAGTAAAGCAAGCCGTCAGGACATGAGGTACAGAGAATTTCAGGGAGAAAAGATTAATATCAGGTAGGTGTCTCCATCACAGTTATCTGAAGACTGAGATGAGTTCTTAGGGAGTAAAACCATCCCCCAAACTTCCATGAAATTGCCTTGATCCTTCTGTAATACAAGTTAAGAATGATTCCAATGTAGGTGTTTCCCTGTCTGTACAGTCAAACAGGATTAGGACTTTGTGAGCAGTAGCTGACCGAACTCCATTGTTGCTCATACATTTGTTGCCGGTGTTGTTGTAACGTAAATGGAAGCAGGTTTCTTGCAGTTGTGTCAAGTAATGATTCCTGAGTATGCACACTTAATTATTTCACACGTGAGAAGAGCTGTCAGCTTTTGCTGCTAGGTTTTTATTAGGTGATAAGAGGAATTCACAGCTTCAATAGCACTGTGCCTTTGCGAATCAAACCAGTTCTGGTCATTAAGGATTGTATCAGATACAAAGGTGTTCAGGGAAAGACAAAGAAATTTCTCTAAGAGGGAGTTCAGAGCATTACTAGACTGTAGATCTGATCAGGAAATGGCATCACACTTTCCATACCGCTCTTAGCTCTAATTATTGAAGCAAGGAGCGTTTTGGTTTTGTTTTTTTTTATTGTACCTGTGAATGCAAATAGCTTTCAAAGAAGCTTGTAGGATTAAGAATCTCAAAGGAAAGGTTGCCTTCAAAGCAAGGCTTGCCCTCAAACCAAGTCTTAACTAAAATACTGTTTAACTGCTTATTTTCAGTGGTTCAATGACAGGTTCAATGGCATACTCAGTCAAATAGCACCTAACAGTCCATTTTTAGCACCCTATGTGCAATGTTCACCCTTTTGCTGTGAGTGGCTTGCACTTAATTGTGATGTACCATTGAAGTTGGTGTCTTTCCCTAGTTAGGGCTTTATATTCTCGAGCACCCTCCTGGCAGAGGTTGGAGGAAGTAAAGGGATAATGGGGTTTGATTGCTGGATTAATGGCTCACATTTAACAAGACAGTTCCAAAGCCATTCTAACATCTTCACTGCCTCTCTGCTTTTCCCTCCCTCAGTGCAGGCATTGGGAGGACTGGCTGCTTCATTGCAACTAGTGTCTGCTGTAAACAGCTGAAGAGCGAGGGCATAGTGGACATATTGCGAACAGCCTGCCAGTTACGGTTAGACAGGTAAGAAAGCCTGCTTCCTTTCCAGAAAAGACAAAAATGCTTCCCCTTACATAAAGGGAAGGATTACCAAATGGAGAGAGGGGAGGAGGATAAATGGAGGTGAAGACAGAACGTTCCTCAGAAGTTGTCCTCTTCTACACGGTTCTGACTTGTAATCTTTGCTATTTTATGAGCAGTAAACCTTTAATGAACAGCCCTAGAACTGAGCTGGATTCACAGCTGGCATCAGGATCTGCATCGCTGCAGGCTTCCCTGCAGCAAGGGCTGAGCTTTCGAGGAGTTGGCCCCATGTTCATACAGAAGCAAAGGCTCAAAGGTCTGCTGTACTTGAGTTGAGAGCCGCAGGCCACCACTTTGCTCCCAAGAGAAGCAAAAAAAATGGCCTCGCTTACTTGGAGCTGTGAGCACTGTTGAGAGGGCATGGCTGCTTGGGACACTGCAGGGGGAGGGAGAGCATGTACAGTCTGGAGTGTTTGCAGACATATGAAAGGAGCTATGAAAATCTCCAGAAATTCAATGGTTTCCAGTTAAGTGTTTCTTAACACACCACCTTGAGTTTGATTATGAAGTAAATAGACTTGAATTTTGCACCAGAGATGTTATTTTTCCTCTCCTGCTGTTTCCAAGTGCCATCAAAACATGTCTCAGTGCTCTCTCTAATGGTAATGATAAATGTAGTCAGGGGAAGAGATGTCACGAAAAACATACCAAAGATTTTTCTGAGAAGGAGAAAAAAAAAAAAAAAAAAAAAGAACCTCAACCCCACGCTGAACTTTTATTTCAGAGGAGAAATTATGCTCAGTGGGAGGCAGAAAATGAAATGCTTGCTGCCCTGCTGAGGCTCTGATAGACAGGGACCTGCAGGGGCTTGAGGGTTTGGCTATTTCAGTGGATTTCAGGCCAGATAAGGAAAGGGTTTTTTTGAGAAAATAAAACCAGAATATGAATAGTGACTGTTGATTATCCATGGCCCACTGAAATAACTGGATGGGTCTGAAATATCTTATCTCTGTGACTAACGTTACACAGGAAAATAGCCATACAAATGAAGGTTGAAGTCTCTTGCTTTCTAATGTGCTTGATAGAGAAGGCCAGTTAACAATACTAGCTGTGCGTGGAGAGGGGAACTGGCAGTCATTTGCAGAGGCTGAAACAGGAAGATCACATTTAAAGGATGCAGTGGAGAGAAAGGAAGACCTGCAGGGAACTCATAGCTACCACGTACCTCTTAGAAGTGGGATGGGATAGGAAAAAGCTGTTTTCATGTCCTGTAAGCAAGTACTCAAGATAGAAAGCAGTCAAATCCCCATTCTTGCTGCAGAAAAGCATGGTTCCTTCAAGGACTGAGACGTGGGACTTTTTAGCCTCTTGGAAGTCATGCTGCCACGCACTGTCACTTTCACTAAATCCCCAAAGAGGCAACTATAGGAAGGAAGACTCCTGCTGTCTCCTCTTGTTTGGTGATTACTGGCTAGAGAGAACAGGGTAGGTGGGAGGGAAGGAGTCACCAAGGACATAGGAAAAGAGGCTTGGATGCAGGCCAGAGCAGACACATAAAGGAATGCACCTCACTGCTTCACAGCAGTAGAGAGATTTACGTTAGCTCTGAGAACCACCTTTGAGGTTGCTGTGAGGTTGAAGGGAATGAATGTTTTTTTCTCTTCATTGCCTCACAGATCACTTGGAAAGATTCTGTGCCCTGAGTTTTTCACTGGTGGCCAACAGTTGGTCCTAAAATAACCTACGATGACTAAAGAGAGGAAGCAATCATTCGTGCATCCTTCCCACAGTGCTGAGATGTTTGCTGTCCTTTCCCACAGTGCAACTCAGATTTGTAAGGGTTTTGTGGCAAATTGGGGTGAAAACATCCGTTCTCTGTTCTGTGCCAAAGCCTGGACAGCAAGCACATGTCATAGTGTGCATATGTGTGGGAAGGGGAGGAAGCCACCACATAGCAGGAATCCAGATGAAAAGGCAAATAATTTCCTGTAGTCTGAAACACGATGGCCAGCCTAGTGCTTCTGTTGCTACAACTTCAGGGTGCAACCTCACTGTTAATGGAGCTGATGGGGAGCAATTGTCAGATATGACTAACGTTCCTTGTGTGTTATGGACTGACAGAAATACGTTTCAGTGCTGTGTGCAGCACAGAGGGACTCAGAGATCAACTGTGAGCTGGTATTAAGTAGAGCAGAAAGGGAGGAGCCCTACTCAGCTAGGAAATAGTTTCTTTAGAACACAGTGTGTGTTTCCCACCTTTTTGCTTATTGATGTGAGGTTGGAGCATGGGCCTCTGCCCTTCCCTGCTCATTATTAAGTGTTATATTGAGCAGCTGCTTAACAAAAGAACAGCAAGAGGCAGAAGAAAGAGGTTGTCTTGATCACTCATCTACCCCTTACTGGTATGATTACTGTGTGACCCAGAATTGTCACGCTGGACCCAACTGAAGAGGGCGGTCTCCAAGGACAGTGCTAGCAATCTGCTGTCTGGCTGGCTTGGAGGACACACCTTCTCATTCATTTCCTCTGGTGAAGGTTTCTGAGGGAGTTCAGTACACATGCTCCTCCTCAGAGGGAGATGGTCTGGTTGGCTCTGGGCATCTGTGGGTTCCCATTTCAGTTCAGCTCCTAACACTGCATTCCTAGGAGCTGAATTCACCTGCATTCACCTTCTGTGAATTTGAGCCGTGGGGTTTAATTATGATGTTAATGGCTTATCAACAGGTTGTATCACTGTTGATGAGGCTCTCTTAGTGGAATCTTAAATGCTGTTAAAATCTGCTTAAAACGGACAACTTTATCCTTGTTCTTGTTTGTTGCTGTCCCCTGCTGCAGTATTTGTGTGTTGATTAATAAGCTACTTGCTGAAATAGGCAGAGTATGGATACATGGGAAAGCAATCTGCCTCTGCTCCTGTTTGTATTCCCTTTCACGTTTGCAGTTTTAGAGAGAACAGCGAAAGCTGAAACAAAACAGATTTCTGTACTGGGAGGCTTTAACTGATCAAGGTGTGCGTGGCAGTCAGTTCAAATCAACAAATCTGACTTGTGTTCTGTTCAGGTTCTGTTGTCTTTTCCCCAACTTTGCTGGCCATCCTCTAGTTTCCTGGAGAACTTGCCAAATGCACAGCATGGGATGGCACAGAGGAAAGAGCTCCCTTGCCAGAATGGGAAAGTTGTGTGCTGCATCATGTGTCTGGGCTGGCCCAGCCCTCTGTAGTCCTGAACTCAGTCCCCAGAGCAGCTGTGAAGTCTGGGATGCACTACCTCACCTCTTTATTCCCCCTATTTCCATCTAGCCATCTAGAGCTTTAGGGTGACATTCCAAGGTGTTTGAAATGGTGCTTGGGATACAGGTGCTCTGCTAATCGGAGTGTACATGATGATGGTGTTGCCTTACTGGATGAGGGCCTCTGTCAAGAAAAGGTAAAGCTGGCTCCAGTTCTGGCTACCTTCTGTTTCTTTGTTAGCAAAGACTTTCAAAGTAGAGCTGGAGGTCAAGCTGTGAGCTGGTTGCTATCAGTGGGTACTTCTCACCCATTTCAGGAAGCTTTGGCATAGACCTTTTGTGTGCGACACAGATTTTGTGTTAGCTGTGCCCTTTCCTCATATGTTTGCACGTAATAAGGCTGCTGTTTCCCTCCCCTTTTTTTCTTTCCTTTTCAGGGGAGGAATGATCCAGACTTGTGAACAGTATCAATTTGTCCATCATGTCATGAGCTTGTATGGAAAACAGCTTTCTAAAGCAGCAGAAGAATAAGTGTTCATGATATCCCTAAAGGCTAAAACCAAGAGAACTTTTGACTGCATTCAGACATATTTCAGATCTGATAAGAGACACACGGTAACCTGGCTGTCTTAGCTGGAAAGAAAAAGATACTGTTTTACTTTGATATTGCTTTTATGCTCTTGTTTGCGTTGACATTGAAGAGCTAAGGTACACCTTGTCTTAAACATACGTGACAGGACGTAATCTTCACCAAAAAACCCACAAAAGCTTATTTATACTGTAAATAAGAGTAGTAGCTTCATTTGTTACAAAAGCAAGAAAAAAAGGAGGGGGGGGGGGAAAGAAAACAATCCACTGTCTTCAGTTTGCTATTTTTAACAGGTCATTGCTGATATTATCCAAAATACAGTGTGAAACTTTTTGAATTGTCATGCTGTAATGTGCCGTACATTGACTAAGCTTGAAAGTAACTTTTTGCCTCTTTCTGATTGTTTTTACATATGAAATTACCGAATACTGTGTATAGAGTAAACCTTCTGAGCCTCTGCATTGAAAGACTCAAGTAGATTCTCATTGAAATGATGTTTCACACATCATGGTTGCTTGTTGACTTTTTTCCCTACAGCAGTCCACCACCAGTGTTGCCAGAACCGAGGTGGGGAGTGGGGGGAAATATTTCGGTCGTGTGAGTCAAATTCTTGCCTCCCAATTCTTACCAGCAGTGTACCCCAGGTATCATGACAGCTTGGTGGATCTGAGCTGTAGCAGAATCATAGAATGGTTTAGAGTGGGAGGGACCTTAGGAGATCATCTACTCCAACCTGCAAGGTAATCTGAACAGAAATTTGTTCATACTTTAGCTTTTCTTTGTCAGTGTTCTGGCACCTCAGTCTGCAACCACATTTGATATTTGCCTAGTTTCTGTTCTTATGTAGTCAGGCCACAATCTGAATACAATCTCCTCTGAAATTCCTCTGAATCGAGGGAGGAATTTTGTGGGTTGAATCCATGTTTGTTAAAAGATTTAATCGTAAAATAACTTGCTCTGTGAATTTAAACTTGCTTCAAAGCTCTGAGGGTGCACAGTGATTATTAAAATTAACACAAATCCTGTAGGTAGCTCTAAAAAAAACACCCTTAATCTGAACACGTTGGCTGCTTCTTGGTAAATTTGCCACCATCCCAAATTTAGACAGTCATTATCCCATTCTAATCACTAGTCCAGTTTCCTTTTTGATAATGCAGGCTGCTGCCCGTGCTTTTCTTTGTAGACCTCAATCAGGCTGTGAAGACTAGTTTGTGCTTAATGCTTAGAGGTAAGCACATGTTTAAGTGCTTTATTGAGCAGAGAAAAATGGAGGTACACAGGACTCTCGACATGAAAGAGAAGTGTTTTGTGAATAGAAGCTGTAATGATCTACTAAAAATATTTTTGCTTCTCTTTATTTGTAACAATAACCAAAACCCACTGCTTTTATTGGTGCAGGAGATTCTGAGAATTGACTGCGTTTCCTAATCAGGAGAAGGTAAAGCAGCTCTCGGAACAATAAGGGCTGATCCTGCTCCCACTGAGGTTTTGCCATTGACGTCAGTAGGTGCAGGGTAGGGCCTGAAATGTTATGCCTACAAATTCATCACTGTGGGGAAAGTTTCCCAGTATTTCAGTACACATCCTTTGTGTTTATTCTGTATCCATGAACCTGTAAAATTCCTGTCAGCAGGGTTTGCATGAACGTGTGGCAAAACGTGTTATCTTTGAACCACTTGATTTTATTGCTGTATTTAAAATATTTCCTTCAGTGAGAAGCTGGCAGGAAGAACTGGCATTCTTTTTAAAAATACTGGTGGTAGTCATTAAATAGAGCAATAAACTTAAGCTTTTGAGCATAACATGACTGTTAGTTTTATGTAAACCTTGCTAGCTGTATTCTCCCCACTGCCACTGGCTCTTTCGAAGGGGTAACGCTATTCCACCTAAGCACTCCTTAGAAGCAACAAAGGCACCACTGATGTTCTGAAAAACATTGTAAGTGGATCTCCTTATAAATGTTTTCAGCTGTTCAGTGCCCTTCAGTGTCAAAACTGACTCGGTGAATAAAACTTCTTGTTCTGTCATCAGCTTCCTGTGCATCTGCTAAAGAATATTTCATGATGATGAGTGGAAATGTGCATATAGGAGCAAAGTTCAATGTGTAAGTTGCCTCCTATACAAGGAGACTTTGTAGAGGAGATTTGATTTATGACAAACAAGATATGAAGGGCTGTACGACACTGACTTTGAGGTCCTTGCACACCTCAGCAAGTATTAGTTGACAATGCTTCACTGATTTGAGGAGTGAATGATTTATAAGGAAATCTAACCTGCTGTCCATTCCTGTTCTGCATCTATGGAATATCCTGGGAGAGTGGTCATTGATCAGACTGTTTTGTATCAATTCACTGGTACAAAGCAAATGTCAGCCTAGTTGTATAAGCTATTGCCATCTCACACCAGGTAAGAGCATGCCACTTGGTCAGGCTCCAAATATTCAAATCCCTCTTGAAACATTATTTTGTCTAACAGATTTGGAGCTAATCCTCCTATTTACTCTTTGGCCCTACAATAATTAATGTATTTTTTTTCTCTCTCTCTAAAAAAAAAAAAAAAAAAAAAAAAAAAAAAAAAAGTAGAATTTGAGGTCTGAAGGACCTTGTATCAGCTGTTCTGATCTGAGGTAGTCTTAAGAAGTGCTTAGGATTAGCAGAAATGAGCTCTGGCCATGCAGAGGCACTTTTGATTAGTAGAGCTGCAGCTTCAGTAATCAGCAGATTTGAAACTGAGCTAACAATAGGAATTAAGCTATGTCTTACTAGCTTTCTGTTCTTACTGGAGACTCTTCTCTATTAAAACACAATTCCTAGCACATTGTTCAGGCCTCTTTCTTCCAGAGACTACAGCATTAATACCTGCAACACAGTTGTTTCCCAGAGGACTGATTTTTCCTCTCTCCAGGTGAGTTAGCACATAACAAACTTGAGATTTGTTTTATTTAGAACCAACTGTGATGTCTTCTGTTTCACAAGATGATTGACACTTGGTGAACAGGACAGAGCCTAGTTCAGTTCCCCACTTGTCCATGCTGGTCATTTGGTCCTTGGCCATCACACTAAAGCAGTGTTACCTTGTTTGTTTCTGTCAGGGTAACAGACTAATGGCAAGATACAGAGTTATGTCAAAACAAAAACTAAGATTGCACTTGAGGGTAAGAACTGTCCCCACATGTCTGACTCTTAAGGATGATGGTAAAGATGGCTTAGTGAAATTATTCTGAAACATCAACTACCTAGCACTTGTGTACAGTAGAATGTCACATATACTTGCAAAACTTTCAAGAGTTGCTTGCTAACAATTCTGGTTGCTTTCTCTACAGTTAGTCTGTTTAACCTGTGAATTTGCAATTGCTAAAGGACCTCAGACTGAAGAGATCACTAAACAGGACCTGGGTTCCTGTTGCTCCCTGCTGTCTCTGCGGTAGAGGAACCATGCAGCTTCCACCCAGGTGGTCTTAGACAGTGCAGATCTGTCGATTGGTGAGTTGGCAGGTTTTAGAAGTGGACTGGCATTGTTGTTTTCGATGCAGTCTGTCCCTGGAAACTATTTTAAACAAAGGGAAATGGTAAATTTACGATTTGATAATCGTAACTGTGTCTCTGGTTTTTTACATGAAACATGCTTTATATATTTGCTAGGGAGAGAGCCCCCACCTTTTGGTGAGATACACTGGGTGATAACCTTGCTTCTTCTGCCAAGTCTGTAGATGCATATTTGCATCAAATATGTGAGAGTGACTGTCAGCTTGGGCAGCTCGAGAGTCCTGCAACAAAAATGATCGCTACGTTCAAAAGCACAGAAGAAACACGTGAATGAAATCAGCCTTTGCAGCTTTGTGTGTAGGGGACAGGCAAAGAACCACATGCTGTATACAACACAAGCATTGAGTTCTAGTGTCTCAAAGCAAATTTCACATATTCACAAAGAGGAGAATTCCTTCTGTTATACACTAGGGACAAATAGAGTCCATTTTTCTGAGAGTACTGGTACTGATCAGGCTCTAGCACTTGAATACAACAGATGCCACATTCTCATGGCACGATGTGAAAGTCGCAGAAGGGGCTACAGTTAACTTTGGTGCAGAAGACCTGCCTAAGCCTATCTGCCATGTAATCTCCAGCAGGCAGCAGTGACAGGTTTAGGCAGTTGGTAGCAAAACTGAATGCAAGGAAAGGCTAAATTATTTACTCAAAATTAAAAGCCATGTTGGCACCAAAGCTCCAGTCTGGCTCAGAGCATTTAAGAAGATAAAGCTTGAAGAGTCTGGCAAAGGACTCAGGTGTTGTGGTTCCTTTCTTTCTGTTGGACCACAATAATCAACTTCTGTGTTCCCTGTTGCTTCTTCATCTCTTATCTGCTTATTGCTTCTTAGGCTTAAAATAGAGTTAGATAAGTCATTGTATTGCTCTAGTTTTAATCAAATATGTTGATAGGCAGTATTTTCCTGGGATCATCACTTCCCTTGGAGAAAACCTGTCTTGCTAGACAGTAGCTGCAAAGTGGCTACTTTCCTCTGAAAAGGCTAAGGCAACAGTTTTCTCCGGGGACCAGGAGGAAAACATCCTTCATAGATCCTTTTTGCTCTGTCTCCTTCACGTGTTTAGCCTGTTTGCCTCTGAAGTGGACACAAGGAAGAGTGTCGAGAATTAAGTGAGAACTAGTAAGGCACAACAGAAACTTCCTCTTCTAAATTAGCTTTGACTCTTTTTGTCTCAAGGAAAACCACTACATCCACTGTATCTTTACAGTCTTCAGGACGTTGTGACAAATATGGAGACCAAACACTGAAGCATCACAAAGGTCAGGGTAACAAAGAGATCATTCAGAGTAACTTTTCTTCTATGCATGGCATTGGGATCAGGCTTATGGATCCAAACCTAAGGATCTTCTCATTCATATGCAGTGGTTTTCCCCCACAGCAGTGTGTGTGCATGTCCACATGCCCACTCAGTGTGCCACAGTAGCTGGTGTAGGAACAGAAGCAGGAGGGAGGATTCATGAGCACTGTGAAATGAACATGGAAAGAGACTCTGTCTAGTTTTTGAGTCAGTTTGGGTAGGTGGGAGGAATTGGATTGGGTTGGCAGTGTTTTGTTTTTGTTGGGGGAAACGTGCCCAGATACCAGGTTTCTCTCTATCTGTGTTGGGCTCTTGTTCCTGAATTAGAAAATTAGAATATTGTAGAGGTAAGTGAAGGTTGGTTGGTTGACAGATTTGTTAGGCAAGCAATAAGTAATACCTTATCCACTTTACAGCATGACCAATCCTATTTCCACACATTCCTGGTTTGATAAATACATCTCTGTTAGTAAGAACAGCAGAGAAGGGAGCACAGAGCTTTTTTTACTGGAACCCTTCTTTAGCCTGTGAGCTACAGCATGTGGTTTGTTGGGGTTTTTTGCTGTCTATCTGTGGTATATTTTGTTCACTGGAAGAATTTGCCATTTGCAGTTTCAACCTCTGTGTATTTTTTTTTTTTTTAAACAATTTTTGTAACATTTTCTTACCTCCTTCTTTCTCTCCTAGACTAGCAGAAATCATCTTAAAATCATCAGGAAAGCTGGTATGTTCCTGAGGAGAGGATGAGGGATTGGGCTTTGCCATTACTTTTTTCCCAAGTTTACCCCTAGAATTCCTCTCAGCCCCTGGAAGTTGGTTAGATTTTGATGGTCTTTGATTTCCTAAGTTCATGTGTTTTGCAGTGTATAATTCAGGTGTCCCCTGCCCTGGACTTCCTTTTTGTTCAGATTTAACACAAATACAGAGTAGATAATAGCTGTCTGTTCCAAACAGAAATCGAATGCAGTCAGTTCAGAGAAGCAGTTAATTGTTTCTGGTTCAGCCTTCATTGCAAGCAAGATATGTAGCTCGTGTCCTTCAGAATGGATAGACCTGTACACACATAAAGTGGCCTCTTGTACCCACACTTTTCAACACTGCTGCTCTGAACACTAGTAAAGTAAAAGAGAGAAATACACAGCCTGAGATGTGTAATCTCTTCTCTTCTTGAGAAGTACCTTGCTTGTTGTGAATGAAATCCTTCTCCGTATGAAGCGGGGTGACAGAATCTCAGACTGCTTAACTGAGTAGAAGAGAACTGATTCAATAAGGGCCTCTCGATCCTGAAGTTGTGGACTGGTTTTCGTAAGAGTCTGGCCCCTGGTTGAGTGACTGAATCAACTGGCTGGACTTGGAAATGGGGGAAACTGCTGTCTCTGTAACAAAAAACCCAAACAAAGCCAAAGCCTGCTTGTTTCACTGAGGTGTGCAAGGAGCACTGGGGTGTGACTTAAACACCAAAGTAGGATTTGTTCATTGTTTAACTATTTGAAACCTGGACCCATGCATTTTGTTCTTAACATGAGAAACAGGACTGCTAAATTGTTCAATAGTTTGTGAAACCATTTCAAAATGTTGATCAATTAATCATAGAAGTGTACTCCTTTTAGCCTCAGCTGGAAGTTTTATCATCCTTGTTGTTCCGAGAACGGGAAAGTGCTGAAGCCTCTCTGAAGGATGTAACAACACAGCCCACAAGAGGCCACTATTTATTTAAGTTTTGAACTACCCACAGACCGATTTGTCCAGGCTAAGGGCCCCAGGCATCTTCCTAGGAATGCGACAGTCTGCAGGACTTGTGTGAGCTGAAGGACACCGAAGGTCAGTAATGGTCTTGAAAGCTCCAGTCTCCTAGTAGGAATGATCAGGACCTTAGCAACTAGAAAAGGTAAAGTATACATAAACATATTCTCAAGATGTCCTGATGCTTTATGTTCTGTGGCTGTGGGCAGGCATGGTAGGAATAGGCTGTGTGAGAGCAGTAGCTTTAGTCCCCTGTCTGCTTTGCTTTTCCTTTCCTTTCCTAGAAAGGAACCTTGTGAAGTACCACTCTGAGCTATAACTCCCTGAGACACCTAAAACCAGAATTAAGAGCTGAGAAAAGTACATAGGCAGTACTCAGTTACCTACAGAACAGATAGTCAGATGTGTCCAAGTCTGTCTTCTATGACTGAAACTGAACTCACCATTCACTTGCACCAAGTCTTTGTTGTAAGTACTTGAGTGGTGCTGACAGCCTGTTCTTGAGGTCTGGTTTGCCTTGTACGTGGGTGCTGATTGTTAATAGCAGCCGTAGTGAATACACTGTGATAGCCACACTGCATGTGATGAGTGAAGTTAACCTCTGCAGAGTGCCCATGGATTGATTCATGGTGCATCTGTGTTCCTAAGAACAGAAGCTTATCTGATTATCATTTTGTTTTCTTTCTTTCCCACAACTGAGAGATGGGCAGGTCAAGTTGTGGTGTGATGGAAAGCAGTAGCAGACAATGTGACATGCTTCAAGTGCAGCCTTTTGGGCTCTGGAAGTTGGCTCCAGCCTCATCCAGTTTCCTATTGTACAGAATATATGCTGTGCATCACCCATGTGAACGGGAAAGGCCTGGGCACCTCTTATGGCTGACAAAGTGTTATGCTAGGAGTGAGAGGTAATCATTGTTCTCAGATACATGAGGTTCTGTGTACAGTGTCAGCATCTGCAGGCAAACAGTTGAGAGTCACAATTGGCACGTTGGTGGGCCAAACTGTGACCTACTTTCTTTTCTTCTGTCTTTGCAATACTCGTGATTCGTTGGCCTTTTTTGGCTCAAACTGAAATCTAACATTATACAAGTCATAAACCACCCCACCATTACCAGAGCCCCCATGTGAAAACACCGTTCATGAGATAGCAGACTTCAGTTTGAAGCCTAGTTATTACACATAATAAGCCGAATTCTTCACTTGACGTCAGTGTGGCAGACGTGTGAGTCACTGCTGAAATTGGACCAGGTTTAGTGGCAAGAATGGGAATGATAAAATGCACCTTGGTGCTGTATTTTTATTGGGACTGAACTTTGCTGATATGGGACTTGAGAGTGAGTGGATGGGCCCAGGCATAAATTGATCTGTTTTCATCTACATATGCTCCTACAAACAGCCAAGTATGTGCCTGCTGTTTGAAAGAAACTTAAACACATTATATACAGCAAAGTGGTGCTGCCCACCTGCCTTACCTTTTATTGCAGTAGGTCCATCTCTTAAAGATAAGCTTTGCCATAGGTACTATTTTTTAAGTATAATACTCCTTTGCTGTTATTAAAGCCTTTACCAGGGCTTGGGCACAGGCTGTTTGGAAGTGTAGTAGGTCCCTTACTGAAGCCAAATAGTGCTCCTGTGCCAGGCACTGCAGCACTCTTGACAAGTAATGCAGGAAGATGTAGTCTTTCAGCTTGCCAGATGGTTCCAGGTATGCTCGTACATGTCATCTGCAGTTGCCTGAAACCTACTACTTAAAATGATCTACAGTAAAGGGGTGGGGAAGCAGAACTAAGAGGAGATGAACAGAAAAGCAATGTGGCTGTTGGTAATCAGCTCTGTAGGAATACGTGCAACTTTTACTGAACATTATGAACTGTAGTTAGCTTAATTTCCACTAAAGCTGAAGGAAGGACTTGATCTTTCTGCTACCATTCAAAAAAGAAATCAAAATTGCTTCTCTGACATCTTGCTATATAGTGTAGGAAATTGGAGATCAGGAATTAAAAATAACATACTGAATGTTTATCTTTTCAGTGTTTTAACAGCTGGGTCCCTAACTCCTGACAGCACTGAAACCACTGGAAGTCAGACGGCGGTGTTTGAAATCTGCCTAGCAGATTTCCTGTGCAAAACTTCACATAGGAGTTCAATAGGAAAGAGCTGAAGAAGGATGGCAACTCTGAAATGATCACATCTGATGGTGGATTGGCTCGCACTGGGAAAACTAAGGGTTTGCAGGCCAGTGACTGGAAAGCACTCAGTGTTGAGACTAGAGATTAGTGCAGAACACTCCACTCTTCATTGATCAAAAGTGATGCAAAATAAGCATCTTTGGGCAGTGGGCAGATCAAACACAAGATAGCAGGGTTTAAGCTGTAAAATCCACAGAGCAAAACACAAACCCCTGGAGCCTGAGCTGAGAAAAATGGAAGCTGCAGTCTCAATTAGACTGTGGATGGACAAGCCGAGGAGCATTAGAACATCCCTTTCACACTGCAAGTTCCAAACCTGCATAGCAGCCCATGTTATATCCTGCAAAGGCAAAGCCATCTGGTTGGATTTTTAAGTTGCTTCCGTGTATGTGCCATTTCTTTCTTGCCAACCCTTTCCCTTTTCCCCTTTCCCAGGGGTTTCAAGTCAGTTTATCAGCAATCTCAAGAACACCTAAGTGAAAGAGAGAGGAAATGCCTGTCTGGAGTGTATGCTGACTTCTGAGGATGTCACTCTGAGGGGAATGAAGAATGAACAAATGACTGAGAGGTCTCCTGAGTACATCATGAAGAAAAGAGCAGAGCTTACAATTAATGCTGCTGAGCAGAGTGCCTCAGGAAATGGCACAGTCATCCTAGGCGATGTAAGACTGAGACCCTAGCAAGCAGTACAGCAGTGCCAGCGTAACTGGAAGGTAAGTGTGAATGGCTCAAGAGAGGAAGAGGAGGAGGAATGGCAGACTTCATGTCGTTGTTCAGTGTACTCTGCAGAGGAGCAGTGCTGCTTTGCTGTAACAGCTAGGAAACTGACGTGCAGGCTATTTGTTAGTATGGAATAAGCCCTCAGTCTGCACCTTCTCTTGGTAGCATGCTGTGTAGAGCAGTAGAAGCATAAGGCAGTAGATCTGCCATTTAAGTCCTTGCATGTGTCACCTTAACCAGCCTAGTAAAGTGTACTGTAATTTTAATCAAGGTTGCCCTAATGAATTCTTACCCTGATTCTTTTAAAGCAACCCATGGGATGCTTGACTGCAGTCTGCTGAGGACCAGCAGCATAACATGCAGCTTGTGAATATTTAATACCACATTTGTTTGGTGAATTAATTTTGCAGTAGCTTTATTGATGGGGTAAACTTAAGTCAGTGATCTTTACAGAAAGCCACAAGGCTGTTGAGAGGAGGAAGAGAAGTTGGAAAGCTTAGCTTCAAGTTCTCAACATCAGTTGGAGAAGAATTTCGAATTTTGATGTGGATTTTAGTATTTCAGATCACTTCTTTCTGTGCTTTGAACTATGCCCAGGTGCCTTCCAAGAAAAGTGAAGCATTTTAGGACCATTTTTAAGTGGACTGCATGAACAGAGGATAAAAGGGTACTAGTGTGTCCTTCACAGGTTCTGGATGAGGTGAATATTCAGTTGGTAGGACAGTACAAAGGAAACTTCAGGGGCTAAAAGAAGCTCAGCTGTATTTCCCACATGGAAAAATTGATCTGCCCTAATGCCCACCCTGTCTCTCTGAGGCTGGGCTCTTCCCAATACAGTCTTGCATTTTCTGTCAGAGGATGCCCATGAACCTTATTCTGGTGCACAGACTTGGGTGGAGGTCACTCCATTAGTTGCATTTTGGCCATGTAGTTCTCTTTGTTTTTCCAAAACAGGCCAAAAAGGAGCAGTTTCTTGGTGGCATCCACAGCCCTTGGCAGGGCTTTCCAGTTGTGCAGCCAGCTGAGGATTCTGTGGCCAGGGTTTGAGCTCTGCTTCCTGGAGAAGATGGGTACTAGCTCTGGTATGTGAGTGCCCTCTGCGGGCAACGGCCAGGATGGTCTGAAGAGACAGCATAGGTCAGGGGCCTTCTCTGGTCACTCCTCTGGGACAAAAGCCACTTCTGTGGCACAGGTACCCTGGAAAGCCATGTCTGAAATGCTTCTGACTCCTGCACATTCTGGAATTGCAGTTTGGTGCCTTAGTTATAGATTCAGCTTTCCCCATGCAGAGTTCAGGTTCAGCTACAGATACTACATAGGCAGCAGAGGAAGCATCCAGCTGGTTGGATAGCTCCTCTGGAGCAGCACCAAGGGGCTTTTTTCTGCTTCAGCTTTTGGGTTCCTGTAGCTGCATTCCCTCCAACGAACACAAATAAAGAAGGACAAAAACTGCTTAGGAGCAGCCTTTCTTCAATGCCCTTTGTTCCCAGGATGTCCAATTTACAGGACTGTTTTCATCCTGCAGGCCTGTCCATTTGGGTAGGAAGCCTTCCTGCCACTGCAATACCTCCATGGTGTTTGAAGTGCTCAGTCGACAATCATTCTGCAGTTTTTCTGCTCACATCCTTCTACTGGGATTTCTTCCAGAGACATTTGCAGCCATGAAGGGTATGTGTGAGATGTTCATGTTCTAACTGGGGATCCTGCTGAGCTCTGTGTTATCCCGAACGATGCAAAGGTGGAAGGAATATGGCCTAAGGATGACAAATATGTGGAATACCCATGGTGTCCTCAGTACAGTGGAAGGCTGCAAAACTCAGGTGGAAAGTTTTCTCAAAAAGCTACTATGGGACATGGCTTGGCAGTAATAAAGAGCTTTTGACTAAGGACAGATGGAAAAATCAGACAAGAACAGATCCAATCTTTCCCAGTCTGATACAGCCTCAGTCTTACTAAGTTTTGGCTTGAGATCCTAACTTCTTCAAAATTTTCTTTCCCAGTCTCCCGTGAAAGATGCCTTCACACCGGCTAAGCCACTTTCTCAGCCTGTAGCCTCGCAGTCTTTCCCACAAGGTTGGCTTCTCACCACCCACCCTTCTCCCTTTCCCAGTCTCTGATTTTCAGAGTAATCAGTAAATATCCTTTTGATGCTAGTGCATGCTCTTAGATGCATGCTGTGTGGCACATCGAGGCAGATGGTAGATCGCTCTGTCCACCCAATGCTGAACTTGTTTTGTCCAGAGATCACAGAGCATTTTACCAGAGTAGGAGCCAGAAATCCTGAGCACTTAGTCATCTTAGAGCAGGTAACTCTGATCAGAGGGTTCAGAGACAGGGCTAGAGATGGTGTTTGTTACAGTATGGGTTGTTTCCTGCTTCAGCAGGGAGCCAAGAACAAACTCCTCATCGGCAGTGGAGACGAGCATGGAATGAAGTGAACATGCAGAGCCAAGGAGGCAGAGAATGGAGCAACAGTTGCTTTTGGAGGTAGCCACCCCATCTCTATACTTCTCTTCACTAGGTGTACACAAATACTTGCACAATGAGTGCTCCACCAGGTCTCCCTACCTGGACCTGTACCATTTTAGAGGCTTACCTATGTGTGTATGTGAAGCGGGCAAAACCTCTTCTTTCTGCTTTGTTCCTTGAGGGGAGAAAACTGAACCGTACTGGTTGATTTTTAGGTGACTAAGCAGAGGTTTGTGTTCATAAATCAGCAGAGCCTTTCCTTCAAACATCGTTGTCAGGAGCAACCAGCACACCGCCTTCTCTGAAGCTGCACACAGATTAAGTGTGTGTTACTGAGCTCCTGGCAGGCAGATGGCGCTGCCTGGGCTCTCGGGCTGCCTGCTGCACGCAACAGCCTCTTAGAGGCTGTGGAACCAGGGCAAGGGGAGAGACCCTGCAGTGAGGGTGCTGCGTCTGCAGCACTCAGTGCTGATCGTACCTGTGTTGCAGTAAAACCCATCTACAGCAATGTTTTGGTATAGGGAGAGATGATTTTCCTGCATTCAGAGCTACTTTTTAATGCCCTTCTGTAGCATATACTTTGCATGTGAATAAAACACAAAGTAGGTCAGGAAACCTGGTGGGGTTTCTTTCTTATGTGTAGGATATCCTTATCATTTCCCCATATTACTCTGTAACAAATGAGGGAGCATTTTGTTTACAAGCAGTCCCTAACTTTGATCCTACTACCTTTACCATGAAAATAGATATATATCCCAGTGTGACCTTAGGGAAGAACAGCACAAAGGGCTGATGTTTCCTCTTGTGCCTTGCAAAACTGAGACACTACCTGGAATCAAAACTCTAGGCCCTAGGGAAATGAGAAGCTGACTATTTCCCAGAGATTCCTCTTTTTCTGCAGAGATGAACAACTGAAGGAGGGCAGGCAGCTCCCTGTATGGGAAACAGAGCTTAATTAACTGAATCAAAGCATGCTGGAGATTTTGAGCGCCCCTGAGGACTTCCACAAAATACAGAACTCTTATAATGAAAACATGGAGTGTATGAAGGGCCCTGCTTTGGACTATCTCTTCTGGGACCTCTCAGACACAGGAAAGATGTCAAGTTATATTTATAGCTTTCAAATGTCTTCTGTTCTTTCCAGATTCTTCTGTGATTGAAGAACCTGTCCTCAAGCTTCTTGCTGTATACAGTTACTGTGAAGACTAATCATGCAGCAAGCATCGAGGTTCCTCTCAAGGCAAAGCCAGTGCCCGAAGATGGTGTTGAAGTGACAGAGAAAGAGAAAGTGGTCGTAGAGGAAGCCAGTGACTGCATCACAATCAAAACCTGGGTGAAAGAAGACAGTGGAGCCATCTTGCTGAATCTGAAAAATCACTCTGGCTCAGCTTCTGACAATCCTTACCTCAGCTTCACTGGTAGGTCCTCAATTAATCACTTTATAACAGGATAAACACTGGTAGATGTGTTTGATCACTGACACCGTGATTTGGACTTGCTCTTTCAAAAATTTGAGGTGGATCAGAGTTATCAAGTGAAGTGATTCAAACCAGTTCAGTTTTGCTCTAATCTACACTAGTTTACACTGTGAAAGAGGATATGATACTCTAAATAATAGCCTCCCATGTCACTGTAGTCAGCTGCTCACACTGCAGACAGTCCAAATCCCCCACAGGGAAAAGCAGAGTTCCTGCAACACAGAGAGAAAATGTAAAATGAGATGTAAAGCACCCACAGGCAATGGAGGAAAGCAGGTGACTCACTTCATCCTTGAGAGGAGGATGGCTGGAGGAAAAATTGTGGATCAAAATAGGGGTGATAGAAAGCACATTTGCTATGTGCTATGGAAGAGGAGGAGGAAAGGAAAGCCTTCTAATTCAGAATGCATACCATCAACTCTGAGGGCCTTGCTGAGCCCCTGGAAACAGAAGAAGGTTTTGCTGGAGAACCTGTAAGCCAGCTGGTTTTAATCTGGTTTTGCAGTCCAGCCTCTCAGTGTTCTTGTCCTTTTCCCTCATGTTAGTCCCCAGATGAACACTATCCCGTGTGCTTCAGGGGGCAAATTCCAAGGACAAAACTGCTTTTTGCTCAGGCTGATAACCAGGATCAAACAAATACCCAGGTCCTGTTCACTGCAAGTGTTTGTGGGCACAGAAACCCCTTGGTGTGGACCAGCCACAAGAGAGGGCTGACTAACACTGTTCTAGTGTGAGTTACATAAGCTTAGATGCAGCAGAGATGAAAAGTGGCTTTCTCTGGAAAATATTGTGGGGGAGGAGAGAAGATAATTTAAAAGGGAATGCTTAAAAACATTTGTTTTGCAGCCAAAAAATAAATTATGTCAGCCAAGAACTAACTTGGTTAGAAAACACTGCCAAGCTATCTTCTAGGAGTTATAGTTTGGGTACCTCTTGTCTCTCTTTCTCCTTGATGGACAGAAATCCCCCATGAAAGGGGGTTTGCATTCCCCTTTCCCCAAGACCAGAATGTACCACAGAAGATACAGTGCAAACAGCAAGTCTGGCCTATTGAAACATTTCAGAAAGGAAATCAGCAACTTGAAGTAATATATGTTGGGTGGGGTTTTTTAATCTAAAATTCATATTTCTGTCCCAACTTCCTATGCATTAGGGAAGGCATTTCCCAGCTGCACTGCAATGCATTGCAGAAAGAGCAAAGTAAGCACAAAGTTGAAATGTTCCAACAGTTGAAATGACAAAGGGAAGTAGATGGCAAAGAAATAGTCTTTAGCGAAAGGTTGTGGCCATGGATAAACCCAGACATACAAGTTACCCTCCTCAGCTTCTTGCTATACACCTGTACATGTGGATGTTTATGTACCACATAACACATACACACAATTTGGGGTCAATGAATTCTGATGGTACTGTGCTAATTCGATTTTCTTCTGTGTAGGTCCTCCGAGACAGGTGTCTCAGTATCAAGTTGTAGCTATTCCATCACTTGGAACTCCCCAGCCCAGGATGAAGGCTCCCCAATGCAAGATTGCATCACAGGTGAAAAAGAAGGGCAGCAATCTTTGCATTCCAGTCATCAAGGAGCCAGTTCAAGGTGATACCAAGATTATTATCTGGGTTTTGTAGTCAGCATGAGATTTAGATAAACTTTGAATGCAAAATGGAGTATTGATTAATCAAGGAACATCTCATCATCACATCTAGCAAGATGCGCACTTTGACACATGCTGTTCTAAGTGAGATTTTCAACCCTCAACAGGAAAAGGCTTGGTACCCATGAGCAACAATCGGCACCTCCAAAAGTGACACCTATGGGTTTGGGTGCCTAATTTGTAGCATCTTTATTTTATGTTTCTCCCTACCTAAACTTGACTTAGACCAGAACTGAATTAAACAAGTGACTGATATTGTTGTCTTCCTCAGATAGCAACCATATGATCCCTGCTTAGCACAGCTTGTGTAACACATGGGAGTGTTCCTATCAGCAGCAGCAGCTGACTAACGAGACTTCTGCTTTTCTTTTTCTGTTAATATTTTGGTTCTTTCTTGGATTCTTTCCTCTGTCTCATTCAAAATGTTGGACTTGGATGTTAATTAATCTACAATCAATCATGCTAGCCAAAAATATTCTCCTCTAGGCACCAACATTACTCATGGTAAACAACGGAAACACTTTTTAAGGCAAATGATTCAATTCCTGAAATTTGGTTTGGTTTTGTGGCTGTTGTTTTGTTTCCAAGTTGAATGGAGGTTTAACCTTGCTTCCCCTAGTTTGGGGAAGGCTTGCCCACTCTGAGTTTGTTACATCACAAGAATTCAGTGAAGTCACTGAAGTCAGTGGAGCAAGACATAAAGATATTTTTTTTCCCCAGCATGTAAGAATAAACCAGGCTAAAGACCATAAACACATGATAGCAATCCATTTTCCCCCTTATATACATTCAAATTCCATCTTCTCTTTAAGGAGAGAAAATTGAAAATGGAGCAGGCCACTGGGAGAAGTAAAGGGTTAGACCTAGTTAAGGTGCTGCCTGAACCTCTGAAATGTATATTTCACAGTCTCAAGCTGTGCCAGGGGAGGTTTAGGCTGGATGTTAGGAAGAAGCTCTTCACAGAAAGAGTTACTGGCTATTGGAATGGGCTGCCCAGGGAGGTGGTGGAGTCACTGTCACTGGGAGTGTTTAAGAGGAGACTGGATGAGGCACTTGGTGCCATGGTTTAGTTGATTAGATGGTGTTGGTGATGGGTTGGACTCAATCTCGAAGGTCTTTTCCAACCTGGTTAATTCTATTCTGTTCTCCTGCAGTCTATGAGCTGATAGTTCTTCTTGGTTTATCTCAGTCAAAAAGCAATAAAATAAAAGAAAATAAAATTCATGATCACTTGGGAAGACACTTAAGAGTGATTAGAGAGTTGTGTAATTGTGATGTGTTGTGTAATTGTGATGTGTGTGTCTCTAGGTACCAGATTCCAATGGGGCAGCTTTCTGGAAGATACAAAATGAATTCTGTGTGATAGCTGTGAATGGTGCAGGCCCTGGACTTCTCAGCATGCCCTCAACCTCTCACTGCAAAGGATCTCAGCAGTAAGTTTCCTTTGCTGTGTAGTGTCCAGTTTTCCTGCACATGTATGTGATGACCAGGTGGATGCATTTATGACTGACATCTGAGGAAATGTGGTTCAATGGACTGTTTTGTGTTTACAGCTCAACTGAAGATTAGGAAAGGCCTCAATGCTGTTGGCTATAAATGCAATTCTAATTTAAGTGCCTGAAAGTGTGACATTATTCATTTAAAATGTGTAACTATTAAGATAAGGACACAGGAAGAGGTGTCCACCTTGGGGAAACTGAGCATATGCAAACAACAGAGACCATCATGATAAAGGCCCTCATAGGTGTAGATACTTCTAGTACTTAATGTTCAAATCTAAGTTGCCAAGTGTTCAAGTCTAAAGGCCCTTAAGTATGACAAAATTTATGTCTCTATGTTCCTTTCACCAATTCCCCATCAAAGCTTTTACAAGAAGAGAAAACTTCTGTGGAATTGATGAAAGTTGCTTGCACATTGTTTTATTTTCACACTGGATCTTTATTAGTAAAGAATGTGTGCCTAAGTCTGGACTGATCAAAACCACAGACAAACTCCAAAGGATTACAGGAGCCTCAGAGATGCTGAAAGAGGCAGATTTGTGCCAGTTATAGGGAATTTTAACTCTTACACAACCAGATAACTAAAGCATTTTAAAACCAAAAGGCTATCAGAGACCAGCAATAAATAGCTTAAATTGTTGATGAGGTCTTGCAATAGATCAGGAGTGAGCTTTAGTAGTTGCACATAATTTAGACCAAAACTGCCCAAGTGTGGAAACTGGGATAGCTAAAAAAATGAGACTTCTGTGTAGTAGACAAAAGCCTTGAGGTTAAATAGTTACTCAGATAGGAAAGCACTCAAATTCCTATACAGCAGAAGACAACACAAAACCAATTTAAAGCCTGAAGCCATCATTCCTCTCCTATTTGAAGACTTGCATTATTTCACATTATGCCTAGGAGAGTATGTCCTGTCCATAGGCACCCTATTCCTTATGACCCTGTGTGCCCATAGGAGTGTTCCACATAAAAGCCATTAGCATCAAGTTTGTCGTGGCATGCTGCACTGGTTGGCATTTTTTGGTTTGAGGCAGTGGGGGAGGGTTATTTTAGCTGAGATTTTCAGAGCAGAATGTGGCTTTGGATAACACAACTGCCTCTTCACTTGATGAAAAATACCCAGATCTTTTTTTTAATATTCCCTCTCCTGCTCATAGGTATAACAGGGATCTAACTAGACTGCTGCAAGGTGGACTAAAGAGCAAAAAGCAAGATCTGTATGTTCAAAATCAGCTGTTAATTAAAGGTACTAATAGTCTTTGGCAAATAAACTCCAAGAACATGAAGAGGATCTTTCAAGCCAGTAAGCAAATTCATTAATCCAAGCAGTCCATGTAGCACCTGACCACTTTGCACAGGACTGGAAGAGGGATTTGCTGACAAGAGAGGAGACACAAGGCACTCAAAGCCATACAAAACAGGTTATAGGAAATGTACTGCAGAGCTCACCAGTCAGCTAGGAAGAGACCTCATCCAAACACATGGAATGGAAAGTGAGTGGTGGCCTAGGCTTATAGAAGGTGCCCTTTCTGAGCTGAACTCAAATGGTCCTGTGTCAGATGTAATGAGGAATTTTCTTAATGGCCAGCCTTGGAACAGAGTCTACATGTAGGTCCCTGTTAGGAACTGCATTGTTTTGTTGGGAAGAACTTGCTCTGTTTTTATTAAGGCTCCTTGTATGCTAAAATATTGCAGGTTCAAGCATCTGGAAACAGGAGCAGCTCTGCATTCACACATGCACCTGTGTGCCTGTGGACAGAGTAGCATGACACAGTTTTGCTGCTGTCACAGAGCCTCCAGGAGTGATGAAGGTGGATTTATTTTCCAGCTCCAGCATTTCACTGGCCTGCCTCTTCTTCTTGTCATTCACTTGACATGAATAGTTCATGAAACAGACATGAAAAATAGTTCTTATACATGAGGTATTTTAAAATGCTGTCATACCTCACCTGAAATTGCCCTGAAGCTGCTAATTGCTGAGGCATTAATGTTCCTTTCTGGTGGTATGTGGGAAAGAGCTGGCAACATTGCAACCCTTACACTTACTGCATTCTGCTGCAAGTTGGAAGGTTGCTTCTTCCAGTCTCCAGGTGTGCCTCAACAGACTGAAGTATGCCTTTACTTTTCTGTGCAGTCTCTCTTAATTTCTCTGTCTCCATATGTGTGTCTGTGTATGTATATATGTTTTCCTTTTGTCCTCTGCATAGGTTTGATCTGACTGTGAGGCTGAAGAGTCACATGGTTGGTTGTGCCAGGACAGCACCATGCATTCATACATCTTTCCCTGTGAGATTCTTTGTGGTGTCCTCTTGGAGGAGATATCCTGCAATTAATTTTCTTGAGCATCTGGTGAAATACTGCAGGGCTACGGAGGCTTTAGTTGTCCTTTGGCCTCTACCACATGAGCTCTCCCTTGGAGACTCATGCAGCACTGGAGGTTCATGAAGGCCTGTATGACTGCTCGCTGTTTTCATGGCCAGTCATTTTACGAACCTTTCCTGTAGCGGTAAGTGTAGAGGGGCTTCTGCACAGCTTTGTCAGCTGCACAACCCAGCTCTCTGCAGCCGGTGTAAGTGTGCTCAGCAAACCATAAAACATTGGTAAGCTCTCTGCTTCATCATGAGAAGCAGAAGTTTTCAAGCATGCAACTGCAGGTCATGCTAACTGAAGTGAAATCATGTTTGATTAAACCTTGAGTGACCGCGGGGAGTGATCGGATTGTAAAGACAATGCTTGAGGTCCCAGCACTGCCCTTTGGGAGGTACAATTTCCATTAACAGATGTTGAGCTCATTTCTGTGGAGGCCAAGAGCCATTTCTGTGCTTTTCTTTTTTAACCCTAGACTACTGCATGAGCTGAGTCTTTACAGGACCCTGCAGAATCAGCACCTGTGTAAGAATGTGTTTCCCAGTCTAAACTGCACCACACCAATTTATCTGGATCACACCAGCTGTTTCTTCTCAGCTTTCAAGATTAATCTATTGAACTGTAGCATAAGGTTTAGATGCCCAAGCCACCCACACACACTTCATTGGGGACAAAGCCTGTTGTTGCTTTTATAGCTTGAAGCAATCTCTGATTGTTGTCCTTGAGGCATTTTCCCATCAAGTGACTCCTGCAGACACACATCTCCTTTCTGTGTTCAGAGATGTGGTTTGTTTCTGTTATCACCCAAGTCAGGAAACAGAATGTTATATCACCACATTTGTCTTGGCCAGGGCTCACCATCTCACACCCATGACGTGGCAAAAAGAAAGGATACCAACCAGAGGGAGGGCAAGAACCATTCCCAGTCCTATTCACTGTTCCTGACCTGTACAAATGTCATCATCAAGAATAGTCACAGAGGAGCCTTTTATGACATTCAGATGCAATTTGCAGGTACAGTATAGAGCAAACTTAGTCTCTTGGTTATTGACTGTACGTATTCCTCTGCTGTTGGAAATTTCACACCATTTCAGCTGAGAAGGTTGCTTTGTTGTTGTTGTTCTTGAAGAAAGCAATCCAAATCATATATATCCCTTGTCCATAAACATGCTGCAGGAGCATTCGAAACTGTTGCTTCCACTCAAGGGAAGAGGGACTCTCTGGTCAGAGAGGAGTTTCCACAGTTGACACTGTGTTTTCCAAGTCCCATGCTAACTCAGACCTGAGCCAAGCAGGGCAGCAGCATGGTTCAGAGCTGAAGGTTAAGGAAGATATTTGTTAGGTCTTTGCTTGCTCTGTCCAATGTAGAGGGAAAGGGCAAAGCAGTTACTTCTCCAGATACCCTCAAATGCTGCCTTGTCTTTCATGCCATGGTTTGATCAGGCAAATCCTTATAACACACAGCAATGTCTGCCCCCTCAGCAGTCTGGTGATGTAATTTCCTTTGGAAGTGGTTCTGTGACAGCCAAGTGGAGGCAGACTGGCTTCCTTCTAAGAGAGACTTCTATTACTGTGAAGATCTAGTGAGAGTTGCAATGTGTTTTGTACTTGTCATCTCTTCAGAGAGGGCCTTATATTTTCATTGGAAGGGACTTGCATGCATAGGGCAGCTTGGCCCTCAGGTTGCTCATGGTAGGAGAAAGCAAGGAAAGAAGTACTTTCCTAGACACACAGGGACTTTGGAAGGGAGGGGTTGAAGTGAATTTCTCCCCTCCCCAGAAAAAGACAGATGTTGGATCCCTAACAGCAGAAGCCACTCACTAATCTGCAGCTGGTTGAAGTCCCTAACACTGACCCTAAGACATAGCTCAGATGTCAAAGACAACCAGCAGACTGGTTATGGTGTGCTGAAATGTGATGTCAGTACCACCTTGTGGTTCACAGCTGCAGAAAAGTTCTACAGCACTGTCACAGGCCTGCTCCCAGGGAGGAAATACTTCTTCTGAGTCATTGCCTGCAGTGACACTGGGGACACTGACACCAGATTCACAAGAGCAGTGATACACCTCCAAAGGTGCAGGTAAGCATAAAAATTCATGACAACACTGGAGGAAGTTGGGTGTTCTTGTATGAAAGACTATGGACTAAGCTCAGGCTCCTGTGGCCTTGGGTATATCATTAACCTGCTCTCAAGCTCAGGTCCCACCTGGAGAATAGTCACAAGAATACCTCCTGCTTTATCCCATCCATATGTTGGCAGTCTCTCCAGGCCTGGGCTTCCTTTCCCTGTGTGTGTGTAGCACATAGCACTGCAGTTCGTACAGATGCTGGTTTACATTAGAACTCAAGGCAGCAGGGGCTGTGTGCAGGGAGGGTGACGTTATCACATCCTGACGTAGAGAAGATTGATGTTATAAGCATCTTTGAGCATCTTTCCAGTCTGACTGGGATTTATTGCCTAAAGGAAAAGCAAATACATCTGTCACATGTAGAAGACTATCTAACAGTCATTTGTGGGGCAGAACCTACACGAAGTTTCTAGAAGCCCATCAGGTGAACACCTTCTTTGTCAGTTTCCCACTAAGGTGTAATCACTAATAGAGGTGTCTGCTTAGCATGCATTTCTAAAGTGCCTTGGGAGCCAAAAATCCAGAAGTATTCTAGATTCTCACGGCTTTAATGAGAGAAGACATCAATATATCCCCATGAAGCACACCTTATTTACAGACCAAGAAAGAAGGAAATTAATTCCTTGCTTACAGTTGCATAGATTAATGGGAGAATGAGGTTTCTGATTCCTTCCTTTCATGCTTTTCAGTTTATATTTGTTTACCTGGTGAGATAGGTATGCTGGTCAGATGCTGAGAGAAATGTGGTGTATTGTTCAAGTCTTCCTCCTCCCCAAGTTTTCCCTAGTGGGAAAGAAGGCCTATGTCATCAAATGCAATACTCAAGCTCTTGGGATATGTGCAGGTGCAGAAGGCTCTATCTTGGTGGTGCTGGCTCTCTGCTTGCATGTTTGTGTGTGCAACAGACAGTGCAGCATGAAGCAGCCCCTAGGGACTCTGCCCTGAGCAGTATTTTGATTTCAAGGTGGAGTATCCCAGGAAGGACTGTGCTTCCTGCTTCATCATGCCACTGAGGAGCCACAGCATGGGTCATGGCATGCACTGCACCACGAGTTGTGCTCTCATCACCAGGTCCAACAGTGACTCTGTACGAGGGCAATGTTGGCATCTAGCTCTAATTTGTGCTTCAACTCAACAAGTAGCATCTGCCTGTTTATGATGCCTTCATCTTCCAGCTATCAACTTAGATCATCTGTGATCTAAGTTAGATTTGCAGCCACTGTGATTTGGTGGTGGTAATTCCCTCCAGACCGAATAACCATAAATTTAATATCTGAGGAGTTTATACCCTATTTCCCAGGACAAGTGCACTTACTGGGACTGGCACTGTGGAACACAGTCCTCTGGGACAGTTTGGCTCTCATCCTTGTCATAGAGGAAGAGATTGCTCAGTCTGTAGGTAGGGTAGCTGGAGCCACGTTCTAAGAACTTACCTTCATGTCAAAAAACAGCTGAATTCTGACTTTGTCTTCTTCTGAAGACGCTGAGTTTTGTCTTCTACTACTTGAGGCAGTATTGGGTCACTTGAGATGGTGTATTTTGGCTAGCAGGTCTCACAAATTCCTTAGCTCAGAAGCAGATACAGCCATTTCTGAGTCCCTAACCAAGTTTGCCCTGCACCCATGGTGTATTTTAGCACCTCCAAGAGGCAACTGATGCAGTCTGACAACAGCTATGTGCTTTTTTTGCATACCACACATGCTGCACTGGGTAAATCTGTTCTCTTCCTGTGCAAAATGGCAGGATTTTGCCAGCATTGTATGAAAGCTAGTAAACACTTCCAAGGCAAAAAGGAAGAAAATGGGACATTTCACACCCCAGTCCCTTCCCTGTTGTAATCTATGCCAGTAGCTCCCATTCAGTGAAGCTTTCAGTCAGGCTGTAACATGCAGCTTGGTTCCAGCTGGCTTAGACTGGTCCTATGAGTCTGACCACTTCCAGGTGCATGGGATGAGGTTTTAGGAACAATAACCACAAATGGTCTTCCTGTGTCACCATGTCCAAACTTAGAGGTTGGTCTTACAATATGTACAGCAGAGCCTTGAAACAGCTGTGTCCTGTGAGTTTCATCAGCCTCTGGTAAGCTCACCCTTCTTATGGTTAACTGGAGAGCCTTGAAGGTTAAGCATTCTCCATTCTTTTGTCTGTTATGACACTGAAGTATGTTTGTTTCAGTCTCCCTTGCTAGAGACAGCCCCCGGTGACTCAGGGCCTGTTGGTGTTCTCTTAAGGGGAACAAGAGAGATACTGCCAGGCACAGCTTGAAATGAAACTGATACAGCACCAATAATGAGGGACTATATTTGGAAAGATCTTTTAAGGTTATTTTTGTCTGTGATCATTGCTTCTGGACAGCCTGCAGACAACTGCTGAGCTCTTCTACCCCGGGCTTGGTTCTTCATGCTAATGCAGAAGTAGCTCTCTGTGGGTCAGTGGAGGGAGGGAGAGGATGCACAGACTGTTTCCTCTTCTGATTTTCAAGCAAACTTATCTGTCTTTGTAGGATACATGCAACACTTCCTTCCCTGAAGCCACCCACTGCCTGCCTGAAAGACTGATAGCAACTCCACTGTTTTTTGAGAACTTCTAGTGTTACTTATCTCCTGCTTCCTATGCTCCCTGGTACACTCCTCCCTGAAGCCAGTTTCAAGCCAGAGCTGGAGGACACATTCCTAGCCCCTAAACTCTATGGCAGCTTTGGTTGGCCTGGCATCTGCCAGCCAGGATGACACAAGAGGGTAACCCTGGGAGTGCTGTGCACTGAGGTTGGGCAAGCCTGAGGGACATGGAGAACAGCTTTTTATCCCACGGCGATCTCTCACTGTTGAGTAGAACCTACCACGCTGAGCTTGTTACAGTAAGAGCTGTCACAATGGGAATATACCTCTGCAGTTAAAGCAGCCTGTTTACAAGCACAGCTGGCTGAGGAATAAGGCTTGCAAAACCACTGTGTGGGTGAGATACTAATTTATATTGAGATTCCTTTATAGGAACCTACTTCTGAGGCCTCCAAGGGTTCCTCCTTACCTTGGCCTGGACAGTCTATTGGGAGAGTCTCTGTGCTTCTCAGGCTATGTGCAGCTAAGCAAGGTTGGGACCATCAGGAGTCAGACCTCTTTTAGGGCTCATGCTTCCCTTTGGCCTGCCTTCCTGTGGTCTTCACCATGGCCTGCAGGGCAGCTCCTTCCTTAGGCTGGGAGGTGTCAGGCTGCAGAGAACATACAGCCTGTTAAGACTCAAAGTGAATTCTTTGGAACAGCACTGAAGAAGGGGAAATGAGAATGAAAATGACAACTCCCTGAACCTGAACTTTTCACTTCTTATGAAAACTGTGTCCAGACAACCTTTTCCTTTATACAGTGGAAAGCTTCATATAGCTTTTTAGCCAGAACACCTAAACACACCTAAACACAGGGTTGGTTGCAGTAACCAACATTTGGTCCTGTTCTGGTTTGTTTTGTTTCTTTCTTCAGAAAAAGGTGCTAAAAGCCTCAGGGACACAGTGACAGAAAGCTTGCAGAAGTCAAAATACAAGATGTAGCCAGTGGAAGTAGCTCTGCCTCATCTAGCGTGCAGAGCAGCATTGCTGTGGTTGTGTGGCTCAAAATGCCACTTCCCTTGGCTCTGCAATAGTCAGTTAAACCAGGTGGTGGAGTGGGGCTTGTGCTTGGCAGGGATGCTTCTGATGTCTCTGGCTTCCTTCCCTCTAAGTGGTTTCAGACAGCAGGGTGCATGATAAAGATGGTATTTCTAATACCATCTGACAGAGTATCTTAATGGTAGTAAATGATGCCACAGAGTGCACTTCCCCAAGTTTGCTCCTGCACTGGTCAATGAGAATCCTGCTTCTGAGGTCAAGAGGAGATTCAGGTGCTGTCTCCATGTCCCCAGATGGCCCAGCAGCACCTCCATGATGGTCTGGGGGGGAGATGGTGTATAAACACAGTCATAAACATGGAACACTTACATCCTTGCAGTACCACGAAAGCAAATACGGTCTGTAGTTTTGCAGTGGGGGGGTCACTTCATGAAAGAACTGGGCCACAGAGGGTGAAATTTGAGATCCAGGAGGGTCCAGGAATTTCAGTGCTGGTGGCCAAGACTACATAAGGAATTACAGAATATCTGAACCACTGAAGGATCAGCAGATTGACAGATAAATACACATATTGGCACTGGCTCTTTTAATTTAGAGTGAATTCTTGGGGGAGCTGGTTGTGGAATAAAAGCACAGCAGGGGTCAGCCACAGACACACACTCAGTCTGAGAATATTTTGTCACCTTTGTTCCATCTGGAGCTAGGTAGGTGTGAGGAAACAGGATGCTCCTCCCAGCAGGCCTCTAAGTTTTTGAAAGGAACTGGGAAAGACAAAATTAAAGAGGAAAAAAGCAGGAGTTTTGCCCTGTTGTTAACCCCTTTGGACTTCTTTGAAAGGAATTACTGGCTGATACTCATTCATCAGGGGTACATCAGGAACTGCTTCAGAAGGGGAGTTTGAGGACGTCTCTGTTAAGCTTGTGAGCAGCTCCATTTAATAAACTGGAAACTGGGAGGGTGTAACTGCTCCCATGCTATAAATCCTTGAAACCTGTTCTGCTGGTGACAGATGGCCCAGTTCAGGATTAATGAAACCAAATATCTGTCCCATTGCATCAAACAGCTGAAGAAACTGGCATCAGATCCTCAACCAGAGAAAATTGCCCATGCTATCCCACTTTTTCCTCCTGGAAATATTGCTGGGGTGGATGTGAAGGAGACTTGGCCATTTGTCTGGGATTTCTGGGCAGAGCTGGGGTGTGTGTGTCTGTGTTTCAGGGTTCCCCAGGCAGGAATGGTGTAGCTGGCTGTGACAACATCAGTCAGATTCATTAGGGTGCTGGGTAGCTCCAGGGCAGAGCCACACCCAACTGGTGGACATAAAAGTGGCACAAAACTGCCTATTAGGTTCAGCTAGCTACACGCTCCGTGCTGAAGCTGTCACAGAAAGAGAAAATGAGCAAGGAGACTTCATCTCTGCACAGTAAAAACACCTGGTAAATTAATATTTTTAATTGCTGTTACACAATGAAGAAATGAGAAAATACATTCCAAACAAAGAATTAAAATAGTAAAATCAGCACAAAACATGTTAAGGAAAGATCCCAGATCAAGTGGCCCTACTGCACGTGGTGACCTTTACAATCACAGTAAAGGAAGTAAGTGCTAGAGACTTTCAGACATGGCAAAATGCTTGACTCCCCAGAGGGGAGGGCAGCTGCCTCAGTCACATCTTTCAGTGCACTCTCACTGGATGGGTGGGAGAGGGGCTGGAGCGAGAGGCTTGCAGGGGTACAAGACATGGAGATTAGTGTTCAGTACAGAGCAGCCAGGCTGCAGGCTCAGCCAGGCACCACGACTGCTTTCCCAATGGCATTTGCTTCTTCCTCCCTTGGTTCTGTTTGGTTTGCAGGATTTTGAGTTTTATTTAACCAAGTGTCAGGTTCTGCTGGCCTGACCCTGCCAGCACCATAGACTTGGAGCAAGCCTCCCCAGGTGAATAAAAGCAAAGCCTGATCCAGCAGGAGCCTACACAAGTAAGGTCAAGCTCAGTGTATTTGTCCTGCTTCAGCACCATCGCCCAGTGGGCTGGCTTTGGTTTCTTGCTTGTTACCTGTCAGGAAAATGTTTCTCCCACTTCTTGATGCTTTCTCAGTCTTCTGACTGAGCTGAACTGGTCCAGTTGTGTTCTCACTGTAGCTCGCCCCCTGCTTCCCTCTTGTATGAAAGCAGCCTCACGCTTCAGCCTCACTGTTGAGCCATCACACCCCTCCAGCAGAGCTCAGCCTGCAGCAGCAGCATAGTGTCACCACAGAAACAATACAAGCCACAGAAGTTTTGGCATTCCTGCCACCTTTTTTCAGTTGTAGTTCATCTAGAGCTGTATATTTTTATTCTTTACAATAAGAGCAAAAATAAAATAACATTAAGAAAATTTCCTCCAAACTTAAGAAAACTAAAACCCAACAACGATTTTAAAGAAACCATAAAAATTTGCATTGTGTTTGCTTCTGAGTTCATATTAAGATAAGATTTTACTGCAGCTGCTTCAAAATTCTGGTCCATTTCACGCGTGCACAGCTCCCGTTCCTTGGTGTGTGATTCCTCGCCTGGTGTTTGAACAGCGGTTTGTGCTACCAGAACTCAGTAGGTGCTAGCTGTGGTCCAGATTTCAAATCAGTGAACAGTGGCAGTTTGATCCTAGTTGAGAAGGTGGTGATGGTTTAGAGCTATATGTCTAGATCAGCTTTTGTCCTGGGCCCTAGGGCTGGTGATACAAGCACTTCCTTCACTACAGAACCCGCTATTTCTTTGATTCAGCTGAAAAGGAGTACTTCAAGGAGGATGTGCTGACCTTATTGATTGCATCAAGGCCTTCCCTCTCTGCTTATTTTAAAGACAGTAAAAATGACAGAAACTAAACGTCCCTTTTGCAAGTTGTCCCATAAAACCCAGCCAACCTTCTGCAGGATGAAGGTTGAACAGAATGACTTCATTTTCTGTCCTAATCTTTTCAGCAGCCCCAGCAGACTGTGATGAGAGCACTGTGTTTTGGCTGGAATAGATTTACTCTAGCTACCAGTCAGTGATAAGACCAGACTGCAAAATTTGGATGCCAGGTTCATGTCTAAGGATTTGATTAAGGATTCTAGAAGAACTAAAAACCCTTTGCAAAACTGAAATTAGAGTTCAGATTTTTAAGCTAAACTCTCCTTACAGTTCAAGTGCAGCTGAGCCCACCCTGGGAACTAGTATGAATAAATATTTTGCATTTGCTTTCCATCTGGTACAAAGTGAGAAGGCAGTCACACATTCCCTGCTTTAAGGGAAAGTCCTGCAGATCCCTAAAAGCATTTTTAACACTAAGGTAGGATAATACTTGGGATTTTTATAGCACTGTACATCTTTCAAGTGCCATATGAGCACTAATCCTCACAACATCCTTGTGAGCTCAGTAAGTGCCAATATCCCCATTTGAGAAATGGGGTGAGGGCCTGGTCTCCTGCTGTTGTAACTTGGCTTAGCACTGGCCCTAATATAGCTGTGCCTTTTTTCGCCCTGATGAGCACCTGGCCCCAGAAAATTTGATTTACTCAAGGCCACAAAAGGAGCAAGCAGGGATGAAAGTCAGAAGTTCCCAGGAGGACTTCTGTCATGAGAAGTCAGCAACTTCCCATCCTTTTCCAAGAATAGTTCTGATGCCTCTACTTAAAAGAGCCCCTGCCTACATCCACAAACCAAGCAAAGAGGCAGCTGCCACTGAGCTTTACAGATGCTGTTTGCTTTGATCTGCTCATTCCGGAACAGCTTCCAAAATGACCGCGCTAGCCAGCTGGAAACACCCAGGTCTGAGTGTCAAACTAGGGGACTGGAAAGGTTTGAAAAGCCACAAAAAAATCCTGCAGGGCTTGCCCTGGGAATTGTCTATACTTGTGTAAAAATCTATCGGTTGTCTTCACTGGTTACAGCATGAAACCTTCGGCAATCCACTTAAAACCCATTAGAGTAATTCTTACACCAATTAGTCTTACAGTTGCCTCCTTATGGACAGGTATTAAGCACAAATACAATTTTCCTGGTAGAGTAGGAGTAAAGCTGTTAAAATCCTCTGGCTTTGTTGTTCTCAACTTGCCACTTCCACAGCAGTTTCACCCTGCTGACACTGGTGTGACTGGCACAGCTCAGAAGCATTACTAGCACTTAAAACTGGTTGCAATTAGTATTGCTTCTTTGATTTCATTGGAAGTTCTGTGTGAGGAGGATCAATCTACAGAAAGAGATACAAGGCTGAAATAAATGTGCTTCATCTTTTAGATGCCCAAATAAGGAGCCAAAGGATCGCCAAACGGGTGGCAACTACAGAAAGGAAAGAAAGCAAAAGCAATCAGACCATGTGTGTAACCCTGAATCACCACAGATGGGAATTGCAGAGGTGTTTGAATAGAGCAATGTGACATAAAACCCTCTCTACTTCGCAAGTAAAGGAGCTGGTGCTGGGGGGACCAGGCACTAGATGCTTCGTGTAACATCTTTGGGCCAAAGACTGGGTGCTTCTCAGAGACTGTACCCCTGAAAAGGGGAAGAATGGATCAAGCCTCACAGGTTTACAGTGCAAAGAGACAACAGGAAGGTCCTCAAGGGCGTGTTTGCTCCCTTTCAAAGTGAAGACTGACCCTGCTGGGGATGAGTGAACAGATTTAATCCCCATAAAAGGTATTTAACAGATTGCTTAGTGTTTCTCAGGGTTTATGAGACTCAGACTTGTGTCAAATCAGTGTCCACAGCATCTGGTCTCTTCCCAGCAGGAAAGAGCCTCTGGGAATATGGTCTCATTGGAGTAATATGGATTAAAAGGACAAATACAGAGCAGGAGAGAGATTTTGAAGATTGAGAGCCTTCACTTGCAAACCTCTGAGGCAGCCAGGAATCTCCCTGACTTCATATGCTGAGGGCTCTGTCTCATGTTCCTGGGAAGGCTGAAGCCATCGTAGCACTGGCATGGAGCCAGTGATGTGTCCCAACAGCATGCTTCAGGTGAAGGGACAAGAGCCTGCTTAGGCTGCAGACTCTTCTGCTGTCTCAGCTACCCAGAGACATCTGCCGCCAGAAACTGCATCTCTATGGAGACAAAAGAGCAGACCTCCTAACAACACTTAGAAGATACTTTCCTCCAAGTATCCCGTGGTTGGTGGTAGAGCAACAAAGCAAGCCAAGATGAAAAAGCATGCAGAAAAGCAACTCAGCCATCTTGAGCAAACTGGAGACTACTCTTTTCAAGAGGGGAAGAGAGAGAGAATAAAAATTCTGACTTTTGAAGAGAGCTGGATTTATCTCCCACACATCCCTCAAAGCAAAGGGAACCGCAGGGTGTAGGGCACTCTGCCCGCTAAGGACTGAGTGCTGGACTGTCCCACGACAAGGTACTGTAAATCAGAATGAAATGGCTCTTTCCTCACACACTGGGGGGACAGTGGGGTTCACCCCAAATGCTTAGATTTCCTCTCGGCTGGGTAAATCTGTTGCAGGGAGAGATTTGCAAACAGTCAAGCTGAGTAACAGCACGTGACATCCATGAAGAGCAGGGTTCAAGCTGTGGCCAGGAGATAAGCAATGCTGATGAATGAAGATGTTTTGTGGCTCTAAATCCCCTTAGCAGTTTACTCCAGGCAGGACCCAGTACGCCAGTGAAGGAATCCTGACAATATTACACAACAGCATTAAAAAGAAGAGATTACATGGGGCTGTGCTATTTACAATGCTTTCCCTCTCAGTACTGCAGCTGACCTCTCTGATCTCAGTCTGAGAAGCAGCAGATGACTTCAGGGGTCAGGAAGGCTAACCCAGGTGTTTGTAATACTGGCTGCATTTGCACTAATGCAGGAGTTGTGGGGATTTGATGTCTGTTCCCCACCCATTCCCAGCATGTGAGGGGGAGGAGCAGGAGCCCCTCAGCTCCAAGGGAAAAGCTAACAGAGTTAGCAGGGTTTCCTCAGCTGCCCCTGACCCTGCTGCACTCCTCACAAAGAAGAGTTCCTGCTTTGCCAGCTGTGCCAGGGACTTGGTGCCAGGATTTCACCTGCAACATAGGCACACTGCCTATGGAGACTGTGGTGACTTTTAGCCCACAAGGCTGGTCTGGAGGACTGCCCTTCCCGCTCCCTCTGCCCATGTAAGTGTGCGGGGGCTGTTGGGGTATGTATGGATTTGAGTTGTAGATTTGCTCTGGTAGACTGTAAGGCTGAAGACATGCAAGAACCCTCAGTGAGCTTCCTTTGTGTGCCTGAGTGTCTTGAAAACAAGCCACTGGGAAAGCCACTGGGGGAGCATCTTGATTCATGGGGAGCAGCCCTAGGAGGAACAGAAGGGAAAAGCACATTCAAGATAGTTCCAAACAGAAACAGAGATTGCTCTTGGATAAAAACAAGAAGGGGAAACATACGTCCGGTCACAAATGAGCTTGGATTCAAAATTAGGGCAACCTCTGCTTAGATCTTTTTTAAGAGAGTCTGAAGTTGGAAGTAATCTTGCTTCAGCAGATGGGCAGACAAGCCAAAGGACAGAATACGATCAGAACTAACCAGGCTTTCCCAGCCCTGACGTGCGTTCTCACTGCGTCCACCTCAGTCTGAGAAGGGAGCAGCAGGCACTTCGGGTGCACAGGACAGTGCTTTTCAGGGAGCTCTGTTGAAAAGGGCTTTTTCCAAAAAGAAGTGGTGCAGAGCCCATCATTTGCCACCAGATGGAAAAAAAATAATGACCTACATCCAAAACCAGGGCCTTCAGCACAGGAGATGCTCACACGAAGATTCGAGAGAGACAAATATTATTTGTTAGGATACCAGAGAAGAAAAGCTTTAAGGTCAGGCTCCTGCCTGCCATGCTCAGGACAATCAGGACATACATTTGGGAGAGACAGATTCCTGAGTCCTGCTGTTAAAAGTCAAGGTTCTTCATGTGCCCATTACATCTCAGCTGTCACTGGTGGCTGCAGACACCTTGTACCTCTCAGTACACATGGTGGAGGAGAACACACTGCCCTGGCTACCTGGATACCTAAAATCCCACCAGACTCCACCACACGTGGAAGCCCTGCACCTACAGACCTGCCCCGGAGCAGCGTTCAACCTCGATCAAAGCACACAGCGCTGCATGTCAGCGCACCTCTTGCCCTGTGCTCTCTGCTTGGTGTTTTATTTCCATCCTGGTTCTGCTGGGGCCTGCCCCACATGCTGCTGTTGACTCCAAGGCTTATCCCTCATCTGGATATGCTGGGTTTACTCTTCCTCCAGATTTCTTTCAGCAGAGGCAAGAGCTCCAGTTTGTGTACTGAGTTTGTAATGCCAAAAAAAAAAAAAAAAAAAGAAAGAGACAAACATTGGTTAAATTGATTTTTACCAATGACTTTAGCAGAGATCTGTGCCTGCCTGCCTACTATTGAAAACAAGTCCTCTAGCAGAGTGCATGGACAACCTCCTTTCTGTCAGCTCTTCTCTTCCTAGACATTCAGCATCGGTTTTGAGACTAACAAGTAAAATGCAGTAGTACAGCACTTCCAAGGAGGAAAAGTCAAATGAGTAACTACTGCAGGGACAGTCTAAGCTTCCTGATGTGGACTCCACACTGAAGTAAGCTGTATTCAGAGAAAGCTTTTGGGGGGGTTGGGGGGGGAGAAGCCCCAAAGGTAATGCTTCAAAGAAGCAAAATCAACATCACCAATGTGCCTAGAGAAATGGAGATCTCTCTCAGGGGTGAATGCAGCTACAGCACCTGAGATATAACCCACATTGTTCACAGACTATTGGCACTCCACCTAGCTTCTCTTTCTGAAGTCCTCTTCATCTCTGCTCTCTACAGCTGACAGTGCAATAAGCATCTGGGCTGCATAGTAAGTAGCCATGATGATGAAGCGTGAGTAGGGCACAGGAAAGCAGAACTTGTTAAGTGCAATGGTCAGATCCGACACCATGAACAGCATCGCACCGATGCAGGCCGAGAGCTTGGTCCATGTCCAGAGGTCGTTGCACAGCTGCATGCCAGCAACTGCTCGCCAGCCCATGAAGCCAATCAAGGCGATGTAGACAGCTACCAGGTAGGTGAATGGGCCTGAGAGGTAGGAGTACAGGAAGGCATAACAGGAGCTGCAAACAAGGCCCATCAACAAGCCAGCTTTGAGGTCCAAAGGCTTCATGCCGAAGGCTGAAGAGTACAGGATGTGTGTGATGGCGAACATCAGCAGACCTGCAAAGAGGCAGTGACAGAGCAAGTGTGATCTCTCATCAGTGGCTGGCAGCTGGGAGCAGGAGAAAACATGGGGTTTAAATATACTGCAAACAAACACAAGCTTAGATGTCCTTCCACATCCTTACCTGCCCTGAAGTGTTGCAACCCTTATCACTTTCAGTGGGAACCACACTGACCACTTGGGATTGTTTTAATATACACATCTGTGCATAGCAGCTCAGCCATAGCACCATGCTCCCAGCCTAAGAAATAGCCCCAGCACACCTACAGCTGCAGCCAAGGACAGCTCTGGCGTGCTGTAAGCCTTCCTCCTGAGAGACCAGGTGAACTAAGCTGCTGCAGAAAGAACAAAGCTTGATTTTCAGGTGGTTCCAGTCCTCTGCTTTGGAGAGAATAATGGGGGCAACATCATCCCCTCTAACTGTCCAAAGGGATTTGCTCATAGGAACCGGAAGGCTGGAATCAGAGCAGTGCAGGAACAAATTGGGGAAAAAGCCACCAGTCCCTCCAAACCCAGACACGAAGCCTGACCGTATTTAGCCACAAACCCAAAGGCACTTAGGGACTAAATCTGGCCTCTACTCCATCTCTGCCCATAGCTAGGAGAAACCCAAGCTGGAAAGAGCCAGCTGGCATATTTCAGGGACTACACCACTGTGATCTGCCAACAATTTATGGCTATTTCCAAGATTCAGATGAACCTTAGGGAAAACAAAATGCCAGCTTCCCTTTGAAGCAAAACACCCCTGAGAAATGCCAGATGTGGGTGTTGGAAGGTGCTGCCCACATGTTACTCACTTGCCACTAAAACACCTGACAAAAAATTGTCATCATGTCAGCTGTAGATAATGGGCCTCAAATTGAGTCCAGCTCCTCTGGACCTCTGGTTCCTAGACCCACACACGGTGCAGCTGCAGGCTATCCCACTTTAGCCTGGCAGGGTTATAGGAGTAGCTGGAAGTTCTCACACAGCTCTGAGGCATGAAATGAGACAAAGGACCTGGCAGCTGAGTCCTCCAGCAGGACACCTCTTTACACTTAAAGCATGATGCTGTGGTGTAAAGGGCAGTCACTAATACCTGCTGCTGGCGGACATTTCTTTATCCTAAAACACTTGCTTGAGGCAGCTCAAAAGAGGGGAAGTGTCTCCCTGCTTTTGGGCAGGACCAGACAGGACATCCACTGAAAGCTCTGCTGTGGCAGGATGAGAGCAGCAGGGCTGGTGGGGACCTGGTCTGCAAGGTGAGACTAGATAAAATGGACAGCATATAAGGGGAGGAAGAGAAATGCAAAGGAGAGCAAGGAGAAGATGGTGTTTCACAGAGCTACTGCATGCACATCATGGGTGCAGCACTGAGGAAACAAGGAGGGATTTAGGACAAGAGCTGTTTATAGTGTTACAGTGTGGGAAAGGGCAGAGCCCTGGGGGCAGTAAGAAGAAGGTTACTTCACCCTAGCAGTGAAGAGTGCTTTGTCCCTCAGTGTCACTGAGGAGACAAAGGAGAGTTCTGGGATGGGGAACTTAAGAATGTGTCTCCCATGCAGGCAGCTGGCAACAAGGAGGAAGAAGAAAAGAGGACAGGATGTGGTAGCCAAGCAGAAGCCCAGAAAGGCAGGAGCAGTTTTGTGATATGTGGTGAGTTGGGAGTCAGCTCCCAGGTTTGCTCATTAAACAGCCACAAATGAAGCCAGGAACTGGGAAGACCTGTGACAGCTGCACAGGGAGGGGAATTATAGAATCATAGGTGAATTTCTCTTGTATTTCTCAACTTCTGGCATGGTCCTCACAACCTCATAAGGTAGATCAGCCCTTCTCCTCTCTGTCTGCTTCCTTCCCCTGTGTTTCCTTTCCCCTCTCTGCCCCTAGAGTTCCCCCTCAGGCCTTTTTGTTAGACCATGTCTTCTTCAGCCAACATATAAATTGTTTCTAAGTGCCCACTATCAATGGGGATGGACATTAACACTGTAATGTGTCTTCTACAGGCAGAGAGATACAGAAAACAGTGTCATTAGTTGACTGAAACAGCAAAAATTATTATAAAGTTCAGTGTGCCAGGAGCAGGTTCCCAGGCTCTCACTTCCCTATAATGAACAACTGCCCTTTTATAAACTCATTGTTTCAAAAGCTATTCAAACCAGTTCAGTTCCCAACCCTTTTCTTCAGCCCCAAAGCTGTAGAAATTGAACAAAAAGTACATTTTATGTAGGATTTCCTCTTATTCTCCTAAATTTTCAAATTCCTATGAACAATGATGTCAAAAGGTTGAACATTGTCAGTTGTCAACAACAGCAGCCTGCTGTTTTAAACAGGAGAAACTATGCAAGAGAGGTGAGGGATAAAGCAGGGTGGTGTGCTTTATCTGCTAGCTGCTGAAACACAAATCTTAGCCCTTCACTACAGAAGATGGTAGCTTAGATTAGGATAGACTGAGGCAGGCAGGAGACAGCCAGGATGAAGGCTGAGACTTTCCAAATGCTCCAAGAGTGCTTTTGCTCTCCTTAAGAATTAAATTATGTCTGAACTTACAAAGCAACACCTTAGTTGCAAGGCTAGGGTTGAAAAAGCCAACTTATTTGCAGATTAGAACACATTAACCAGATACCAAGTTGCTGGGACTGGTTGACCTCCCTGTAGCACTAAACTGGAGAGGGAACTCAGAGATATCCCAGCTACATGGGAATGGAGAAGCTCAGAACAGTCCATGTACAAAAACGGTCATGGTAAGGACCAGGCCTTGAATGTTTTCCAAGCCACAGCTCAAGGAACAACTGCAGGAAGCAAAACAGGAGCACAGGCAGTCAGGCTGAGGGGACCTGCACGAGCCAGACACCTCTGTTAAGAGGAAGGCCACCAGTGAGAATGACAACAGTCAGCACAGAGGGGTTGGCACCTCAGGATAAGCCTGGAGCTCCTCAGCACCACTTCATGCAGACAGATCCAGTGCTCAAGGGCTAATCTAAACCCCATCAAAAATCAGTAAAATATTTTATATGAGCCTTTAGTGAGATTGGGATGAGCTCTTGGGAAGCAGGATTAAAAACAAATTCTGAGCATTAAAAACAAATTCTGAGCACTTGGCCTTTTCTATCTGGCATTGCACACACTTCCGTCTCATAAAGACCGAGCTTGTGGCAATCCCAGAATAAAACTAAACACTGACCTCATGAGAGGGGGAGAAAATAAGCCTTTGACTTTCAGAGCTGACAACAGCACAAGTCAGAAAAGTTTCCTCATCACATTTTCCAGTGGGACAGTCACAGCAGGCAGTTAATGGTGGGTGATACATGAGCTCCTGTGCTGGCTAAATTGACTTCAGAAACCCCACCAGTCAGTTTAGTGAAGGACCCAACTGCTGCTGATTTCTTGTGACAGTCCAAGGCCAGGGAGTTGCAGGTTCAGCATGGCTTCAAATGATTAATCTGAATCATCATGTTCTGGTTTGCAACTAGCAATATAGAACAAGCTTGTTTGGCTCAGAGAGATGGAGAAGACAGGCCATTGTGGTGAGGTTTGTCTTTGAATCCCCATCATTTATAGAATTATAGAATCATTAAAGTTGAAGAAGACCTTTAAGATCAAGTCCAACCATAACCCAACTACCATGACCACATTTACATGTCTGGCAAACAAGACATCTCTTGTACAACAAGCTGCATGATTCATCCTGATGAACCTGCAAGTAGGACAAGATTTCTGCTGCTTTGGTTTCTAACATCCACTTAAACACTTCCTCCGGGCTATAGGCTTCTTTTATCAAAACAAGACCTTTTTCCACTGAGGACCTTTGCACCACGTGTCCTATTTATGATCCTTGCAGCAGCGGGCTGACAGATCTCCCTGCAGAGAGACAGGAGGTAGATACTTCTGTAGCTTCATGGGAGCTGCCAAGCGCCATGAGCATTTCCTTCTCTTCCCCAGGAATTGTGTCCATGCTTCTTTCCCAGCTCCAGTCAACTAAGATGCTGTGAGCATGTGCCAGGGAACCAAACCTGCCCCAGCTACCTCTCTAACCTCAAGAGAAGGACTCATCCGTGGTGTGACTCCTCTAACCACGGTGGATTTTAATCAAAGGATGAGTGCTTCCCGCTGCCTGCGGCTTAAGCTGTACATGAATAAACAAAGCATGTGGCCCAGTAACTCATTACTAAATAAAGAGGGTAACAGCTGGCCTCTGTGGTATCCCTTTAGGCCTGACACCACACTCACCATGAATGAAGTAGCCCTGCTCCTGCCAGATGAGAAAGGCATCTCCCACTGCTGAGAATATGAGTCCTGCTAGGATGCGGCTGGCGCTCCGGTGCGACACTAGGAAGTTAATGCCATGAGCCAGAAGGAAAACCCACAGGCAGAAGATGGGCAGACATTTGATGAGAGCGCTGAACCAGGAGGGGCTGGAAGTTGGCAACCAGAGGACAAAATAGACACAAGTGGCTTTAAAGAAGGGCACTAGCTTGGGGCCTTCACTCTTCACCTGAAAGAAACAAACATTGAAAACAGATAAATTAACAGCATCATGAGGAGCATCTGTGGAACAAACTGCCTAATGGAGCTGTCTCCTTCCTTTGAAGTCTGCTCTTTCAGGTACGCTGTCAGCTAGCAGCATTTCCACCCTAGGAAAGGCTCACTGAACTTGACCATGATCCCCAGAGTAGACCTCTGTGATCTCTGCTGAAAACACTTCTTGCCTGACAGGATGGGTTTTGTGTGGTGGAGATGGAGGAAGTTGTGGATACCTTTGCTCTTTATTCTGCTGAAAACACCTAGGCCATCACTCAAACTCCTCTGGTGGGCCTTGCCATCTCTCTTGTGTTTGGACTGACCCCTTCTATACACCCTCCTGTCCTGTAGCTGTGAAAATACTGCACTCCTCAGGAACGTCTACCAGCAGCCAAGCCAATAAAAGTGCAGATCTTCCCTCACATTTGGTGAATCCTCTTGCTTAGCCAGTTGCTATCTTCTCTCCTTCCCTATGGCCTCACACCTGGAGGTTGCTGTTGACATCACCACATGACTTCAAACCCCATCAGCCTCCCAGGGGAGTATATCACCTCCTCAGCTGACTAACAACAATATCCATCAGGTGTTGGTTTGCTCTAGCAATACACTAATAACATACTGCCCATACTGCAGGACACATTTTGGCTCAGGGCTCTGCTGTGTAAATCCAGACACAGAAATGCAGCCTGACCACAAGGCTGCTCATAACAAAACCACAGCAGAGGCAGGGACCAGAGTGACAAACTCCACAAGTTTGGCCTGCTACCATATACCTAGCTGAGACCACTCTGGGCAGTGGTAAGATGCCTATAGTGTTCACCTGCCTCCCTGTGATACTTCTGCATTTTAGTGCAGGTGGGGAAAACCCTGCAGGAAAAACAAAGCTGTGGTTTTATTTTCTCCTGGAGTGCAGCTGAGGGCCAAAACAAAGAAAGGAATAGACTGGGATTGCCTCAGATGCTTTCAGGAGGCCTATTTCCTCCTGCAGAAAAGGTAGTATGACCTCCAGAACTCCCTTGCAAGTAAAGGTTGCTTCAGTCTTCTCGTTTCATTGGTCAATCAAGGTTTACGTGCTTAACATCACAACAGCTTCCCACTACTCACAACCAAAGCACACAGAGGCCTCATGCACTGGAGGAGGACATGGTGTGGAATTTAGAGGCAATGGAGCTGGGTTCACACTGCAAAGTCCATCCTCTCTGAACACCTGTGTGTCACAGTCTGGGATGCTCATGCAAGGAGCCCATGCTCCAAAAACTCGCAAAAGACGCAGTGGTCTTTTTTTTTTTCCCCAAATCACTTGCCCCCCTTTCTGCTTCCTGCATCATGGGATATTGCCATGACACAAAACCAGCTTCCATCTTCCTTTGATGCAGCGTGCCTTGGTGCAGATACTCAAATAGCTGAAGACTGCACATTGAATACATCCATGCTTACAGCATGCAGTTTTGAAAGCCTAAACTCATCAAAATTTAGAAGCTTTCACAGACACAAGAGAAGGGAGCTGAAGAAGCTGGAAGACAGGGGCAGAGATAGTGAAGGACACCTTTACATGCAGTATCTAAAAAGGGAATGCAATCTCTGAAGAAACAAGACCATAAATAAAGGGCATGCCAAGAAGACAGTGCTATCAAAATTGTTCTCACATCTGATGGAATTTTCCCCAGCAGTTTCTTAGCAGGAAGGTATTTCATTATTCCTATATACATTATTCATAGGCTATTGCCAACCCAGTTTTTAAACACTCCATTAAACAAGCAGGCTACACAATTCACTCACAAAGGGACAGCAGCAAGCCATTAACTTTCTTGTATTACACAGGGAGCCTGTCGTGAGTCCTCTGCTTAGGTTGTCTAAATTAATCACCATTTACCACCTCTTCTCTACATTCCTTGGGAGAATTCTGGCAACAAATAACAAATGAACTTTTATGACATAAAAGTCATAAAAGCCCATGGAGTCTCACAGCACAGGGGGTGCCTGGGAACGATCAAATATCATACAGGAAGGAGTGGAGCCAAGCTTCCTCCTTCAGAGCCAGCACCTTGCCCTTCTGAAGTGATGCATCAGGCTTAGGCTATCCAAAGCCTGTGCCCAGCTCTAGCTCTGCCTCCTCCCCTTGTGACTCTTTTTCATTAAGAATGTAGTTGATCACATTCATCCTCTCTAGTTGCAGGCAACAGATGACAGCCCTTCTGGCAGGGTTTCCTCCTCTCCCCCACCATGCCATAATGAGCCCAAGAGCTTCTGCAAGGAACTCTAACAACTTCCAGAGCTACAAAGCATAAAAGCATTTTCAGCATCAGTAGTGCTCTAGGTCCCTCTAACAGTCTCAGATAAGGTAGGTGGTTTTGTACCTCTGAAGACAAAAGTTCATGCTGCATGATATAGTTCAAGCTCAGCCTTGTCTGCAACACATCCCCATGGCACCGGTAGAAGCATACAGAAGAGTATTTGGGTTAATAAACACAGGAAGTTTTATTTAATACCTCACATTAAAAGCAAAACACCTGCTAGCAGCAGTCACCATCACAATCACAGCTTGCCCTCCCCTGTGTGCGTGCATGATGAGACAGGTTTTAATTACACTTGTCATTTTCCCCAGGAGCCTGGCCTTATTGACTATAAGATATGCATTTGTGCTGAAAGATTATAGTTGCTTGCTAACCTTAAAATTACCATTTCTTGCTATTTGAATATGACTTTTCCAAGCCCAGCCAGCATTATTTGAAGATAATGGTCTGTAGTATTTCCATTCTAAGAACAATTAAGGAATTTTTCAAGCATAAGGAGTTCCCAGTCTCAGTTACTCACTCATAACCTTGGCATTTACAGTGTTACAGAGTCCTTGCATAAGAATCACCTCATATATCCACTCATTAATGCTTTACTCCTTCACACTTTTTTCTACAAGTACTCATCAAATGAGTTATTTCCCAACCTGCCCTTGCCATTACTGAATGATCAGCTGCAGCTCAGTGGAGCCCTTGTGCTGACTCCAACCCAAATAATGGCCCCATGAGGGATTCCACTTACCCAGACAGAGGTGCCTGTGCAGCTGAGTGCTGGCCAGCCCATCCTGCTGGGATGGTGTGGCACTGGAAATACTCAGGAGAAGTCTCCCAATAAAAACTCAGGAAATCAGAGGATGAAGCTGGAGGATTTCCTTCTGTCTGGATACGTGGCCAAGGCCTGGGAAGAGGTGATGGGGCAACTTGCCACCTGGAGGACAAGTTAAGGCTGGCATAGGGAAACCATATACCAGTGAGTGGAGGCTGGCTTGAGGAAAGCCAAGCACATCATTCATGACTGGACTTGCCTGTACCTCAGGGAAGGGAACATTATTTCTTGGCTGCATCAAAACACCCATCTCTTTTTGCAGCTCTGTCTCAAGACAGAATGTGAGATGGGGCTGTGCTATTAAGGAAGGTGACAAGCTCCTTTTTGCTAATCCATGTGATTTTCATGGCTTTAAGATGGGTTTTGCCATTTTGTTACAATTTCTATCATGTTTTTCTTCCCACTTCTTTTCTTCTCCTATTGCTTATTTCCTCTGGGCTGTGAAATGCAGCACAAAAACATCCTGAATGCAATGGCAAGTATTTCAAATTCTGACTTTGCAAACTGAGCATAATTTAAGGCATTCTCTCAACTGCTAGGACTACATTACTAAGTCTTTAGAAATTAATTTACACAGTTGTAAAGCCACTACCTCTGTGGAATTCCAATGAAAGTATCATCTGTTAATTTATCTGTATCCAACCAAATCAAGCTCTCCAAGATTTAGGCAGACTAGGAGGAAGGTCTGTCTTGGTTCTCACCAAGAGGTTTTAGACCCAATGACCTTCAGAGTTTCCTTCCAACCTCAACCATTCTGTGATCTTCAGACAGAAACTGGTACTGACACATGCAGCTCTCCGGAGGCTCAGGGCTTGCATATTCACCTCCCTGCTAGGGATTCAAAGGTTTACAGTATCCCTGCTTGTTTTGTCTGTTCCCATTCTGCTCCAGTTTGAAATACTCCTCATTGCTGTTGTTCAGCAAGACAGATGATGCTATTACATAAGTATTCCAATCATGCTGTGATGTGGTATTGGTGTAAGACATCATAAGAGTTTAGGCTAGCTGATGAAGAAACACAGTTATAGAAGAAGTGGCAGACCTGAGGAAGTAACCATGGGTAAGAAGGACTGACAGAAGTTCCCAAGGTGCAAAACACTTACAAGATGTAGCACACAAGGATGACCAAACCCTTCAGACAATAGCTTCTAAGCTATATCTGCAGATTAATTACTGGTGGCTCGCCAAGAGCCTAGGGGTCCCTGCTGGATGATCTCTTCTTGCGCTTCCCTGCTATGCGGCACTGGGAGATGCTTAGGATTCACATCTGTGTAAACCACTATTCACTACAGGGTATGACCTGAGAACATCTGTGCTGCTCCTCTGCACCACAGTCAGCCTGCACTGACTGCTGCAGGCACATAACGGAGCCAAAACATGCACAGCTAGCTCCTCTACCCCAGAATTAGCTGCATCCACAGAGGCATGGCTGTAAGTCGGTGCTCTGGTCCTCCTCAACATCTTGGAGTCAGTTGTCTTTAACTACATGGCAACTGGGATGAAGAAATTCCAGCTATCACAGGCAGGGAGACATCTTGAACCTGAGGTATTGAAGAACATCGGAAGCTGATTGCTTTGACGTGCTAAAGCTGGGCAAAGTTCACTGTTCCTAAGCCTCACACTGGTCCCAGGAAGGAACATGGAGTATCAAATAATGCTCTCCTCCACAGATGTCCTACACCAGCCTGCACAGAAAATCAGTGTATAGCCTCTTCCACATAAAAGCTGTGTGCCAACCTGCTGTGGCAGGTTGCTCATTGGGCTCTAAAATGCTGCTTTCCAGGAAAAGTGCTTTAAAAATAATGCCCCAGCTACTCCATTGAGCAACACTTGAGCATAATTGTGGGCACAGGCCAAAAAAAAAAAAAAAAAAAAAGGCTGGGCTGTTGTCCTCCACCCACTCCTCCCTGCAGCCTTGGCTGGCCAAGTACCATTTTGTGTATCCACAGCTGAGCTGTTTCTCCTGGGCTTTGGCACCCTGCACCCTGCCTTGGCTCTGCCTTGCGCTGCCAATAGCTCTTACCCCAAATTGTGCACCAATAAATATTTACGTGGCTTTGTTGCCAGGTATTACGCTGCCACTGCAATCCCCTGGCTTGTATTTCTCATTCCCCAGAATATGTGGCTCTTTGCAAGGCACTCTGGGTCCCCTGTGCAGTCTGAGTCACAGAGGGAGAGCTACTTCAGCCTAGGGATGGAAGGCAGTTAGGACATTGCAAGTATGTGCCACAGGCTCTCCTCGACAGACCAATGAGGAACCAACAGAACTCCCCATCAGGCAGAGCCTACAGAAAACCCATCTTTGTACTTAGCAAAACAAGTGGGGGAAACCAACTGCCTTTTGTCAAGGAAGGCACTGGTGGCCAAGCTGTTCCTGAGGTAAACTGGGAGAAAAAGTGCTTGTGTATGGAGGGTGATGAAGAGTTACTGAACCAGGCAATCAACCTGCCTGAAATACTGGGTTGGCGCAATGTATTTGTGCAATAAATAAGAAGGTTTGTGTGAGAGATGCCATGGGCCAGGACTCCAAGGCAGATGGCTCCTGAATAGACTCCACATGCTGCAGGAAATTCAAGGTGATAGACAAACCCTCCTCCCCTCAAGCAGAGGCAAGTTCATAGAGGTTCCATCTACAACAGACTTGTAAAACAATCATCCAGAAGGTGGTACATGATTTGCCTTTGGGAAAATGTGTCTGCTGATCATCCTCTGTCTCCATCATGCTTCTTTCATGCAATGAGTTTTGCCAAGCCTTGTAGTGCTTTATCAGAGCTACTGGCACTCGCCAGCACAACTCAGGGTCTCCAGTCCTCCTACAAGGGTAATGCAGAGAAACCTGGCTCAGGCTTGGCTGCCCAGCCAGACCCATTCACAAGTGGTCAGAAAATCATGGCTTTATCTGTCAGGAGAGCCTCCCATCATTCAGTGCAAGCCAGAACTAACAGGGCCTGGCCTGAACACTTCCCACCTGAAAAGACCAACCTCCCAGCTCAGACATATGTGGCAAGAGCAGTGAGGTCCAAGGCAGCTCTTCTACCCTCAGGGTCTCTTCAGCTCCTCCTGCAAATCAGGGCTGGTTTGTTGGCTTCTCTCATCTTACCCTCTACCCCAGCAGCCTGGATATGCTCTTCCTTCCCCCAGTCAGACAAAATAAGCTCCAGCCACACTTCCCAGCTTTGTTCCACAATGGGCTGACACAGGCTTGGGAGCTAGAAATATTCCATTTCTTTTCCTTAAAGCCAAGCTCTGGATATTTGCCAGAAAAATACAATTTAAATGTTGGCACAGGCCCTCACAGTCCACACAGTGGTGAGCTCAGCTATATTGCTGCACAAGTTCTTGGCATGAGAAAAGTCACCCTTTGGTAGAGGCACAGGAGAGCAGGCAGTGGGTGAGGATTAATCAGATTGGCACCTGGCAAGGGCTGGGCTGCTCCACACACAGCTGCAAGCAGGGAAGAAAAAAAAAAAAAAAAGAGAGAACCACAACAAAAATGTTCATTTTCAAGCCAAAGTCCTGCCCAGCTTGCAGTCACATCAACATTCAACCTAATCTACAGATTAACCAGGGGGGTGAGCACCTCTCAGCACCTTCTCAGCGACTCGCACCCAGATGCAGGAAGAAGGGAGGAAATTGGGAGCAGCGGTTTGCCCGCAGCCGCCTGGCAGCAGGGCACCGGCCGCCTGCCCCAGCCTCTCCCAGGGGAAAGCACAGCTCCGGTCCCTGCAGCACGCCCGGGCACAGCGGGGCACGGCGTGGCCACCCGGCCGAGCGGCGGCAGGCGAGGAGAGTCGAGAACAGGCACTCTGTGCCAAGCCAGCTGGGCAGCACGGGAGCCAGGCTCAGCAGACTGCAGACGCGGCTCTTGCAGAGGTCTCTTGGCTGACGTTTGCTCTCCGAGTGTGATGTCTCCACCAGAGTCTGCTCTCTGTCCCCAGCCACAGAGGCGCTGCTCAAGAGAAGGCTGTGCTACATGATGCTTTGCCTTGGCCATGCTGTGATCTTCCACTTAACTCCTGTCCTGTGCTGTATGGGAGTCAGCTTCTGAAGGGGATTCTCTAGGGTGGGTTTCAGGAGCAAACTGCACTGAACACATGAGGTACCAAGGATACTTAAATAAATGGCTCAGGAAGGTAGAAGACAGAAACATCAGACAAGCTTTGGGGCCTTCTCCAGAGGACACCAGAATACCTGCAGTAAGTGGGAATCCCTGTGCAGCGGTCAGGGAGGGAGATAACAGCAAAGGGGGCTGGCAGCCTTCACTTCAGCCCCTTTCAAGTTAAGGCAGGAGAACCACTGCTGCTCACACAGCAAAGCCTATGGCATACAAATACAACAGCAGTCCTCTTGTCTTCAGGTGCTTAATGAAGCAATTAAAAAGCACTGGGTGCTGAGCAGTCACACTGCACTCATGGGGCTGCTGACAAGGCCAATTTGGCTGAGCAGCCAATGTGACCTGAGAGCTCTTGGACATTGCAACTCTCTCCTGCTATACTTGCAAGCTAGCAAAACAAATTATCTGCAAACACCTGGGATATGTAACAGCAGAGGAAACTAGGAAACTGGAGCCTCACCTTCAAAACATTCCTGGCAGAAGGCCTTAGAAATGTGAGGGAACAGTCCCATAACAGCCTGCAGTAGAGGCAGGTGGCTCTGGAGCCAAGGAGATAATTACCACCACATCAGGGCACTGCTTGTTGCATGAGAAGCCCACTCCAGCCTCTTGTCTTTTAAACCATAACACTGCCCAAAGCTGTTCTGAGACACCAGACCACAATGTTCCCTCCAGCAATTCATAGAGTCACAGCATCCATAACGTTATCGCCTGTTCTGGATAGAAGAAGAAACCATGTTAGCTTAGGTAAATGTGGTCAACAAGCTATGTGACACTTGCCTCTGGACTTTCCTCCATATGCAGGACCTGCTGCTATCAAGACAAAGTGAGATACTGCTACACCAGCTAAAACCTTACAAAGTCACTGGGGTATCTGCCCTTGGCTTTCTGGGACTGCAAGGAAACCTTCAGGGTGGTGAAGCCTTTCTTCAGCAAATGTTAGCTCATAAAAATCAAATTACAGATGAACACATTTCACTCTGAACTGGACTCAGCTTTTGCTAGGTCTTGCTTTGTTTGGGTTGGATTTGCTCTTTTTCATTACTAAGCATCATCTGTCCTACCTACTGGACCAGCACAGGACCACAAACAGGGCTGCTTTAAAAACCTTTTCTTACTCTGCAGCAGTAATGACTGACTCCACATGGGTAGCAATCCTATAGCTGTCAGCAGTTGCCTTCCGAGTACACTTAGCAATGCACCATTGCCAGTGACCAACAACGTTAAACCAGTCAAGAATTCGAATGTCTGCAAGGCTGGAGGAGCTGCCACAGACTAATGCTTTCAGGGTAGACCACTGGCTCTCAGAAATGAAAGCAAAAAAATAGCATTTGCCTGACAGCATCTTGTGTCAGCAAAGATTGCTTTTCCCTCCTGGGATTCCAGATCTTCCTTTGTGTGTGGCAGAAAGCAAGCCTCTCTGAACATTTCCTTTGCTGTAAACATTCACAGAAGAACCCCTTGCAGATGTTTTAAAACCTCAACCACAATGGATCTGTCTTTTCATTTTGCTTACCAGGCAGGCACCCTGAGAGCAGAGAGCAAGATCGGGGGGGCTGTGTCCCCTCATGCTGCCCAGGACCTCGGGAGGATGTTGTAAAGCCACAGGGAACTTCAGGAGCCAGCCAGCAGCACCCTGAACTGTACAGTCAGTGGCTGTCCCAGGCAATTGCTCTCAGCATGAGAAGGGACACTTATTTGTTTTGTCACACTAAAATCCAGATAAAAAAAAAATTTCTACTTATGGAAAAGTCTCCACAACTCATCTTAGGGGTGGTTTCAGGCTGCAAACACACATTCTCAAGAGACATGTTATTTATATCACATTCTTCTGTGAAAGAGAATGCAGATTTCTGTTACCTAGTAAAAAGAAGTGATAAGTTTTGTTACTCTAAGCATTTCCTTCGATGGCCTGGACAAGCCCAAGGTGCTGCCTGTGGGGCACAAGGCCACAGCAGAACGCAGCACCCTCTTGCAGGCCCATGGCTGCAGACAAGGGCAACAGACTGGCTTCTGCCCCACAAGCTGTGTGGCAAGTCTGGGGCCTCTCTCCAGTCTGAGATGGGTGCAGACCCAAAACTAAATGCTCCAGGGAGAACTGTTACCTCTTTCCTTGTCAGTCTCTAGGGTAACAGCAGTGAGGGATCTATCTACACACAGACTGTCCTTAGGGCTGAAATCCACCTTTTGTCTTCACTCTCCCCATCTTCAGCCTTATTTGCACCCCACAACATTTATGTACTTGGTGGAGTCCCCCAGCCGCCCATCGTGAGGCTGCACTGTGAGGATGTGCAGAACAGCCGCTTGGCAAAGCTCTACCCTGCCACGTGCTGCTTTCCCAGAAAGGATTGGTATTTGGGAGGGAAAGGAAGCCCTTCCATCCAGAAACAACCTCGGCATAAGAGACCTCATTGCACACAAAGATATGCCAAGGATGCAACTGCCTCCAGCACCCCTGCAGCTCACCTTTTCTGGCTGGCATCCGTGCATGCCTGGCAGGTGAGGTTTTTGCAATAGCAACAGGAAAGCAAAGCTGGGACAGGAGGGGAAGGCAGATGCCAGGGGCTGGGAAAGCTTGCAGTTCTACAAGAAGACAACTGGCTTCTTGTCTTCAAAGCTGGTGTCTGGTGAGAGATAAAAATTGAAACCTCACTATTCAAACTTGACAAAAGTCCATAGGCCAGTTCAGTAACATGGCTTGCCTCATCTCCCCTCAGTCTTGGACAGTAAGTGTTTTGCAGCAGTCTACATGAATTAGGCTTGGGGATAAACTAGGCTGCTGGTAGAAACAAGGCATTTCCATAAGCTCATAGGAAGGTGAATCAAAACCACCATCATTAATAAGTAATTTGCAGCTCCCAGATCAGACTGCAACATTAAGTTAACACAAGAGGGGACAAGTGATGACTTTTAAAGGTCCTTCCAACCCAAAACATTCTATGAATCTATGGCAAGCTACACTTACCCAGAGAGAAACTGCCTGCGCAATTCTGGGTCAGAGATTGCAGTGTGAGCCCCAGGGCTGTCTGTGGGTGTCTGAAATCCTTCCCATCCCAGCATGCTTGAAATCTCACAGGAAAGGTCTCACCCAGCCCATCTACCGCCTTTGAGCTCTGGTGGCATGTCATCTCCTAGACACAGTTTTCTGCTCCAGGTCACCAGGGTACTTGTTCACATTCATCATTCCCTGGAGGGAAGTGCTAGATTGAGATACTTGTCAGACAGAAACCTGTCATTAGCTTAAATGCTGTTTAGATTATGGCAGTATGAGAAATGGATATAAGAAGGGCACAAGTGGGCTACGAGCAGCAACACCCATCACCTTGGGCATGCTGCAGTAAGCAAAACCTGTATCTGTGTTGTAATGACAATCTATTGAGCTTGTGTGACACAAAAGGCAGAAGAAAAGCTAAGTGCTAATATAATACCACTTAGGCCTCGGGGAGGAAAAGGAGTTGTATAACTAATAATCTTCTTGCTGTTCAAGAGTTTCCACACACCAGCAGATGACAAGTTCCAGATGCCATCTTTTTCTGAGTCTAATTTCACTGGAGTTATTATTTCCTCACTCTTACGCAGTTACCCACGGAGAAAGATAACTGTGGCCCTTCTGTCACGCTGTGTATTTTGGATAGCGACACTTGAAAAGCGGATGGAATAAATGCTTCTCTCTCCACACAGGGGAATTATGTGAAAGTAGAGGCTTCTGAACTGACCCATAATCTCAGTGTACAAAGCACACTTTGAACAGCAGACATGTGTGACTCCAGTGATAGACTTGAGTTAATGACGCCTTTAATCTGCAGCACTGATCAGCACGAACTGCTTAATGCAGCCACACTGGGAGCGGGAAGTGCGTGAGAGAAGCCTGCACTGCCAAGCCTCCAATTGCAGTTACCCATATCTAAGCCCACCCTCTCATAGCAACAGCCACAGCAAAGAATTCAATGTCAGAGCAAGAATGTGCAAGTTCAGTCTGAAAAAATAACTTGACACTTGTAACACTATTCCTGGGCTCTATCTGGCATAAATCAGCACAGCTTTTTCCTCAGTAGAGCCAAAGCTTTTCGGCTTCTCCCAGAAAGTGTGACAGACATAAATGTTACTAAGCTCCTGCTAAGCTTACCTAGGTGATGATTCCCTCTCTTACTTCATTGAGAACAGAGGTTTAGAAATATTTTCTGTAATTCATTCAGATTGGATTGGGTTTTTTATACAAGTGCTGTATTTCCAGAATTGTCTGTGTGGTATATAAATGTGGCTGTTTACAAGCCTCCTGCATAATAAAACCTCAATTTATGATGTATATAAGTAAATGAGGAAAAATGAGGAAAAATAGCAATTTTGCATATGAACAAGGAGAACAAGTAAAATTAACCATTCTGACTTAGATGGTTACTAACCCTTCATTCATTAATGCAGAAATAATACAGCCTCTATTTAAGAAGCCAAGGCTGAAATAGTTCCAAGAGTGCTCTGGCTTTCTTGTTTTCAGGAGCAGTCTGAGGATTATGGACTAAAGCTATGCTTAGACCCCCTACTGCTGCAGCTGCCCACAGTACAGAGTTTCTAAGCAACATTATTTACATCAGGTCTCTGTATTCATCTGAATCAGTATGGTTTGGTCCCTCTCCAGATCAAATGATACCCACCCAGTTCTTCAGCCCAATTTAGTATTTGTTGCAGGAGAATAACTTTTCAGATCGTACCTTTCAGAATTTTTGGCCAGGTCTTGTCAGTGACCTTCATACTCCCCCACAGTGCTATCCTGCATCTATCCAAGAGGTCGTGAAGAGCTGTTCCCAGGAGCTTGCTGGCTGCGTCCAACCTAGGGAACTAGCTGAGAGCTGGACATGCTTGGTCCAGCAAAAACAAATACTCTTCCCCAACCCAGCTACCTGTTTAAAAATACAAATACATCAGAGGGCAAAGGGAAAGGGATGAGGCATGTTTACATATGGCTTCTGGCCAAAACTCTTCCCACACATAGGACTGTGCTAGGCCAGGTAAAAGCCAGGTGCAGAGGGAATGTGGTAGGGATGAGGACCCATAGTTCATCCTGCTCAAAAAAGACACCCTGATGTCATTTTAAGTGTCCCACAAAAGACATCTATTCTCAGCCATTTAGTGTCTTCCCATTTCACATGCCCTGTCTTCCTCAGGGTGGTGTGAAGCCCTAACTTCAGGGGAAAGAATAGAGTCCCTTCAAGCACGGAGCATTATGTAAATGCCAGAATGTTTGTGCATCTCCAGGCTCACCTCCTGCACATGTGGCCCCTACAATCATGGTGCCTGCTGGGCAGGAAGATCCTTAGGGCAGGGGCTAATTCCCACAGGCACATGCTAAAAACTGCTTAACCAACAGCAGGGGAAATAAAAACCAGGGCAAAAATCATTAAGGAGGCAGTCTCAGAGAGGTCTTTTATTAAGCTCACACCAGTGATGACTGAACAAGAAGGGAATTACACCTCACGTATCCATGAAGGAAACACACCATGTATCAACACTGCTCTCCAACCACAGGCTCTCAGCCCATGCTGCTTTATGCAGGGGGGGGGGAAAAAAAGGCATCTCTTCATTGGAGCAGTCCCAGAAATACTAATTTTTAAGCAGGGTGCTCCTGCTTGCCTAGCAGAGCTAGCAGCAACAGCTTCCCACCAAGGTGACTTCCCAACAGAGTGAGCATTGCTCACCAGCTGAAACAGGGCTGGCAGACAAATGCATCTTCTCTATCACAGCCCAGTGCCATGCCATGCAAGTCTAGACTCTGGTATCAGCAGGACCCTAGAGCTTTATTCCAGCTGAGAACCTGGCACAGTATGTTAAAAGGTATTTTGGCCCCAGCCTTGTTTATTTGTAGGGTATGCTCCTCCCTCAGCACATCTGAGCTGTGCAGCAGCAAGCAGAACAGCTTGGCTAGCTCTACACACTGCTGTGGTATCTCCTTGCACACTGGGCAGCCATGCCAACCCCCAGGCCATGATGCACACCTGGCAGCAAGCACAAACAAGCAGTCCTAGCTGCATCTCTCCATCTTCCTCCCTGTGGTCCCTGCCTCCTTGACTGCTTTCTTCCATTTGTCAGTTTACAGCAGGCCTACAGCTCAGGGTTTCTGACTCGTGCTACAAGATTGTCCTAAAGAAGAAAGGGGGAGCTGCAGGACACCAGCTTGTGTGTGAGCAGTCAGGGCCATCTGCTGCAGTTATGTACAGAGGCCATTGCTCTAAGAACAGGAAGCAAAATCATGGCACTCAGGGCTGTGCTTTTCTAGCATCCTCCTCATTGAGGCTGAGCTGCAGTGTACTGGGAGGGACATACTCTGTGGACAAATCAATTCCTCTGGCTAATTTGATTGTGCCTTCGGTGCTGCCCCTCCCAGACCATGTCCTCGTCATATGCCGCAGCAGCAACAGCCATGTTGGCTCCAACTCCTGGTCAGTCTATGCCCCAAAAGGCAGTGTGGCACCAAGATAAGTCCAGGCCCCGAGGGTGGACAGGCCGACTGCCCACTGCTGTTCCCTTCAGCAAGTGACTTGCTGGAGGGAGCCAGCTGACCCAATAACCATACTGCCTCTCACCCTCTGCACAGCTCCAGCCAGTAGCTGTGCCAGGGCCGCACTGTGCTCCAGGCAGTGCCTGCTGACACTTCAGCCTGCCCTCCATGGGCCACAGCATGGTTGACACCAGAGCAGCATGGTGTGCTCCTTGGGAGGAACAGCAAGGTGAAATCCTACTCAAGGCCATGTGCAAAGAACTGCTCCTTAGAAGACTGATAGCTTGCAGCTCTTTTTTCTGAGCTCTTCAGAGGATCAGACACCTTCCCCTCCCACCTCTACAGCCATGGTAAACAGCTGCAGCTCTGGTAGCAGTTCCTGTCTCACTGTCCCTCCAGATGTTCACAGTTTGACACCTGTATTAGTTGTCTTCAGTGAAAGAGTCAGTCTGCCAGGGATGAAGCCAGAACAGAAGGGTCAAAAGGGCACATTAAGAAAGCCTGAGGTTTTTTTATCTTCTGTGCCAAGTTACCTTCCCAAAGTGTAGTTACTAGTGAAGGTAAAGCCTTCCAGTTGGAACTACGAACACCCTTCCCAACACACACGTTTGTTCATTGCCTCCTCTCAAAGCTCATTCAAGCATACCCTGCACAACCACCCTGATTCACCAGCCTTACCACCAAACACTGCCACCTTTGAATTTTGAAACCAATTCTGACAAGCTTCGAGCCATTCCAGTATTGTCCCAGCATAAGACTTCCCTTCCAGGGAACACATGCTTGATCCACTGTAAGCAAAAGCATTGCTTAAGGGTGAATTCAGCTTATGGCACAGAAGCACAAAGTCCGTAGTTATTTTTTAAGAGGAAAAAAAAATGGTTTGGCACCACACTGCTATAATTTACAAGCTACTTCCCTCTGTCTCTTGAGATAAAAGTCAGCCCCAGGCTGCTGATGAACTTACCAGGTACACGTTAATAACTGGGAGAAAATGCATCTGAAGCAGCAGACAATGCAAGCTGCTGCTGCACGGAACTGGCAAAGCCATGTACAAGTGGTGTGCTAAGCAGGGGGAAAGGCCGGGATTTCTACCTGCGAGGCACAGCGCAGCAGAACGCCCATTCACCAAGACATTTCAAAACGGGATGCTAACGGAGCTGCAGCAATTTGCCTTAGCGCGGCAGCGAAGCCCGGACAACTTTACCACCACCAGGTCGCAGCTGTTGCAGCGCTCAGCAGCCTGCTGGTGTGCTCGGACAAACCCTCGCTTTCCAGAACCAGGACCACACAAAGCCGCCTGTCCCACAGCGCTGCTTCTCCGCTGAGCTGGCTGGGAGCGCTTTGTCCTCTTTCAGCACTGAATCACCTCCTCTACCCCTCCACCTGCAGGGCCAGGACCTGGTACAGCCAGCCTAAGCCACTCCAGTTACCAGCCGTGCTCCATCAGTCCAGATGTGCTGCTACGTCACCTACGGACAGGCCAGCAGACGGTCGCTACGTTGTTGCTGGTTATGATAACTAGGCATCCTGACTGCCCCACGACACAGGCAAGTGACACCATTCCCGTCTAGTGGCATTAGGTACTGGAAGCGCCAGCAGCTCAGGGGCGACGGTGCTTCGGTGGGAGGTCGTGCAGCCTACGGAAAGGTCTGCTGGGCGCGCTGGCCCTGGCCCAAGCGGTCACCTGGCCAACAAAGCCACCTCCGGCTGCTGATGCCAGGGCAGCAAGATGCTCCGGGCGCTGCCGCGGCGTCAGCCCCGGCCATAGGGCTCGGAGACGCTCCAGCAGATGTGGTCAGTGCCCAGCAGATGTGCTGCAGATGTTATTAAGCACAGAGATGGCAGCGGCGGAGAGCCGCGCGGGAGCCGCACCGTTGGAGCAACAGCTGCCGGGGGGGGGGGGTCCGGCGCGGGAGGCGTCAGGCGCGCGGCGGGGCTCCGCCAACGGTCGCTGCCTCGCGCCCTGGGGGCACGCGGGGAGAGGCGGGAGCGGAGCGGAGCGGAGCGGAGCTGGGCACCCACTGCGCTCGGGCACCGGGTAGGGGGCACCGGCCGGGAAGGAAGGAAGGGAGGGAGGGAGGCAGGGAGGGGAGGTACCGCTCGGGGAGGGGGCGCGGGTCTCGGTCCTTCCCTGCCCACCGCGCGGCCCGCACTCACCACAGTGACAGGGGACACCATGTCGGCGGCGGGACGCGACCTGCTCCGGCGGCTACCTGACCGCTGCCCTCCCTGCCTGCCGGGCCGCTTTTTTAGGCAGCGGTGACGTCACCGGAGAGGGGTCCCCGCCGCGAATGCGCTGCGGGGAGAGGGAAGGGGGCGGCCCCGGTCCCGGTCTCGGCCCCGCCTCGGGGCGGGCAGCGCTGTGCGCAGTTTGGCCGGCCCCGGCCGGCGACGGCGTCAGCGCAGTCGTCTGGCATCGCGCCCGCCAGGCAGCCGGCAGCTGTCGGGTCCTGCGCCGCCTTCTCTCTCCGTTCCTCTGTTTCTCGGAGGCGGCCGCAGACGGGGACGCGGCCTGCGGGCTCCTTGCGCGGGGGTGCGCCGATCCTTGCGAGCGCAGTTCTGGGCCCTCCCGACATCGGCCTCCTCACACCCTGTGCCGAAGCAGGGCGCGCTGTCCTCTGCGCTGCAGCCCCAGCGAGGGCTCTCTGACCGCTCTCTCGGAGGCTGGAGGGACAGGCTCCCCGGGCCGGGCAGGCCTTTGCCCTGGCATCGCCCTGAGCTGCGGTGCCGGCGGTACCAGGCACGGGGTAGCACGCACCCCACACACATCACTGCCTCGGCACTTCGGCACCTGCCTGGGCCCTTCTCCCCAGCCTCCCTGCGGCTTCCTGTCCAGCATGCTCCTCTTCCTTGCGATAAAATGCTGTTTCTTGCACCTTTCCACCCTGTCTGATCTACCTTGACTCCTGGCCATCCTCTATTTCCCCTTTTTTTCCCTTTCCAGGGGCTTATCCTTCTAGCAACTGCCGCTGTAACTCCCCCTCACTGCCACCTATCTTAAGCCAGGCAAGTGCCCTGCAGCCCCTCTCCTTGCAGAGCTAGCCATGTTTTCCTGTCCCTGCTCCTGTGACCCCCAGGAGCGTGTCCCTCCCACTTCACCTCCCCATCCCCAGCCTCCTGCCAAGGTCATCCAGAGGCTGTAAAAATGTTAGTGCTGGCACCGACTCGGGGCAAGGAACGTGTTATGTGGGATACCAGAGACTGGGACGCAGCAGCTCAGGCTCATTAAGGTGACCGTGGGTCTACCTTCAATCTGTTTTCACTTGAGGATTAATATTTAAGGATGCAGGAAGCTGCTATACATGTAATACAATCCTCTTCCAAAATTTCAATTCATAACAAAACAGGTACTTAAACAGTAGATGATTAAGTAACCTGCTATTTACAGCCTGAGCAAAAGTTACGTTATTTATCACATCAAGAGGAATGTTTTGGGTTTTTTTTTCTATAAAGTAAAAAAAAAAAAAACCACACACAATGCAATACTTCTGCAGTCTTTGTGCAACAGATTGGTACCGTGTTTCTGAGGACAAAATTTATCTCAGCAGCCCTGAGATCCCACGCAGGTAACCCCATTTATATCATCAGAGATGTGTAAATAGAGGGCAGCTCTGGGCCCATCAGCATCCGATGGGACTGAGATGGATGCTGCAATCTTTGTGTCATTTTCCATTCTGAAGGGGATTTCTGCACGAATATAAGAGGCTGCAAATCTGCACTATCAGATCAGAGAGGCGTTGCAGTGAAATCTGTGGCAAGTAAACCTCAATCAGATCAAAGGAAACTGTTCTCTGTACAGCAAAAGCCCATGTGGCCACTGCCAAGGGCCTGAGTGCTGTTCTTCATGTTTTCAGTTAAAATACTTCACAGGGCAGTAACATTTTCATGAAGGAAGAAGAGAAGGACAAGCTTTCCCCTTTTCAGGGCAGCCAAGTGAACAAGACTAGGAAGAAACTTCACAGCTTTTCACAAACTGCAGATTTTCCCTACTGCAACCAAGGAGGACCATCCCTAGCAGAACTAGCACAAGGAAACAGAGGTATTTAGATGTCCAAGGATGCAGTTAATTTGATAGCATAGAGGATTTCCAGAAGGACTCTCAGGACTTCAGTTCCTAATTACTTTTGAAAATCCTTCTGGGAGTTTGATTATGCCTTGGCATTTAAATACTTTTTTAAAAAAAGAAGTAAAATCTCCTTGGTCCCTAGCCAAACCCTTTGCTTATCCTGGCCTTTATTTAAGTGATGAGCCAGGCAGCGCAGCGGTGAGGGGCACATTTGCATTCGGGTATTGTTTCTGCTGCTCCAAAAGTGGAGATGACATTAGAATGGATGCAGCTTTGCATCCATTCTGTTTTTTTCTAGTGCAGTGTCTGTCTTCACTGGTTACCAGCTGAAGCTTGGCCTGGTCTCACAATTGAGGGATTTCTCTGTCACTGATACAAACACTTCAGGGTCATGCTCAAAGAAACCTATCAGAAGTGAAGGGGGATCTGTGTGCATCTCCTGCCTTTCCCATCTCAAACAGGCACTGGGGAGCTCAGTCTCATTAGTTTTGCTTGAGAGGGGGTTGTCCCTGCCCACGGCAGGGGGTTGGAACTAGATGATCCTTGTGGTCCCTTCCAACCCTGACTGATACCATGATACCTTTTGTGATTACCAGGCAGTTTGTTCCACAAACCTTTAGAAACAGAGATTGTGAACTCCTAACAGCAAATATGCTATTTCTGTGTATTAAAGAGATGCCCCTATGACAAAGGGTTTACAACCTGAATATGAGGTGACAATTTTTTGTTGTTATTTAATACCAGGTTAATTTCACACGGGTCACAAGATTGTTCATGGGATGATGTCCGTTATTCCACAATCAAAATAAGTGCTACATCAACAATAAGTAATCCCTTCTAAGTGAGAGACACCCTGCAGTATAAATGAGGAATGTGGATAGAACAGAAACAGTTTACATAACAGAAATATTTTACATTTAATCTAAGCTAGGGCCAGAATTTGGATAGAGCAGGAATCTTTTACATTTTGTCTAAATGCAAGTTCTGATAGAACAGGTCCTGGCACAAATCCATTCCCCACTGTAGAAACAAGCAACAGATGAAGCAAAGAAAAGGAATAGAGGATCGACGGCTTTCTAACAGGGTCAAATCTGTCTTGCTCTGGGCACACCATGGTTTTGGTGGGGTTCCCTTGCTGGTGGTGGTCTAGTCTCCTCTCCTGACTAGTGCAGGCAAGAAAGATCTCATGTAGCTCATCACAACCTCTTGTTCTATATCAAATGCAGGGATTTAACAAAAAATAGAATATATTTCTAATTTGGGGGTGTGGTATTTTTAGCTCACTATCAGCAGGCAAACAGAGAACAGTAATTACAAGAACATAAATTCATGGGGGTTGGGTGCAGCAAAACAGAGCATCAAGTACTTCTGTGCGTGTTTGTGTTTGTCAGTGCTTCTGCTGGGCCGTGTTTCTGGTGTTTGGAGGAAAGAAACGGCAAGTGGGAGAAGCTCTATCTTCAGCTAGGCTGCTGCAGAGCCATTTATCTTCTGGAGGACGCTGTCTTGTTCAGTCTACCACACTCAACCCTGTGGCTCTGTGTGTGTGCAGTAGCTCTGTGGCTCGTGCTGGTGTATTGTTTCTTTTTCAAATGAACCACTTTACATTTCAATAATAGCTTGACCTTTTTTCTTCCTCTCTCTGTATTTTTTCCCCCACTGGTTTATTCTCCTGTTGGAGAAATGTCAGTCCATGGACTCCACTTCCCAAAGCTTGGCACGTGAGGAGCACTCAGAACTCTACCTTGTTAAACAGTTCAAACACATCCAGAAAAGGCAGACTTCTCCCAGACCTGATTGCCTTTGCAGTGCAAGGGTCTGTAGATATTGACATGACATGGAGTATATGGGTGTTTATAGGAAAATGTTGGGACAACCATTAAGCTCTTTGGTTTTTCAGCTCTTCCTTACAGGAGCTTGTGCTCCTGAGTCATCTCCTTGCTGGCTTTTCCAAGCACAATGCACCCATATTCTGGGACAGCAGTGTTCCTGCCCTCTGCAGGACACATCCAGAGTGCCTTTCTGTGTGGTCATGTCCAACTCTATTTAACCCTGTTTGTGGTTGGTACACTGGTCATCTAACTAGTTCCTGATACTTCTTGTGGCAAGTACTCCGGTGTTTCCCCCTGCACGTGAGGACATAGTGCTCTGTTTCCTTTCTGTACAGATTGATTTCCTGATGGCCTGGAGAAATTCAAAAAGTGCTTTTGCTTCCTGCATGATTGCAATTCCTATAATGATAATAAAGTATTGAATGTAGACTGCAGAATTGACATCTCCATGAAATAAAGGGAAGGACACTGCAAACTCACCCCTCCTGAGAGCACTTTTCCAGGCTATTTACTGAGCCAGAAAGGCAACTCATCATCTGTTTATAGGCTTTGAATTTGTAAGTTTTTCTTCCCAGGCATAAAATCAATTTGCTGTTTGGGATTAATAAATGCTGCATGTGTGCATGTCTGTACATGTGCAGGGAAGGGTTACTGTGTGTAGAGCTGAGCAGGATCCAGAGGGCAGGTCCTCTGTGGGACTTGACTTCTTTGTGATTGGTTCCTAACAAGCCACTAAAGCAAACAGGTTAAAATACTGGAAAAGTATTAACTGGGAAGGAGAAAATACTTTCCTTTTTCTGCAATTCTCTACCCTACAGTATGGAAGCAAATCATAAAATCTGAAATGTTTACAGTTTATAGAAAGCTCCTACAGTGGGCAGGGGGCATCTTCAAGTAGATCAGGCTACTCAAAGCCCTGTCCATCTTGACTTTGAACACTTCTGATCATGGGACATCCACAGCTTCTCCAGACAACCTGTTTGTAACCACCTGCATCATTAAAAAATGTATTCCATCTATATATCCACTCTAAGTCCTTTCTCTTCAGCTTAAAACAAACTCTTTAACCTCACTTTTCAGCCCAACATACCTGTAGAAGAGCTTCTTACTCTTCTTTGCATCCCTTGCCCCATTCATCTCCAGCTGAGCCTTAGCTTTGCTCATTCCATCCCTATACATCCAGGCAGCATCTTTTTTTCTCCCCAGGATACATGCCACAGGTCCCATTGCCTGTGCATTGACTTCTTAAACTTCAGTTTGACCTAGAGCTCCTTACTCTGCCATGCCAGCCCCCTGCCTTCCTTTCCTGCTTCCACATGGAAATCAACAGGACTTGTGCTCTAAGATGAATCTTCTTAAAGAGCTGCCTGCTCTGTTCAGCTCTGTTATCCCTGAGGGCTGTTCCTTAGTGATCCCGTTCACTAATGCAGTTTGTTCTCCTAAAACTCAGGGTCCTGCCTCTGCTCTTCATTAGCCAATATCCCTCAAGACTGTGAATTCCCCCTAGGCTGCCACCAGCCTTGTCATCTCTAATTAGTTCATCTGTGTTGGTAAACAACAGGTCTAGTAATGCTTCTCTTCCGGTCAGATTGTCTGTCACCTGGATTACGAAATCATTCTCCACACACTCCCAAGAGTCTTCTGGATTCCTTACAGCTTGCTGTGCTGCTTTTCCAGGAGGTATCAGTGTGATTGGAGTGTCCCAGCAGGATCAGAGCACACAAGCACAATCAACAGGTTCCCCTTGCTCAGGTGGCCTGCAGTGAACACCAACCACAACGTTTCCTTTGTTGGCTTGGCCCCTCATTATTTACTCATAAACTCTCAACCTGTTCATCACTGCCTTTCAAAGACAGTTCTGTGCACTCCATCCATTTTATTTTTTTTTAGATGGAAAGCAATTCCCCTGCCCCTCTATCCTTACCTGTCCCTTCTGAACAACTGGCTGCAGAGCTCCAGTTGTGTGATTGATGCCACCACATTTCAGTGATAACATCTAGATTGTAGCTGCACAGTGGCTTCAAACTCCTCCCATTTGATACCCAGCAGTTCTGATGCAGTTCCAATTTCTGTTCTTCACGTGGCTGCCCCAATTCCCTAGTTAGAAACCCATCAAGAAGAGCTCTCATTTATCCAAGTGATCAATTCACTAGTAATTTAATGACATATTTCTCTACAACCAGGAGGTGTAAATAGCTGGAGTGTTACAACATGCATGAAGAGAGGTGGAGGTTTGTCCTGTGAAAGATCATCAGATGATTTGTAGGGAAAGAGCATGACACAATGAAATAGATTACAAAAGAGAACTTAGGTAGAGGAAATGCTTTAATGTCTATTTTCATGAAAGCAATCTAGCTGAGCACCTGGCAGAAGAATTGTACTCATGATGAGTGATAACTTTTAAAGAGGAGAGTATCCCAGCCCTACCCAAAGCTGAATGTTGGTGACTGGTTGATGAGACCAACTTTAAGTGGCACTTCGGGTTTTGGTGGGCTTGATCCCATCATGAATGCATGGCAACACACAGGATGAGGGCCAGCCAGAAGCTGGGAGGGCAGCAAGGAGCTAGCCTGGAAAAGGTGAATGGTGGCCATTAGAGCTGTAGTAACCTGGTGTTGTTTGTCTGAAGTTTTCAGACGTTACCAGTGGCTTGCAGTGGATGATCTCAGTACCTGTTTTCCACAGAGCATTTTCAGAAGTTCTGCTCTGTCCTACGATACTCTCCAGTGGCCCACCCTATATTGCAGCATCCAAAGTCACTGACCACCTCAAAGTCTTACCTGTGGGCAATCTGACTTACTCCAAAACCAGCCTGAGTCACTAACGAGTTTTTTACCACTATGTTTATTTAAAGCCAGACACTGTTACATTTCCTAGAGGACAGCACTGCCAGCACTGTCAGCAAGCAATACATTGATTTTAAATCAGCAAGACTGCCATTGATCTTAGCAGCTATTTATTGCACATGTTCCCAGCAGCTACTTTCTAATGGAATTTTAGCAATTCAGTAGGGTCACTTGAAGGTCTGGAGGAAGCGAGGGAAAATGTTGTCTCTTGCAGGAAATACCTCCCTAAGACAATGCCTTCACTCACAAGCATCAAACAGCGCTGCACTCCTTCAGTTTTGGTGAATCCTAATGATGACTTTTCAAGACATACATAAATCTTATTTTACTCAGCATGTCCTGGCAATATGTACACAGCTTCACCTCCATCTTATTAAATCCCTGAGCTGCTGGTTGCTGGAGGCTGGGAATATACGAAGCAAATATATCCAACCTCTTGGCTTCTTCTGGAGCTCTGCAGTAGTTAGCTGCTGTCAGCCTTAGGACCAACCCTTGGCCTGGTGCAGTACAACAAGCACCAGAACAAGAGGACATAGTCTCAAGCTGCACCAGGGGAAGTTTAGGCTGGATGTTAGGAAGAAGTTCTTCACAGAAGGAGAGATTGGCCACTGGAATGTGCTGCCCAGGGAGGTGGTGGAGTCACCATCACTGGAGGTGTTTAGGAAGAGGCTGGATGAGGCAGTTGGTGCCATGGTTTAGTTGATTAGATGGTGTTGGATGATAGGTTGGGCTTGATGATCTCAAAGGTCTTTTCCAACCTGGTTAATTCTATTCTATTCTATTCTATTCTATTCTATTCTATTCTATTCTATTCTATTCTATTCTATTCTATTCTATCCTATCCTATCCTATCCTATCCTATCCTATCCTATCCTATGCTATCCAATCCTATCCTATCCTATCTACCCTTACATTAGAAACAGTGTTATAAGAACTGCTATAAATTTGCCTCTCTGCTTTCATTCCTTCAGAACAAGCCTTTTCTCAGTTGAGTTAAAATCTTGCACCAGAAGAGGACATTTTTTATTGTTTGGTTATGCCATTTCCAATGGTTTACCAGGAAGCAACATGACAATAACTACATTTGTTACCAGTCTTACTGTTTTCTTGCTTGTGGTCTTAGCCCCAAAAGCATCACATGGATATGTGGGCAAAAATAGGAGCAGGAAGGGAATCAGGATTGTAAAATAGCTAAGAAAAATGTTGGGTTATGATAAAACTGAGAGAGACAGAGCTTGGTTTGGGGGTGAAGGAGGTGGCTGGTGGCTTGCCTTAGGAGCCAGAAGAGCTTTGGCCAGCTCCATGGTGCAGCTCCTTTCTGTTTGGAAATCACTGCATGCACAGCAGTACCTGCTGGGGCCCTTACGTCCTGTGCCCCCGGGCAGGCGTCCTTGTCCCCGGCTGGCTGGCTGGGTCTGCTGAAAAGCAGTATTCACCCTGAATGTCACCACAGGCAACAGAGACCCTCATTGATGTCCACGGCCTCATGTAGTCCTGAGGAAAGGCAGAAGTGCCAGCTCTACTGAAAGAGTTCCTGAGATCAGTACAAAGAGCACAACTGCTCTTTTCTCCACCTCTCCCACAAGCGTAGTTCACATTACCTAACAGCTACCAGCAGCACAAGCACGGGACAGGTACCTGTAACTTTAGCCGAGGCTCAACTTGTAAGAGTGCTGGGGTTGTGTTTCTTTGCACGCTACAGAGTGCAACTCAATCCAGCAGATAAGGAGGGATGAGGGCAGTGTGAATGAGCGGCGGCACCCGTCGCTTGCAAACCTCCGCCACCTGGCACCGAGCCGGACCTGGCGGCCGCTGTGAGCCACTCTGGCACGTTGCTGCTGCTGTGTTACAGCAAGGACCAGGAGAATGATATGATTGTGTGAGGTTTCTCTGGTCCTTCTGGGATGTCTGGGATATGCAGATGGATGGAGGTACCCAGTATGACAGGTAACAGGAGGGAAGGTGGGAGGCAGCGTGTTTGGTAAATAAGAATTAAATGGGAGCTGCCTGGGCTTTCAGCTGGGCTTCTCCTCTGCTGACTGGCCAGGTGAGCATGAGCACATGGCCTATTTTACACACCAGTCTGCAGCAGGAGATAATGGTTGAAAGCTATCTGCAAATCTGGCCTTTCTCTTTGTGGCAAAGTAAGCTTGGATACAGCTAAGCCCAACCACACCATATTTGGAAACACGACATTTTACCTGCGATTAAGCGAAGCTGAAGTGCTCTGGGGTAGCACAGCCCACAGGCAGCTGAAAGTGTGGCTGGTGGGCAGGGACACATTTGAAGCAGAGCCCCACCGTGACAGCAGCAGGGACTGGGGGCAGGCTGCTCTGGAGCTGGCCACACTGCTGAAATTGCTGGCTAATAGTCAGCCAGGGCTTTTTGGACCTTCACAATGGTGCCACAGTTCCCTATCACTATGGAAACTGGTTTCTGAAAAGGCAGCATTTCCAAAAAGTGAATTGAAACTGAAATTTGTACTTTGCCTTCATCCCTGGCTCTGGAGTTCCCCTGGGAACAGAGAAGGCTCCTGGAGGCTGGCTTGCCTCCTCAAAACCTAAACTCAGGTTCCCCTTCCTGAGATAGCCACAGCTGAATCAGCACCCAATTTTTCCACAGATAATGGACAGAAACCATAAGAGCTGTTAAGTCAGCAGTGAAGACCCCCAAAATAGCTTGAGAGGAACAAAACCCAGTGTGAAAGTAGCACTGTGGTCTGTCTCTCCTGCTGGTATGTGGCCCGCTGGGGACAGCCACAGGGTATGCAGGAAAATTGTGTACAGCTCAGGTTCATCTGTGATGTGAAGCAGCTTCAGCAGACATTTCTTCAGGTGGCTTTGTTCTCTACAGTCTTGTCAAAGCTTAGATATGGGAGAATCGGCTACTATGCAGTTCTTGAAGGAGCAGGATAACAGTATGGGGGGCTTTCCCCGCTGTGTGTGCTCATCATACCTGACTGCCAGGCTGTTCACAGTCAAATTCAAACCCAGAAGAGATGAAGGGAGCCAAAAGAGTTTTTCTTTCTATGTGTGGGCTATAAAAAGGTCCTTCCTGAAAATGGTTTTGTCTTGGAGCCTACAGTTCAGACTCAGCTGTGTTCATAACACTCTGGATAGGTCATGCTTGGCTCCAGTGAGCCAGTCATAAGAGAGAACCTAAACCTGGCATTGTAGGCCTCTCACTCACTGCAAAAATGACACAAGGGACCTCCATGTGAACATTGGTCCCAGACGAGACGTGGTGGCACAGCCTTCACTTTAAGGGTCAGTATTTATACGTTAGAGAATCACACCTGGCTCTTGACACTATCACTGCCACCTGGGAATAGCAAAGCACTTGCAACCTGTGTTTTCAGCCTCGGAGACAGCACTGGAACCTAAAAACCCTTTGCAGAGGCTCAGTGAGGACAGGCACTTCCTTCCCTGCCATCCTTGCTCCTTTCTTTGATGTCATCATTGTGCTCATGTAACTCTCTATGGGGCTCTGCTGAATTAAAAAGGGAAAACTGAGGGCTGGAGAAGTCCAGGAGAGGGTCAATGAGCAGCCTGAGGAGGAGAAGGGAGGGAGGGTTTTGAGCAAACTTCGGCACTGAAGGAAATCCTCGCTTGACTGCCTGTCTGGGATGAGTTCAGGGTGCCCTAGGTAGAACATACCCCACTTGCCTTACAGACACCTCATTAGCACATGCCAGGGTTCAGGATGTGAATCAGTGTGATGAGTTTCCGTATATGATTGGCAGAAGGAAGCAAAAACTCCCCCAGGGAAGATTCGGAAAGCCAAATAATTATGAAGAGCTGGAAAGTCAAGACACAGTGTTTCCTTGTCTCCCTGAAATTTCAGAACCCAAACCCCACTCCCTCATCACGTTCTGAAACAATACATTCATGTTTAGGAGAAAGAAATGGAGGAACAGAGAAGCTACAACCCCATACACTACAGATCCAGCAAAAGCATTGGAAGAAAGCAGCTGGGCTTGCTTTTTCAAGCATTAATGCTGCTCTGTTATCATGTGGCCACGCTGATTGCTTTGACCTCTCAAGCCTTTTCACCACTCCTTCCCACTTGCTGTGTCAGGATCTTGCCATGAAGCCCACAGCTCTGTGAAGAACCTGACAGAAGCCTGGGGAGCTCCATGAGCGATCCATGTGGGAAGGTGCCGCTGCAGCGAGGCACCTGCTCACCTGGAGAATTTTGGTGGAGACCTTGCTCTGCAGCACACGGGCAATTCCCAGAGGCTACCCTTTGTCCAAGGCCAACACACCGCCTACAGGGCAGGTGGGAACCTGTATGATGCGATTGGGGCTGACAGAGAAGACAGAGTCAGTGTTGGAAGGGGCTTTCTGAGTCTCAGGTACCCCCAGGAACCCTTGGACCAAAGGGGTGAGCCAGCCCATGTAAGGAGCCTTTGCAGGCACCTTCTGCTCACATTTATTTTTGGTGTGTTTTGCTTTCTTTCCCTTAGGGTTTTTCCTGGGCATGCTGTCAGGCCCTGGGCTCCCTTCCAGCAGTGCAGTTCAGCATTGCTGGTCACGCCGTGGCCCAGCCTGGGAACTTCTGGTCCCAGCGTGGTTGCTCTGGTCTCCTCCAGCCAGAACTGGAGCAGAGCATGGTGGCAGTTTCAACAGGCAAGTGCAGGCAGACATGGACCCATGCAGCCATCTGGAGAGCAGCTTGGGCTAGCTACCAGCATTGCCCTCTTACCTGGAGTAGCACTTTTTGTCTGTGAATGTAGTAGGTGCTGCAGCACACAAACCCAGGAGGAGCTCCTGTTTCAGTCACACTGCCCCTGTGCTTCACCTGACTTAAGCTGCTAAACCAGAGGGCATAGCCTTGAATTTGGGCCAGCATTTCATTACCACAAAGATCTGAGATGGCAGCCTCAGAGACAATGAGTTTCCCCTGCCACTCTTAGTGGGTCTTTAACATCTCAGTTATTCTGCCGAGCCACTGGACTTCAAAGTACTTCAGTGTTTGTGGTTCTGAGAGGGGCACAGAAAGGCCAAATGCTGCAAATAAAGGGCATGAGTCTTCTCAGGGGAAGGGGAGGTGCTGGTGCCAGTCCTTTCCACCTGATGCACCGAGGCTTTACCACAGCTGCCAAGAGCAGAGAGTGAAAGTAAGAGGACATTTTAGGTTAAGCAGCAGTGTGGTAGCACCAGGCTGGCACAACAAGGCTGCTAGGCTGCCTCCTGACCCACCTGATGCTCCCTGGGCATCAGCAAGCTCATGCGTGCCCCTGTAAAAGCTCTGTCCCAGGAACATGGGGATCTGAGGTAATTCAGTCTTTAGTTTTCATTCTTGCAAGTATGGAATATTTTAAGCCCATTTGGGACTCTTTTTTTCCAGAGCTGAAAATGTCCAACCTTCAGGCATTTGCCTGTGGGTGAGACACAGAGGAACATTAGAAATTAAATCAGAAATAGGCAACGCTGATGTTAACTGATGGCTTTGGAAAACAACCTGAGGCCCTGAGAAACATAAAGATCTGGTTAGCAGTGGTTCCATTCTTGAGGTGGCTGTCTGATTGCCTGAGAAGAAGACAGCTTTTTGACAAGCACTTTTTGTTTTAGCAAAGAATACAACAGTTGTACCTTGCTCACTGGACCGTATCCAATCTCTCTGATGTCATTTGACCTTTTGCTTGTCCTGTGTGTCACCTTCTGCAAGACCAAGATGGTTAAACTATAATTTGTATTTAGGCTATTGCAGATCTTTAGCTGAAGAGAAATTGTTTCACAGAGGAAGATCCAGATGGTGCCTACAAATCCCTGCTCCTGTTACTAACCAGCTGTAGGAGACAAGTCATTTAAAAATCCAGCTGAGAGCTGGGCAGCCTTTAGGAGCTGAAGTCTAAGACAATTATTCAGAAAGCACATTAGACTGCACTCCAAAGTCACTCTTATTGATCAAGTAAATAATGTGTCCTTGCAGCTATCATCTTCTGTATTCCTGCTAAGCACAGAGCTAAGCTGCCTTTCTCCTAATCTTTCTTCCATAGGGCAAAAAGAAATGCAAATAGAAGATAATGAAGCTTAGCATACCCTTCAGGAGGAGTCCAAAGTGCTTCTTTGCACTATTATCAGCATTGTCCCATCAGATAAATAGTTTTGATTTTTTCCTGTTTGGCACAGAGGAAGCTCTGTTTGTCACCAGAGTTCTTGTAGCCTCCAAGACAGGGTCAGCAAGTGGCCAAAGAATAATGGGCAATTAATCCAGCAGAAATAACTGCATCTGGACTTAGATCAAGAGGTAAATTACAAATATTTGAGAAGCTTAAGGAAGAGATTTGAAATTTATCTTCATTGCTAAAAATAGGTTTTAACATTCTTTTACGGCTTTTTTAGTTCTTAATACTTCTGGATTAAGGCAGGAAAAATGGAGAGGAAATCTTTGTCATGGAATGTGGTGATAGGACAAAGGGCAACAGTTTCAAACTGAAAGAGGGTAGATTTGGGTTGGATACTAGACAGAAATTCTTTCCTGTGAGGGTGGTGAGACACCGGCACAGGTTGCCCAAGGAGTTGTGGGTGCCCCATCCCTGGAGGTGATCAAGGCTGGGTGAGGCCTTGAGCAACCTGATCTAGTGGAAGGTGTTCCTGCTAATGGCAGGGGTGTTGGAACTAGATGGTCTTGAAGGGCCTTCAAACCCAAACCATTCTATGAGTCTATGACTCTAAGGATGGTTAACATTCATTTGGTTTCCTGTGGTGGGAACAGTCAGAAGACAACTGTGTAGTTATGCTGTGAAGTAAACATGCTGAGATCAGCATGTCTGTCCAGACCTGCTGACTTGACAGTCCACTGTTAGTGCCTGCTTTTCATCTCATGATAACTCATGTGTGCTCATGCTGCTCCTGTGAAAAACTACAGCTCTTGTAGCAGTTAAGGCTAACTTTGCATTTACATGAGAGCATGGTATAGCTTCCAGCAGGGGTGGTGTCATGTTCTGTTTTGAGTAATTAATGGGAACAAGGATGTACTTCACCTTGAGCAGGAATTTTGGTGGTTTTACTGCACTCCCTCATGCATGGCTGCTTTCTAGCAGGGCAGTATAAACTGGGCATCAAAAGTCCCTTCAGCTCAAGCCTCTCCTCTAAGTCTGGATATGGCAGCACATCTGATAATGCTGAAAAGTGGAATGGCAAAAGGCTTAGGAAACTTTGAGCCCTGTGAGACACTTACACGTGATCTCTGTGAAGAGTCTTCTTATGAGGGAAACACTGGAATGACTTACTCATTGCTGTCAGTGGGAGAGTCCATAACTGCTGCTGTGCAAGCTAAGAGCACTGGGGTTGACAGAACAACCCAAGGGTCAGCCCTCCCTTTTGGATTAGTGTTTTGCCTCCTCTAACGTTATCAGCCAAGAGAGTGATTAGAGAATATTGCACTTGTGCAGATACATGTGCTGTTGCACCTCAGCAGAATGGGAGGCATAGCTGGGAGTGGGGATGGGGACAGACATTAAACTTGCACTTACATGACCTGAAGTCTCAGTTCTGCCACAAACTGCCTCTTTGTCTCTCTGTGTCTGTCTCTTGCAGGGTGCATGAGTGAGGCACATGGTACCCTGTGCTGTGGTTGGCATTTCTAAGTACTGTGCCAATAAATGTGGCACAGGCTTTTCCTCTCCAGTGCTGTGCCTACCAGAGTTTGCATTTCTCCATCAATACCATTACTCTGATGGAGCTAGCTGAAATAACAGCAGAAATACAGGGCAAAACAGGTGGTCTTCATTTCAAGTCCTTGACCTGTGCCTATTAAAGCATTTACAGGAGGCCTGATCTGCAGCCTGTTCAAGCTAATGAAAGTCTATGCATTCACCTCATGGGCTTCTGATAGAGCCCAGTGAGACTAATTATAGAAACAATTTGCAGGAAAGAAACAGTAAAAAGAAAAGCATAGCTCTGGAGTATGCAAAAGAGAGTAGCAGCAGCAAAGCTTAATCACTCAGAACTGCTTAAAGCCTTTTTTTAAGTTAAACAATCAAGTGTGTTGGTTAATTATTGTGAATATGATGACAGGAAAACGAGATTGTGTGTGTGTGTGTGTGTGTTAAAATTATTAGATTAGATTAGGTGACTATACACTGACTTTTGAATAGCTGTAGATAATTGACTTCATAGCAATAAACTGACCAACCTGTTGATAAGAATAAGACTGTAAGCAAAGATGTAAAGATGGGACACCCTTGCTAAGCTACAGACTACAGGTGCTGATTTGGCTGCTCTGTTCTCAGGCAGTGGATTCAGAAGATACAATATTTGGCAGCAATATCAGCAATAATTTCCTTCTCTCCGCCTGGGTTGCTGCATTTCCTCCTTGCTCCTTCCTGCCCCTGTGCCAGTACAGAGCTTGGTACAGACTTTCCATGAATCACAAAGGGAAACCAAGCATCCTTCCAAACAAGCATGCAAGAAAATATATTTTGCTGGGTTATTTTTTAACCAAATCTCCCCCACCCTGATCTGTCTTTTGAGCTCTGCCATTGACATCAACACCAAGATAACCCTAGGTGAGGAGAGGCAGGGTTCACAGATTGCATTAGGTTGGAAGGGATCCTCATGGAACATCTTGTCCAGCTCTTCTGCAGTGGGCAGGGACACCTCCAACTGGATCAGGCTGCCAAGGGCCATATCAAATCTGATCTTGAATGTCTCCTTGGATGGAGACTCAACTACATCCCTGGGAAACATGTTCCAGAGTGGCTGGGACAGGGGCTGGTGGGGCAGCAAGGAGAGCTTTCACATGATCTAAAGGTTCTTGGTTTTCCATTGTTTGTTTGTTTCAAATGGTCAATGGTCAAATGGATGGTCAAATTCGTCAAATGGTGTCTTTATGGTAACCACTTGCTTACAAAATCGTTTAACCTTAGAGGAATGGATGGAGTGTTGATTACTCATTCACTGAAGTTCAGCAGTCTGAATACAAATTCTCCTGTACTCCCATTCCTAGCATGTCACTATTCCCATTAGGAGAGAGTTTAAGGGTTTAAAGAATCTCCCATTGAGCTACATGTATGAGAAAATGCATTCACTGGGGACAATAATGCAATTGTGCCTCTCCTCTGAGGGGGCAAAGGAGGGTGGTTGGGGCCATTTGGAGAAACAGTAAAGGAAAAGCAAAGGCATTCAGACAGACTGGCTGTGAGAAAAGCTAAGATCAAATAGCAGACACGTGGAAAAGCCCCTCTGCCTTCACAGACAGCAAAGAACAAAGCTAAGAGCAACCTGCTGAGAGGAGACACCACGTTGCTCCACCAGCTAGAGAAGTCTTTGGATTTGGGTTGACTGTCAGACTGGCCAAGAAAGCTGCTCATGAGCAGACTGATGCTCTTCTGACTGCCGCCACTGCAAATCAGGAGCAACTCATTTCAGCACAGGTACACTGAAGTGAAAAAAGGTACATGCCCACAAGAATGGGTTCAAAGCCTGGCAGCCAGCCCTTGCACTTTGCAATAGCCACAACAGTTTTGTGGCACTGACCTGAGGAAAAAACCCAACAACTCCCAGCAACAATTACTCCTAGCACAGATGCTGGGACATTCACTGCACAGCCAAAAGAGCAGCAGCAGAGGAGGTTTATGTTTAACCAAAGAGAACAAAAAGACATTTTTGCAGTTGTTTGTGTTTATTTGTTCTATAAATATTGAGACAGCATTCCTTTTTGGCCAGTCTGGGGATCCAATTAATTTGTTTTTCAGTTTCATTTTTGCAACTGTAAGTTCAGAGGTGACTTAGGGTTGCAACCACAGCTGCTGAAAATAGACTCCAGTAGTGTAATACATACACCAGTGTTTAAGGACCACATCTCCCTGTAGCTCAGCTTTTCTGAGGTCCTTGCACTCAGGCAGATCTGTGTATGTGGAGGTTTGCAAATGTGCTGTGGTTGTGACTTTCCATGTTCAGAGTAACATGGGAAAGGAGGCAAGATGAAAGCAGCATGTCCAACAGGCATCCGGAGCTGCTGGACAGACACATGGCTGAGCACTGCCCAGTCCCATAGGGATGGGTGGGGAAATGTTTTCCCTTGGGAAAGATGGAATTTCAGCCTTTCCAGTGTTGCATGGCATTGATTTCAACTGCAAACAGTTGTGAAAACAGGGGCCTGTAAAATCAAGGCAGAAAAGAAAGAAAAGGATGTGACAGGAATCCTAACAAGGGGATCTTGATGGATTCTTCTTGCAAAGTCACAAGCCTAGAATTAAATCTTACACAGGCAAGTAAAAATTCTCCCCTTCCAAATAGTGGACAGTGGCCATTTTCATCTTTAAACTTTTCAGAACCTCAGGTATAAAACAGTTCTGAAGATGTGCTGTTAACTCAGTGGTGGAAGTAACCTCACCTAAGCTCTTGGACCTGAGGCTGTTACACAGGTTTTGGGCCACTTTGCTGAGCCAGGGGAGCTTCAAGTGAAGTTTGCAATGGACACTGAGCTAAGAGCAGTGCATCAGTGGCTTGGGAACAGCTCAGCAAGCAGACTGGGACCATTCCAGCTCGGTTGGCAGTGGTAGAGCCAATGCTTTGCTCACTTCCCTGCTGCTGTCCTCTGGGTAACTAAGCTAAAGGGGTGCCTGGCTGGGTTCAGGAGAGCAACCATGAAGCCAAGGTGTTGGTCCAGGAGGGACAGGACAGCAACAAGAGGTGGGGATAAGGCTGGAGGAAGTAAGGGGAAGACTAAAATAGTGGGGGTGGAGGTGTTTAATCTTGTACATGTCAAACTAGACACAGAAGAGGCCAAAATGGGGCAAAATAATGAGCTGTGCTGCCTCAGAAATTCCCTTATGGTACTGCAAATAGGAGCAGTTTCACAACCAGCAAGCGAAAGCCTGGGTGACATTATCCCACCTAGCGACACAATTTGTGGCATTCTGCTTGGCCTGTTCTCTTTCTCAGACCAGGAAAAGAAGAGGCTTTTGTAGGAAAAGCACACAGGGTTTGGATTTGTGCAAAGAAAGGCAACATTTATAGGCAAGATGCCAGGCAGTAGAGTAGGGATGCAATGGAGAACTCTACAATTAATGGCCTTCCCTCAGTCTTTTCACGTGGTGCCTACCTAAAGTTACTTGTCCAAGTAACTGCATCAGTATAAATAACAGCAGTGCAGAAGGTAGCCTCTGTTTCCCTGCTCTCTGACAGTCCTCATCTTCCTCATCACTGGAGGAGTGGCAGAGATTTCTTGGCTGATGGAGCAGAGCAACAGGACAACACTGTCTGACAGCCCAACGGTATGGCAGGACAAATATCATGAGAAGAGCCAGGCTGTGCAACTCAAGAAGTAAGCGGAACAGTGTCTCATGATCCACCACATCAGGGCTTTTGGGTTTTAGCTGCCTGTATTTAGGGCCTTTAATTTAGTGCTTATGGCACAAATTTGGCTGAAGTCCTCTCATCAGCCCCTCTTTCCTGGCACTTTTCTCATCTCTTTCTTCATTCCAACCCCAACCCTGGCTCTACCAGTGCCCCAGTGGTCCCACAGGATCTCATAGCAGCTGCTGATAGGTGGATGGAAATCCCTCACACATGGGGAGAATGTTGCCTTACCTAGGTGGGACATATCTGACCTAATATCCTATTGCTCTTAGACAGCCCTTTGTTACCATCTGTGTCACCAGTGACTGTCACCTAAGCCATTCCTGCCATATCACTTCCTGCACACAGGGGTATTTGTGTGAGCTGTGTTTGTAAGACCACATTGTGCGATGTGTTTGTGCTCTGGATTAGTTTAATGGAACTGCAATATAACCTGCAAGACAGTTTCCCAGCTGGTAAATCATGTTTAAACAGTGAAAAAAACAAATACATTTTCTTATTGCTCCAGTCTATTTTCCATCTGGTTGCTTAGCATTGTTCCTATCTCGTGTCCACTTTGCAGTGCTTCAGCAAGATTGCCAAACAAACTGCCCCAAAAATCAATTTAACAGAGATCAGGAAAAAAAAGCCCCAAACAAATGAGATGTAACAGCCACTGATGGGACACAGAGACATACCAACCTGGCAGCTTGTCAAACTCCTCAGAGCCATCAGTTGTGCTCATTAAATGTCACAGTTGTGAATTTGTCCCAGCCATTATCAGCAAAGGCTTAAAGGTGGCCCATCTTAGCTGAAAGAGATTTGCTGCCCTGGATTTCAGATAAATAGGTAAACAAGAAGAGATGTCAATAGCAATTCCATACCCCAGTTTATCTCCAGAACCAGATTTCTGTGGCACAAGGCAGGTTGTAAACTTTTCCTTTTATTCCAAATAGAGATAAGTCTTTTCCCTAAGTATTTACAGGCACTCCTCAAGGAGAAGCTCCCAAACCATGCACAATGGAATTTACAGGCCAGTAAAACTGGCACCAAGTTTTTATGTGTTGATGTTCATGTATACAGCAATGTAAGCATTTACATGGATACATTTGCCTTTTACCCTACACTGCAGAAATGAGAGAGGCTTCTACGTGGGTTTTGGTGAGGGGTTTTTAATTGGAAGATTCAAGAAGGAGCCAAGTTTCTGTAAACACTCAAACTTGGAAAGAAAGATGCTGCCATTAGTGGGGTTTGTTTGCATTAGTGTCACAGCAGCTCATGTATTACATGACAGCTGCCAGAGGTGACATAAAACTGAAGACAGCCAGAGTGTGGTGAAGAAAACTGAATCCTTCTAGAGAAAAAGAAGCAGCAGCACAGGAGCAGGGCATCGCCAGCACCAGAGAGCTCGCTCTGCTCTGCACATCAGGAGGTTCTCACCACTTTAGGTTCAAAAAGCATAAATTGGAAGATCCAATGGCTTGCTGTTTTGTGTGGACTTTGGGAAAATTTGGGACAAAAGCAGACATCAGGAAGATCTTCTTTTTCCCACCTGACAGAGGCCTGGACAACAACAGGGTTTAAACCACTCAGTTAACTACAGAAGTCAGTGAGGTCTCCCACTGACAGAGCAGTTACCCAATGTGGTCCAGGTTGTGAAACAGACACTTGGCTAAGAGCTTGGGATTTGACCTTTAACTGTGTGACTGTATAAACAAACCATCACAATTTGCACTGTGCTCGTCACACAAACCACACACACAGAGGACCCGGAGGTAAGGAGCAGGCAGAGGCTGTTCTCCTAACACCCAAGCCTGGTGATTTCTCAGAGGGCACGAGACCTCCTTACCTTGCTACACAGGTGGACAGCTGTCCAGCTTTACAGCCAGCACCCTGAGCACTCTGCAAGTCCCTCCACAGGACAGCCTGTACCTGGGACCTTCATGAATATCTGGGCTCTTGGAAAAATGGTCAAGCGTGGAGTGTTCTCCTGCTCAAGAAAGGGACACCACTGCTTCTGGAGTGCAGGGGTACTGTTGCATTATGTAGGAGTCACCATCAGTGTTCTGGGTAGTGCTGGCTGCTTACGTCAGGCTTCAAAACACGCAAACAAATCTGTGGCCTTTGCTCCCAGCAGAAGTGTTGTGTGGATCCAAATGGACACCAGAGGACTGGCTGGCAGGAGAGGACCTGCACACCAGCTGAACCATGTGCTGCTGAACAAGTAGATGAAGAAGCTTCTTAGTTTATGTCAGACATTTCATTTCTCTAGCATTAGGCCCAACAGGAATCAGTATCCTTCCTTCCCCTGCTCAAACACAGCAGCACCTTCAGGAAGAAGTGGCATTTATTAACCAAATGCTGGGTAGCATTTGCAATGTAGATGAGACAGCTATTATTTATCAGAAAGAAGGGTATCAATTCTCCACCTCTAGCATGCTAATTCTCAGGAAAGAGTTAACATTTTAACTGCAGCCTCAAAACCTGCAGTTGTTTGTACACTGTGGTTGGGTCAGCAGTTTGCCTGATAAAGGAGCCCTGACCTCCCCACCTGTAGAGAAAAGTCCAAAGTTATCTTCAGAAGCTTTCAGGGTTGTTTACCATGAAAGCAGAAATGCAGAAACCCATGTATGGAGGCAGCCTGGGAAGAGAGCCCCAAAAATATGTAGCATGGTAAAGGACTCCAGCTCCCAAGGAGAGAGGACAAGTCTCAATTCATAACTTGCAATGCCTCTCAACCATTTGAACCACCAACCAAAGAATGTCTCCTTTGAGTGACATGAACTGAATCTTGCCAAATCTAGGATTCAGTGCCATAGCTGCACTGCTTCCTGCAATCCCTCTGATGCTGAAGAGAATGACTTGCCTATTATCTTTACTATTAAAGCCTGGATTTCCTGTGCAGGGGAAGTCCTCATGTGAAAAAGCAGAGAAAATGCTTTAAAGAAGGGGGAGAATGTGCCTAGATTGCGAAGCAGCTGAGCTTAAGGCAGCGAGACCCTTAGGGAACCCTGGGCCACAATAGTTGACATTTGAGGCAGGAAATGATGGTTTATTTAACTAACTGAACTGAAAACTGCCAGGGAATTTATACAAAGGAAACAGAATTAGTAAGAGCAACATTTAGCAAAGACAGACATGAAGACTAAAACTCCTGTGATCGTGGGAAATACTGAGAGATATCTGACATCTGTAAGTGGAAGTGGCCTCTGCTTTCTGATTCATCTAAAAGACAGACCCAGGTGGGCAAGGGATCCCCAGAGGGTGTTCCTGTTTGTTCATCAACACAGCTCCTTGCCGTGTCTGATGCTTCTCTGTAGTCTCCCTTCCAGCTACAGACCTCCTTGAAGATTCTGAGATACCACAGCACAGTTCTGCAGCTGGGCTATTCTGCTTCTAAATATGCTTGGGTTTTCAAATGCTTCAGTAGAAATACTTTGGAAGACATTTGCTAGTTAAAAAAGGACCTTTCTGTTCAAATAATGATACTTTTTCAGAAGTCTTCACTCTTCTTAGCTGTATGCAGTAAGCATTGAGACTTCTCACATTCATACCCAGGAGTCTGACTTTGCTAGGGGGTCTGGCTACAGACACCAAGCTGAGAGGAGAAAAACCTCTCTAAGTCAGACAATTTTACTAACAGCAAAGGAAGTGAAGAGAATGGTACAGCATAAAAGCATTCATTATTCATCAATTGAAACCTAGGGAGGGGGAAATTGCTGAGCAATTTGTGTGTTTCACAAACCAAATCTGACTTTGCCAGAGCCTGGCTGGTCTCAAGGAGGAGATCCTATAGGTCAAGTGCTTGATCTATGATCTCTTCCATCTTTGCACAGCAGGGATATTCCCCATGGCCCGGGCTTCCCTCCTGCACGTCACTACCTCTCCTCCTTCCAGCCCTGCTGAGGGGCAAGGAGTCACTCTTTTGAGACTGGAATCCATTGTCCCAGCTCCACTTGAGCCCACCTAACAGGGAAGATGGCAGGTAGCCATCCTTCTGCAGAGCAGTGACCTTAACCTTCTTCTTCAGCACACTGGGAGAACAGAGTTCAATGAACAACAGTCTGGCTGCAGTGCTGAAAGTAGTGGCCTTAGGGGAACTAACTTGTTGTTGTTAGGTTTGCTTCCAGCTGAATGGTTCCTGGTTGGCTTCATTGTGCAATTGTACAGATCCTGATGCCAGCACAAATAAGGGGTGATGGAAAAGCCAGCAATGCAGGCAGAGCAGAGGTTTCTTCTCGCAGCGGCTGTGCTGGCTTAGCCCATCCACAAATGTTTGTGGGAAGCCTGCTCCAAGAAAAGCATGATGTAACCATGCTGAATGTAAGCCCCTGGCAGATGATCATTCAGCCTCTCCTGCAATTCTGTGCAGATCCTAGCACGGCCTCACTCCTCCCTGTGCTGCACTCTGCTCAATTTCTGTGTGCTGCAGGCTGTTAAATATTCACACAACACTATCTGAAGGAGAGTGCTTCAAAGGGGAATGAGCCTCTGACACCAAATCATCTCCTGCTGAGCACCACCAAATCATCACAACCTTGGGCAATCGATCAGCTCATTTTGTGTTATTTATGTTGCCCTTAAAGGCTGCATTTCAAAACCTGAAATGTAGGCATTGGAAAAGCTGACAACAATTCATTCTGCTCAAGCTGTTTAATAACAATGCACAGACCTTGTCTGAAAATCTTACATTGAAGAGAGGGAATTTAACCAACTTCCAGACTAGCTTCCTCCTCGGTTATGGCGAACAAAAAAGTCTTCAAAGTATTCAGAATCTGATTTAAGCTTAAGTCAAGGAAATAAGTGTTAAAACTCAGACTCCTGCTTGACACCCTATTTGTAGTTCATCCAGTGGTAATGAGCCAGATTCTTGCCTGGTATAAATGGGCATAAATCCACTTAAGCCATGCAAGAATGTTGATTTATGCTTGCTACAAATCTGACCTTTATTGCGGTATTTCATGGTAAGCTCCAATCCTCTTTGTTGCTGCTCGTTTATTGGAATGGAATTAGATGTGCCAAGGTATGCTCTGACAAAATGGATTGCTTTACCTTTAAAGTTTTGCACCAGGGATAAAATGGTGGCCTGCTTCAGTGGGCAACTCTTCATGAGGTAGTTTTGTGGAAGGAGAGTCGGGAGTGATTGTATCGTTCATTACAATGCCCCACACAGTTTTTGTCTCAAAGTTCACAGAATCATAGACTGGTTTGTGTTGGAAAGGACCTTTAAAGGTCATCTAGCCCAGCCCCCCTGCAGTCATCAGGGACATCCTTAACTAGATCAGGTTGTTCAGAGCCCCATCAAGCCTGACCTTGAATGTCCCCAGGGATGGGGCTTACACCACCTCCCTGGGCAACCTGTCCCAGTCTTCCACCACCCTCATAATAAAGAACTTCCTCCTAATGTCCAGTCTGAATCTCCCCTGCCCTAGTTTAAAACCATTGCCCCTTGTCCTGTCATCACCTGCCCTTGCAAACAGTCCCTCCCCAGCCTTCTTGTAGACCCACCTTCAGGTACTGGAAGGCTGCTACAGTCCACAATCCCTGCACTGAGGCTCAGCAGACTGCACAAAGCCAGATTTACCAGTAGATGATAATCAAGAATTCATTGTATTAGCTTTAAATATAACACTCTTGATTTTTGACTATGCTAACTGCATGGTAAATACAGCTTATCACTGCAGAGAACCATGCTGAGAAAATTGTGTGTGAGATTACACTACTGTGAAGTGCTCAATATGGGGGCTACACTCAAAAGACAGAGCTCATGTAGGAGGCAGCAGCCTGTTTGCTCAATTCTGTTTCAGAGGTAACATCTTACACTGCTTGTTTCAGTCTGCACCAGCATTGGATGAGCTTCCTGATGATGACTGAAGCATTGGTTTGCACTGAATCGTTTTGAACCTGGCCACCAGATGAAGACAGTGATGGTACAGCCTCTCCCATGACTGTACACCCACAGGGGTTTGACATAGAAACATTACGGTTGGCAGGAATGAGGTATGAATGACAGGGTGCAAGCGTGAAAAACAAGAAGGGGCAAGAGAATGGCATGTGCAGCTTCTGAAGGCACCTTCAAAACCAAGGGCTGCCTCCTGGGTGCATCTCAGACCTGTGTTGGAGGCAGTTTTTCTACAGCCCTGATTCCTGGATGTGTAGTGGAGCAAACTTGTCCCTAGATGCATCTGCTTGGTGGACCCTGGACCTACAAAGCAGCCTGGGTTTAAGCCTTGTCCCTGGTCCCATCTCCTGCTACTCCTGGATGGCTCCTGGACCTAATTCATTAACTTTGCCTTGTTTGGGACTGTTGATGGATCCTGTTATTAGTAGCCAGTTCTGTGTGCCATGTTTAGGGACTGCACCCTGTCAGTGAAGGCACTGTCTGTGCTGGGTCACCATCAGCTCCTAGCTTGCAACACAGAGCTTGGACACACCACATCTCCATCCTATCACAGGAAAGGAGGAGTGAGAACAGTCTGTGAGGGAAATCAGTTTCAAGTAAAACAAACTTGCCTTTCTGTGTGGTTTTACATTGACCTTTGCTACATTAGCCGAACACAAGTGAAGGAAGCACTCAGGGTAACACTGATCTGATAGAGAGGTGCAGGAGTTTGTGTCTTTGATTCTGAATCTTGTTCCCTGAGAATACACTAAAAAAAATGGATTTGTTAATCTTGGAGAGTGGGAGGTACTTGGTAATCTGGGCATGAGTTTCCTCAAGGCAGGGAGAGGACAAGATGAAGAGGTGAAATAGGTAGAGGAGCAGAGCTTCAAGAAACAGTTCATTTTAGGTTGTTTTCATTTGGCAGCTTATTCTGCTGTATTTCTGTTCCTGTGCAATACAGCAGAGATCCATATAAGCAGCTAGAAGCCTAGCTTTCAGAAATGCCATAGAGCCCAAAACTGAGGTAGAACTTCAAATCAGGCTCACAGCACTGTTTGGGAATTAATTCCAAATATTTCCCTAAGAGTTCAAAAAAACGCAAACGCTTTGGCTCCAGAGAGAGATGTGAAAATGTACAACTCATGTGATCTGCTTCAGATGCCACAACCATCTGCAACTGCATGTGGCAGCACACATTTCTCAGCTTATGAAGGGCTTCCAATACTTTCAGGAAAATAGATAAATCTTTGCTATGCTCTATTTCTTGTTTACGTCTCTCTCGGCAGCATTCTGTGGAATTACCTCCTCCTGGAAAGCTCAGGGTGGGGTGGGAGACTTTGCTGAGCCTTCCAGCACAGAAGACATTGTGTACAAAAGTGCCTGAGAAGCAGCCAACATGAACAACAACGGCTGGCAGCAGGAAAGGGTCACAGATGCTTGTCTGAACATGCTGTTGTGCGGTGTTTCCACACGCGTAGGCTTCAGCTGCTGCTCTGCTAAAGACACCACCGCCATCTGCTGTCATAAACGCAACCCGAACCAGGGAGCACGGAGAAGAATTGCAGAGACACGAAACCCTGAGTTGGAAGGGATCTCAGGAACTGTCTGGTCCAGCCCTTCTTGGGAAAAGTATCGTCTAGATTAGATGCCCCAGCATCCTGTCCAGCTGAATCTTAAACCTGCCCCACGCTGGGGACTCCACCACTTCCCTGGAGAAGTTATTTCAATGGCTGCTTGATCTTGTGAAAATTTTTCCTCATGTCTAATCAGAATCTCCCCAGGAGCAACTACTTGTACCCCTTACCTCTCATCTTTTCTGTGTGATTCCTTGTCAGAAGGGAGTCTCCATCTTCTTTGTAGCCACCCTTTAAGTACTGGAACATGGTTATAAGGTGTCCCCAAGCCTTGTTTTCTCAAGACTGTACAAACCCATTGCTCTCACCTGTTCCTCGCATAGCAGCTTCCCAGTTCTTGGATCACCTTTTTGGCCCTTCTCTCTTTTTAGCATAGTGGGGACCAAGACTGAACACAATGCTCCAGGTGTAGCCTGACAAGCATTGTGTACAGTGGGATAACGACTTCCTTATCTCTGCTGGTGATAGCCTTGTTAAATGGCCTATGGAGTAAAAATCGCATGGGACTCCCATCTGCCCCAGCCCACCGGTGACTGTCAGGGGCTAGGGCCTTCATTTCTCAACTCAGTCATTCTCAGTGTTGCTTTCAATGCTTACCTCTTGCTTCTCTCTTTGCTCCCAGGTAGAAAGGACAGTCTCCTGTTGACCACATGAGCTGTCTTGCTGAAGAGCAGCTGGCAGTGACACTGCACTACATCCTTCTGGGGATGTGCAAGATGGGGACGGAGAGGGACACCTGGTCAAACTACAGAGCTGACAGAAGGCAGGTATCTCTGTATCTACCTCTGTGTGCTCACAGCTGCTCACTGTGGCCTTCCATGCACCTGAAATGCCATTTTATCAGAGTTTATATTCCATGCAAATACTTGGCCTCATAGTTGGGAGCTCAGATGAAATGCAGACAGAGGCTTCTTATGGGGCACCAGAACTGGATGCAGTACTCCAGGCAGGGTCTTACGAGAGCAGAGTAGAGGGGAAATCACCTCCCTGCCCTGCTGGTCACACTGTTTTTGATGCAGCCCGGGGTTTATTTACATATCAACTGTAGATGATAGTTTCTGCCAAACTTGGCTCCAGTCACACCAGCACCACCACGGTAAAGGGGAGCTTTGCTCCAATTACCCCTTGTCTGGCACGTTGTTATCTGTCTCCTTTGAGTCCAGGTGACCAGACACACCCATTCCATCGCCACTGGTGGTTATCACTTGGGCAGGGTTACAGGAAATAAAGGGCAGGCTGGGGGCAGGGATTGCACAGCACCACAGCTGGGCCCCTAAATATGTGCCCTCTAAGGCAAGAGGGTGATAAGCTCATCTCATCTGCTGAACAGAACTCTGGGGGAGATGTTAGAAAGTGCCTTCTCATAAACAGCAGGAGAGATTACAGCAGCCTTGAGTTTTGAGTAAATCAAATGCAGATTGGACCAGTGTCTGCCAGAAATTACCCAAATAGAAACAATCCTGCTTTTTGGGTGGGAGGAAGGAGACAATTCCCATCCCTGTTTTTCTGGAACTCCTCTCTGGAGCCAAAGGTCATAATTTAGACATCTAAGTTAGATATCTAAATTACACATTGTCAATACCAGCTAATTATCATCCTGAGACTCTTGCTTTCAATTTCTGTTCAATAGATCATTGGGGGGGGGGGAATAATCAGAGTAGTTAATAATTCAATACAGAAGCAGCTATGAAGTAGACTGGCACCACCTTCTACAAACCTGATTTGTTCAAATCTGTGTTTTCCAAGTCCTAGGCTTCTTTTGAGCACATGCTGCCAGCCCTGCCAAAGGCTGATGATCTAGAGAGTTGCTGGCTGCAGCCATAGTAGGGCACCCACTGAACTTGCTGCAGAAAGGATGCAGGATGAAAAGGGGAGAGGAAAACTCACACAATGTTACTCATTCAGAAAATGCTAAAACTCAGGCTCTGAACAGCCTTTGATATTTGACCTCTGCAGACAGCCTGTAATTAAGAATTTAATCCTTTAAACACACTTCACTTAATAGGATTTGTCACATGCCTGAAGTGTGCATGGCTGAGGTGAAAAACTGTTACTGTTGTTGAATACAGCTGATAAAAAACTTGCAATGAAGACACTTTCTGGTGGAATATTGCCTTTTATTTTTCTGAGTTTTATTCTGAACAGCTCTAGTCCCACATAATTTCCTAATGTGAAGATAATGAAAACCAAAAGTTAACCAAATTCTTGCTTAAAAAAACCCCACCATACACAAAACCAATAAACCAGTCTGGACTCTTCCAGAGCCAGAAATTGCAGGTCCTTGGGAGATCTGAGAGGAGTTTGGTTTTCTGGAAGATGTATGATTAAATTCACTGACTTTAACAATTCTTTCAAAGGAAGTTTGAGATGAAATATGTCCAGACTCAGAGTTACAAACAGAGGAAGAAGAATTTTCCATCTTGGTTTTCATTTAGCAGAAATATCCCTTTGGTTAAAAGCACAAAAGTTGTTTCTCCTCTTGCTGCTGACAGCCCAGCTGTATTGGGAGTCCTGGCAAGCCTTGTCAGCATCAGTCCATCACACCATAAGCTATCATTGGAGGTGCTCAGGAGGAGACTTGATGGGGTGCTTGGTGCCATGATCTAGTTGTTTAGGTGTCTTGGATTGGTTGATAGGTTGAACGTGATGATCTTGAAGGTCTCTTCCAACCTGGTTTATTGTATTATATTATTATTATTGTATGCAAAGACTATGAAGAGCAGATACAAATGAAGAAGTGATTTAAGTTTGAGGGAGGACAGAGCTGTAGGCATACAGGGCACCAAGTTTCCCATTTGTCGTTGCACATCTGCCAGAGACAGGCTGGACCACATCAAAGCATTGTGCTGGCATTTTAACACATGCTAGATGCGGGCTGAAGTGCCGTGGGTGCAAGTGGGAATCCTGACACAACTTGGTGTCACTTGCCCTACAAATTGCCAGCAGCATACATTTACACAGTGCTGTCATCACTCCCATTGGCCCCAGCACAGGTGTCAATCTCCTTGGCTGAAGGACATCTGCTATCACAGTATTGCCACACACAAGACAAGGTAATGACTGTGGTTAAGGGTTTCCAAAATGTGCTGTGCAACAAACAACTGTAATTGCTTCCCCTGGCCTGGTCCTAACTCTTCTGGATGCAGGGAGAGATTTTCTCCACTCATCTTCAGGGCTGCAGTCAGCCAAATAAAGACTGCATTTAGCTAAGTGTTCTGCCAGCTCTAACACCGACCAAAGTAAGCAAACATAAAAGCCAAAGAGCAACAATCATCACTCTGTCAATGCTGGTGTCGTTATACAGGAATCTGAGTCACGCTAAAAGGCCTCTCAAGGAAGGGCACAGTGGAGATACAAGAAATTCAAGACAGAGCAGGGAAATTCCAATTAAAGAAACACCACAGCAGTGATGGGGTGGCAGATAATGGCATCATGTCCTTCTTGATGGTACCACAGGGAGTAACAGAATGCTAAAACTGAGAGAAAAAGTGGTGAACCACTCACTGCCAGTGAGAGAGACTGGCTGGCAAGTCCTAGAATTAAACAATAATTAAACCAAAAATTCAAAGCAATAACATCAAGAGGGTGGAAACCAGAAGAGGTGATCAAGGTCTGAGTCAGAAGTAGAAATTCAGTGCAGTGGTTTATGTAGATGAGAATTATAAGGAGAAGAGAAAGATTAAACTTTGAGAGGACAAGGGGTTAAGACAGAACTGTGGACCAGTAGAAAGCAGTGGGAGATCAGGAGGAGCACAGAGCAGAGATACCACAGCTAATGTTACAGAAACAACTGTCACATCTCCCGTGGTTCAAGGGCTACAAAAGCCCTACGAATTAACCCGTGCAGTGCCTCACTCAAATGTCTTGTTCCTGCCCTCAGCTAGGACCACACTGGGTGTCTTTACACCAGGCTGCCACGTGGCTTAGAGCTGTACCTAGAAAGGAATTTCAGCTATAGAAAAATGATGGAGAGGGCAGTGAAAAGGCAAAAGGAGACTGGAAAAGGAAGAACCTCAAGGTTCTGCAAGCGAGAGGTCAAGTAATAGCACTGTTAAAGAAGAATTTATGTTAAAGATGGATAAATTGGAGGAAAAGTTCCTTTCCAAGCCCAGGTTCCTATGAATAGCAGTGTGGAGTTCAGGAGTTTTGTCGAATGGATCTCAGATAGGAAGAGCTGACAGCCGATACAAGAGAAGAGTCTTCAATCACCTAGTGTTCTTGCAGAGTTTTCCGGGATGTCAGAGGCTTGGGAAAATATTTGGATACACGCAGAACGTTTGGTTTGGCCGCTCCGAAGGAGCCCTGTTTACTCATGCGGCCAGGAGCGCACCGCTGCTGTGGCTGTGACACCATCCCTGGAAGCCAAGCACCGCTTGTCAAGCCTCGCTAAAGATCGCTGCAGAGACCGAGTCCCCGAGCACCCCACCCTTGTTGCAGGCGTTCAGCTTGAGCAGGCAGTGGAAGGTGGCCGGGAATGCCAGAAGGACGGGAGCAGGTGTCAGGGAGAGCTTCCAACGGCTTTCTCCCTCGCATCCCCACAGACCTCCTTGACACCCGAACATTGAGAGCATAGATAGATAGATAGATAGATAGGTAGATAGGTAGATAGATAGACAGACAGATAGATAGAGAATCAAATGAAGACGCGCGGCCACGTGCGTTGGTTTGCTGACACGTCTCCATGAGGAGGCCGGGGGCTGACAACGCGTTTCTCTGGGAACGAACCCCAGCCCCAACGCCACAGCGGTGCCAGCTGCCGGCCGAGGGCGGTCCCGGAAGCCCTTATTTAGGCCAGCCCCGCCGCAGAACCGGGCCCTGCCAGTGCTGCGGGGCTGTCGGAGGCGCGCTGCAGGCGAAGCACCACCGAGCTGCCCCAGCGGACATGCTTCCTGCGGCCGCGCTCTCGTCACACAGGAAGTGACGCGCGGACGCTGTGACGCCGGCGCGAGGCGAGGTGATATAAAGGCTAGGCGGCGGGGGCCGGAAGCGAGGGGAGTCGAGCGGCGCGGCGGAGGTGGGCGGGTGGTGGGGCTGCTGGGGCCGGAGAAGAGCGGGGAGGTGCGGGACGGCTGCCTCACCCTCTCCCGCAGCCAGCCATGGATTTCCGCAATATTCTCGTGATGGCCTCGGAGCAGCAGGGGCTGAACTCGGTGCCGGTGAGCTGAGGGGGCTGTGGTGGGCTAATGGTGCGGTGAGGCCGGGGCACGGTGACCGTTACAACCGTCAGGGTGGCGTCGTCCCGGCTGCCCGCACTCAACGGTGGTCTTCGGGACGGCAGTTGCCGGCGGCTTAGGGCCGCGCCGGGCTGTACGGGGGCTGGTGGGCCCGGCTACCCCGCGTTCCCCTCACGGGACATCGATGGGCTTGCTTGGGTTTGCCTCCCGGTCTGGGCACCCGCCCGGGAAAAGTCGGTCGCGAGGCCGAGTGACACTTGCGGAGCCTGCTCATCTGGGCCAGGCCCGGCCTCTCGCTACGCCGGCCGGAGGTAGGCGCTTTGGGGGCTGGCGAAGCGTCTGTGTGCTGGGGGGCGAAGCTGGGCTCCTGCTGTCAACAGGTCCCCGCACCCTGGGAGCTGGGAAGGGGCAGCGGGGTTTGCGCCTTCTGGTCGCCGAAAATAGCGAGATCCCGAGAGCTAACCTGGTGCTGCAGGGAAAGGCAGCGGTTGAGGCTGAAAGTCGGGTAAGTCCTTTTGTTTGCTCTGAAAACAGAAGTCTGCCACGTCTCAAATGCGGGTCGGAGACAAAGAATGACAAGTTTTTTGGGGTGAATGAGCCGCGTTGTCCAACACCTTCCTGTCCATATTGCTAAGGATACTTCGTCGCCTGTGACAACTACGTGGAGTTGATTGGTGGAAGGCATTTGGGTTTTTCTGAATGTTGTTCTGTAGTCTGTGTTTCAGCAGTTAGTGTTTTAACTTAAGCTATCGGGTTTGTTAATTCAATGTGAAATAAGCCTCTTGCCTGGCCGAATGAAGGCTGGCAGTAGGAAGGGCGTGTGGCCTTTCGGTACATTAATGCACTGGGTTTCATTCCTCTGGCAGGACCCAAATTATAAGTTGTGTGTACTTATTTGAATAAAAAAATATTTTCTCCCTGGTAGCCACCAGCTAGAGACAGCTGCTGTCTGTTCTTTAAGTGAGTGCTTGAGTTGTGTGTTTCCATGATTAGCTTGCTTAAACCACTGTAAATGAGAGGAGAAGCAGGTTTTTAACATAAAATATGGGAGGGGGGTAACCCAAGATCACTACACTCTTTAGGGCTGATACTGCTGAAATGGAGACACTCAATAATTAAGAGTATCCTCAGTCTCTTCATATCACCAATAAAATTCTGGTAGTGTCCACAAATATTGTGACCAGTTAATAATAGGGACCAGCCATATGGTAGGTAGGTGTAAGTTTGTCAGATTCCATCATGTTTTGAAAACCTTATAAAATGTAGTCTTTGATATTTAGCCTGATCTAGCTTGTCTCTGACACCACATGGTTTGTAACATAAATAATGGAAGTAGCAAATATATAAATAATTTAAGATATTAAAATGCCTGCTTGGTGGCTCTTCAGTGTTACACGAAGTTGTCATTTGGGTGGTTGTAGTTCTTTAGATGCTTCAAATGTATTTTCCCCTTGGCTTTCTCATGCAGTTTTAATGTACTCTGCCACTCTGTCACCAGTAGTTATAAACTGTGGTGATGAACTGATGATGTGTCTGTCATGTTCTCTGTTGCAGATGTGATGGTGGAGGGAGGCAATCCTGCTAGCTGTGCAATGGGTGAGGGTGCCCTTACTCCTTTTAGAAAAGGCAGGATTAGGCTTTGCTTACCTGATTAACTCATGGAGCGAGAGTGCAATTGAATCCATAGCTGATGCAGTTTGGTTTCTTACTGTTGTAGCTCATCAGTGCAGCTTTTAACTGTAAAGTTTGCTTTAGTCTCTGAGCAAAAGTGGAGCTGCGCTTGTCACTGCTTGGGGTTATGTGCAGATGTCAGGCTTCAAAAGAAGGGCCCATGGAGGCTTTCTGATCAATGGACATCAAAGTGACTCCATTAGATTAAAGCTAGTACATAAAGTAAGTTCTTACAGGAAGAATGTAATTATTTCCATTAAAAACACCCTACAGACTAACTACAAAATTCACTGGTATGTAGCTACCAGGTTTCTAGAAATGATCACTCCTGCATTTATCAACATAATCCCTTAAACTTCCTTTTGAGAAGGTTATTTTACATTTCAGTGTGCTAAACTAAATATTCCACATCTGTTTTAACAACAAACAGAGTAACATCTACAAGTAGTATATATACCTCAAAAGTGGAAAGCAGAGAGAAACTCTGTGGAAGAAATGATAGGGTCTTGTATCATGAGAGACCTGCATAGAATGAGTGTTGCATCATGTCCCTGTGAAAATGCATCTGCTTGTTCATCTCCCTATGGAAATGCAGATTCAAAAGGGACCTTGCTGAAATCAGCCTTTCAGTTCCCTATTAGCTGCATCAGGTTTTGCTTCTAAATACAACAGCACATCTGTGAACTAGGGTATAAGCTGTTAATGATGTGTTGCTAATAATCTTCATGACAGCTGCTGAGGAGAGCCTTCATTTTTCTCACCTTGTTCCGCAGGGGCTATGGTGCTCTGTGTGTATCTTGTTACATGTGGCCCTGTTAGCAGGTCGTCAGACTTCCAATATCATCTTGCTTCCCTTAGGCATGATGCTAGTTGTGAGATTTAATGTTGATTTCAGTAAGGTATAAAAAGTTTGTCACCCTTTTGGGGTGAAATTGGCCTACTCTGTTACACTGTGAGTTTTATGTGACATAATGGATGTGGTGAAGCACTGTGAGATGTTTGTATGGAAAAATATTCTCCCAAGTATGAAATTCTGTTGCAGTTTTTTCAAAACCCCTGAGCATAGTCATTCTTTTATTTCACCTGATTTCTCTTGGCATAAATGATTTATTATAAATGGCTTCATTTAGCTCCCTACTCCTTTTAAGTGAGGAGGAGTCTTTGGTGTACAGAACTTACCAAAAACCTGATACTGAATAGCATTTAACCACAAAGAGGTGACCCAAAAATGAAACATTTTGTCATCCACGTCAGCACTTGCTGAAGTCCCATTTTAAGTCAGAGTGATACAGTGAGTCTGCTTCCTTACAAAGTAGCCTCCAGTGAAGCTGAAGTACTTGGAGTTACCAAAGTGTTTGTGAAGTAAAACAGTAGCAAAATCCCAGAGTTTGTTCGAGAAGCTTGCCCATAGCATTGTCATCTACAAACCATGGAGCACTTGCCCGCAGGCAAGAGAAGCCTAGCAAGAGAAACTGGGAGAGTGGCAGTGAAGTACAGATTGCAGAGACTCCGATATGGTGTGCACCTACGTGGTTAAAACTTGTCTCAAAACAAGGCCTAGGAATGTTTTGTATTTTGTCAGCATCCACAGGAGAACTGAGATGCAAATAGGTGGCAAGGGCTGAGGAGGGCTTTACTCTTGACCCAGCTTGATAGCTAAGTTCCAGGAGTCCAGTAAAACGTGTACAGAAAGGAAACCACAAAGTATGCTTTTAATGTTTTACTGTGTAAAGCAACACTTAACAGGAGAACATTCTGCAGTTTTTCCAGCTAGTGGTTGAGCTTGGGTGTTGTGACAGCAGTTGTGAAATCTTAACATTATTTTGGCAATTTTTGGAGTAAAATGATGAGTCTGTTAACTTGGTTTGGGGAGGTGACAACAGTATGAGCTGGTAGTTAAGATCCTCTTCAGTAGCGCTTTTTCTCTTGGCAGGGGTTGCTAGAACCTGAAGAGTCTGAAACAAATTCAAGGCATGCTTGGTAACTGTTAAAATAAGTTTCATTACCTTGGGTTTCCTGTAGCACAGTCTCAGGCTTCAAATCTTATAACAATAACTTGTTAGATGATACAGAAAGAAAAACAAAACAGAACAAAACAACACCAAAATATGTGTGTGTGTATATATAACCCACAACCCACCTTGACTGGGTGCATCCAGGGAGGGACCCTGAACAAAGAAATCTCTAGGCTTAGTCTAAGCTCCCTTCCCATCATGTGACTCTTTACTCAAATAGTAACATTTGGGTCTGAGGCCTTCTTGGGCCGTTCCTCTTTTTATCTCAAAAGTACAACCTCTGCTGGTGAATGTGGCTATCTTTTTTGGCAGGATGCAGCTTTTGTTAACAGTTGTTACCCTCTTTTTCATGGGATGCTCTGGTCTCAAGGTTTCTTTCAGATAACCAAGTGGAAGTTCAACTGAAGTTCAGTGCCTGTGGCCTAAGGCTTTAGCAAATCTTTCTGTTTGTGCTATATGATAGATTCCATTTGAGCTACTGCAACTGCCAGTGACTTGGCTATAATTAGACAGTGATAATGGTAGCTGGGACATTGGGAAAGCATTATGTGCATGTATTCTAAGAAGGTCTTAATGGCAAAGTGAGCTGCTGGTAACCCCAGCATGATGTCTGCAGAGTGGACAGTGATAAGACATGCAGCAGAGGCCTGAAAGTACCAGCACAGTGTAACAGCTGAGGTCCCTGTGCACTTAAGACAAATGGCTACTTGCAGTTTGGAAAGCTGCCTGTTGAGGAACTAGTATTAGGGCACTGAGAGCAGTGAGGCAAACTCTGTGTGTGGGGTTAAGTGGGTAAATGAACCAGAGGTGACGTTATCAGAAAGTTATACCCTGAAGGATATTAAAAGGGGAAATAGGGATTCCCCATTGAATAAGGCTTCATGCCTTGGTAGAGTGGTAAGGAAGAACAGGAAGAGTGTTGCAACAAACAGGGGTCACATCTGGCTAGTGAAAAGCAGACAAAACCCCCCTACCCTGTGAGACCTCTGCAGCTTGTCCACACTGGACAGCACAAGTCTTTACATGGTATGTGCAAACCCCTAGCAAAAATGAGTTGCCCAAGTGCTTGACTTGAGAACCAGGTTTGGCAGAATTGATCACTCAGATCTTGCATTGCTACCTGTGTGAATATTGGTGCTAATTCCCTTCAACCTGCTTCTGAAAGGATTTCTCAATGTATGGAGTGCTTTGCTTCTGTCTGTTCTGATTTAGATAGAGCACACCAGATGAGCTTGGGCCACTGAGTCATGGGCCACACGTGAGCAAACAGTAAGAGACAGCGTTGCATTGTGGTTTGGGTTTCCTAAACAGTTTGGTCTTGGAATACTTTTGGTGTAAGCAGCACAAGTTGGGGAGGGAAGGAACTCAGCTTCCCAGGAGAGAGGGGCTTGGCTTCAGCTATCTTATCCTTTGAATAGTCCTAGCTATGATGGTCAAATCTAGTGACTTCAATTGTAAATACCAAAAATTATTCTGGGTTGGAAATTCTCCGAGTGATGAGGATTTACGAAATCAGATCTCAGGTTGTGGTAGACTCCTGTGCAGAAGTGAATCTTGGTAAGTGAGCTTAAGTGTAGTAGGACTTTAATGTGATGACCCCACAAGTCAGGTTTTACTACTGCAGTGCATGTTGGACAGTCTGTCATTTTGGTTTAATAATTTGAGTTGTAATTACTTGCAGAACATTTAGCTGTAGTAGCTTTACCAGATATTCATGTAGTTTTTGATTTAGGTTTCAAAAGGCTAAATGAGGGTATGAAGGTATTTGTGGGAATACTGACTTGTGTGGCTTTTATTACTGTTTTAATCTGGGACTATTTCACAGCTCTTTCATTTGGCAAAGATTGTAACTTTCCCTGTGTTAAATCTCGATTTTTTAGGTTATAATCTCTTCATTTGCTGCTAAAATAAACACATAACCCTCAACTAGAGCAGGGTTTTTTCTAAATGTATTTTGCATTCTATGTGCTTCTGGGTTTAACTGGCTTCTATTGTATTCATCTTTGCAATGATCTGTTCTTCTCATTGCTTTATCTTCTGTCTGCTTTATATTCTGTCTGTAGGAAGAAGATCAAAACGCCTTTGTTTCTTTCCGTTTTGTCGTTCTAAATCCCAGTCTGATAATTGGTACATTTAGGAAAGGCAGTGTCTGAACAGGTGTAGCACACTAGTGCAAGTGTTCATTATATATTCCAGTAAGAAAGGCACTGGGACTCCTAACACTGAAATAAGTTACTGGAGATAACAGGGGGAAGGAAAAAAGGGGATAGCACAGATGACATCTGCTTAGCTGCTGGAACCTAAGAGGTTCCAACACTGGACAGACATCTAAGCATGGCACACTGTAAATGCTGTCTGTGGTGAGGATCACCAGCACTGTAGCCTTTAGAGGTTTTGTAAGATGTTCTTATAAGTAAGAAGCTGTTTCCTCTGCCAAGCAAAAGGGTGTTATGTGAAAGCATGCTGCTTCACTTCAAGGTGTACTGAGACAGAATTGCAGACTGGTTTGGGTCAGAAGGGACCTTCCAAGGTCACCTAGTCCAACCTCACTGCAGTGAGCAGGGACATCTTCAACTGGATGTTGCTTAGAGCCCAATCCAACCTGACCTGGACTGGTTCTGGGAATGGCAGATGAGAGGGACTTCCACTGCTTTTCTGAACAACCTGGGCCAGTGTCTCACCATCTGTACTCTAAAAAATGTCTTCCTTTTATCTAGTCTTAATCTCCCCTCTTTGTTTAAAACCATCATCCCTTGTCCTATTGCTACAAGCCCTTCTAAAAAGGTCTGTCTTTTTTTATAGGCCTTTTTAAGTTCTGAAAGGCTGCAATAAGGTCTCCCTGGAGCCTTCTCTTCTCCAGGCAAGTTACACCACGTGCAGGTGGTGTTTGCCAGATGCTATGTATTCTTTCACCATTAGCCTGAGCTCATCCAGTGATCTCAAGTAAGTACACCGGGGTGCCAGCCTGTACCTGGTCGAGTCAACTGCTACTTGGATCACTAAATTCTTGATGTATAATAGTCTTCTGTTTAAGATCACTGTACCAGGAGCTGCAGTCATCATCACTGGCTTCAGATCAACCTATTAATTATGCTGTTGAAGTCAGTTACAAATTACTTTTGGAGTAATTCCATTTTTTGAGTTGATTTGTTTTCACTGAATAAGATAACCTGAAACTGAAACGAGCATTCAGACAAAAGCTGAAAGCCATCATGGACCTGTAAACCTGCAGGCTCTGGCAGCTTGGGCTGTAGTCTGCTTTTGTGTCCTGCTTGGTCAAAGACTAAGGCTGAGGTGAAATTCTTGTACTGGGTTACTGATGCAGCTGTCACATTCTTCCTCAGTCTAGTGCATGTCCCTCATTTCTCTTACTTTCCCTACCTGTCTTCTGCCTTCCTATTCATTCCTTCAGAAAACTGAGTGCACTCAGTCATGGATGAGTGGAATGCACCTCACTCAAAAGAGAGGGAGCAATATATTTTGAGGTAAAAGAAGGATTTAATACAATTTAATAAGTTGTTTGGAACTCTAAGTTTTAACTGTGATTTGGCAAGGTTCAATAGGTGTGGTGACAGGAGTCACCTTATTAACTACTGCATGGGAAGAAACATACAAATTAAAGTAGTTTGAATCCAGTTAGGACGATTTACATGGAGTCTGGAGATGCAGAGAGTAATGAGGACCCTGCTGTTTTGTCACAAGGTCAAGCCTGTCTGTCCCCCTCCAGCTTTAACTCCTTTTTGGAGTGTAGGAGTGGCTAGACCTAATCATAGTCTTAGACTTGGTCAATGGTTTGTGTAATGGAATTATCCATACAATGCTTGAGTAATATTGAGTAAGCTATATGGATTGGTATTATCTGAGAACATTGTGTGCTGTCAGTGACTTACCAAGTGACTGTTGTGGTTAGTAAGATCTCTCTCTGTTGGATAAGGAAGGATTGATCTCTTTTTCTGAGGTAAGGAATCTGACCTTGAGAGGTGTCCTTGCTGAAGGAAAGGGTCACCTGGTATGCAGTCCAGCTGCAGTTCCAGGAGAGCACAAACAGGGCCCATCCTGATGGTAATATTTACGGGGTGAAGTAGCTGGCTGCTGGGCAGCAGTGTAGACAAGACAGGGCTGTGCTTTCATCTTCTGCTTCTGGGTTTCCAAGCCACATTTCAAAATATTTTTTCAAGACACTGTCACTCCCTTGTACTTGATCCAGGGCCTTTCTAGTTGGCAAGTTCACCCCAAGGACACGAGACCTGTTGCTCCTTAGCTTGAAACAAAGTAGGGCTGAGTCAAGTGTCTGTCACAACTCTCTCAGCTGAACTCATGGTTTCTTCCGGACCATCTCTATGCTTGAAGTCAAGTGCATGCCTGTTACCAACTTGTCAGCCTTAAAAGCTTTCAGGCTTACATTTTTTAACTTGTCTGACATTTCTTTGTTCTTTACAGAAAAGGTACAGTCTGGCTGTTGGCCCTCCCAAAAAGGTTCCAAAAGTCAAGGGTGTGGAGTCTGCAGCAGTGCAAGCGTTTCTCAGGCGGCAGGAAGAAGAAAAAAGGAAAAAAGGTAACAGCCCAAAATATTTCCTGTGGGAGACCTTCACTGACTTTTAGGAGGCTTTGTCACCTTATTTGAAGCTCCTGCAAATAGAGCTATATATCTGTTTCTGATAACTGATGCTGAGGGAAAGCCAGGACTGAGTAAGGACTAGGAATATCTGCATGCTTTCCTATGGAGTTAAATATTAATCTGCTACTAGCACTTGCTGTTGGAGATCAAGTAGTAGTTAAGGTCAAGAGATTCTGGACTTTGGGGGACTTAAACTTGAAAAACTTGATTGGTGTGCACAGAGCCCTTATTGTGTCTTAACATAGTGTATCAGTAGTCTCTTAAATTTGTATGGCAGAGGCTTTGAGCCACAGTTTTTCCACTACATTATGTCCTTTAAAAAGTCTGTAGAATAAATCCAATCCATTTTATGGGAATCGATGCTTTTCCTAAGACTTTCTGGTATTTGGCCACTGTTTTCTTGATCTCTCCAGTATCTGGCATTCAGACCTCTCCTCCTATTCACCAGCTAGTTCAGCCTAAATTTTGTTAGCAGAGCACACAGTGTCTCAAGTTACAGAATGGATTTATGCAGGAAATAGCTAAAACCAGTTCAGTGAGCACACAGGACAGACTGGAGGCACAAGGTTCTGTCAGACAAATGTAGTGACCAGCAGCTTCTGGTGGTTGGCTGCTTTGTCTCTCCCATGCACCCCTCTATGCACACACTCAGCCTGTTTTCCAATTCTTTTCTCCCCACTACCCCCCAATAATCTGTGATTTTTCTCCCTTTCCTCCTCTTCTCTTAAATATGTGATAGTAAATTCTATGTAGTCCCAAAATTCCCTTGCTCAGTCTCAGAACTCCTTCTATCCACCCCTAAGTCCTGTACCTCCTGACACAGTAATTCTCCTTAGTTTTCATAGCATTCTGAGAGCTGCTGTGATTCCGTCACCTCAGTGAGTTTTGCAATAGCAGCATTTGCATTAATTGTTTGCCTTTGTTTGTCAGAGTAGCTGATTCAGATGGGTTAGTTTGCCCTGTTGGCAGACCTCTGATCACTTTCTGATTTGTGTTGAATAGCTGTTAGCCAGATACGCTTACATTTTGTCCTAAATGGTTTATCAGTTTGGAAGAAATTGGAATAAAAAGTATGCAAAAGCACTAACTTTCTCCTGGGTTTCGCTTATAGCACTGGAAGAAAGAAGGAAGAAAGAGGAACTCTTGGCTAGACGAATTGAACTGAAACATGACAGAAAGGCAAGAGCCATGGCCTCACGAACAAAGGATAATTTTTATGGCTATAATGGCATTCCTGTTGAAGAGAAGCCGAAAAAGAGGAGGACTTGTGAGAATGTTGTTCAGGCCTCAGAGGCTGAGCATGTAACAGAAGACGAAACTGAGCAACTTGAATACAGTCAGACTGAGTCTGAGTATGAGCAGGAAGAATATGAAGAGAAGCCATCCAAAGCTGCAGTGAAACCAAAGGCTCCTCCCAAAAGGGCACCAGCACCTCTGAATTTTGAAGAGCTCTTAAGGCTTGCTGAGAAAAAACAGCATGAACCAGTGGAAATAAAAGTAGTGAAAAAGGTAGAAGAGAGACCCAGAACAGCAGAAGAATTGAGAGAGAGGGAGTTTTTGGTACGCAAAAACAAAAAAGTAGAAATGCATAAAAAAAGTGAGAAGGAGGTAAAGAACACAGGGATATCCAGTTCCTCAAGAAAGGTGACTTTCCAGAAAGAAGCTGGAAGTGCAAAACTTAACAAAAGCTCTCTAGACAAACATTCCACACCAAAAGGCAGCCTGTCATCTTCTCTCAGTGGTACTGATAAGAAATCCAAAGCACCAGCAATGACTGAAAAACATTCAAGGTCATCTTCCTCCAGATTTGATCAAATGGAAAAAACCTCCCAAAATGGCTCCTTAAAAAGCTCCACTGGTAGCAGCCATAGTAAATTACCTGTCAATGGTGTTGGAAAGTCTGTCTCAAGCTCTCATGTGCCACCCTCAAAACCAGCAGCCAATGGGGCTCAGAAGCTGCCATCTGCGAAAGAATCTGGCCTGAAAAAGCCTACCCATACAAAATCGGCAACTGCTGCAGCCCTTCAGCATGGAGTCAACTCCAATGCAAAGCGATCAGGCAGCAGCTTAGGAAAAGGAGGGCCTGGACATCCAGGTGGCAGTTCAAGTGTAGGACCTGGGCGAACAAGCAGCAGTTCTGGTATGGGACCTGGAAGGCCAGGCAGCAGCTCGAACCCAGGACCTGGGCGACTGGGCAGTGGCTCAGGTGTGGGCCCTGGAAGGCCAGCTGGCAGCTCAAGCACAGGACCTGGGCGACCAGGCAGCGGCTCAAGCGCGGGACTGGGGCGACCAGGCGGCAGCTTGGCCAGCGGACCAGGAAGGCCAGCCAGCAGCACAAATGCAGGACCTGGGCGACCAGGCAGCAGCACGGGTACAGGACCAGGAAGGCCAGGAGCTGGTCAAAGCACAGGACCTGGGCGACCAGGTAGCAGCTTGGGAACAGGACCTGGAAGGCCAGGAATCAATCCAGGCACAGGAGCCAAGCGACCAGGCAGCAGCTTGGGAACAGGTCCAGGAAGGCCAGGAGTTGGCCCAAGCGCTGGACCTGGGCGGCCAGGCAGCGGCGTGGGTGCAGCTGTGAAACCGAAGTGTACTGTTGTATCAGAAACTATTTCTTCTAAAAACCTTGTCACAAGGCCTAGCAACGGACAGATAAATGGAATGAGACCTTTCCAAGGGCATAGACCTGTGCTTCATCCACAAGGTATTAAGTTTGAGAGTAAATTACTTTTTTTCTCTTAATTGTTTGGTCTGTACCTCTGAGGTTGAGGTCTTTGACAATTTCAGATGCAATTAGGAAGATTTGGACAAGACACTGTATTTGCCTTTTAAAGAGTGCATTGAGCGCATTTAACAGTAGAATGCCTTTCCCCCCCCCCCCCCTTGTCACACTTAAAATTACTTTTGCTTGTGCCCTTATTCCTTGAAATACAGACCTGGGTAGTGAAGAACTGCATGAAAGAAGCTGCCTGTGATGGATGCTGGTATGCAAGAGCTGTTAGAAGGAAAAATACTGCTTTGCTTAGTCTTCAAAGATTTGTTGTGTCTTAAATAACTGATGGTGGAAGTGATAGATGAAATTTAAAACCACACAACAAACTCATGACTGACATTTCAATGTTTTGGGAAACTGACCTTAGCAGTAACCAAGCAGTTCTAGAAGCTCATTCCTGAACAAACAGGAACAAACAGCATGGACTGTATTAGGAGTGTAGTTAGTAGGCTGAGAGAGGTTCTCCTCTCCCTCTGCTCTGCCCTGGTGAGGCCACATTTGGAATGTTGTGTCCGGTTTCTGGGCCCCTCAGTTCAAGAAGGACCTCAGGGAACTGCTTGAGAGAGTCCAGCACAGGGTCTCAAAGATGCTAAAGGGAATGGAACTCCATCTCTGCTGATGGACTAGGTCTCTTTAGCTTGGGAAAGAGGAGGCTGAGGGGTGACCTCATTCATGTTTATGAACAGGTGAGTGTCAGGAGGATGGAACCAGGCTCTGCTTGGTGATGTCTAATGACAGGACAAGGGGCAGTGGGTGCAAGCTGGAGCAGAGGAGGTTCCACATGAACATAAGTGAAAAATGTTTTCACTGTGAGGGTGACAGAGACCTGGAGCAGGCTGCACAGGAAGGTTGTGGAGTCTCCTTCTCTGGAGACATTCAAAACCTGCCTGGATGGTTTCCTTTGTGACCTGCCCTAGATGGTCCTGCTCTGGCAGGGACGTTGGACTGGATGATTTTTTTTCAGGTCCCTTCCAACCCCTAACATTCTGAGATTCTGTGTGAAATAGGTGCCTAGAAAACCTTGAACAAGATCATAGATTTCTGTCTGGTTGTTTCCTCAGGAAGCCTTAGGTTATACTTAGGTAATCTTCTACAGCACAGCTTAGAGGAAGTATTTCCTTTGACTAAGTTTCTGAGAATTGCTAGTTGACTCAATGCAGGAGTTTTCCACCTTGAAGCCCAGAGCTGTAAAATGGCTGTGCCCAAGGTATAGCAAGGAAAATCGCTGTTCAATTAATGTTATTAATTGATTATTTTTCATTTAGGTCTTGGAAGACCACCTATTGGTTACAAGAGACAAATAGAAGATGATGATGATGATGATGAATATGACTCTGAAATGGATGACTTCATTGAAGATGAAGGGGAACCCCAAGAAGAAATATCAAAGCATATTCGGGAAATATTTGGCTATGACCGGAAAAGGCAAGAAAAATGCCAGTTCTGAGATACTGCTGAAAAAGCAACAGAATTAGTAGAGTTCAACAAATGAAAGTGGCTTAGAAATAGGGGAAGAGATGGTATCCAAAAATGGTTTTACACTGCAGAAATTTAACCATCAGAGCTGCTTCTGTGCAGAAGGGACCTTGACTTTCATACAGCCTGCTGTGCTCTTCTGGGGAACAATAACATTTGGTAGAGTAGGACACAGCTGGTGAAAAAAACACAGCTTCAAGGTCTCACCTGTACAGTTCATAGCAACTCTTTCCTATTATTGGATGTTAAAATATTTTCTAGCCATCTGCAGTATTCAGAATTCATCAAATGTGGCTGCCTGAATATGAACTGCTAAATGCAGTAGTGTTAGTTGTTCAGTAAGAGGATCTAGCTTGGTGTGACTAGGAACTGCTGGAAAATGTCTGGGTTTGGTTAAATAGTTTTGTCTTGCCTGACAATAAGGTATAAGAAAGTAACTGTTTTAAAGGCTTGTAGCACAGAAATTGTATATGGCACAGTAATTGTTCTCTCTAAGAAGGGATGTGAATTCATAACTGTACATTATCATGGGTTTTGTGTGCTGAAAGCCAATATTTAATTTGCAGATACAAAGATGAAAGTGATTATGCCTTACGTTATATGGAGAGCAGCTGGAGAGAGCAACAGAAAGAAGAAGCTAGGAGGTAAGCATGGATTTTAAACACGGATGGAAGTGGGGAGTTGGTTTATTGCTCAAGGCATGGAGCTAAGTTAGAGTGAGTATCTGCTGCTTTGTAAAGCAGAGGTAAGGAAGCCTTACCATTTTTAAGAAGGCTTAGGGAGAGAAAACTCAGCCAGCCAGTGGTGAGCACAGTAGATAAATCTTGTATGTTCATTCTCATGGATCACTAACTTGGCCTGCAGAAACCTCCCAACAAACCAAATTTATGGCCAAACATCTGTTTCAGTGCCCTCACTGTGAAGAAATATAAACAATTCAGCTTAATTGTTGGTTTATGAGCCTGAAGTGGAACAGTTTAGCCCAAAACAGTTGAATCCTCATGGTGATGTGGTCAAACATTTTCAACTGAGGTGTATGCTGCTGTGCCTGATGTTGTTTCATAATGAACCACGGATGTACGAATGCACTCGCTCAGTGGGGCTACAAATGAGGCGGTAACTTTGCCACACCCATTCCTAGTATCAGAGCAGCCCTTACTTAATTATGAGATCAGTCATTGCAAGTATTGTTACGTATCACTTTCAACACACTGACTTCTTGGAGGCTGAAGAAACCATGCAGGGATGTAGCTAAAACATGCCATGTTAGCAGAGTCTGTTCCACGGGCCTGTTCACCAGAGCCATGGCAGTTAGATGGACTGAGGGAGGAGCTGTGCTGGGCTTGTAGCTACCTGAATGGTGCCTCAAGCTAGAAAGCTGCAATCTTTTCCTTCTGTTTGACACATCATTCCTTCCTGCACCAATATCAGTGGTTTAGGTGGCTCTCAGAGAACAGAGTCAGCCCTGCTGTGACTTCTATGTAAGAGTTATACCAGCAAGAACTGATGGATGGGCTTTTCAGAATAAAAATGATCCTCTATATTACAGTTTTTCCAATCTTGAGTTGTTTAACGTTTTAGATAGGTTTTTTGCCTGAAAACATTTGATTCTAATGTAATGATTAGACTCTTGATTTCTAAAAGCTGTCTTCTTGATGTAATTAAAGAAATGATAGTTGAACTGAGCTAAAATTTTAGCTCATACGAGCTGTCATACTTCTAGGATTGCTTTTCCTGGGGGAGGGGTAAAAGTCAACATTCCTGTTTGTAGCAGTGTGTAAAAGATTTAATCTTCTTTGACAGCTTGAGACTTGGTGTTCAGGAGGACTTAGAAGAATTGAGACGGGAAGAAGAAGAGTTAAAACGCAAGAGACAGTCGAAGAAGCTGAGGACACGTTAATGACTTACGGTGTTGACTTTGTTCATGTTTCTGCTACCCTCTGCCTCCATACATCTCTTATTCTACTTCAGTTTCCATTTGCTTATTAGAGGGCAAAAGAGTATTTAAAGGGATGAAAGTACTGAAAAGCAAGGGTTTAGTTTGACCTAAATAAGATATTTATTTTTAATACTTACCAAGGTTGTTTTTTTATGAAGAAATTACTGCACTAATGCATATTAAGTGGAATGAAATTAATAATGTTTCCATTGATTAAACCAGTTCAAGATGCCAGCAGAAATATTGACTAGCTATGCACTGACTCAGAACTGTTGGGCCCCTATACCAGTCAATCAATTTTGCATTCACTTGAAAGGAATAACACTCTTGTTCCCTGATACTTCTTGAGACTTACAGAAATTACTTTATTACCCTACTCTGTCTCCCAGCCTGAGCCTCAAAGTATTGAAATGTCTTTTTCTGTAGAGAAGCAGTTTGGGTGTAAATTCAGCCATTGCCACAGATGTTCAAAGCAATAAAGTGCTGCATAGTTTCTGACTTGAGGACCCAGAAAAACAATCTGAACCTCTTTATTTCTGAATGGAAAAGTGCATGTCATGTGCAAATTGTACAGTTACAGGTATGGCCAAAAGACTGTTGGCTTTTGCTGTGTCTGGCATTCCAATCCCAACCGAACTCAGTATGATAAATACACACCCAGAAAACAGGAATTCCTAGTGTTTGTGTGTAGCCTGTGCTTTTGGGCTCAAGCCTATGCTTGGGAATCCTCCTCCTGCCCTGTCAATCATCACATTCACTTAACAGCTTCTGCAGCTTTTACAAGTGGTGTACAGTGCACTTGTTTGTTCTTGCATTAAACATCAGATGAGTTCAATGATTTTAAAACGCGAAGCAGTCCTTTATCTAATTAGGTTTGCTATTTAGAGAGCACATCAGGATGAAGGTGTATTAGAATGTATTTGCAGCTCTTCAATATTAACAACTTCCTGTTAAGTAGTTAATGCTTGTGATTAATTTCATCAAACCAAATCTAAACTGGTCCATACAGCAGGAGAGTTAGTTTGGTTACTTCTCTTAATGCCCATATTTGCACATTATTTCTAACTATGCACGTAAAGACTGTTTCTGTAACCGAATTTGTTTACAATCAGCACAGGGTTCACAGAAGTCTATGGGAGTTGTGCTAAGAGCCTGAAGCTCGAATCTGGTCTTGCATCTACCTAGATTTCCTGAGGTTGCCCTTCAAAGCTCACCAGTGTCACTACTTAGCTTTGCCTCAAGCTCCAGGGCTCCATTGATAGGACCTTGTCTTCAGCTGCTGAGGCTGTTAACGTTTTAATGCTAGAAGTACTTGGCAAAGTACAAAAAGGGCTTTGGGTGTTCGGGAGTTAAAGGAATAAAAAGGAAAAATTACCCTGTAGAAAAATGACAAAGGAACCTTTCCTAGCAGGGGACTACTCTTAACAGTGGTACTTCTGGGAAGGAGTTCAGATGGTAACCTGCAAGAAGCAACCTTGGAAGCTGCTGAAATTTAAACATCTGACTCTTAGTGTAAGGAAAAACCAGACGTGTCTTTTTAAGACATTTTCTGTCGATGTTGTAGCATTTCACTGCCTCAGTAAAACACTGATAGGGGAAGCTATTGGGATAGATTCTATGAACTAATTCAGTGTTAGTTGACAGGGAGCCCAGATGAAGACACCATTGTTGCTCCTCTATTTTTAACTTTCTTTATTAACCAACAAAAACTGTTTCTCAGTGTGCTTGAAGCCATGAAAGATAGTGCAACCTCTCGGCTTGTCTAGAAGTGTGTTATATTTCTTCTGCTTCATTGAGACCATCTAAAGTTTTCTGTTATGGTTGTAGAATTATCCATTCAAGAAAATGAATACTGGGACCATGAGCAAGTTATTGGGTTTTTTTACTTTTTAACTCATCTTAGCTGGAGAAAAGTTCTGGATCTGTCAACCCAGACAGCTATGTCAGTTATGAGCAGCTTCCTGCCTGGCTGGGAAAAATGTCTCTTGTGAAGCAAAAGAAATATGAATTCAAAATTGGTTCAGCTGGGAAATAAATCTGCATTTCAGAGAAAGGAAGATTAAATCAAACCTGATTATTTCACCCCTTTCTGATTATTGAAACATGCAAGATGGTTACATTTCCTAATCTGTGAAGCACTTTGTCATTTGTCTTTTAGGTGGTGACTGGAATGTACTCTGCTAGCCTCCCTAAGACATTGTGTAACTGTTTCCTCACAGAGTGATCCTTGCTTAGACTTTATCTATTTCATATGGAAAAACTCTTCGAGGACACATTTGTAATTTTCCAGTCCAGTACTTTCTCACAATTGGGTTGCAAATTTTGTATGAAATGTTTTGAGTTTTGAAGTGCTTGCACTTGCTGCATATTTGTAAACTGGCTAGGAAGGAACTAAATTTGGGGGGGTTAATTCCTGACCTTGTATCCAAAAAACATTTACTCTTTGCCAGATTAGTAGTGTTAATCTAATGGGAGTACTTCGGTGAAGTGTCCAAAGTGCATCTGAATTTGTGAATAAGCAAAACTGGAAGAATGCTTCCATTGCTTTCTGAGGATCCAATGTTAAGCTAAGGACTTCATTGTGTGTAATTCTGGTTTGGGTTTTAGGTTTTTTTAATTCACTGTTTGACAATGTGCCTTTTTCACTAAATTGTGTCAAAAAAAAACAAAACCAACGATGAATGTAGGAGTAGAAAAGGTTTGGTGGGTCTCTGCTCTCTCAGATTCTATATCCTTGGTCATGTGAAATGACATACTTTTCATACCCCCCTTCCAGGTCTGGCTTTTGATTGCACAATTACAGTAGCTACTTCTTTACTGCTAATGCTCAGTCAGATGGAGGGCACTTTCTTACTATTGATGACTACTTTTTGAAAACGTCTTGTACTTACACTTGAGCTGGACTTCACTTTACAGCCACGTCTTTTGGAGGCCAGGGTTTTGCATATCACAGGAAGCCTTAGTGTGCAACTCTGTGCTGTGCTTTAAAATAAAAACCTTTCAAGAAATATATGAGATCTCTATGGAAATCTGGATTTATTTTTGTGTAAAGTCCAAAATATTATCCAGGAAGACGAATTTTCTATTTTTTTTGCCTTTTGTAACATAATCTAGTAGCTGAGACCTATTTCTAGATAGAGCATATTTCTGGAGACCAAAACATGTCAGAAAATAAATATATGGAGAGACTGGTGTTTAAATTGTGATGAATGTACTTCTATTTATTTTGGTGAGTGGGTGTGATGCAATATTGAGGTGTTAGTGTGTAAATAAGGGTGCTTCTAGTTTTAGGCAATGATTTCTTGGGGGTTGGTGTTTTTTTTTTCCTTTGGGGGATATCATTTGTGCACAATGTCTTTTTACACAATGTGATCAATCAGGTTCAACTCGTACATAGCTTAACTGTATTCTGGTGCTGTCAAGAAAGTGTATACTTTGCACACCCCAAATGCATTTACATTTTGCAGAGTATGTATACAATAAATGACAGGCATTAAACGCTTTCCTGCTATTTCTCATTGGTTTACTTCCATGGAAGACTTTTCAGAATTCTTTGCTGCTGGTTTCCTCTGAGCTGTCACATGCAGCAGGATTAGGCTGAATGTTCTCCCGAGAATTGTTCTCCAGCAGCCAGCAAGAACTTAGGGAAAATTAATGGAGGCGCTTAAGCATTCAGAAAAGTTCTGAAAATTGTTGGTGTGTCCTGCAGCTTAGGCTTATGACATGTATGTATTTGGAGGTCCATGTAGTTTTGAATGCTTCTGCATACAAGTGCACCAGTTGCCTTTAGTCCTTTCCGTTCAGGGTGTGGTGTTTCACCCTGCAGTTTCACAGACAGCATCTTTCTCAGATTCTTATTCCCATGTAAAGACACTGAACCTCTTCAGTTGCTGTCTCTTGTGGAGCCATTTACTGCTTTGACAGGTGAAGGTCAGTCCCAGTGACTGTTCTGAGCAGCCAGTGTTGCCACCCACTTCCAGACAGATAGTTACACCTCAGTGAGCATGGCTGCCTTCCCTTTGAAACAGCAGAGCTTGCACACTCCAGTGCTTGAAATAATTATTTTAATCATACTGCAAATTAGCATTTCATCAGTGCCCTATGAGCACCTTGTTTTGAAGGCATGAAATCTTACTTGGTTTGTATCTCTTTTGATTATTTTTTTTTTTAATGTATCTTAATAGCTGCAATTGTTCATTATTTCAAAGCAAATGTTGAGTGTGGGGGGGTGAGTCTCTTAATCTAGCCAGTAAAACTGTACTTCTCCAGAAGCAATCATTATTTCACTCAGGCCGGGAGAAAATGATACTTATTTTTTCAACTTGTTTGAGGGAAGTTTTTAGTTGTAGAGCTGAAGTGTTGCTTCAAATTACAAGAGGTCTACAGTTTAGTCATCCCGGTTCAGTCCTAACTTCTTTGACCAAAACTGATGAATTGTTTTGTTTTCCCAAACTGTGTGGTCCTTGATTTGCTTTGGGGATTTTCTCTGCAGTTCCTCATGGCAGTCGTGAGGTTTTACCAATATCCTTTTCCCTGCACCAGCAAATTCATACTTGGCTTTTTTTCTGTATGCTGGATGCAACGTCTGCCCAGTTTCTCAACATCTCTCAGCTAAGGCATGTACCTGATGCCATCTCCTATCATGCTATATGTGTGGAAGTTGATAACCAATGACCATTTAGAGAGAATCAAGGGATTCAGTGAGGTATGTTTTTTTCTTGTTAAGGGAATGGTCTTGATTCTGACTTGAAAAGTACAGGTGTAGCATTCCAGACTTGAAATAACTATGAGAACATACTTAAGCACAGTGAGTGTAACAGGATGAGTTCGAGTGCCTTGTACTTCTCAATGTATTTAACCTCTTTTGTGAACTTCATGAGAGGGAGCTAAGTTCCTTGAATGACTAAAAATATATTGCTTGTTATGGGCCTGATCTCTAGTCTTATCACAGTAATTCTCCCCTCACCTCAGCTCTTGCATTGCATGAATACTTTGTGGTCCCTCAACACATCAGTATGTCATGAAATTTGCCAAAGAAGTGATGTCCTTTAGAGCACTACACCTGTTGCTCTGCCCTTGCTAAAGGGCTTGTTTGTTGTTATCTTGGCACAAAAGGGGCACTAACATGAATTAATACACACTTCCTTGATTGCTATGGAATGTACAGGAGGTCTGGCTTCAGCCCCTTACAGCAGTGTCAACTGTGGCTGTAAATGACATGTAGGGTGGCAGCCCAGTCACATGAGGTGAATCTGCAGAGTGCCACGTTGTCGCCCCAGCCAATGTCAGTGAACAGCCTTTATTAGTCTGGCTTCTGTTTGCTAGCTGCGTGTACAAAGGGAGCGCAGTGATGGCAGCTTAGTGTGTGATGTGGCCCAGGGCTATGGGCAGCCTCTATGTGAGCAGCATGAGAGATGCTGAAACTTGCAGGAAAAATTAACTCCTTTGTGAGAGACTATTTGCTGCCATCTGCAGTTGGCAGCGAGGCCTGATGTACATCAGAACTGCTGATTTAAATCCAGCCCTGCATGGAAGGTGCTTTTAAACTGATAGTTATGATTATGAAATACTCAGGGTGTAGTTCACACACACAGGCGACTTACTGGCTATTTACATCAAAGGCGAGCATGGAGATAAATAATGCTCTTACTCATGATATTTCCAGAGCTGAAACCAGTTTGGTTTTGTAAGGAAACTTGCTCTTGCCTCTTGTGTTGCATTTTGTCTCCATTTATTCCCCAAACTCCAGTATAAGACAATCACTTGAGCATGTTTCAGAAGTGCAAATTTTGCCCATTTGGCTGAAGTTCAGCTTGGAACTTCTGTTTCATTACTTAATTTGGACAACTCATGGTTTTCTCCACTGCAGAAAGTTCTTTGAAATGCTTCCTGAATTGTAGTTTCGTGTTACTGAGAACCCTTTCCCATGGTTCTGCTTAGCTGGCATACCCAGAGATAGAGGATGCCCCCAGGAAGGCAGAAGAATGAGAGCAGTATTTCAGATATGAAAGTGAGTAAAAATGATGCCACTTTCCTCTCTGTGGAGCTTATTAGAATTCCAAAGCCACAAGCTGTAGATCTAGCTCCACAGTCCATGAAGCTGTCCCTTTGCCCTCTCCCTTAGCCTCTGAGAAACCAAAACACATCTTTGCTCTGTTATTAGCCATCTTAACTTCTCTACCAAATCTCAAAGACAACAGTCGTTAAGAGGATCCTTGGAAGAGACCTATTACATAGGGTGAGGGTGAGCTTTTATGGAGAAAGGAATTGGAATGAAATAAGAGTTGGATGTATTGCCAGTTTGGGGAATTTGTGTAGCTCATTTGATAAGAATATATGCCAAATGCTACAACCCTGTTCAGAAAGACACAGTGTCATGGCTCCCACTGGCTTCACCAGACTGTTTTCCACATGCTTTTCCACAGCAAAGACCATGTTTGATAATAGATTACTTGATCCTGAAACCTGGGTTTTATATTTTTACCTCCAGAAAATATATATACTTCAAACAGACACTAAATCAAAGAGATGTTAGTCAAAACTCTGGCCAACAGACAATCAAATAGAGGAGACAAGCTAGCTTCAGAAACTGAAAGATAGAAGGGAGCTTTGGTAATGGAAGGTAGATGGTGAGGGGAGAGGAACTACCAGAGGACTCGTACAGGGTGGTATGAGAGGGTAGCAAAACGGTGTTCTGTGTGGGCAGAATGGTACCCTGCCAGCAAGATACTGCCTAGAGATTACTTGGCATTAGGATCGCTTCATTGAACATGAAGTTACTCATTGCAGATGTTCAGAGCAGGTTTTGAGTCAGAGAGCAGAGATAGAGCTATGAATTTAAAGAGTTTGAACAGTGAGTGCTAAGAAACTTGGCTTTGTAGTTTGGGTGTTGGTTTAAGTCGAAGGGGATCTCTAAGCCTTGCAGAGAAATGGTACTACCGCTGGGCAACCTGGTCCACTTGAGGATGTCCCTGCTGACTGCAGGGAGGTTGGACTAGATGACCTTTGGAGGTCTCTTCCAGCCCAGACTATTCTCCGATTCTGTTCTTCAGATGACAGCAGTGTGTCACCAGCAAGGGTATGTTGTTACTCATCTGGTTTCTATTATTGTTTTTCTATGCACACAGATTTTTGAAAGTGGCTCCACAAGCACCTAACCTATTAACAACTGTAAATATTATCAGGCTTTCCTGGGGTTTACTGTGAAATAGGGAGAAATTAAAAATTCAAGTGCTTAAGATTAACATTTTACAAGGAGTGCTTCTCATACATCAGGCTGTGCTAGGACCTTTGTGGAAACAAATGATTTTCAAATTGTTTTCTTAAAGGGCTTAGATAAATTCCATGCAGCTCATCCTGCAAGGGCTTGTAACAAGGCTGATGTTTTCACCCTCAGAAAAAAAACTCATGCAGTCACAGGGTCGGCAGGAGGCTGGGCTGAGGGCAGCTGGCATTGCATTGCCCCAGACCAGAGCTCTCAGGCTCTCAGTGAAGCTTTCATTTCCTATTCCTCCTACCACAAAACCCAGGGTACCCAGAGTACTTAGTCCAGTTTACAGAGGGTCTCTCCCGTAGTGCCCGCCACCTCGGAGAACACAGCATGCAAGGCTGTACTGATGGGAGTCCCCAAGGAAAGCGTCCTCCCTCCCTTCCTTGGGGCAGGGGCCTCTCTGGGCTGGTGAGGCTGGGGACAAAGCACCTAGGATGATGCTGGCCCTGCATGCTGAGTGCAGGAGGTCTGGGTGGTTCGTGGTGATGCGCCAGCTTGCTGCTCCTGTTCACAGATCTTGCCCTGCAAACAGTATCTTGGAGATCAGCAGCTTCTGCACAAATACAGGCTGCAGGGCAGGACCAAGGACAAACAGACCCCCAGGAAGGAAGGCAATTCTCACCAGATTTTCTGTGCACAGCCAGTCCATGGCAAGTTTGGTATCTTACCCTGTCTCACCCATTTGAGGTCCCATTCACCCTGGGTTTCGCAATGCCCGGGGCGTCGCTTGCCAGGGGCTGCATCCCGAAACTTGGTCACATTACCAGCAACACTGAAGGGGAAATGGCACCCAGCCGAGAGCTCTTTGCTTTCATCCTTCCCAGTAAAGTACTGAAGCGTTTATTTACCTGCCGCTCACAGGTCCATTAGAAGGAAAGCTGCGATAGGCTTTCTGTTCACGGCTCCCCTAGAGCAGGTCCGGGAGAGCCGGAGGCAGAGGGACAGCTCTCTGAGAGCGCAGCGCAAGGGCTGCCGGGAGGCGGTCCCGCCCCGCCATGGCGTTCTCGGAGCTGGCGCTGCGGAAGCAGCTGGGCAAGGTGCGCGCGGGGCTGAGGGGGCGCGCGGCTGGGCGGGAAGGGGAGCGCTGAGGGAAATGGCAGCTTTCCAGGCGGGGCTGGCGGGAGGGGACGGGGCCGCTCCCCTGCACCAGCTGTGCCGGGCGGCCCCTGGCCCGCGAAGTTCCTGCGAGTCAGCGACCGCGCTGTGGGGCGCGAAGGGCAGCGCTGAGAGACAGACAAGCAGACGCGGGGGAGGCAGGTGAACCCGGTCCCTGCGCCCTCGGCGGCGCGGGGCCGTCTGTAATGTCGCGGTCACCGCTTGTTAAAGACTTCTGGCCAGGGCGCAGGATTTACGTCCCCTTACTGCCGCTGAGCTTAAACTTGTGCCCGGCATAACTTTATCCATGTGGCTCAGGACACGGGAACGCGTGTGACACGCTGCATGCGGGCGAAGCCTCACCCTGCGTGAAGAGTTAGTGATTTCCTTGTGGGGCTGTCTGTGGCAGTCCTTTCATTGGTGTCTCCGTGCCTTAGAAGCACAGATTTGTCTGTCTAGCGTCCTTCCGAGGTAATGGGAGTTTTAATTTCCGTATAATGTATGTGTATTTAAATTTTGGGGCATGCCAAGTAATCTTATGTGCAAAATGAGAAAGGGCTGTAGCTGACCTCACCTCTTACATCTTGTAATGTTTAGAGAAGACCAAACTGTCTTAATAGGAATGCCTCACTTTGCATTATGAGTAAGACGGGGGTCAGCTAGGGTAAGATGGCTTTGCTGTCATAACCAGAGGTAGCCACACTTCTGAAAACGTGTGAAATATAAGAGTGTTAGACGTTCGTCGTTTGGATACTCCTGGTTATTCTTCTTTTACTGCTTGACTTTGCAGTGAGACTGCAAGGCAGGCGTAAGACTGAACGGGGAGAAGCCAACCAAAAGGCGTTTGTTTTCAGCAGCTCTGTATTTTCTTGTGCAAAGTGGAAAATAATTGTGCCATCCACACAGCTGTAGTGCTGCTGCTGTTTCTAGCTTACTGAAGAGACTGTAGATTTTAGCTGTGCCTTTGTGGGATGTACTCCAGTGCAGCAGGCAGCTCTTCAAGCCACCTTCAGGCTGCGCTTGTGTTTGCTTAGGCAAGGTTTCCAGGACGACTTCAGACTTCCTAAAATGAAGAGCAGATGCTCTAGTCTAGGAAGTGGAAAATATTCTTTGTAACTTCCAGGTGTTTGGGGATGGAAATCTCTTGGAAGTTAAGGTATTAGAGTGACTGGGGGCTGTCTAAATGAAGCATCAGTGCTTCATTCTTGCTGATTCTTCCAGCTCACATTTTGAGCATCAGTACTTCTTAATCTGTGGACAGGTTTTCTGCAGGTGGGAAAGAGGGATGCATTATTTTCTTGGCTCTGAAGGACGGCTTAAATATGGAACAAAATTTCCAGAAGCTAGTTACATACTCACTTAATGTGTTTGTGGAAATCAACATCTTAGGATAACTCTTCTAAAGTGTATGCAGGTGGGTCTGACTTTTTCACAGCAACTGTGTCAGTGATAAGGCAGCTTCTTTTTTGCTAAGAGGTTTATATTGTGTTGAATTATTATGTCTAGAGAAGACTAACTTTTACTAAGCCTCTGCTCCTACAGCTGTAAAGGGGAAGAAATGGTATAGAAGGAGTGATAGTCCGAGTATGAGTTCCAATGTAGCAACAGCAGACTTGGGATACTTTTGCAATGCTTGGTTGGGGTTTTTTAATCCATTTTTTGGAGAACTTATTTCACACCCAAACTGTTTGTAATACTACAAGTAATTATTACCTTGCCATTTTTATGTTACTACCTTCTCTTAATTCCTTTTCCCTCTCTCTGGTAATAAAGAAGAAGCTTTTGAAGTGAAACTTTTTTTCTCTTTTTTTTTTTTCCCCTCCCCCTTTTCCAGTATAAGTTCAGAGACCTGACCATAGAAGAACTAAGGAATGTTAACAAGACCTACCCAAACTTCACATTCTCTATGAACACATACAGTAAGAAATGATACAGTTACTTTGAACTAACTTTTGGGATTCTTGTTTGCTGTAGATTGAGGCTGTGTATAATAGAATTTAAACAGTGTGAATATCTTTCAGTTGTGTTCCCTGGCTTTACTTCAACCTGCAATGAAATTTCTCTTGCCATGTGATGGCTCTTGAAAGCTCTTCCAAGAATCCACACATACAAAAACCCAATCAGCTCACTAAACTTCATTTTGTTTTGTCAGTAATTGTAGAAGATTGATGTTATTTAAAATTGTTTCTATGTAACAGCATTTTTGCATGTCCCATGATTGTATTGAAAGCACTTTCCTGTCTTTAGCTTAACAAGTGTAACTTCCAAAGTCTCTCTGCCTAACTGAAAGTCCCTGCAACACCAGAATTACCCAGGACAATGAATTTTCAGACCAGTGACAGGTTTAGTTGCACCAATGCCATTTTCATTAAGGAATTATCTCAGAGGGGGAGGGAGGACCTTTGTAACAGGCCTCAGTTCTTTGAGGAGCAGTGAAATGGATTTCTAATGAAGAAATAGTGTTGCATATAGGTAGTTGTGGTTAAGGTTGCCATGCCAGGTTTCAAAGGATTTATTACTGCTTTTTAAAACCAGATTTTTAATTTCAGCCTTCAAGGATGGATCCCAGAAGGACCTCCTGAATTTTAGTGGTACTGTTCCAGTGAAGTATGGTGAGACAAATCAAATATAATTTCCTTACCAGTAATGAATCTAACTGTTAAATGTATTGGGTTGTGCCACTTAACAATGCACTGTGCAGCATCTTAACAAGAGGGCTATAAAGGATTTTGCATGAACTAGCAAAAGCCACTCCTACTGCACAAACAAGTGCCTTCATGTAGACAGATTCTGAAATAAGGTGATAGTAATTAGATAAGTCAATTAACTATTTGAAAAACCATATAGTTTGAGACAATGTAGGCAAAATCTTTGCTTGCATGAACTCTACAAGGCCTATGCTTGTATAGGCGGTGTCCAAAAATAGCTGGTAGGTAATTTTTAGTTTTTGACTTAAAGCACTTGATGTCTGAGGTAAAGCTCTTCATACATGCATCTTTGATTCAGTTGTTGAGTCCTGAAATAAGTATGAAATGGGTAGCTTTAAGAGAGTTCTGTGCCTGGAAAAGGGGACCCATTGGCTGATAGAATATCCTGAGAGGGGAAAAACCCACACACAGATCTTTATAAGAAGAAGGATGCAGTCAGTAGCATTTCAAGTTGATCCAGACTCAGCTGGTTTTATTAACTAGCCTAAGCAGCATAAATACTTTCCAGCACGAAGCTAGAAAGTGATCTGTCAGGCTTTATTTCTTTGTTAGTTTGAAGTGTGAATCACACATGCCTGGCTTTTAGTGCCTCTTCTCAATGCTGAAGTTAGTAACAGCTTGTCTCTTGTGTTGAACAGGTAATTCCTATAACATGCCAATTCGTCTGTGGATTCTGGATTCTCATCCCTTTGCTCCCCCCATTTGCTTCTTGAAGCCAACTGCAAACATGGGCATTTCAGTGGGAAAGCACGTTGATGCTCAAGGCAGGATTTATTTGCCCTACCTGCAGAACTGGAGCCATGTAAGAGGTGGAGTGGCTGGCAGGGGAGGGAAGTCTTTGGGAATAAAGCATAGTATCACATGGAGAGCCATGGAGAGGAGTGGGTAGGGTTCAGGGCTTTTCATTTTCTGCATTTTCTCATTACAATGATTATGCAGGGGGAAGCAGAATGTTATATCTCTTGAAATTACAGCTTTGCAAAGGAAGTTATAAGCAATTGTAAGGAGAATTATTCTGAAATGAAGGAAAAAAAAGGACTAGATTTGTTACAAAGCAAAGTAAGCCTCTTGATACTTTGTGGCTATGAATAGTGGAGTATCCTTCAAAGAAATTCAGTAGAAGTTTCTACCTGTGGAGTTTGTCTCTTTCAGCAGAACTCTGAAACATGAGCATTGAGATGCAAAAGCCACTGCTGCTGCTGAATGATCTCGTGCATAAATAACTTGCATAACTATGACTGCCAGACCAGTAAAAATGATGTAATGAAGAGATATATTTTGCATTATTGATATAGGCCATTCCCATGGGAACTTTTACTCATTTCACTGTGGTTTACCCACAGGAGGACTGAGTTGCCAAAACTCTGGACAGTTAAGCTTGTCTGAGAAGAGTGAACTATCTTCCCTTGAGCTATGATTTGTCCCATTTTCAGCACTGGATGTGGCTATATCAAAGGCTTCCATATATTCGTTGCTGCCTTCAAAAACTGGCTGCACTCATAAAGTTAACTTTATCATTCTTTTTTGTTAAATACCTTTTAATCCATACTACTGCTTGGAAAGTATCTTCTCAAAAAGTGATGCTTTTCTCTCTCTTCTTTAAGGGGCTCTATATTTATAGTTCAACTAAACTTTGTATAGCCATGGTTCTTTACAAACTACTGCAGCTTACAGCTGATACCACAACATGAAACAGAAATTCAACTGTTTGGGTGTCTTCTGTCTTGCTGTATTTCAGCCTAAATCAACTATCATTGGATTAATCAAGGAAATGATTGCAAAATTTGAGGAAGAGCTCCCTTTGTATTCACTGTCATCTTCTGATGCAGCCAGGCAATCAGAACTTCTCTCCTACATTGCAAAGATTACTGAAGGTGTGGATGTTTTCACATATTTGTTTGTAATGCTCTCATATGTTTTGTTTGGTTTTGTTACTTGACACCACAAAGATGCCTACACAATTTTAATATGCAGTGCTTGCACATCCACAGTGTTTGGTGCTTTTTCTGTGATTAAAAGTGCCTCTTTTTGAACAGAGAGCTCATATTCTCCTTGAGTAAGCAGCTCATTTTGGACATTCTTCTTTAAGCCCACTGAAAAGTGCTGTAGGCTTGGTATTACTCATTTGTTGGAGACAGCTGCAGCAAAGCCCAGTGGGAGATCTTGTGGAAAGGAAATGTGAATTTATTATAAGCAAGTTAATTTTACCCTGTCACAATCACACATTCTCTCAGATCTCACTTACTCACACTCTCACATCTACAGTCTCAAGCCTGAGACCTGACTGACCACAGTCACTGGTGTGCAACCCTGAAGATAGGAGTGCTGGCTGCTGAGTCCATATCATGTCTCTTGGGTCCTTCTTGCTTTGTGGTGACAAGCTAATTTTGGCCTTGTCTTTTATCCCCTTCAGGAGTGGAAGCTCTCTGGCATTTTTGCCTCATTACTTTATCTCACCCCTTGTAAGTCTTGGGCAAAATTCCTGCATTTGACAGTTCTTATGTTTATCTAACCTGGGTATTTTTTGGCTCTGGTTCTGTTTTGCATCTTGACACATTTTCTTCAGGTCAGTCTTCTTCCTTCACTGGTGAAATCATGGATGGTGATTTGATGGTTGCACTCAATGATCTTAGAGGTCTTTTCCAACCAAAACAATTCTATGATTTGATGATCTGTGGCAACTGGTGCAAACCTTTCCTTTTAACCTTTTCCTGGTACTCCTCCTGGTAATTGCATACACACACAGTTGTGAGCACACACATGTGCACACAATTCACACTACTAGGCAATCAATGTTTCTGATAAAAATCTCTGTGTGTTACACTTGGAATGAGAATCATTATGTTCCCAGTACCATTGGCTAAACAACCTCAGATTGCTGCATTGTAATCCAAATCCATTTTTCATGTCTCTTCAGAGTATGAAATCTTTTACAACTGTTATATATTCATATCTGTAACCATAGCTAAAGGAGTATTGGTTGTATGGTCTCAGTGTTCTGTGATTCTGTGTCTAGCTTCTTGCTGTTGTTATTTCTACTTGGTGTAAAATGTTCCTCTCCATAGAGGAGTGTTTGTGTTTTACACCTTGCAAGTTGTGATGAATTGTCAGTGGTCCAGCTTGACCTCTCTTTTGAAGAGGTTTAAGCAATTTGGTTTAACTCTGGCACAACCATGATCCTTTCTGAAGCAGCAATACTTGTATTTGATACAGTGCAGACCAGCACATAACTTTGTGGTGTGGTTTTTTCACTGTAGGAGAGACTGACATGAAAGCAAAGAGTAAGATTGGTGGAGGCAAAACCGAAGGACGTTTTAACAAGATTACTGTTGTTGGAGCTGGAGATCTTGGCACTGCCTGTGTGCTTGCAGTTGCAGCAAAGGTACATCATTATGACTAATAGCAACAGCCCCACTTCAGAGGGGCTTCCAATCTAGTTCTTAGCGCCTGATGTGTAGAAATAACTCAGCAGTTTTAATAGCCATGTCACTGCTTATCTCATTTGCCTCTTCAGCTTACGTGTGGCCACACAGAAGTGTTAGTTTCTGTCCTGTTTTCTCAGTCAGCTTTTTAAATGCAAAGAGTATTGAAAATCATGCATTTTGAAGCCCCTTAGTTAAAGGATTCTTGCTTGAGTGGCAGCCTCTTCCAATTGGGATCTCCTGGTCCCATGGAAAAGGATAGTCTATAGACAGTCTGTGCTTCATATGCTCAGAGGCAACAGTAACATCAACATTTATAACTTCTCAGAGATGGTGTTATGAGTTTTTTGGGTTTGTAATGTGTTATTTCCTCATTAAACTCACTAAATTATTTTTCATGTGATTTGTCAGTAATTTTGTTTGTTTCATAAACAGGTCAGCAAACACTGGAATTGGAGCAATACTGGTTTTTATTACTCACCCCCCAGGAGCAAGTTTTGGGTTTTACTGTTGATCTGCATTGTTTTTATTCGTACAGGGTGCTGCAGACAAGGTGGTTCTTTTGGATCTTTCTGAAGGTGGAGCAAAAGGAGGGACCATGGACTGGGAGATTTTTGCTCTGCCAAATGTAGAGATCAGCAAAGGTATTAGATGTTGTTTCTGGAACAGGGGCAAGTTCTGTGCTTGTGCTTGCCTGTGCTCATCCTGATGAGAGTGGGACACCTGGGAAGATAGAGAAGCTCTGGCATGTAGGCCATCGTTTTTAAAATGCTGTTATCTTTTTATAGCTCCTTGCTTTTTGTCATCTTTTCAGAGTAAAACTGGGAAGGTTCAGCAAAGCTAGCATTGGTTTTATTTCAGCCTCCTTTTTCATTCTGTTTATAGAGGTAGAAGGGTATGAGTATACTGCCAGGTTTAGAGGCTAATGCTGAAATTGGACTCACATAGAAATACAGGAGGTGAAAGCACATGGCTTGCAGCCTAAGGCTTCAGTTATTTAGCTACTAATGCTAAGCAAGTTACACTGAGTGTTAATATTTTTTTTATGGTCTTCTACATGTCTTTGAGCTATAATATCAAAATTATAGAAGCCTCAGATAAAGGAGTAAAAGTCCTTCCTCCTCTTTAAAAATTGGAATAAAAATGTTTTCTTCTCTCTAGCCATGAAATCTTGGCAAAGCTTATCTGTTAACCCCATCTGGATGTGTTCTGATCTCTGCTCTCTAGTCTTGAGCCCTTGCAGTCTGCCTTCTATGTTTGCCACCTACAAAATGGGAGAGTATTCTGTGGGAGATCTGTGGTGCTATGGAAGCATCCCAGATTCCACACTGGGAGATACAGGGGTTGAAGAATCCCAAATTAAGCTGGATGCTGTAGTTTTGCCTTTAGGACAGCTCTTTGTTGTCCATCCAAAACACAATAGAATAGCATAAATACTTAAATCATGTTTTCTTTGTATTTCCAGATTTTTCTGCTTCAGCTGATTCAAAAGTTGTGGTACTCACAGTTAATTCTCTGGGTAATGCTCAGACTTACCTCGATGTCATACAGAGCAACGTGGATTTGTTCAGAGGAATTATCCCTACAGTATCCCACTACAGCCAGAACTCTGTCCTCCTTGTCGCTTCTCACCCAGGTATGGTAGTCTGGGGCCTAATGCTCTGTGCCCCAGCTGGCATTCTCTTTGGCCTGTTTGAAAATACATTATTACCAAATGCACCCACTCAGTCAAAAATTCTTGCTAGTCTGAAAGATGTTTTCCTTTTCAGCTTTGAGCAGGACACTGTCTTTGAGGGTTTTTTCTTTACTGTTACCAGGATAAAAGAAAATAGTATACTTTGTTTTGTCTGAAGGTATGTATTCCTGTGTGTTTCTGTATCTACTTGCCACCTGGCTGTATCTCCAAGATTAGCATTCATTGGCTGTTGTCTTGTCAGTTGCGTCCTGTATACATTTCTCCTGTGCAGTAGAGATAGATACATGTGTGTTGTGCCTCTCATGATTTCTAGTACACATAACATAGTGAATATTGCAGCAATATTTTGGTGGAAAGTTTAAATCTGTTGGGTCAGTGATATTGTGAACTTAAGACAAAACAAAAACATTACTTAAAGGGGAAAGAAGTAAGTGCTAGCCTCTCTGTCCTGGAAATATACTGAGGACAACCCTTTCCTGTTTTTCAAGTGCTTCTTGCCTGTCCCATCATTTAGGGCTGTGGAGAGGGAGAAGAGACTGCTTGCCAAATGAAAGGAAATTAAACATTGGCTGAAATAAATTTAGGAGCATGTGAGACTTTTGGTGTGGTGACTCATTTGGAAATTTCACTTGACTTCTCTTAAAACTTTATGTGGGCTGTGAATTTTCTTCACCTCCTCCCCACCTGACTTGGTGTTTTAGGTTGAAATAAACCAATGATATGTTCTTACAGGCTTTAAAACTTCTTTTTAAGTGAAGAAGTTGGTCCTGGGGGTTTTGTAATCACAATTCTTAGGCTTGCAATTGTGCTGAATTTTGAGTGGTCCTTCATTGTCAATGCCTTTCTCTTTCACATGCAGTTGAAGTAATGACATATGTGTCATGGAAGCTGAGTGCATTTCCCGAAAGCAGAGTGATTGGAGTAGGTACCAACCTGGATACAGAGAGATTTCAGTATATACTGGCAAACCTTTTGAAAGCACAGGTCCATGCAAAAGATGCTTGGATTATTGGTGAACAAGGGGAAGACAAAGGTAAAGTTACACTTTATTATGACTGCGAGTATGTAACATCTTGGAAGTGCTTAAGTAATTGAGTTATGAGGGGATAATTAAGAAAAGGAATGGAGATAATCATAAGCAGGGCACTAGATTCTCATCATGATGGTTCTAAATAACACAGTCTGTGCCCAAGACTGTGGAACTGGAGTGGTAGCAAAAGTATTTGATGTTTGTCACAGCAAAAAAACCCAAAACCCATAAACCAGCAGAAAATACACTTCAAATGCTTTTTATTTGGTATAAGAATATAGGTTAGAGGTACTGGAGGAGGAAGGAAATGTGGTATAATATATAGTAGGTTACTGTTATAGTAAGAATTACTACACAGTACTTCCTTTTTAAGCAAGTGTTCTGGCCAGGTGCTACTATAGAGTTATTTTAGCATGTTAAGGAACCTTAGAAGGCTATCAACTACATTTGGGTGGTTGTGGGGGAAGAAAAATTTGGACAACTTGAGTATTCATTACTGTTTGGTTTGGGTTTGGGGTTTCTCACCTGATCTGGTACTTATTTTAGTCACTGTTTAGATGTGCATTTAAATGTTGGTTGGTTGTTTCTATTTAGTGCCATCGTGGACCGGTTGTAATTTAGCTGCAGATCAGACAGAAGCAGGGGCTGCTCGTAACTCAAGGGAAACAGTGGCTAACAGGTGATGCCATTGCAGTCTCTTTTGTCTTCATGCTGACACACTTGATGATTGCAGAGTTGTTGTTGGTTTTTTCCTTCAGCTGTCTATGAAGAGGACAGAGTTTGCTCTATAATGTTCACACTGAGTGTACAGGAAATCATGTGGTTGTCATTCCCCTTGAAACATGCAGTAGGCCCACTTGGTTTTTATGAAGTTTGAAATAATCATGTTGTGCCTGTGATGATCTGAGACAAGCTTCGTGGAATATACACTGGAATATTACAGGTGCCAGTCTGTGTGTTTAAAAACAACAAAAAAAGTAGACAAGAGCTTGTGTGGAAGTAGTTTACTTCAAAGCAAGGCACATGTTTGGATCAATTTACCTGATTTAGCCTCATATGCGTTACACCTCTTGACAGAAAAGAGAATTGTTACTAGTGTGGGTAAAATACACATGAATTCTGTAAAGCAATTCTTAATTCCTTTCTGTTGTTGTCCAAAACAGAACCATATCTTTCCAGTACACTTTGTTTACCTCATATGGTCCACTTAACCTGTCTTTTTGGTTTTTACATGCAAACCAAAATAGAAATAATCAAAATCTAAACCTCATGTTTTTCTCCTTTTCCTGGTTTTTATAGAGCTATGGAAGTTTTAAAGGGAAAGGGTCAGAGGTCTTGGTCTGTTGGGCTCTCTGTGGCTGATTTGGCTGACAGCATACTGAAAGATAAAAGAAAGGTTCATTCTGTATCCACTCTGGCAAAGGTAAATGTGTTATTGATAGCTTTTGGTTGGCACCATGATTATATTCTTTATCCTGGCTATGACCATTAATTTTGGCAGCACAAACAGCTCATTTTAAAGTAACTGTTCAAGAAGCACTACTTCTGTTACATTCTTCCAACAACAGCTTTCAGTGCTAGCCCAAAAATGAGCAAAAGTCAATTTTTATGTTAATCTGAAACCAATATTAAAAGTGGGTTATGCTCCCAAAAGTGGTAGAGTCCAGAGGGAAAATACATTCATGGTTTGTGACCAGCTCCCCTGGAGCAACTGGGTTTAGCAAATGAAGAGCTGTTTTGTAGTGTGAGCTTTGCTTGCATACTAGAGGTTTGGTGTATCTGTTTTGGGAAACTCCTCTGTGTGTGGCATGGTTCAATATTTTTTTCCTCTGTACTGTAATACTGTACAGTTTCTACACAGTAACTCATTCCACAGGATCTAAACCAAGTGGAATTTGACCTATACAAAGCATGCCCTGTGATGGAACATCCTTGCCTAATTCATGTAATTAAGTTATGTTGTGTAGTTCTATGCTTCAGAGCAGAAATAAGTAACTGTGACAATCATCTTTGCATTTTGTTTCAGGGATGTTGCAGTATAAACAGTGAAGTATTTTTAAGCCTACCATGTGTTCTTGGAGCCAATGGAGTGGTTGAAATGGTCAAACTAGAAGAAGATTCGCTAGTGCAGGAGAAACTGCAGAACAGTGCAGGATCAATCCATGACCTCCAGCAGCAACTGAAACTGTGAGCAAAGCACTAGCTTAGCCACGGGGTCTGCTCACTGCACCTGGGGATCTGCTAGGCAGAAAGGCTTGCTTGGTACATGTGGATTTACACATAAAACAAGAAAGTGTTTTATTTTGCTTCCAAAAAGTGCTTCCTCCATTTGGGTTTAAATTATTCAGCGCTGCACTGCACAGTAATTTCTTGTTTGAAAGGTGCACTTTTGGTAGCCAAAATGAGCAGGGTAACATGCAAGAATGTTTTACTTAAATCCAGGTGACTTTTGCCTGTAGTTTTTTGTTACTACTTGTAGCCTGATTCTTGGGGTTTTGTTAGCTCTTTGCAGCTTATTAGGGGACAGTCTAGGAGAGCAGCTTATCCAGCTCTGCAGAAGCTCCAGCTGAACTCTTCTGGTTTTTACCTGCTGCATTAGAGGCTTGTCCAGAATATGGTCACACTCAGCTCTTCAGGGCATGGGGGATGCAATTCTATAGTTTGATCTTTCATGCTTATCACAGGTGCTCTTTTGTCAATGGACTGTTGCTTATTACCAAGTGCTAAAAGCATGACATTAGCAGTATCCAGACCTGAAGTATGGGTATGAATTTTTGGTGCATCTCTGATGATGTCTGAGACTTTCTGGTCATGTTTGTTCGCTCTTATTCTGTAAGGATGTTCAGAGTGCTCAAGCATCTGCAGTTCTCAGTATACACATGCAACTCTCTTACCCTGTACAGAACCGGAACAGATGCTCTTCCTGAAAGGGAGAAGGTGGGGTGGGCCTCAAATAAAGAGTGAAATCCCACAGTTACCTCATGCAGAAATACCTGTGGGTTCAGGCCTTGATCCAGCTGGTGTTCATGAGCTCTCCATCAGTCTGAAGAGAATACAGCTACTTGAGAAAGCAAAGTGTAGCCCTCCTTGCAAGGGAGGCAAGGTGAAAAAGCAAGGCAAAGCAGATGTTTTTTAAGATAAGGCCTTTGGGGAGGTTATAACTTCTTGACTCGCTGTGCTTGTAAAAGACTGCACTCATCTTGGTTGTACCTCAGCATCACAATGCAGGCAGAGATGTGGACTCCGCTCCTGCTGTGTGAGTTTAGAAATGTCATTCCATAGTCATTTTGAGGTGTAGCTGGGTAAATACTGATGTAGTTTCCTAAGCAAAGTAGGATCTGTGTTGGAGCAGATCTAGTCCTTTGTGCCTTCCAGTTGTATCTTTCAGAGCCAGACTAACAAGGAATTCTGAGTTTATGTTATCTCAGAATTAAGATAAAATAGAAAGGGAAAAAAACTTCAGTAATTCAGAGTTATGGTTTTATAAATTATTTACATGAAATACTCAATTTTCCTTCTTTGTGGTCAGTGATGGGACAGGATCATTGATGGCTGCAGGTGACCAACTTTGCTGCTGTGTTAGAAAATGCAACCAACACCATGACTAGACTTTGGGGTTCGATATTTTTTTCTCTTACTCTGTAACAAACAGAATGGAATCATGGCTTGGCTTGGTTATTTTTCAAGGTGTGTATGATCTCTTGACATATTCTGAAGTGAGTAGTCAAGCTGTTTTTCAGTGTAAGGGTTATTTTTAATGCATAGTTTTAACCACATAAAGCTGCACACTCTTCGAGGGCTGGTTTTTAGCTTGTTGATGTTGTAAAGGGACGAAATGTCATATTCTTTGAAAACCAACCAAAGGAGGGAGCTCATTCACTGTGGTGGGAAACGGCACTTTAGGTTCTCACGCGAAATTAACGCCCAGCAATACTTTTTAACAATAAACTGCACTGCAAAGAGACTTTCGGAGGTTCCCTGAAGTATTTTGGATGCACGAAGTATTCCGGGGAAACTGGGTCGCTGAGGGCCGCTGCGGGCAGGGCGGGGAGCGGCTGCGCAGCCCCCGGGCTCCGCCGAGCGGGATTGGGTCCAGGAGCTCGGGCCCGCTGGGCAGGCCGCGCTCGGCTCCCCGCACACGGCCCAGCCCGGGCCCGCCCCACTATCTGCCCCTTCCCGGAAGTGTCGTCACGGCCGGGCGGAAGCGGCAGTCGCTGCCGGAAGCGGGCACGCAGCCGCTTCCTGTTTTTATGTAGGGGCGGGGAGAAGCGGCCGGGCCGGGCTGGTGTGTGTGGCGGCGGCACCGAGAGCGGAGGAGGGGCCGGCTGCCATGGCGGTCTCCGAGAGCCAGCTCAAGAAGATGCTCACCAAGGTAGCGGCGCGGTCGGGCACACCGAGAGCCCCTTCTCCTCGCTGGCCTGGCTTGGGTGGCTGCGGGCCGCCTCTGTTCTCCGTCTTGCCTGGCGCATCGGGCGCGCCGCCGTCCCCGGCGGCCGCTGGGCCGAGGCGGTGGCAGTCTCAGCTGGGTGGGGGGCAGCGGGGTCCTGCCCACGGCTTGGGGCCGAAGCGCCTGGCGTGGGCCAGGGACGGAGTGCGGCCCTGTGCCTCCTTCAGCCGAGGCGGTGGTCCCCGGGATCGGTCGGCTCCCTTTCCCTCCTCACAGACGGTCATGGACATTCACCGGCCTGCGGCTTTCTTCGGGACCGGCAGCTTACGGAGAGCTCAAGGGGTTAGGGATAGCGGCCAGGCAAAGCAGTAGTAGAAAGACTGTGTCCGGTCACCTGGAGACTGTAAATTGAGTTAGTTTGTAAAGGGAAGTATGCTTTGTACAGGGCTGTATAGCGTATCAGAGCCTAAAATATGTCACTCTCTGTACCGCTACGAAAGTTTAGTTGTGGGTTAGGATATTGCCAAGTAAAAGCTGAATAGAACATTTGCTTAGCTGAGGTGGTCGTGCATCGAAGTGAATCAGAGCTGCGGTGTGGATTGTTGGGTTGTATAGCGTCATTTGAATTTAAATGAAGGTGGAGGGCGGGTTCAACTTCGTTGACTAGGACGAGGGTGGGATTTTCGTGACCCTTCTTTAAGGAAACAAGAAAAATCTCTTTAAAGGTAAATCATTAATCACTGAATCATACAGAGCCATGCGTAGCTGTGCCGCTCTTAAGCTGAAAACTGGGCTGTGTCCAGCACCTTGAAACGAAAACCCCTGAGGCTGAATACTTAGGGGGAGTTATGGCTTAAGGTGTGGTGGTGGTGGTGTTACTTTTAATAACACAGTCATTGTATTTGCACAATTCTAAAATGAAGTGTGATAGGCAAGGATCTGATCAGGTCTTTAATCTGCATGGAATCCAAAGCAAATTGTTTTAGCAGCCTGAAAATGAGGGCTGACACACTGATTGTGTGTACATCTGTTTTCCCTAAATGATTCATTGCCATGCTATAGAAGAAACGGAGTATAAGGTGGTCCTGTCTCCTGTTTCCCCACACTGTCCCATTTTATACTGCTGCCTGACTTTGTGTAGGCAAGTTCCAATTGTGTAGGCAGTGTACTTAGTGGCTGATGAGTATGAAATTGCCATTTCACTACTGTGTTTATTTTTCTTTTCAAAAATAGTTGCACTTTCTGGTCTACAAAGGGAAGCTTTTCTGATGCTTCCCATGTTGAATAGTTCAGTATGTGAAATAATAATAAGAGTTAAGCCCTAGGTGGAATGAACATAGGCACTTCATTTAACTTATATACCTGCTGACTGATCTTGAAAAGCTTCATCTCCCTGTGATCTGTCTCCTGATATGTAAAATGAGGAGGATGCGTGTGCCAGCTGAGAATGGAGGAGGAGAAAACAGTTTAGAAACTAAGAATTCAGTTGAATCAGCTTTACCTTTGTGGAGATGACTAGGATCTTGTCTTTTCTGAGAATCTTGTCTTTTCCTGGGAGATGCTTTTTGTTGGAAATGCTCAGCTACTTGCTGTGTGAATACAAGAAAAGATAACCCTGTCATATGCTAGTATTCCTGAGAGTGAAAAAAGAGGGATAAGCACAAGAGAGTACACTCTGTGCTTTAGACAATGAAACAATCTAGAAAAGCCATCATTCTCACTGGGAGAAACTGCTTTGTACTTCACTTTAGTATACAGAACTTTGATGTTGTGTGCTTAACTGGGTCTGAGTACTGAAATTGGTAGCTGATAGAATAGAAGTAACTGGGTTGGAAAAGACCTTCAAGATCATCAAGTCCAACCTCTCACCCAGCACCATCTTGCCAACTAAACCATGGCACCAAGTGCCTCATCCAGTCTCCTCTTAAACATCTCCAGTGATGGTGACTCCACCACCTCCCTGGGCAGCCCAATTCCAATGGCCAATCTCTCTTTCTGGGAAGAACTTCTTCCTAGCATCCAGCCTAAACATCCCCTGGCACAGCTTGAGACTGTATCCTCTTGTTCTGGTGCTGGTTGCCTGGGAGAAGAGACCAACCCCCACCTGGCTACCACCTCCCTTCAGGTAGTTGTAGAGAGCAAGAAGGTCTCCCTGAGCCTCCTCTTCTCCAGGCTAAGCAACCCCAGCTCCCTCAGCCGCTCTGATGCAGCGCTTCATTTTGCTTGTAGGAGTAGCTGGAATGTTACAAGCTTCCCTCTACTCAATAGTTATTCACCACTGGGTGTAAAAACTAATTGCAGCAGTACTCCTTTTCTTAGTTTCAAGAGACATAGGAATTTCTTTATTTAAAAAAAAAAAAAATAAACATTCAGCTGGGCCTGATTTCTAAAAGCCCCTGGATAATCCAGTCTGGCTTTTAGCAGCCCTGTGAACCGCTGTGTACCAGGCTTGCAGGATGTCTGCTGGGCAGGCCAGCCTTGGCTTACCTATTCCTTGACTAAACGGGCTTGAGACTCTCGTGCTGAAAGTGGAGTTAAATCCTGGCTCTGAACCCACGTGCCTGTTAGGAGCTTCTGTTGTGGAAGCCATTTCTGGGTTTGATAGTGACTATGCCAATCTCCCTGAGCCTATAGCCTGCACCATAAGGTACACTCCTATAAAAAGACCCCCTTTTTTCAGAGCAGCTGGTGAGATGCTCTCATTTGTACTGTAGTAACACATTTGGTGGTGTGGGTATGTGCTGCCAGTCTGTGGCTGGCCTAACCAAAGCTTCTCAGACCTCTGTCTCCCTGTTCTAGCAGTGCCTGCCACGTTTCTCACTTCTGCTAGGTGTTGTGGAAGAAGGGAGGAATGTACTCAAATGTTAGCAAGGTTGTCTCTCCTTTGTTGTGTCCCCTTGCATGTTCCCAGTCTTGCACCCACTTTCCAGAAGGGGCTGAGATGTTTTGCTGCAGCCCCCCATCACAATAGCATCCTAGGGCTGCCCTGGCCCACTCACTGATGAACCTCTACACGGTGCCTCCCTGCACATGCATCCCTGCTAGAAGAGTTGTTTGCTTTCCCGCAGAGCAGCGTTTTGCACTCTGGCTGTATGGCTGCTTTACCTTGGTCATTTCAGGAAGATAAGTCACAGCATCCCTCCAAGCACAAGTGCTTTTTTGTAGACTAAGGTGGTGTTTTGGGAAGGGGCATCACATAATCACCTCTGCTCATTAAATGAGAGTTACCATGCCCAGGAGTAGCATCCATGTCAATCTCTGTAGAGAACAAGAAGAGTTAGCTTCTAAACCTCACAACTCATGAGTGTTTGTCCTAGTAAAAGTGACCTTTAGCTGTGGCACAACACTTTGCTCTTGGGTAATGCCTGAATTAATTTGTCTAGATGATGTTGAGCATCAGACATTTCATTGTGCTGGGCCCTTTGTCTTCCTGCTATGGTTGAACAAGAGGATGCTCCCTGTGTTCCCTAAGAGATCTGAAGATTGTAAATGGCTTTTACATTTTATGATAATAAAAGCATTGCAAAGGGCCAGCAGTGTTAGCTTTTCTTTTTAGTGGTAGTTACCAGGAGGAATGGCCACAAGGCTAAAGAGTTTCACCATATAGTAAACCAGCTAAGTGTTGCCCAGGAACATCTCCTTTGTTGCCTGTGAATTACAATTCTGAGACTGTTAAATTCTGTAGTGCTGTATCTGTAGTTTATAGGTTTGTGCTATGAGTTGCTCCCTGCCCCTGTTAAAGGGAAGGGGATGAAACCAGTATTATCCCTGGTAATATTCTACCTTGAAATGTCTGCTTTTGGTTGCTTAATTACGTGAAAACACTCATCAGTGATTGGCAAATACTGTGATACTTTGGAAGGTGCTGTGAAAGATGTCTGTGAGGTTCAGATCCTAGACAGCTGTGTTATCAGGCATGTTCAGAATTTCACTGGTGCTTGTTTGGAGATGTGGGGGTTTTTTTTAAGTCCACATACATCTCTCAGGTACTATTGGTTGTGGTAGAACATGAATGAAAATGCAATAGCTTTCCCCAGATCACTTGATATAGGGACCCTAAAAGCACCTTAGCACCTTATTAAAGTTTGCTAAGTTTTATATAGGCAGTGTTCAGTTAAGAAATAAGTTCTTATTCCAAAAGAATAAGTGGAGAAGAAGGTTCCTATCTCAGTGTAAACTCCCATAAATGGAATCTGTTGGGTAAAAGCAAACAAAATCAAATTACACTGGCAATTTAGTGTCTAAAGTAACTGTTTCTCTTTTCTCTTCCAGTACAAGTATAGAGACCTAACTGTACAGGAGACAACCAGTGTTATCACTCAGTACAAGGACCTCAAACCTGTCATGGATTCATATGGTTAGTCTGTGCATGAGAAAATCCGTTACTGAATTGCTGATAGTTTAGATGTATTTAGTAGGTTTTGTGGGGCAAAAGGTGAATAAAACTAGAAAACATTTTGAGCTTCTCTTCTTGCTCTTTAACATTAATACTTCCTTAGAAACACAGTTGCTTTCTAAAATAACCTTTCTATACTACTGAGTGATGTGCTGAAAAACATTGTGCTTTTTGCAGCTTAACTTCTAGTTTGTTGCTCAGTGATGTCATGTTAGTTGGTGTGCTGAGACTGCTGCTGTCTCGCAGGTTCAGCTTTGCTGTCATGCAAAGGTTTTTTGTTTTGGAGCTCTCTTGGGAAAGAACTGCAAATCATTGAACAAGTCATTTAAAGTAATTGTGGCAGTCCTTAAGAGTATGAAGGAAACAGGTGTGTATAAAATTGGCATGAGGGGATTCATAATGCAGATGAGTCATGACAGTCACTGTTAGCTGTTTTAAAGACTCTGAGTAAATTTGAGTGCTTTAAACAAAGATGATACTTAGGGTCAGCTCCAGGGCCTGAGGGCATGGTTTCACAAGATACAATGAGCCAGCATAGCTGCTAAGGTCATCCTCCTGACCACCTCTTTCAACCTGTGGGATTCATCCGTGAGCTAATTTAACTTACTAATACATCACCAGGGGTTTTATAGTCTTCTGCTTTCTAGGTCTGGATTGGGAAGCATTAAGGAGGTACACAAACAGGTAGAAAAATTAGTTTTAACTTGAATAGCTGCAAGTCAGAAGCTGTCACTGAACTAAAAATTGATGCAGTGACTGGGGAAATCAAATAGAATAGCAAAAGGACTGTGACTGGAGTAGTGTGTACACAAATCTCTGTAATGACAGGGATCAGAATCCCAGATAGCTCTGAGCTGCAGCCAGAAGCCTATTTTCTGTGTTACCTAACTCTTACTAAGCTGCTGGGGAAAGCCTGAGCATAGAACCACTTACAGATAATTGAGGTTATTTGGAGCAGTAAAAGGAGCAACAAGGAAATGGTTACATTGCTGCTGAGATGGTTTTCAGGTTTATATTAATAATGAAATATAGATCCCCATTTAAGTCCCAGCATGTTCTACCTGCCTTTGCAGAACAAAAAGAATTGTACATGATAAGCTACCTTTGAAGCATGGCTAGCAACTTTCAGGTGAAATCAGGAAAATGAAAGCCTTGTTAGGAAAGGTGGATTTACTCAGCCAAGGATGTAATCTATTGGATTGAAAGTATGAGAAAACTGAATTCAGCAGCTCAGTAAACTGAGGATGGGGTTCCTGTGCAGTTTGTGAACTGAGATATGGCACTTCTTCCTCTTCAGTCTGGTGCTGTGTGGTTAAACTACCTTTACTGATGCTGTCAGAAATTCCTGTGGCCCGGTAATTTTCAGTATTCTCACTGACATATTTGTTTGAAGCAGGGATAGGGAATTCTTTGTAATCCTGTGATGACAGTTGTGTTTTAAATAAGTTTGAGTTACCTTTGCAGCCATTTGTGTGTTGTGCAGTTTCTGTGATTCCACCATGGTTTACTTTGTCCCTGAGTGAGGAAACAGTTTTATTTGCAGTGAAGGTGGTTTAGCACTAATTAGTCATTCATTACTCAGAAATGTGTTATTCGTAAGCAGTTACCTGACTGTGGACAGTCATTTGCTAACCCATAACTGTACTAGGGCAGAGCCTTTCAAGCTGAATTTGTCTCTGTCACTTCTGAAAACTTACACTAATGCATAGGTGGGGAATGACCTGAGCAGAGATGAGTGTGGCAGATGTTTGCTTTAAAGATGCTGTTTGTTCCCTTCCAGTGTTTAATGATGGCTCATCTAGGGAGCTGATGAGCCTCAGTGGAACCATTCCTGTGCCTTACAGAGGTATGCAATTATTATTGTGATCACCATCACCATTATTGTCCCAAATTACATGAAAAACTCTTTAGATTTGTCCTAGCTCAACTTCACTGCTTCTGTGATCACTGTGTTCTTGAAACCCTGCACTTGTCAAAAGTATAATGTTTTAAAGAAATTCTTTGCTATTTTGCTACTGGATAAAAGTTTAATGTCGAGTTTTGCTGCTTCAGCGTTGTACAGCTCTGCACAATGGTAATGATGGATCCAAGTCAAATTGGTCTGAGGCATGTTGAGTTCATGGCCATAGTGGTGAGACTCTGGAACAGGTTGCCCAGGGAGGTAGTAGAAGCCTCATCCCTGGAGGTTTTTAAGCCCAGGCTGGATGTAGCTCTGGGCAACCTGATCTAGTGTGAGGGGTCCCTGGCCATGGCAGGGGGTTGGAGCTAGATGATCCTTGAGGTCCCTTCCAACCCTAACAAATCTATGATTGTGAGCACTTCAGGTGTTACTAGTAGATCTTGGCTTCAGTATCTGACTCCGTGCAGTTGAATTTGTTTGGATTAGGAGTTTTTCACAAATCTGGATGCAAGAGGACAGTGGAATAACTCTTAAAATCTTTGCAAATGTCTTTTCTAGGTAACACATACAACATCCCAATCTGCTTGTGGCTGCTGGACACCTACCCTTTCAACCCCCCAATCTGTTTTGTGAAACCCACGAGCTCTATGACAATAAAGACTGGGAAGCATGTTGATGCAAATGGAAAGATCTATCTTCCTTATCTGCATGAGTGGAAATATGTAAGTATAGGGAACTTGAAATTCTCAGATTGCTGAAGCTTTATGCTGTATGAACTTTAAATGTCTGAAAACTTAATGACTTTCTTCCTGTTGGAGAGTGGGTTTAAGTATTTTAAACATTGCTGTAATTCATCATTTCACAGTCACCTTCAGTCATTTACTGCCCTACACTTGATACAGATCCATGTGCTGCCCAATTTATTCTGAGTGTAAATGCTACTGCAGCTGTATTTTGCTCTACTGTTTTGAATAGCAGCTGGCTGCCTTTGGTATCACAGTATCACAGTATTACCAAGGTTGGAAGAGACCTCGAAGATCATCGAGTCCAACCTGTAACCACAGACCTCACGACTAGACCATGGCACCAAGTGCCACATCCAGTCCCCTCTTGAACGCCTCCAGGGACGGCGACTCAACCACCTCCCGGGCAGCACATTCCAATGGCGAATCACTCTCTCGGTGAAGAACTTTCTCCTCACCTCCAGCCTAAACTTCCCCTGGTGCAGCTTGAGACTGTGTCCTCTTGTTCTGGTGCTGGTTGCTAGGGAGAAGAGACCAACCCCTTCCTGGCTACAACCACCTTTCAGGTAGTTGTAGAGAGCAATGAGGTCGCCCCTGAGCCTCCTCTTCTCCAGGCTAAACAACCCCAGCTCCCTCAGCCTCTCTTCATGGGGCTTGTGCTCAAGGCCTCTCACCAGCCTTGTTGCCCTTCTCTGGACACGTTCAAGTGTCTCGATGTCCTTCTTAAACTGAGGGGCCCAGAACTGGACACAGGACTCAAGGTGCGGCCTAACCAAAGCAGAGTACAGGGGTACAATGACCTCCCTGCTCCTGCTGGCCACACCATTCCTAATGCAGGCCAGGATGCCATTGGCCTTCTTGGCCACCTGGGCACACTGCTGGCTCATGTTCAGGCGGCTGTCGATCAGCACCCCCAGGTCCCTCTCTGTTTGGCCGCTCTCCAGCCACTCTGACCCCAGCCTGTAGCTCTGCATGGGGTTGTTGTGGCCAAAGTGCAGCACCCGGCACTTGGACTTGTTGAATTCCATCCCATTGGACTCCGCCCCTCTGTATGTGTAAAGAAATCCAGAAAGGAAGTTAAATATACATGTTTGTTTGTTTGATTGTTTGTTTAAACCTCAGAAATAAAAGGCTGGGTTTTGAGAGCTGATGGAATGGCATCATTTTGTTATTACAGCCTGTGAAACTGTTCTGTGGCAAAATCACCATCTTTTCATTTTTGCTTACCCTCACAGCCCCAGTCAGACTTGCTGGAATTGATCCAGGTGATGATTGTTGTGTTTGCTGAGGAGCCTCCAGTCTTTTCTCGGCCCACTGCTTCATCAGGCTACTCACCATACCAGGCTACAGGTCCACCAACTAGTAAGTGGTCATGGCTACTAATTTCTACAATTGCTCATAATAATATCCTAAAGTGATTGTTGCTTCATGTAGTTTGTCAATAAATGATGCATTCTGCTCTAGAATGACTTCCTATATTGCTGGCTCATGAATCCAGCTGTGCTGTACTTCATCTTTGTGAACTCTTGTTAGAAGAACGTGGGGTTTTGGCTTCTGGGAGGGGAAAAATTACATTTGTATTTCAAAACAAAACAAAGCATTTCAAAACAAAACAGGCAGCTTTCCCCAGGTCCTTCAGAACAACCAGTGACTTTTCAGAGCTATCCTGAAAAAAAGAAGATGATTATTCAGATAACTGTTTGTTTATTTGTTTAATTCTCAAGACTTCTAAAATATTTTATTTATTTAGGCCTCAGGAGGCATTCTGTTTTTTAAAGACTGGAATAGATGGTGGGGGGAAAAGGGGGAAGTGAGAAACAGAAAATCCTAGGAGTACAATGCTGGGTTCCATTGCAGTGCAGCTTTTATCAGATCATAGTGTTCCATCTGAGAAGATGGAGTACTGTTCATTAGTTAAAAATGGTTTCTGCTGGAAATTGTGAAGTCTTGGTTTCTTAACACATGAGAAACAGGAGAGAAAACATAAATGGGACCATTAGGGATAGGTGGCTGAAGGTAAGCATTTGGGACTTTTTAGCTTGTCCAGCTCTACCCTACCTGTAAGAGCACTAGGTGATCTGCTTTTCTGATGTTCCAAGAGCAGTGGGTGTCAGTACAGGTACAGTTTTAGTAGAGACCATGGCCTGTATTGTATATTTTGAAAAGCATCTTAATGCAGCTTGCTATACATGTGATCTTAATAGATATGAAACTTCTGGAAAGTGAAAATAGCCAAAATGATTCTTTTATTTAGGTTCCTATGTGCCAGGCGTTGCAGGTGGAATACCAGCCTATCCAGCAGGAAGCACTCCAAACCCAAGGTAAGAACCCCTCTAAACCATCCCCATTTATAGAAGAGAGTTTCATTGACGAATATCCAGTCTTAGTCATATTTTCTTATGGTAGATTTGTTGTGCAATTGCTGTGTCAGCAGGGGTTTTAAAAGTGAGGGCTGAATTCTTGTGAACAGCCAAAGAGAATTAGGGAAAGGTTTAGCTCAGCGTTGCTTGCTTCACATACAACATACTTGGGTGATAAACATGCTTTGCAAATTGTTGCCCAACTCCCAGATGTTACCTTCCTTCACAGATTTGGGTTTATGAGGTTTGTATGTTCACATGGTACAGAAAGAAATGTACCCTGGCAGTTAAGGGGGATTTATTAGTGTTGTTTGGGGTAATTAGCAACTCAGAGCACTGAATTGGTGGATTAATACAACCCTTGACTCCAGCATAAATACGGACTAAATTCAGAGCACCCAAGAGAATCTAAAGGGCACAAAATGGTTTTCAGAGCTTTTGATTAATACAAACCAAGACTTGTTCTTTAAGTATATCATATAATAGTCGAGAATAAAGCTGTTCCAGAAGACTTGTAGTTCTGTTTTAGCAAACAGTGAGGTGCTGATTGCTGCCTCCTAGTGGGTACCTACATTTTTTCACATCATAATAAATCATAGAATCAATAAGGTTGGAAAAGACCTCAGAGATCATCAAGTCCAACCTATCACCCAACACCTCATCACTAACTAAACCATGGCTTCAAGTGCCACATCCAGTCCTGTTTTGAACACCTCCAGGGATGGGGACTTCACCACCACCTCCCTGGGCAGCACATTCCAATGGCCAATTGCTCTTCCTGGGAAGAACTTTCTCCTCACCTCCAGCCTTAAATGAGTCCATATACAATACAATACAATACACCAGGTTGGAAATCACTTTTTGTTGTGAATAAATCACTTTTTGTTCTGAATATACTTATGTCCTGATTTTGTGGGGAGCATGTGAGGAGTTGCTGTAATATAGAACATTTTTAATTAAATAATAATAATCATTATCATCATCATCCACATTTTAAGCTCCTGTAAGCATTAGGAAGACAGAATGTTACATTTTAGGAAGGCAGCAGATACAAACTAGAGCATGGAAGGTTCCACCTCAAGATGAGGAAAAAAATCTTTACAGTGAGGGTGGTGGAGCACTGGAACAGGCTGCCCAGAGAGGCTGTGGAGTCTCTTTCTCTGGAGATTTTCAAGACCCATCTGGACACATTCCTGTGTGACCTGCCCTAGATGATCCTGCTTTGGCAGGGAGGTTGCACTCAATGACCTTCAGAGGTCCCTTCCAACCCCTGCCATTCTATGATTCTAAGTGACAAATGGGGGGGTTGATAAGTTCTTAGGGCATTCCTTTTTTCTTCCTAAATATCTTTATTTAAAGTGCTCTTAATGCTTGTACAAAACTAACCAGCAAAAGAACTTTTTATGCAATCATTTATGAATGAGCAGAAAGTTTTTCAGAACTACTAAGTCTGCAGTTCTCTGGAGAGTCACTGATTGTACTTCTTTGGTATTTTGCATGTTCTCCTGGACCATTTTGTTTGCTTATAGCCATAATTAATACTTAGCTGCATGCAGATACTTGCAAGTCGTAGCAAATGTATTTTAGGGAGATATTGCAGACTGTCCTGTTATGTTGCTTCCCAGTAGTTCCAAATTAGCAGACTTGCTTTCCTTCAGAGCAGGGCTGAGAATTTCTGAAGGGATTTCATCTTGCAGCCCTATTTTGCACATTTTTAGGCTTACCTAAAGCAGTTCAGCAGTCATCCTGTTAACTGTTCTTATATTCTCAAAGTTGATGTGCACGGATGGTGTTTTACAAACAGTTACATAATGCTGGTGTGTCTTTTCCTTGTCAAAGCAGCTTCCCAAACTATCCTTACCCGGGTGGTGTTCCATTTCCAGCAACAACCAGTGTTCAGTACTACCCTTCTCAGCCCCCTGTGACTACTGTTGGTGAGTAGCAAAGCAGCCTAAGTCTTAAATAATAGCTGGTTTTTCAAACAGTCCTTTTTCTGTTCAGTCATCTGCCATTAATTACCTTTCTGATGCAGCTACTAGCTTGATGATCCTGTAAGGTCACTTCTGAAACCAGACTCTGCCTGGTAAAGGTTAAGGGTTTCAGTGCTCCGTGTATTTAATCACTATGTGCCATAAAACCTTCCCCAAGCTGGGCTAATTATAGAAGTGGCAGAAAATGCTAGGGGTTCATGCTCTGTAAGAAGATACATTAAATCTATCTGAGCTGTGTTTATATGTGCCTTCCTATCTGCTGGCATGCCTGTGTGAAGTTGCATTGTTAGGTGCACTCTGATTTGATTTTATTTTTCTCAATCCTACTTTGCCATTAAAATGATCCTTGCATAAAACCTCCCAGAGGGAGGGATATTGGGGTGGGAGAAATGCAGCACTGATGGCTGATTCTGGCTTTTTGTTAGAGAATAATTAATTTTGTAAAGTAAGCAATGCCTGAATTCATGACAGTGCTATTCTTGAAGTGAAATCAGACCTTTTTTGCTTTGATTTGCAACAGGTATATTTACAATTGTTTGCCTTAAATAGGATGTCCTAACCAGTGAATAAAATGCTTGTCCCTTGTTGTCTCTTCACTGCTTCTGAAAATTATGATGGGGAGCAATCTACTTTACCATCTCCTGTTGCTGAAGTACATTTTGGTGTCAAGCTGGCTTTACACTGAAGCCACTGCAGGAGAGATTTCATTTTCTGCTTGTGAATTTTCTTGTGCAGGGCCCAGCAGAGATGGAACTATCAGTGAGGATACCATTCGAGCATCTCTTATCTCAGCAGTCAGTGATAAGCTGAGATGGAGGATGAAAGAAGAAATGGATCGTGCCCAAGCTGAGCTCAACGCCTTAAAACGGACAGAGGAGGACCTGAAGAAAGGACACCAGAAACTGGAAGAGATGGTAACTCGCTTGGACCAAGAGGTGGTAAGCTGAGATGAAACACTGCTCTGTATCTGAATATTCCTAGGAGTGAACAGAAGCATGCAAGTAATTATGAAGCATAATGGGAGTGGTAAAGAGGAGGCTCAGGGGGAGACCTTACTGTTCTCTACAACTCCCTGAAGGGAGGTTGTAGCCAGGTGGGGGTTGGTCTCTTCTCCCAGGCAACCAGCACCAGAACAAGAGGACACAGTCTTAAGCTGTGCCAGGGGAAGTTTAGGCTCAAGGTGAGGAGAAAGCTCTTCACAGAGGAGTTGTTAGCCATTGGAATGGGCTGCCCAGGGAGGTGGTGGAGTCACCATCCCTGGAGGTGTTCAAGAGGGGATTGGATGTGGCACTTGGAGCCATGGTTTAGTAGTCATGAGGTCTTGAGTGACAGGTTGGACTTGATGATCTTTGAGGTCTTTTCCAACCTTATTGATTCCATGATTCTATTTTTTTATATATATATACACATACATACTCTTTCCCAGTTGAGGTGCATGTGTTCAGACACAGCAGTGACCATAAGATGTATTGGCCTGCATGTGTCTTACAGATGTCGTTGCTAGTAGTAGAGGAGCAGTATTCTACTGTTGCCCCATCCTCCTTATGAAGGATGTCAGTGGTGACCTTAGAAATAAACATCTTCATTGTTTTTAGGCTGAAGTTGACAAGAACATTGAACTTCTCAAGAAGAAGGATGAGGAGCTCAGCTCTGCCTTAGAGAAAATGGAAAACCAGTCAGAAAATAATGACATAGATGAAGTTATTATTCCTACAGCACCACTTTACAAGCAGATCCTGAACTTATATGCAGAGGAAAATGCAATTGAAGACACCATCTTCTATCTTGGAGAAGCACTGAGACGTGGAGTGATAGATCTAGATGTCTTTTTGAAGGTAGGTTTCTTGGGATAGTTTTACTTTGTGCATTTTAAATGTGTTCAGAGACTTTGAACTCTTTTGTTCAGCTTATTAATGTTAGCGATCAGCTCACTGGAGAGGATCCTGTAAGAACATGAATAGTTATGATGAATGTAAGTTTCAAAAAGGAATTTCAGGATTAAGATAAAAAGACCAATTGGAAAAGCATTATGGAGACAAAGTCATTTATCATTAGCTTTCCATTGGGCTTGCATGCTGATTCAGGAGGGACTAACTGTAAGGGTGATTGGAATATTGATACAGCTTGTGGAAGCCTCTGCTGAGCCAGCTAGCGGAGTGTTAGAATCATAAGGGGGTAGCAGGGAAAACCAGCTGGTTTGGGGTCTGTAGCAGAGACCTTAGGTACTTTGTGCCCTTTCTTTGCTGTCCTTAATGCCTGAAAGTTTTCATGTCTGATCTAATAACCTTCCATTTGGACTTCTGTGCATGGTGATGGCACATGAAATAAAAAACAGATTTAAAACAAAGTTACTTTGAAAAGATTGAAAACGGGTTTTTTTTTGACATGGAATAAAAGTATTCATTTGTATGTCAGGGTAATGTCACTGTGCAGAAGTGTTCACAGTCTGTACTAGAGCCACTGGGTAACAAGGGTTTACCAGTCCTTCCTTTTTCTAACAGTTGAGCTTTTGCCCAAGTTACTACCTAAGCTCTGCTTTAAACATCCAGTGTACAGCACACTACAGAGAAACCTTTTACTTCCTTCTTGGATAGCCTGCTAATTCTGTTTATCTACTGTTACAAGCATTGTTCTGTGCCCTGTGGGAAGTGCCTCAGTCTGGCTTCACCTTACAGTACATGTTCCTACTTTTCTCTTTGAGAACATGTGCAGAGTTAATACCTAAAATCACCCAAACGATGCACCATAGTCATTGCATCTGCAAGTCGTTTTAAGGCAAGAAATTATCATTTAGGGTTTCCAGAAAACTTAACAGCCTGTCTGGGTCATGGAAGGTGTTATGCTTTGAGAATGTGTATTGCAATGTAGTTGCAATGATATCAAACCCTTGCCAAGAGCCAGCTCTTCTTATTCTTTCTTCCTGCAGCATGTACGTCTTCTGTCTCGCAAGCAGTTCCAGCTGAGGGCGTTAATGCAGAAAGCCAGGAAGACTGCTGGACTCAGTGATCTCTACTAAATTCTCAGCCTTCAGTGGGGAAGCTTAGATTTCCTTGTGAAGCAGCCATTCTCTTGGTATTTCTCTTAATCAGTAGGTGCCCAGAATAAGTTATTACATCATTCAAGTGTAAGATATTTTGAATCAATAATATATTTTCTTTTTGGTAAAGACTAGCTTTTATTAATGCACTTTCTAACTCCTGTAATCTTTGTGCTGGTGGACTTATGCTGAATAAAACTTGTTGCATATTTTCTTCCTCTACAGACCTGTGTTACATTGTGCTTTCTTTACAAGCAGGCCTGGCTTATGCAGTGTCAGCTTAGCCATACCTGGTTGCACAACCTGCCAGGCAGCAAACACTTCACACCAGAATGCCAGAGGAAGGATGGGTTCTGGCTCTGTTAGCTAGGACAGAGCTATAGTGACAGGACCTGGCGGTTAAACACTCTGTCTGCAAAAGAGGGTATGTTGTACAGGGCATCTCCCAGTGTGGAGTACTGCAGGGATTCTTGGTGCTGCTCATGTTATCCCTCAGCAGCATGCTGCTATCTTCCTCTATTTACAGGCTGCCTCAACAAAGCTAGATTGAAAACTGAAGTTTCTTGGTCAGTGCAGTATTCAGCTCGGCTCAAAAATGAGTGCTTGTCCTACGTCTTTTCCTGTTACCATTGGAGCTGGAGAGGTTGGAATTCATATTAAGCTGGGTGAGACTTCATGTAGTAAAAATTGCAAGTCCTGTGAATCATTTGGAAAGCTTAGAAAATGACTTCATACCATCAAACATGACTACTCAGTCACTATTGCTATGTGCTCTTTCCCGGTGCTATTTTGGTCTCGTGGATGCAAGAGAAAGCAGTAGAGTAGCTACACCCTTCCCTTTGTTACTGATGTTTCTTCATGAGCACTTTAAGCTTGCTCTAAAGTGCTTTATTTTGAGAAGTATCACTAGCTGCAGTCCACATTAAATATCTACCCTGGTCTTAATCAGGTGCTGTGTTTCCATTCTGAAGCTGCCTGCTCTGTCCTAATGCTAGGAAAAGCCAAGAATAAGGCCTTTCCCTCTTCATTGTAATGAGGTGTAGTGTTTCAAAGTATTAATGGCACAATTAATTCTTCCTTATTACAGAATGTTAGGGGTTGGAAAGGACCTCAAAAGATCTAGTCCAGCCCCCTGCCAATTTTACTACTGGCTTTGAAGATTAACTTTTGTCATTGTTTCTCTGTATAGCTGCTCTTCCAGGGAAGATGCTTTTTTGTGCTCAGCCCCAAGCTGACTTCTTGTAGATGCCCAGTAGTTTGTGTGGACACATTTCTTCCTTGGGGAGGTTTGTGGACAGGTAAAGATGCTGCTTCCTTTGTTGCACTGTTTCACTTGAGCCTGTTTCTTTGCATTAAGATGGGAATCAAGTTTAAGTTCTTAGTATTTAAATACCTGTTACTGTTTTTCCATTCCTAATTGGAGACTCCTGAAGTTCACTACATAAACAGGAGGAGCTTATAACAGATTATTACACAGGGGAGGTTTGAGTTAGTGAAGAAATAGAGTTGGTTGATTTAGGTGCAAGTGGAGCTGCATTTTGTTTACAAAGACTTACAAAGTAAAACAAGGAGACAAAACTAAGTTTGTGGTTTATTTGGTGTTGGTGCTGGTACTACAGTTGGACAGTCACTGTTTTTTTAGACATGCTCAGGAGACACTTGCCACTAGGCTGATACAGTACACAAAAATAAGGTTCTCTAAAAAAAAAAAAAAAAAAAGTATACACAAAAATTCCAAAGCAGTGTTAGGAAAATACATTTGGACCTACCAACAGTGAAATATTTAAGCTATTCAGCTGGCAGAGAAAGTTGGTCAATTGGCTTGACAATCCTTTAACTGCAAGAAATAGTCTTTGGTTTCACATTGTGTGATAGTTAACTGTTCTGAACCAACATGAGACAAGATGAGGAAAAGGCAAAGGGTTTCCTAGGCAGTGCTGCTTGGAGTGCTGGATTTGTCATACCACTTCACTGGACAAGACTGACTAGGTTTTATCTAGCTCTGGCTAAGAACATGGGTGTCTGAACAGGGCGAACCTTAGAAGAGTTTCCTAATGCTATCTTCAGGAAACCCATTTGTTCAGATTTGAGCTTTTTTGGTGTGTGTGTGTGTGTGTTCTAGTTGAGATAAGTACATTGAAAGATTTGACCTACTTGGAAAGTGCAACGTAAGACAAACCACTAAACCCGTTAAGCTGCAAAGACTGAACTGCTGGGGCAAATTTAAAACTGTAGTTCCTTCTGGATTCCCCAGAGGGTGTCTGCACTCTTCCTTAATTTGTCCTCTTCCTCAGGTTTTAGGATCATTTTCACTACATCAGTGATGCCAGTATTGCCCAGTACACAAGGAACACTTAGGAAGACATCATCTTTTATTCCATGCATACCCTGAAAAAGAGGGAAGGACAGAGTTAGGCTAGAATTTGTGCCTGTCTGTGTATTTTTTCCTACAAGCAAAACTCAACTAAATCTAGCTGAAATTAAACTAGAAAGTTATTGTTCTTCAGAATTCCCAAGATCTTTAGTTCTTAGTAAGACAAGACTTAGCTGAAGGCCCCTTCAGCTTACCTTAACAATTGTAGAGACTGGGTGCACTCTTCTCAAGTTCTTCATGATTGTTTCAGCTAGATCTGCCACAGAGAGGCCAATAGCCCATGATGTGTACCCCTTCAGTTTGATGACCTCATAGGCACTGCAGAGACAACAAACAGGTACCATCAACTGCAATAGTTTGTAAGAAGGGCTTTGGAGGTGCCTTAACCCATTTGGGAACATCTGAAGCTTGACTGATTTGCTGACAGGACTGAAATCAACTCGGGAGTGAAGAACTCTATGTGCAGTTCAGACTGCTCCTCACTGAAGTACTTGAAACTGGACCCTTGGAGGATACAGCACTTCCCTAACCATGGCAAGTTAACTCTGCCAAATCTACATTTCAACTTAACATTTGTTTTTCCAGTTATGTTATGTCTACATCTTGATCTTTTTGGGCTACTATGGTCTTTATGAAACCAGATACGGATACTGCAGTTCAGAGGTACTATAGCTCTTCATCATTTGCTCTCATGTTGGGAAAAAAACCCAAACCAACCAGCAACCAATATTTACCTGTCCACCACCTGCTTATGGACCTCCTTCCAGTGTTCCTTGTCTGCATCAGTTCCCATGTCTGGATGAAGAGCCTTCAGGGAGACGCCAGCAACATTCACTCCACTCCAGACAGGTACTAAGGGTTGCACATAGATTAATTATCTCACAGGAAAACTCAGTTCTGTGCTCCTCAAATTAACAGTTGACTTAAGATCTAGTTCATCTGCAACACATCACTATGATTTTGATATGACTTTAAATATGGTATGTCCTCTAAGGCCTAAATTGCAACCTGAAAACCTGGGAGCGTATGTGATGACAAAAGATTTGAATATAGCTTTATCAAAGCAAACACCTAGGCAACATGAAATGAGATGACAGTAACTGTTTGGCAGAGGTGTGTCAAAGTAAGAATCAATTCCAAATGAGTGCTCCTGAGTCAGGAAGCAGACAGTACTGCTCTGGAGCTGCTACAGGAAGAACAGGTTAAGAAAGTAAGGAGAAAGTTGCTCTTTCTCCTGTCCTCTAGACTTGCCTCTGCACTTTGATTCCTATATATAGTTCTTGAAGTCATCAAGAGATACCACTAAAGACAACTGAGTAACTCCCAGGTCTAGGGAAGATCTCTGGAAGTCCCTTGCAGCGACCTTTACTCTTGCTGCATCAGTTTGGGATTTTTTTTTTTGGGAGTTACAGGAACAACTTAGCCTGGACATTTTTAGCCTCCTTAGGTTACAGTAGGGACCTTTTCCCAGCACAGTAACTCGGGTCAAATAAAGATCATCTAGGGTTACTCTGTGCACCAGAAGACTTGCATTCATAGGGTACTGCAGTGCAGAAATTTGAGTAATGTTTGCTCTTGCTTTTCTTGCAAACAAAGTATCATAGAATAGTTTCAGTGGCAAAAGACCTTTAAGACCAGAGAATGGTTGGGCTCAATAACTCTACCAAGTCTGATACTAACCCATGTCCCTCAGCACCACATCTCTGCGTCTTATAAACGCTTCCAGAGATGGTGATTCAACCACCTCCCTGGGGAGCCTGTTCCTCTCTTTGATAACAGCCAGCTATGTTTCATCCTTACCACTGGAATCTCCATGCTCTCCAACAATCCAGCCATGGCAGCTCAGAGGATGGATGCCCAGTCTTTCTCCCATGAGATGGCGGAAACGGGCAGAGTCCAGATTGCAGCCACTACCAATAACACGGTGTTTAGGAAAGCCACTGATCTTCCAGGCCACATAGGTCAAAATATCCACTGTAAGTAGAACAGAGAGGAATACAAGTGCCACTGAGCAGTTTGATAACTAGAATGGTATCTTTAGTTCAACTGTAAGGATTATCTGGACACTAGTTCCATGGAACAGAGCATAATGTAACAGCCGCCCCCAGGCCCTGCCGTGGGCTAACAATGACTGGTTTAAAGGCTCTTTATGCTGCACATACAATTATCAGTGCCTTTTACTGTTCTAAGCTAATGATCACTTAAAAGGCAACTGAAGACCCAACTTGGAGGCAGCTTGGATTATTCCCCAGAGGACCAGCCCGCCGAGTGTGGAAAGGGAAGACAACACTTCTTCCCATGTGGTTTTGTGGCATAAGTATTGTAAAAGCCCATGTTTGCTCATATTAGTACACTTAATGCCACCTTGCTGAAGAAAACTATTCTCTTAAGACAAATCCTCCTGTTAAAGCCACACAAGACAAACCTGGATTGGAGACAATAAGCAGCTTGCAGTCAGGACTGTACTTAACAACGTTGGGAATGATGAATTTAAAGATATTCACGTTGCGCTGGACCAGGTTAAGGCGGCTCTCCCCTTCTTGCTGACGGGCACCAGCAGTGACAATGACCAGCTTGGAGTGTGCAGTCACACTGTAATCTGCAGACAAAAGGCTGTGTCAAACTTGGCCTCCTTCTACACATGGTTCAGAACAGGAGTTCTCAGTTCCTTTTACTATTGGCATCTAAAATTATCAGGTTGGAGGGTGTGGAAATTCTGCTAATTGCTACCCTAGACCTTGCTTTTATAGAAAGGTAAAATTTTAGGACTGTGGCTCATTTGGCACAAGTGGCAACCATAAGGATGTGGGCACTGGTATTCTGTACTTCTCAGGCATACATGGGTATGGGGTAGCTGTTGGAATGGCATCCGGTGCAAGTGCTGTGTAGAAGAGGAATAAAGCTCTCCCTTCACACCCATGGCCACTGCAGTTGCACATTAAGTGAGGTATGAGACTACTAGCACTTGCCACTGAACTTGGGCTATCAGACAGACACTTAACAGCCAGGAAATCAGCAATGCATTCAAGGGCTAACTGGCTGTGAAATATACTTCTTAGAGGTGCAGGAGTACTTAAAATAACCTCTGTACTGACTGGTAATCTCTTGAGGATTCCTAGTTGGACTGGTCTTAACGTATGTAAAACAGTCAGCTGAGTAGGATTTCTGTAGGAACAGAAATTAAATTAGCTTTCCTCCCAGCAGTTCAGGTGGCAGGTGAAGTCCTAGACTTGGGTGGCCAGTTTGAGATCTGAAGTGGCTATCTCCATTTGGAAATAACAAGCATATTAGATCCAACAACTTGCCTTTGCCAGAGACAATCTTAGGTGTCCTAAGGAAGAGGCTGCCATGCTGGAGATCTAGCATCTCTCCTCTGAGCTTGTCCTCCACAACATCAACAAGAGCAAGTTCATCAGCTAAGTCCTACAAAAGCCCAAGAACAAATAGTAAGTTTACTGCCCCTTTGAGCAAAGTACACACTCTGTGAACTGTGAAGCTATAGTTATTTTTAAAAGCAGTGAACTACTGAAGCAACCTTACCCCTCTGTATCACTTTACTTGTCCCCAGAGTACTTTACTCTCCTGGGATAGCAGCTTTGAGTTAAGTTTTGTACTTTTCTATATCCACCTTGTGTAGAATGTTTGAACAATTTAGCAGGACAATGAAGAATAATTTCATAGCTGTTCCTAAACAACCTATCACAGTATTTTCAATGTAATAATGCAAAGCAGAGCACAGGTTATTCAGAGTGATAGGATCACTTGCCAGTCCACACTGCAAACAATTATTCCACAGCACACTGCTTCCGAGAAAGTGACTCCTGAGCTCTTAAATCTTTTGGTATGTTTGGAGTGCCAGAGAACTACTTAGGAGTCTGGAAGTCATTCAAAATTAAATGTAGCTGTTAAGTCATGATGAAACACATCTTCTGTCTGATACTGAGATAAATTTGGTTTACAAGAACTACAGATACTTGTTCTTTGTCGATAACTTGAGGATAGCTGCTTCACTTCAGGCCCAAACAAAGGAATAGGTGACAGGGGACAAGGGGCAATGGCTTACAAACTAGAGAAGAGCAGATTTAGATTGGATGTCAGGAACAGGTTCTTTACTATGAGGGCAATGGAACACTGGAACAGGTTGCCCAGTGAGGTGATTGGGGCCCATCCCTGGAGATATTCAAAGTGAGGCTTGACAAGGCTCTGGGCAACCTATCTAGTTGAGGATGCCCCTGCTGCCTGCAGGGGGGTTGGACTAGATGACCTTCGGAGGTCCCTTCCAACCCACTCCATTCTGTGATTCTACAAGTGTACAACTGAAAGTTCATTCTGTGTGCTGGTCCAATTAGAGTAATAAGGAAGATTACTTTTTGCTCCCTTTTTTAGGCCCCAGGTAGTCAGAAGTGTGCTGCTTCTTCCCCAGTTTGACACTTACCTTCATCAGGATGCTGATGGCACAGGCCATTCCAACTGCACCCACACCAACCACGCTGATCTTATTGTGGGCATGACTGTCGTCCTGTTTGTGGACACACTGGATGAGCTGATCCTTGAGAGACATGATGTACTTGCTGCAAGGAAAGCAACAGATTATTTCTCCAGGTTTTGGAGCTCTTACTGACACCAGAATATTTATAATCATGCAAAATGGACTTCATTCTGAGTTGGTAAGAAAATGTGTATGAATTACATGCCAAAATCACCCAGCAGTGCTGCCCATGAGCAGCCAAATGACTGAAAAGCTGAATTATTTACTGCAGTGTACAATTTCAGCTTGCTGGAGCTTTCCCTCAGACCGCCTGAGAACCATTGACTGCATAGCTGGGTGGCACTCCAGCAGCATTAGTAAGTGCAGGAAGCCATTTTAATACTTCCAGGCATAGCATAGCCTGGCAATCCCCATTCTGCTGCCCTGAAAAACTGGTGCTCTGTGCCCTGATGCATTTCCTTTCCCCAGCTGAAGTTGTGCAACACTTAGGCAATCCTCTCTTTGCACGGTCTGATCCTCCCAAGTCAGACACGAACCTTATGCATTTGTTTTAAAGTGAAAGTAGACAGTTTTGAATTCAGATGTCTACTTTGGTGTTTTCATCTCTCCCACTTTCCATTCTTTTGGCTCTCAGCTGTACAGTTGCCTGGTTATATGGGCTCTAATCCGACAGCCAGAGATGTGCTGCCATGGCACGATGATGATGGAGTCTTGTGCTTTCACCCCAGCGTCCCTGCAGGAGCTGACGCCATGCCCGTCTGTGGTGCTGCACAACGCCTGCCTTGCCTGAAAAGCCCAGGGGCGGCCTCTCAGATGGATGCAAGTAGAGGCACAACACGATCCTAAAATTCGTGCCGAACAGGCAGCAACTTGCTCAGAGCAGGATCGGCCAGGTAGCATTGGCAAAGCAAGTAACGACTGTGAGACTGGGGGGCGGGGGGGCAGGAAGCCAGCAGTGCCCATATTTAGTTAACGTTAACCAAGATAAGTCACTCTTTTGGACTCTCTTGAAGCATGGCCCAGTGTAGTGCACCTATGTGCCAAGGTCTCCCTTTGCACTATAAGTACTTTAATGTACAGGGCTGGTGAGAAGCACCCATTTAGTTACATTTAGTACTCAACATTTTCGGGTTTAGAGTGCGATTCCTTTGAAAGAAGCAGGTTAGGGGAAAGCCCGTGGCGAAGGCAGTATATTAATAGCATCCCTGAGCCCGTGTTCACAGCCCTTGGCGGCTTGATCTCCAGCATCCTTCCCAACAGGTCTCTGGGGCCCCACCTTCACCGTCGAGGAGGGGAAGGGAAGCACGTTAATCCCTGGAGGCTACGGGGGAGGATGATGAGGGCGGGGCACGGCAGCCCCAAGATGGAAGGGTGCGGGGAGATGAGAGGCGGAAGGGGGGGGGGGGGGGCGGGGGTGTGGATGTTAAAATCACGCCGGCTGCACAAGGCCGCCGACCAGGGCGCGGTGTCGGGCTGAAGTCCAGGACTGTGCCCGCCAACTCCTCGCCCAGGGGTACTCGCCGGAGCCGGGCTGAAGTCCAGGGCTGTGCCCGAGGAGCTGGGGGAGTGCTCGGTGGGGCACGCGGCGCCGCGCGGACCGGGGGTGCTCGGTGGGGCACGCGGTGCACCGCCTGCTCCACTGAATCCATTCCCCCGAAGAGGGCTGGTGGCTAAGTGCTGCCCGCATCCCCCTTCCCAACCCGCGAAGGCGCTCGTACATACCGAGAGTCCTCCCACGAACGCGACTGGGGACGGAGTGGCGGGGCGGGGGAGGCGGCCGCCGCCTTAAGTAGGGGCCGGGCGGCTGACGTGAGGCGGGCGGGTCGCGATGGTGGAGACGTGCCCGCCGACACGTCGGGGTGGAGAGGAAAGGAGAGGAGGGGGAAGCGGTACTGGGCACCTGGGAGGGGTAAAGTGAGGCAAGGCGGGAACCCTGGGCCCCGTTAAATGGTTGCTCTGGAAGGTTCGGCACCGTGAGGGTGGCTGAGGAAGTGCTCATCCCCCGGCTTTGCCCCGCAGAGCCTGGGGTTGCCTGAGGGCAGAGGCAAGCTGCGGGGCCGGCCTCGCTGCGTGGTGAACGGGTGCCGTCGAGGAAGATTTCCCGTTATTAACCGCTCCCAAGGGCATGGAAGTGTGCGCTGCCACGACACGGACCGGCAGCCAGAGCGGTTCTGGAGAGTTAAGGGGAGTTCAAGGAGTCCCTGCTCCGTCTGCCGGCCACATTGTCGCTGTCCGTGCAGCGGCCGCAGTTCTGAATGGAGCCTTTTGTCTGGCGGCTAGAAACTTGTTTCTAGTTTCCAATCTAAATCCATAGGTGTTTAGGGCTTTGTTATATGCATCCTACTCTGGCGTTTACATCCCCTTTCCATGTATTCACGCACCAAATTACCACTCATTTGTTGCTTTGTTAAGTTACGTAAGCTAAACCTCTCCAGTTTTGCATGATGCAAGCTGTGCCCTGGTCATCGGGAGGTTTTTTCCTGCGAGTCTGTTTCAGTTTGCAAGCTTTTCTCTTGAGAGAGGCTGCCGTGTGGAGTGTTTCAGGCGGTCTTCTCGGGGATGCCTCAAACAGGAACACTAATGTTTGCCTGTTGTTACTGGAAATACCATGACTGGACTCAGCCTTTTTTTCATGGTCATGCCACACTGTCAGCTCTCTGTCACTCTGTGGTTGGTTAGTAAAGCCAAATCCTCCTCTTCACTTATTTTTTGCTAGGATACTAACAAAGAGCAAATAGTATTATTTCCTGGGTGCCTGAAGTTTTAATTTTATACAGTGCTACAGGGTTATCCCATAAAAGTGTCTTTTAGTAAACCACTGCTACCTTTTATCCCATTATGCATTGATTTCATGTCTGTAGTTAAACATTCCTTCACAGATCTCCCTGGAGAGCTGCATACAGCAGAGACCCAGGGTGCTTCCACCATGGCTCACTTACATACTTGCTGTTCTTTGGTCCTGTGGTAATGCCTTCAAGTCAGTAAATTTACTTAAAACTTTTGCACCTGGATTTGTGGTTTAGTGTGCATTGGGATTCTGGGTCTGAAAGTGTCTGGTTCTTCCAAATGGAGCACAGTAGACTCCCTGAGTTTCGCTGGCCAACTATGTTGTTATCCATGCCTCCTTTCTACTCTTCCTCTGAGACATCCATCTTTACCTCATGGATGAACATATTTATCCCTAATGAAAATCAGGGAGAGGTTCATTTCATCTTGTGTAACTAGCTGGGTTACCTTTATTTTTCCTTCTTGTTTTGCAGTTTGGTTGGTTTTCTTGTTTTTATTTCTAATAGCTGCAGCACCTTTGTGATACTTGCCAGGGTTTCCTTTTCGGACTCTGACTCTAGATGATTTTTGGCAATGTCTATTCCAGACTTCAAGGATGTACTTGACTTCCTTTCTGAGGCACTTATCTTGCTGTGGCAGAAGGCCTTCATTACTAATTAACCCTTTTGTCCTCCTCTACTCTTGCCAGCTTTTCCATCTCTGTTTTGTCTGGGATGTCCTCTCTCTCCTAAAGTCACGTTTTTGTAGTTTGCTTCTTAGTCACTAGAGTTAGCCAATACACAAATGAGGAGGTTGTCATGGAGATTCTGGTCTCCCCACCACCTTATCCCACTCGCAGTCCATGCAAGCATAAAACATGGCCATGCTAGATCAGAGAAGATGGTGTGAAGACCTCATCACACCTAAGGCCTGTACTCATCTACCAAGCTCTGCTTTACAGTTGAAGGAATTTTCTGATGCTGTTCAAGGCATGCTGATGTCTTGTTACAGACCATCCCAGTGACAATTCACTTCTGCTGTGGTGATCTGGCAGGAAGGATAGCCCAAGGCCTCATGCTGTTCATAGTTTCATAGTCTATTGGCAAAACAAACAAAAAACAAACAAACAAACAGAAAAACCAACAGGTGAGAGAACATCTCAAAAATGGTTGAAACCAAGAATAAGGAGATTTGCATGAAACAAGCCAGAAACATACAAATGTTTGGTTCTTCTTATAAAGACCAGCACTGCTAGCAAAGGAGGTTAATATAGTGGCCAACCCTTTTCAAAGCTACATGTGCTTTGTTCCTTGCTGCTGCTTGAGGAATGAGTGATGCCTGTGGGATGGGTCATGGCAGAGCAGACGAATCGCTATGAGAGGGAGAGTGTGGGTTGCTGTTGAGTAGGCCTGATGTTGCAGGAATGCAGAATAAAAGGAACCCAAATAATGATGTTCTGTCATTCTGCATCATGCTGGGTTCACTGAGCATCTCATTCTGCCAGCAGTCTCAAGGATGGATTAGGAAGTTTAGTTCTGCATCCCAGGAATTTGTGTTTCCAGTGGCTTTATGTGATTGGGACTAAACATCTCATCCAGAGTGTGGGTTCCAGACCTCTGGCAGGAGAGAAAATGGACAGGAATGAAGATGAAGAAGGAATATTTTCTTCCTACAAAAATTTTTACTTCTGAAGAGTTTAAATGTAAGATAAGAGGCTTCTAAGGCTGGATAGGTTAATGAGTGCTTTAAAAGCATGTAACTAATGCAGAGCAAGTGGCATTTCACCACCGTCATGGTGAGACCAAAGCTCCTGAGAGAAGAACACTGATATTATAAAATTGTTCTTATCCTGTGGTTCAGAGAAAGTAGAGTTGGACATAGTTTTCAAGGTGTAAGTTCCAAGAAAATCTTCACTTGCTTGTGTTTTGGTGCTTGTTACTGAGAACAGATCCAAGACCAACCAGATCCCTGTAATTTATAATGTAAGGCATCAGGTACCAGAAGCCCTACCCTTAGTGGAGCAGGCCAAAGCAAGCAAGGATGTTTCAAAACCATCCTGGTCCCAAGATGTCCTCAGTGATGATAAACAGATCAGAAGCCTTAAACATGTCCAGAGAAGGGCAACAAAGTTTGTGAGGGGTTTGGAGCACAAGCCCTATGAGAAGCTGTGGTGGGTTGAAGTTTCCCCCAGCATTAACTTTTAAGCCAGACCAACTCAGTTAGAAGCAAATAGGCATAGCCTAAAACTACCGCAGAAGCGGGTGAGGGAGCTGGGGTTGTTTAGCCTGGAGAAGAGGAGGCTCAGGGGAGACCTTCCTGCTCTCTACAGCTACCTGAAGGGAGGCTGTAGCCAGGTGGGGGTTGGTCTCTTCTCCCAGGCAACAAGCACCAGAACAAGAGGACACAGTCTCAAGCTATGCCAGGGGAGGTTTAGGCTGGATGTTAGGAAGAAATTCTTTGTAGAAAGAGAGATTGGCCATTGGAATGTGCTGCCCAGGGAGGTGGTGGAGTCCCCATCCCTGGAGGTGTTTGAAAAGAGACTGGATGAGGCACTTAGTGCCATGGTTGAGTTGATTAGATGGTGTTGGGTGATAGGTTGGACTGGATGATCTCAAAGGTCTTTTCCAACCTGGATAATTCTGTAATTTGTTTAAACAAAAAAGAACTATCAGCTTTTAATAAGCTGGTGTTAACTCACCTGGGTTACAAAACTGAGAAGAAGGCCACAACTGCCAGTTTTTTTCTTTTTACTTGCCTTTTGTGAGCTTAGTAGCAGCAGCAGCTGCTCAGGAGGAAAGCAGTCATCTGGTATTACTGACATTGATTTTCTGCCTCGGAGAGCTTCAATCACAGAGGGCTCAGAACAACACTAACAGAACAGGGGGAGCAAATGAAGGGTATCTTTATTGTGCTTGGAAGGTGGGGGCCAGGTCTGTTTTAATTTCTTTTAAATGATTGGCTTTGTTTGTAGGGATGGGGCTGACTTTCCTCACTTGTGTGCAGAAGGAGTTCTGCTCATCCTGTTCTTTTCCTGTTCAGGAGGTGCTGCAGACAGAGTGATGGCAATGTTTGAAACCTAACAGGGTCTCTCCAAGGAAGGTTGGATCTTTCTCTGGCTTCTTGCCCTCTTTTCCTTGTTAGCTTTCACAGATTAAACATGAAAAGTTAAGCAACAAAAGTTGCTGGATGTGGAAACATTTGCATTTATTTTTTCCAGGAGTTACAAGTGGAGCCTTTCTGCTGGCCTCAAGTTTGCTTGATAACAGAAGGAAAAGATGCAGCATTCTTATTAAACACTTTGATTGTCTTTAAACTGTGAGATACCAATGAAACCTTTATCACAGACATGAAGTCCAGAGACAGTTACACAAGGTGAGTTAAATACATGTGGCTTGCTCTTTGCAATAGAACATGTGCCAAATGTTAGTAAATGCCTCTCCTTTTTGCTAACATGCAAGAGGTTTTACATGGTGATATTTAATTTCTGCACTTGCCATTTGCTCAGGTCCTGGCTCATGAAAGGCTATGTCAAATCTGGTGGTGCTGCTGGGATAGATAATGATACCGAACTGTGACCTGCACATATTGGCCGTGTGAGCTACAGCTCAGCTAGGAGGTTAGTAGTAGCCCAAAGCCACCACTGGTGCTTACCAGTGGAATCTCTCTGCTCTATCTGAAATTTGAGGTTAATTCTCCCCTAAAAATCCTAAGTGCTGTTCCCAGCATGAGTCCTGCTTTTGCTATGACATCATTAATGCTTGTATATGATGTGTGTGAGGGAAGGACCTGGCACATCATGGTCCAGTCCTGACTTCCCCTTTGATTTCTTCTAGAGCCTGAACAACTTCCTCCAGCTTTAATGGCTTCATTTCTCCTTTCCAAGATAGGAAGGTTCTTTATCTAACAACCTGATGGTGGTCCTGTAGGGATTAGTTAATTATGAAACACTTCAGCTTCATAAAGCAAAATTAAAATGATGGAGGTGCTTTACCTAAATCAGAGATGCCTGGACCCTAAAAATGGAGTAGCTTGGCACCTAAACTTTGGTATGCTTTGTTAAACTGTCGACATCAGAAGAGCTCCCAGAGCCAGAATTCTTGCAATTGCAAACTGCTTTTCAGGGTAACACAGAGGAAATTGATTCATACTCCATAACCCCCCATATTTTGTGTTCTTCACATTGGGACAGTATAGCCACATCAAACCACTTGAACTGATCTCCTGTGGAAACGAAAAGTTGAGTTTCACCTCAACGCACACTAACAGGTACCCCTGCACACAACGGGTTAGCCACAGTCCATATGCCTCCAGGTCCCTCTCTGCTGGTTTGATGCATGGATGCTGTGGTGAGGACACTGGTATTGCAGAGATCAGTGCCTCTGCTGCCTCACGCCCTCTTTCTCTTTGCACTGTCATTGTGGGGAGGGAGGAGGAGCTAGCTGATGCAATCCTATTTCCACACCCATGTGTTTCTGCAGCCCGCTTTTTAACTGTGCACCAGAGTGATCAGTCTGGAGGGCTGTGTAAATGATGGCCAGTTTCTGAAGATCCCAGACTTCCACAAAGCCCTTTGGTCAGTTGTATAGTTTAGATTGCAGACCATTTTCTAGCTGACATGTTTTGATAGGCAGAGCTTTGAAGTGACACCAGCTTCATGTTCCCCTGTAAAGGTCGGTTATGTTTGCAGCAATGGGCTATGCCCTCGGTGTAAAGCCAGATCAAACTGTATTTCTTGCAGTGATTTTCTCAATACAAAGCTAAAGAAAACTGTATTTCCTGCAATAGCTTCCTCAAATGCTCACTCTAGGTAGGTGGACTAAGCAGAATGCATGATTTGTGTCCTGCTTCTCTAAGGAAATGAGTTTACTCATGGAAGCATGAGTCACTGTGCAGGGCTCTCCATGCCAAACCCATTCCCTTGATGTGACTGTGAATACTTATTTACCCAGGAACGGCAGGAAATGGGCTGCTCAGGTAAATCACATGGGCAGAGAGATGGAAAGGCACTCCCATGGACCAGGGCTATCTTCAGTCTTCACCTAACGCAGTCACAAAGACACCCCAGCTAGTTCAGCACCTGCCTCCGGTTGTCTGTCAGGAGGAATGTAATCATTCATGCATCTTTGTTGTTGCCTTCTAAACCTGCAGCAGCAGAACTATTATTGTCACCTAACTTGTGGTGGAGTGCTGGCAAGTTGCACTAAGTGGAGACTTTCTATAAATCACAGTAAGGAGGTGGAGGGATTTGTGAGGAGAGTTGCAGATTGCTGCCACTGCTACTTGCCAATCCAAGAGGGCAGGGAAGTTCAGCAGCAAAACATCAGAGGCAGGTCCCTGCATTCTGTCTGGAGCAGAGACCCTCTCACCCTTATTTTAATATTTGTATGAATTATGCAGCTGTCAGTTTTGGTTTCCCCAGGATCCCTTCTCAGCACATCACATGCCACAGGCTGGGTAGCTCAGGGTAAGGAGCTACAGAGTCCTGCAAAGACAACTTCTTACTGCTTCAGGCCACTTGGGACACAGTACATTTAACAACACAGCATTGCCTCACCTATGGGGGGAGAGACTTTCAGGACTTACTTACCTGGTTGACCCTTTGTGTATTGAACATGATAGCAGGCTATGTATTCACTCCTGTCCAGAAATCACTGTGATCAAGCTTTCATTTCTGTGAATCAAAACTCCAAGTCACATTGTTGGAAACTCAGCATTCTGTGGTTGAGATGGTACTGGGCTGTGCAACCACTGTAGAAAGCTGAGAGCACAACTCAGCACTGCAGACACAGGCCTGGGGGGAGGAACTTCCTACCCCGTTTGCTCTACAGAAAAGGTGCATATGGAAGGTGTGAATTCATTGCTTTATCCAGTTAGGAGATGGGAGTCTGAAAAAGGAAGCCCTCACTTCAGCAGCATAAAGTTACAGGGTCAAGGAAGTCCTGGACATGACAATAGGTTGATCTGTGGGTTTGTGAAGGGCACACTTCAGCATGCAGGATGCCTCTCTTCAAAGCTCTCACTGAAGACATCAGTGCTTTAAAGAGGAATTTTTACAGCTCCTGATAGTTTCTGGAGCTTGTAATGTGTGGGTTAGTTTCTGTAGCGCTTTGTGGGACCTGGTGAATAAAGCTCACTTCTGTGCCTGGAATGGGAAGGTCAGAGATGAAGAGATGTTTGTATTCTGGTTTTGCAGTGTCCTGTTGGAGCCTGGATGCCATAATAGCCTCACAGTCTGTCTCACATGTTGGTGTCTTCAGATAATGCCCAATGAATATCAAACATGTGTGTGTCTACAGATGGCTAGGTAATAAATGATTATCCATTCCTTGGAGAAGGAAGATGAAGTTTAACTTGCAGTTCAACCAAGTTAGCAATAGAATGGATGCCAGCAGCCAGCTGCTTTCATTTCAGTCCCTGCACTTGAGCCACACCTGAGGCTCCTCAAAAGTGCTGCAGCTGGGGCTGGTTTAGCTGTAACGGCAGGCCTGAGGGGTGGCTTTGGCTTGTGTTCCAGAAGTGAACTCTTCTGCTGTCCTCAGATAGAAAAGGTAAGTCAACTGTTTCTGCACAACTTATTCTTTTAGATCTGTGATTCTGTAGTGGTGGTTGTTGGCAGCTCTGGGCGTGAATGCAGGGCCCTGGAGGGACACAGGGCTGTGAAGGGCAGGTATTGTCCTGAGAGTTGGTCAGGCAGATTTTTTACATACCACTCATAGCTTCTGTTCTGCCAGCAGAGCATGCTGCTGGAGGGGACATGGAGCTATTCCCCAGGGGAAAGCTGTTGCCTTATCTCTTTGGGGAAGTTCTGGTTTGTGGGTTTTTTGCCTTCTGCTTGATTTTAATTTGATTTCATAAGCAGGAGGTGGCCAAGAGAAATAAAGACACACACCATTTCCTGAATACCCAAGTTCTCCTAGCTTGCCCTGTTGGGGATTTACACCATCATCTAGGTAGCTGTATGCTGTAGCTGTATGCTAACTGTCCCTGGGAGTGTTCAGTGGCCTGCACTTTACTAAGTCTTGTGAGATGGGGATGGAGACCTCCCCGTACTTGTAGCAAGGATAGGTATGAGCCCTGAGGTCACATGGAGCTTCAGTGTGTGGCTTGAGAGGAGAAGTGAGGTGATTTCTAACAATTTTTGAGATTTATTTGTTTGTGGTCTTGGTTTTCTTTCATGCCTTTTTAAATGGTGAGTGCTCGTGTTTCTTTGTTGAAGTGTGATAGGCTGCACCATGACTCAGTGCCAGAGTGCTAAGCTGCGGCAGCGATTCCAAAGCAGGGGTGCAGCCTGCATTGCTAATGTGCAATGGTCTTTTGACTCAGCTTCTTTGTGCAGCCATAGTGACATCTTTAATACACTTCAAGCAGGTACCAAGCAGAGCATCTCTGGCCTCACAGCTCAGGCACTGTGCAGACACACAGCAGCTCTCCTCAGCAAAGAGCTGAGCACCTGAAGGGGCAGAATAAAACAGGGAAGTGAAAGTGGATGCAGTGTAAGGCAAAACGATTGCCAAACAATCAAGAACATCACACAAATACTGACCCTTATCTCTGTCAATTCACTTTTCTTATTTGCACTCAAATTCTAAATAGAGACAGAATGGTTGCTGCTTGCCTATGGACTGCCAAGGGAACATTTTCACTGCACTGTGCTAAGTGTGGAGTTTGTGGCTTGTGGGCCCTTTGATCCTGTATTTGGATGAAACAGCACAAATGTTTAGCAAACTTTTGCAGGGCATGGCTTTCTTGTTTTGCAAACCCTGGTGAGTCTTGTTTAAGGAGGAGGATGTTAGCAAAGGGAATGAGCACCTGACTTGAATCTCCTGTTGATTCTCTAGCTTGGGCCTCTCAATAGGAGAAACAGCATGCCTGTGTCTTTGATGGAAAATGTAAAGCACACCATTTCTCCTTGGCTGTCTACAGCCTTGCGGTGTTTTTCTCATAACTTTGTCCAGATTCAGTTTTGTCCCTAGGCCCTCTGCAGTTCTGTCCTTAAGAAAGTATCTCAGTGCAGGAAGTCTTTTGAAAGATGCCAATGTAATGAAAATGCGAGGTGCTGGGAGACAGTGTACATGTGCACAAGAGCTGGATTTCTGAAGCTGGGTCTCCCGAATGCTGCACCTCTCCTGTGTTCTCTATATCCTTTTGGCTAGTTGCACATCACTTCAGCCTTATGCAACCTATGCTCTGTGGAGGATTCTTTGTGTGTTTGTTGGAGATCATTGCTATTTAGATGCCAGAAGTTAAAGGATACCAGCATGCTTTATCTTATGCTCACTGTGTAAGGGCAAACAATTTTTGTAGTGGCAGGAGGGATTTGCAGTCCCCTTGGTCTGTGTTAACTCCTTGCCACACAGCAAGGCTTTGGACTGGCTGCTGGAGCAGTGGGAGTGGGAGCAGTGACACATCACTTTGCTCTTGGCTTCTGGGCTGGAATGGTTGCAGACAGAGCAGTGTCAGTCTGGAGGAACAATGTCAGCAGTAGACTGTGAGAGGACAGCCTAGAGCGCAGGTCTGTGTCTGCTGGGATGTGACATGGTGTATTTGCATGTTCAGACAGAAGGAGCTAAGTCTGTTACTTAATGAGGTAGCATTCTCTCTGTGTGACTGCTAACTCAGTGTTCCTTCGTTTCTAATCTCACCAGCCCTTTCTGCCCCTAGAGTGGCACAATAGAGAAAAGACATCTGTTTTGCTTAAGAATTCTGAAGCTAAATAGCATTTCTGTCACCTCCTTTTGTGGAGACTTCAAAGCCAACTTGGACATGTTCCTGTGGGACCTGCCCTAGGGGATCCTGCTTTTGGCAGGAGGGTTGGACCTGATGATCTCTGGGGGTCCCTTCCAACTCCTAATATTCCATGATTCTAACTTCTGTGATTCTAGGGAACCCCATCCCTGGAGGTTTTTAAGGCCAGGCTGGATGTAGCTCTGATCTAGTGTGAGGGGTCCCTGCCTATGGCAGGGGGATTGGAACTAGATGATCTTTAAGGTCCCTTCCAACCCTAACAATTCTATGAGCTGATCTTGAGAAGTGAAGGAAGTGGAATAATACAGTTTGGGAAGTTCTGGATTAAGGCTAGATCCTGATTATTTTTCCTGGCTGTACATGTTTATCTGTGATGTTGAACATGCTTTCCTTGGGTAACGTGTCTTACATCCCCTTTTAAATGTGCGCCCTTGCAACAACATCATCTGGAGATAGGAAGTCAACAGGGGTTAGGTTGTGGAGGGAATTAAAATAATATGAAATGTTGCAGATATTTAATGTTTTTTTAATCTCTTAGGCCAAGGTTACTGAATCACAGAATCACCAAGGTTGGAAGAGACCTCAAAGATCATCAAGTCCAACCTGTCACCACAGACCCCATGACGAAGCCATGGCACCAAGTGTCACGTGCAGTCCCCTCTTGAACACCTCCAGGGATGGTGACTCCACCACCTCCCTGGGCAGCACATTCCAATGGCAAACGACACTCTCAGTGAAGAAAGCTAGTTAGTTCAGTGCATGACCTCTGTAAGAGTTCTTAGGCATATAAGAGCAGCCAAAAATAGCTCCTTGGAAGGTCAGGGCAGGCATCTTTTCTGCATGTGAATAGCTTTGCATTTCTGACCTGAAACATCTATGTGTGTTATGGTAAGCAAGCAAGAAATACAGTGCTGAGGGCCATGGTTTGGTGGGAGACTTAGCTGTGCCATGTTAATACTTTGACATGATGACCTTGAATATCTTTTCCAACCGAACTGATTCTGTGGTTTTCTGATTCTAAGAATGGATGGAAAGATAGAATATCAAAGTGGGCTGGGAGGGCAGCCCCAGCCTGTGTAACATGCTGCCTGTTCGTGCAAGCCTGTAGAAGCTGCTGCCAGCCTTGGAGGTTTTTCCACATGTGAAATGGAGAAAGCCTGCATTAACTCCTAAACCATGCTTCAAAGGCAGCTGTGCCAAATAATGGCTGGATTCAAACTGTCAATAGAGGATCAACAGCGAGAGGGAGCCTTGTGTTTTAAAATGGAGCCATGGGATCGCATCCAAGTGACTCTGAGCTTCCGACTGACCCCGGAATCTGAACGAAATTTCAGCTTGTCAGACCAAATGTTCCTTCTCTTTTGATGCCTGCATGCTGAGATGGAGTTTGCAGGAAGCTTTTACAGCAAATCCCAAAGTCAGAGTCACCGCAGAACGCTTTAATTATTGAATAGGCAAGAGCTAATGTGAGAGGGAAAGGCTCTGTGTGTCTCTGTGTCCTAATCTCCCCCTGCTGCCCCTTCCTGCTCAAATCCCCTTGGTTAATCAGGTTATGTTTGCCCTAGTTCTCCCAGGGAGTAAGCAGAGTGCTGTGCTGCTAGCAATGGAGGAGAGGGAGAAGAAGGGCGTGCATGGAAGCAAGAGTGGGGGTGAGGATGCTCTAGAAATGCAAGCTCTACTTTGGCAGGGTTCCTGAGATCACGGCAGGATGCCTCGGGGCTGTGGGATGTCTCTGTGAGCTGTCACACTTGCTGACATGCATGATCTCGCATCCCAGGCCATGTGCCAAAGGACAGTGAAAGGAGCTTGCCTCTCTGTGCTCAGTCTGGAAGCACTGGTGCACAGCTCCCTCCTCAAATGCCCATTCCACAGCCTGTTTCAACCCAGAGCCCCCAGAAGGGAGTGACTGATGTCCTGGGGAGCCCAAGGTTTGCCTGAAGGTCAGTGGTTAATTCTGAGGAGAAGCAATGCGCTTGCGTGCACAGAGCTGCGTGTGCTGCATGCTTGTGTGCGGTCACACAGCCTTGAATTCTTGTTGCACTCTTTCTCTTGGTCATGTGGCTGCTAGACACACAAAACAGCACAGATGGACCCACATGCAGCTAGGAGAAGCAAGGGGATAGCACTGCTGACCTGAGTGCCAGCAAATTCAAGTTGCCTTTAAGCCTGGAATTTAGCTCTGAGTGTGTTGTTTTGAGAGGGTCTCCGTGTGGGTGCATGCCTTGGAGATGCTCTTATTTCTAATCATAATGGGCAATATCAGACTGGGAGGCTGAAGTCAAAAGCTCTTTTGTGACCAGTGTCTAAACCCAAAGCTTCCAGTTGAAACCACTCCTTAAAACGTTCTTGTTCTGAGGTTTAGGAGAAAGGGGCAAGTCTTGAGAGGACTTAGTGTAATGACTTGGGTGAGTTGGGGAGCATGGCAAATAATTTGGAAGGATGTAGATCCACAAGTCTGCATCTGCATTCTGTGATTTGGAGTTGAATTATTCAGAAGTTAAAACCTGAACCTTTCTAGGACAAATCATTAAGCCTCAGGGAGCCTGTATGTGAGTCTGCTCCTCCAAAGCTCTGATGCTGGCTCAGGATCAGCTGAATGTCAGCCTCCACCTGCCTTTCAGTTTTGCTGGGAAATGCCAAGCCACACAGGCATTGCCCAATGCAGGCTTGGGGCTGGCTTCTTCGCTTGGACCATGGTGCCTTGTTCTGTTGAGACACATGCATTAGAAGAGACTTCTAGCACCCCTCTTAGTTAACTGTGTGTGGATCAAAAATGTTCTTGCTGTTCAAAGCCAGGTGAATGCTGAGACATGCTTCCAAAAGCATCAACATGGGCAAATGCAGACCTGGGCTAGCAAACCCTGGAGCCATGACAGAATTTGCATGTTCCCCAGTGCAAAGCAGAGCTAACTGGGTGGCCACAGGCTCCTGTTCCTGCGAGAATGAAGACAGACAGGAAATGAACCACCAGAAACCGTTCCTTGGTAGGAGAGAGCTGTGGAAAAAACAAGGTGTAGCAGCCCTGGGCTGTTGCAGAGCCAGGACTTGCAGGTGCTTACAAGCCACGTGGGGATGCTGGATGTCTTTTTCCCATTGCAGAGTGCTTGCTGGCAAGCAGGTGCTGTGGTGAATGCCTAGAGCTTGCTGATGCCCCCATAGTGTGCTGCCATGGCCTGGCTGTAAGATGCTGGCCAGTGCTGCATGCTACAGCAGCTTTACTGTGCTTGGGCCTCCTCTGTGCAATCTTTGTTTGCAGCAGCAAAGAGCAGGAAGGCTGAGCTGACGTTTGGTTTAATGACAGTAGGTGGGAGGGGATGGTCACAGCATCCCCCCCACACACCCAGTGACAGTGATGGTGTGTGAAGGGAGGGGACAGAGCTGAGCTGTGTGAGGAGCAGCTTCGGTCCAAATCTGTACAAGGTGTAGGAGTCTGCCTTGCTGGTCTGTGTGGGAATGCTGTTGGAGCAGATGGCTAGCAGGTCCTGGGAGGCTGCCAGTTCTGTGCAGGAAGGTGGGCATCCACCGGGCCTTTTGGAGGAGAACACTGTGGGATGTGGTGGCCTGGAGGCTCACCCAAACACAGAGGAATCTGTCTGACTTGTAGGCTAAGCAGCAGCATGATCCCAAGAGCAGATCTCCTAGATCCTTTGCATGTTAACAGAAGGCTTTTCCTGTGCCTGATACTGCCAGGTAAAGAGCTGTCAGTTGCACAAATACAAACGTAGCTTTCCTTGTCCCTACCTCCCTCAAAGCAGGCTTAGGCTCCCAGAGTTATGAGACTGGCTTAAAAATTCTGAATTTGCCATCTGGCATACTTCTAATTGTCTTTGTCTTCCAAATTCTTAATTGCTGCTTTTTTTTGTTGCCTCTTTTTTTAATGGTTGTCCTGTTTTTCTTCTTTTTCTCCCCCTTCTTTTCTATTTTTTTCATTATTTTTTTCCCCTTTAAACTGATCCAGAAACTATTTTGTTTGCTTGCTAACAAAGTCCCAGGACTCAGAAAGCAGAACCTTAAGGAAGGCTGCAGCAATGGCTCTGATCTAGCAGCACTGAAAGGACACTGAGGCAAAATCCTTAGCTGAGAAGGTGGGCCAGGAAGCAAGGCTGAAATAGTAGCTCCATTGTTTGAGCACTGCTGTAGCTGGTGGCTGTGGCTGCATGTGCCAGGGAGCTGCATATCACAAATAAATGGTGCACACAGCAATCAGATCACGAGGTAATTGCTTCAGCAGTGGGAGAGGCTTGCAAACAGTACAGGTTGTTAAATAACTTAAAATAATCAGCATTCTAAAAGTGTCATGTCCAGAATGCTGCTCCTGTGATCAGGTTTTAGGTGAGAAAGAAACAGGAAATGAAGAGGTGAAGAGTCCTGAGAGTATCTGCCTCGCTTCTGATTGCTGGTAGTGATTTGAATAGGGTTAGTGTCTCTACAGACTTCTGCTGCAAACAGACAAGTTTTTGACTGTTTAAGGCACTGGGCATCTGAAACGTTGAAGGTCTGATTCTGCACAAAGTGTTGGCACAAAACACCCAATAAAATCAGGGCACTAAAAAAACCACACCACCTAAATCCCCAACGTCTTTAGCAATACTGATATGACAGCACAGGCTGAATTTGGCCCACAGAGTTCTTCACAAGATCAATAGAATTAACCACGTTGGAAAAGACCTTTGAGATCATCGAGTCCAACCTATCACCCAACACCATCTAATCAACTCAACCATGGCACCAAGCACCCCATCCAGTCTGTTCCTAAACACCTCCAGTGATGGGGACTCCACCACCTCCCTGGGCAGCACATTCCGATGGCCAATCTCTCTTTCTATGAAGAACTTTATCCTCACCTCCAGCCTAAACCTCCCCTGGCACAGCTTGAGACTGTGTCCTCTTGTTCTGGTGCTGCTTGCCTGATAGAAGAGACCAACCCCCACCTGGCTGCAACCTCCCTTCAGGTAGTTGTAGAGAGCAAGAAGGTCTCCCCTGAGCCTCCTTCTCCAGGCTAAACAGCCCATAGGGCTGTAGTTCCTTGCCTGAAAGAAACAGGATGATTCTACTTTAAAATATCCCATGCTGTTCTCCTGAACATTTGACATGGAATTTGGGGAGTGAGGAATAATGTTAGGATTTTTACATGTAACCTGTAGTAATGTCTCTGTTCTGATGTGCAGTTTGAGGCATCCTGCAGAGGTGAGGTTCCTGGGGTGGGGTGGATACTTTATGTCTGCACAGGCAGTGCTTCCTCTAAGTACAGCCTCTTTCAGCTGCTGCACAGTGTTTCTTTGAAGCTTAGTGACTTAATCTGTCTGGAAGCCTTGAGCAGAACAATTGGCTGTTTATTTCATATGGGATCCTGAAACTAAGTCAATGATAAAGTTGGTAGATGCTTAATATTGGCTGATAGATTAAATTGGTGTGTTTCTACTGCTTAGTGACTTGCTTGCAATGAAGCAGCTTTGAGAAATTACTGATGTGCCAAGTGGAGACCAACTGCTTTTCATCTGATTTGTATCCTTGTGAGGATACAGCACTCCCTAGTTCCTCTGAAATGAGCATAATCACTGCTATCTGCTTTGATAAAGATGGATGTGAAAGAAAACTTGCTTGCCAGCAAGTGCTGAAGGCCTGCCCACCTCACCTGAAAACACCTTCATCTCAGACTTGTAACTGGGCCAACGATGTCATTAAAGTCCTGCTGTAAAATGATTGTGCAAGGCCTTCAGCAGGGAAATGAGGCTGTGAAACTTGTGCTGACACCATTCCCTGTCTCTGTGTAATTGGCTGTTATTACATGCAAATAAATAAAGAGGAGGGGAAAAAAAACAAACTCCAGCATGCCCAGAAGCCAAGTCAACCCCTGGACTCTGGACTGCTTGTTGTAGTGGCTGCCAAGCAAGCAAAATATTTCAGGGTTAAAAAGAGAGACTTCCCTGTGCAATTCTTCTATAAAGTGTATAAACATGATGAGCCTGAGGGCTGTTTGGGACTCTAAGAATCTCCCATACATATAGCAGGGGCATTTCCACTGTGGCTTCTCCTGTAGTCAGTCAAGAGAAACTGTTCTGTGGATTAGAATAGAATAGAATTAACCATGTTGGAAAAGACCTTTGAGATCATGGAGTCCAACACTATCTAATCAACTAAACCATGGCACCAAGTGCCCCATCCAGTCTTTTCCTAAACACCTCCAGTGATGGGGACTCCACCACCTCCCTGGGCAGCACATTCCAATGGCCAATCTCTCTTTCTATGAAGAACTTCTTCCTAACATCCAGCCTAAACCTCCACTGGTGCAGCTTGAGACTGTGTCCTCTTGTTCTGGTGCTGATTGCCTGGGAGAAGAGACCAACCCCCACCTGGCTGCAACCTCCCTTCAGGTAGTTGTAGAGAGCAAGAAGGTCTCCCCTGAGCCTCCTCTTCTCCAGGCTAAGCAACCCCAGCTCCCTCAGCCTCTCCTCACAGGGCTTGTGCTCCAAACCCCTCCCCAGTTTTGTTGCCCTTCTCTGGACACTTTCCAGCAACTCAACATCTTTCCTTAACTGAAGAGGATTCATCCTCTGGAAGAGCTGAAGTTGGTTTCTCTTCTGCTTGGATGAGTTTTCAACCGTTGTGGTTTTGGAGATCCACAGAGATGTGCGTGTGGATCCTTGCACTGCAAATAGCAGATAAACTTGCTGCCCCTGAGACTTCTTGCAGATCTCTTGCAATTAACCTGTGGACCTTCAGGGGTTGCAGGCATAAAATTATGGCTGTAGAGGAACAATCTTCCATGAGGGCGAGAGGGAGCCCAGCTTGGACAAGCTGAAAACTACCCTTTGTCAGTACCTTTCCTGCTTCTCATCACATCCACTCCATCCACTGTTGTATATGTTGGAAGCCAGGGAACAAAAATAATATCCCAAAACCCCCAGCCAATCCCTCTGGGACACTTTCTGAAAAGCAAACCTCTGCCAGTGACCTAGATCCAGTGAAGTTTTGCATTATTTAGATCCCATCTTGCAGGAAACTTTTGTTTGGGAGAATGCTCTTAGGTTTTAGGATGAATTAGGTAATATCTCTTCTTGAGAAAGTTTGCTGTTGACCAGGGACAGCTGAAGGGCTGTCTCTGACCACTGGTACTTGCCCCTTTGCTTACATAAATGTTCTTAAGAGTTGATGGTAACCTTGGGAACCTCTGAAATGTTGACCTGGTTTGGGTGTTGGCTTTTTTCCCCTCACGCTGTTGTTTGGCAGTTGAGGATTCCTAAACAGGTTGGGGTGTGCAGCTGGCGAAGTTTGGGCCCTGTGCCACCCAGTTAGGCTCTTGCCAAGTGAAGTCAGTAGGAGGGATGCCCCCAGGGTTGGATTTTTAAAGAGCCAGTAGGTATTTTAATCCTGCTGTGTCCAGTGGGAGTTAGATGTGCGAATACTTGATTGCAAACCGTATCAGGTAGGTGGGGGAGCTGCATAAGAGCTGGTGGCTCTAGCCCACAGTGCTCCTCTCAGGATGTGCCATATGGCTCTTGCTGCTGCCAGCACCTACAGAACTCCTGCAAAGCTGCAGCATGGCATTTCCTTACACCTAGTCCTTTAAAAGGGAGAGAGCTGTCATCGTGGTAGTGAGCTGAAAATGAGTAATGTGGAATATCTGTGCAGTCTGTTCATGTGAGTTACTGCAGTGAGCCCAGTGCTTCCTGGTGCTGCTGTAGGAACAGATTCAGGCAGGAGCTTGCTGCTGGCAAAAGAGAGCAGTAATGGGGCTGAGCAGTGAAGCCTTGGAGTTTGGAGCCTGGCTTTTGTTTTGAGCTGAATTAAAGAATTAAAGACATACCTTGGTCTGCCAGTAGTGCTTGGTGCTGAGATCTGCACAGGACTAACCAGTTCTCTGTGCGTTAACAAGCTGTGTGCAATACATGGAGGCAGCTCTGGAGCAAACAGTTGGTGCTAAGGACCTGACATCTGCTTTGTATGTGTGCTGGAGGTTTTACATGTGGCTCGTTCTAGCCTAGTCCTGTGGACTGACACCCAGTAACGACCGCAGTCCTCTATTTTAACTTCAGAGCAGGGTAACCTGTTTTCATGCTCCCAGACTGCTCAGATCATCTGAACCAAAGCTCCTAACCAAGAACATCTCAGAGATTTTGCTTTAGAAGTTTATTTGTGACATGAATGAAACACTAATAGAGCTTCACCCAGTACCCAGGAGCTCTAAGCTGTGTAACACAGCAATGGGTGCCTGGTGGGTGCCTAATTATAGTGTCAGGTTCTGATTTCAGATAGCTCGGTATTTATTATTTGAAGGGGGGGGTGGTGTGGTATGTTTGGGGGACAATAGTAATGAAATAATGTAACTTGAGCTTTGTCCGTAGCCTGAGCGCAGGAGCAGCAGAGCTGCCCTGGTAGCAGCCTCTCCGCAGCGATGCGGCAGCATTTCTTGCTGGCGCCGAGCGACCGCCGGCGGTGCAGGGTTTGCCTAAAGGAAATAGACAGCTGTGAGTCGGGGCTGGAGGGCAGAGCGGTGCTCACAGAGGCGCAGCTCCAAATGTCACCCTTGGAGTGTAGAATTTCTGGGCGGGCATGGCTGTGCTGGGTCCCGTAGCGTGAAATAGGAGTTTGAGTAGGACAGAAACAAAACTGCTGCTTCTGCTCGGTTTTGTGAGTGTTTTCCCCTCATTTCTGTGAGTTTGCTTAGAAGACTGTGAGCTACAGTTTAACCAGGGATGGAAGGAGGCTGGCAGCAAGTCGGCCGCCGTGCTGTAACATGCAGCTTCCCCATCCAACACTTTTTCTGGTGGAAGATTTCCTGGTCACGCTCAGCTTTGCTGCTGCTGAAGCTGCCACCTCGGACACTGCTCTGGGCAGATTCCTTTGAACAACAGAACAAGTTAGAGCCCACATGCCTGCCGGAGGGGCATGGTCCTGGCTGCTTGAGGGCAGCTGAGGAGGGAGGGCACCAAGCCCTTGCCGGAAGCCAATTCCAAACTGGTAGCAGGCTGCAGAAGGCATCGTGGCGTCTCCCTGCCCATGCGTGCAGCAGAGCCCCCAGGAGGGGGAGGGCTGCGTGCCGGAATGTGTGTAGGGGTGTGTTTGTGTGTGTGTGTGTGTTGTGTGCCGGAGGGGCTGCGCCGCAGAGCTGGGTCTGCAGAGATGTCTGGCAAGGGCACCGCCTGTCGGGTCAGCGCCGCTCGCTCCTCCTGCTTGTGTGCCTGTCCCCTGGGAACAGGCTACTCCTGAGTGTGGGACGGTGCTTCATAAGCCTGTGTCATTCTTCACATGGGTACGGCAAACAACTGCAGGGCAGAAGGGCCTGGGTTTGCGCTCGGGTGCCATGATGTGGTAGACTTCCCGAGAAGCAGCTCTCAGCCGTGAGAGGCTTTTCTGGTTGGGCTCTTGAGTGTAGTCAGGTATGACACCCGTGAAGATTGCACTGTGCCTTTAGGTCACTTCTGTGTCCATCCCAGGTGGCAGGGAAACTGTCTTTTAGTTGTTAGTTAACCTTTGCTGTGACTCCTGAAATTACTAGTGACATTTCTGTCATCTTAATTCCACCATTTTCAACCAGTCAGCCAGCTTGTGTTCCAGTTGCAGTACTTGGTGTGTCGGGTACCATACTTCAGGGCTGCCTGAAGGGCTGGGGAGGCAGAGAGCCTTCGAGGGCTGCCTAATTTCCTGAGTGCCATAGGGCAAAGGAAAACATTCTGCTTTTGGTGACAGTGTCTCCACACAGAGCTTGTTGAAGGTGCTAAGGTACCTGTGTCACGCTGCTGTAAAACATTTCTGATAGGGAAATGTTTTGTCCTGTCCTTGCACAACAGGGTGTTAGGTGCTTACCAGCTGGGGTATCTGCTTGCTGGTTCTGTCTGTGTGATCTTTGCCCCTGCTGAGTCACACCAGGTAAAACCAACCAGCCTGATGGCAGTGTCCCTTGCTGCTGCTGGGTCACTTGATGATCATCTCATGGTTGGAAGGGGAGGGGAGCGTGATGCCTGGGCTCAGGGCTTGTCACAGAGGAAGCAGGTGGCTTTCCAACCTGACCTTGTTCCCTTACTGCGTTATCACCAGGAGCAGGGCAAAGGTGGAATTGGGGTAAGTGCCTACAGGGAAGTGGCTACCGTGGGGCTGTTGCACCTGAGTTGTCAGTTCTGATCATGGGACCTGCCATACATCCAGTACAGTTGTTATCAACACTCTTTTATCTGGATCAGCCTGTTGGCTGGTGGAGAGGCTGCAGGTTAGGTGAGGAGGAAGTGTACATCCTGCTGTGATTCATGGGACAGGCTGGAAGCCCCACCTGAGACCAATGTGCCTTGTGCAGGACCTGGAAAGAGCAGCTCCTGCCCCAGAAAGTCTGCTCACTTCTGTTCCATTCCCAAAGCATTTGGGTCTTATCTTTTTAAAATAAGCTTAAGCTTGGTTACATTCAAATCCTTCCCTCTTTTCTCTGCAACTTGCAGCTGGAGTCCTGTTGAGGTGAAGCAGAGTGGTAGTTGCTGGGTAGAAAAGGGAGGATGTGAGTGCTGCCAAGGGCAGGACAATGCTTTGCCCTGTGGTGTAGGGGATGAAATGTACAGCTGTGGGTGCTCATAGACTGAGTTGGCAGCCAAGTCCTGGGAGGTTATAGAGGAGGGATCTGGGATTCCAAGGATACAAGCTGTTTGGGCATGGTGTCACTGTGGTGAAGCCAGCTTTGTGCCAAAGAGATGATGTGCAGTGGTGGGGGAGCACAAAGGGCAGGAGCTTGCTCAAGGAGGGTGGTGGGTGGAAGTGGAGGATGTCAGCAGTGCTTGAGGATGCTTCTGCTGGGTGCAGTAGTGGTAATAAAGTGTGATGTTTGTCATGTTGTGCCTGGGAATGAGCTGGGGTTGGAAGGGGATGGGAGTGGGGCTGTGTAGATGCTGACATTCCAGAGAGCAAAACTGTGTCCAGATTTAGTGGGTGGTTAGAGAGGGGACTGCCTTTCAAAGCTTAAGATCTAATTTGTGGTTTGTGAGGGCTGTGGGTGAGATAGCAACAAAGCAACCTCATTAAAAGGGATCTTGGCAGGCAGGGAGGACAGAGTCTGTGTAAGTCCAGGACACTTTTTCCTTGGGGATATGCTGAGACAAACTGCTGGAGTTGTTGTGCTGGAGTAGCTTGTCTTTACCAGGATGAAGGGTGTATGGACTTTTGTTGGGGGAGGAAGACCAGAGGGTTGTTAGGTTTTGGAGGGGATAGGGATGTTCTTTGTGTGGGAAACATAGCAGCTGAGGGCATGGAGGCTGACAAAATGCCAGCAAAGAGCCCCAGCCTCAGCTGCATTCCTCAAGGCCTCTTTCACATCACTGTTGTGGCATTCTGCCACCTGCCTGTGACCCTAATGCTGCATGGAGGGCAGAATAAAGGTGAACAGGCACTGCCTGGCCAGGTGGGAAGTGGGAGTGCAAACGTAGTGACCTCTCTTGGTGGGCAAGCTGGAGCTGCTCAGGGGTGCTGGCTACATAGAGACAGTGGGGTTCTGGTCTGTGCCCTCAAGTGGGAACTGCACTCTGGCTTTAAAAACTGTTCTTGTGGCCTTATCAACTGCTCTGGCTGCATCTCACATCTCTGAGTCTTGTCTCAGCCCAAAAGAGCCCTGCTATATTATCCTCTATCTAGGATGTTATTGAGGAGATTGCTAAGTTCTCTTGCTCTGTGTTACAGACAAGGAGCTGCATATCTCTTGGGAGCTGATGTGTTCAGAGATACCTGAGGGGCAAATCCAGTGTCCTGAAAATATCTGGGTTAGGTAATGCAATGGTTCCCCAGGCTTTAAATTCCACTGCAGGAGCACATCTGCCATTTGTTATGAGGGCTTATGGAGGATCAATGGTAGATTACCAGGGATATCTGATTGCTATTCAAACTGAAGCTGCTGCATTCTGCCTAGGCAGAGCTCCAACTCTTGCTGCAAGGTAAGGAAGGAAGAGCCTGGAAACAGATTCAGGATGCTGTGGCTCACATGATGAACTGTGGTGCAACATGAAGGCTCCAAAGCCACTTAATAACGTGGCCTGCAGATAGCAGAGAGGCTTGGGTAGGCTCTTAAAAAAGGGAAATGGAAATCTGGACCTTAAACTTTCTTGTCACCACTGTTCCTGCTTACACGAGTGACTTTCTGGATAAAGCAGCTGCTGGAGAGGAGTTTTGGCTTTCTAGCTAATAACAGTGCTTCATGATAGAAGCTGTAAGGATGTAATTACAGTACAAATAGTTGTAGCTGTAAAAAAGCATCTAAGATAAAGGGGTGGTGGGGAAAGTCACCCATCTGGGGAAGCACAGGGATTTGGGCAGTGCTTTGTCCCATGAAGATCATAGGTCTAGAGAGCTACTCTGTGAGCATGCAAGAAATAATTTGTGGGAACACAAATGTATGGGAAGGTCTCACTTCCTGTCCTGGGTTTAGAGCTCTTGTTGAGAGAGAAATTGCCCAGTCTTTTTTGGGGTGCATCTAAGTATTTTCATCTGCTGAAACCCACAGCCTACAACCAAGTGGAGCCAGACTTGTGTTGATATCTGCTTTAAATTATCCTTTCTCTGTTAGCTAGCAAAGCTTAGATGTGAAGGGCTGACCAAGGAGCTTGTGCAGCTCTCCTGACCCAACAGCTGCTGGATCAGTATATGGAACAGGCTAATCCCTGGAGACATAAACTGGCTTTAGTATGATCAGGACCAGGGTAGCACTAATAATGGTGTGGATTCCCTGTGGCAGAACTTCTCAATCCTTAAAAATGAAATAATTTGACAGTAACTGTTTGCTAACTCTTTTGCTCCAGACCTCTGGTGCCAGCATGAAGGGACAGCTTGAGCTAGTGCTATACACAGCTCAGTTTAGACCTGTATGGTAAGCCTGACCTTGAGGCAGCATAGGCTAAGCATTAGAGAAGACTTGACTTCAGAATTCAGTAGGGTTTATTCTACAAATCTTAGATCAATGCCAATGATACAAGTTTTATGAACTCTCATTAAAAATACAAGTCAGTATAAAGATTCCAATAGTAATATAACGCAGGACGAGTCAGTTTCCAAACTCGAGGAATGAATCTTGGACCATGCCACAGAAAAAGGGGAACACAATGTAGAAGAAAAGACTATTTTTAGTTTACCTCCTTTACTTTAGGAGGGGCCTGTGCCTTATTGCCACAATACCTGAAAACAAAAAAAAAAAGCCATATGAAGTGCATAGCAGCCTTGCCTGCTCATCTAGGCAAAACTGGTGAATTTAGTTATCGTAGTCCTCTCCCCTCCCCACCCAGTTCTGGTCATTAAGGTACATTTTGATAGCCTGATAGCGCTATAATAACTTAAAGCTATTGCAACACCATCCCCCAGAATGATTATAAACAGTCCTTTGAACTGTAAAATGCTCTTGTGATGCACCAAAACTTTTTTCCCCCCACTGTTTCGCTTGGTCTCTCCAGGAACACTAAATGCTGGTTCAAATCAAAGGTGACTTACTTAGTTCCATGGTCAAAACTCTCCTGTCCATGGTTTTCTTTTCATTATCTTTTTCCAGATGAAGTCTCAGTGCAGTCTAGTACTCAAATGTGTTGTTTGTAGCTTCAGGCACAGTTAGAATATGAGACGTTTTCTTGAACCTAGCCCTCTGATCTGATGAAAGGTGTTACAGCTTTCACTAAACAGTTGCAAATGTGCCACAGAATTGCTGGATCAAATGCTTTGGAGTGGGGAAGAATAAAACTCTCCTTTCTTTCTGGGGGCTGCCTGCACTTACATGAGGATCAGGCTTAATAAAGCCACACCCTAAGCCTAAAATTTTAGAGGAAGTTTCTCCCAGGAGGTAACTCTTGCCAAGATGTGCACCTCATCCCCCACATGCTGTACATCCATCTCTTTATTCCCAGTGACATTTTCACCCTGCCAAAACCCAAGGGGCATTCCCCTCTCGCTGAGCCCAGTCTATTTCTTGGAGCGGAACCACATGAACATCACAGAGCAGGTATCATGCATCCATCTGCAGAAGCAGACAGGGAAACTAGGCTTAACAATATGCATACATTTCCAAACAGAATTTGGGTGCAGACAGTGACATTTTAACCAAAACTCAGCTTTGACCAAAATATGAGCATAGTCCAACCCCTCCCAACCCTCCCCCCAAAAAAAAACCCCAAACACCACTGGGTAGAAAAAACCCAAGCAGCTGCTGCCTTCCACACATCAGTTAAAGGGGGGTAGGGGGGAAAGAATCCCTGTTGCATAAATGGAGCAGCAGCACAAACCAAGCTCAGACATCATCTCTCCTGTAGGAATTTTGCAAGAGTTCTCCAGCCAGCATCACACTGTGGTGTTTTAGCATCACAGCAGTGGTGGCAAAGTCCAGTCTGAAGCCGTGGTGCGGGCGTGCCGAAGGCTGCTGTGCTCGCTGGCAGTACACACTGTCACTCTGCATTTGTCTCTGGAGTAAATGTACTCTAACAGTCAGGTTTAGTCAGAAGTTTAAAAGGAAAAAACAAAACAAAAGCTTAGTAGCCCCTTCTGGGCTTTAGTACAGTCAAAGTGACAACAAAATCCAAGGATGTCATTAAACTGCATATATATTCTAGAACCCGGGTTTGCTTTGCATTTGAAGTCACACTGAATACAAGACAAGCTGGTCTGAAACTGAACTGGTTCTAGCTGGAACAAGGTATGGCACAGACTCCCAGTAGCTCTGGACACTGTAAGGAACACCTTTTTTTCCCTTTCTCTTGGTAATGATTATCAATTCGCCCACAAAAAACAGTCCTAACAGTCAAAAGGGGAAAGTAGAGGAGGAGGGAAAAAAAAATACAGATTCAGGAGAAATAATAATGATTAAAAGCCTAAGAACTGAAAAGAAATGACTTTGGTAAGAAATCTTATTCACTTCCTTTTGAAAAAGGCATCCTCTCCTCAGAACAAATGTGACTGTTGGAAAAAGGAATTGCAGCAGCACACACTTGCACTCCAACATGCTGGGGGCAAAAAAAAAAAAAAAAAAAGAGTTCTGCATTAAAAAATCCAAGACCTGAGGCAAATGTTTGCCCCTCCCTCCCTTCCCCCCAGTGTGGTTTTTAGGGAGCCCAGACCGTTGTTAGCTTTCAGTGCAATGTCTCTTGCTTCCAGGTGGGCGGGGGAAACGTATGGCAGAAGCTTGTCTTGCTCTCCCAGGTGTCTGAAGCAGGAAACAGCCTCAAGCTGCATTCTAAAAATGATCAGTGGGGAAAACCGCTGCAGGAAAGCACAATCAGAATTCAAGAAAAGGTCCAGAATCCAGTGAAAGGGGTGGGGGGAAGACCAACAATGGAGGTTCTACCCTGTGCCATACACTCCACTTAAAAAAGGAAAATTAGACAGAAACCCAGATTTTTATCAACACACCCTCTTTAAATGGTTTATTCTGAAAGCAGCTCTTAATGCAACTCAAAAGCAGTTCCTGAGTAACTGCAGTAAACAGTGTCTCTTAAATAGGTTTGCGCCTCAGCTCTTTTGGTTCTTTCCTTGTTGGTTGGTTGGGTTTTTTTTCCTCCCTAGTTTTCAAGTTTCATCTCAGTTCTTTTTCCCAAAAAAAAAAAAAAAAAAAAAAAAAAACCCAAAAGAAAAAGAAATAAAAATAATGTGCAAGTTCAGTTAGCATCGTTTCCAGGAGTCCAGGGCTTGGCAGGTCGCCCCGCAAGAGCTCCGAGATCTGGGGGTATGCTTAGGTTGTACTCCTATCCCTAGGGCAGAGTTTGCTCTCAAACCTGTACAGCATGCACCTTCACGTCTTCTTCAGCAGGCGCCGGGACTGCCACGTGTGGAACTTGTTGTAGGCTGTCTGCAGCATCTCTTCTATATGACTTACCAGCTGAAAGGGGAAGAGGGGGAAAAAACAATGTCCCAGCTACTGGAAAACAGGTCCGCTCCCATCAGCTGGGTCCCTTTGTATTTGCTTCCCCCTCCCATCAGCTGGATCCCTTTCATTCCCCTTCCCCCTCCCATCAGCTGGATCCCTTTGTATTTGCTTCCCCCTCCCATCAGCTGGATCCCTTTGTATTTGCTTCCCCCTCCCATCAGCTGGGTCCCTTTGTATTTGCTTCCCCCTCCCATCAGCTGGGTCCCTTTGTATTTGCTTCCCCCTCCCATCAGCTGGGTCCCTTTCATTCCCCTTCCCCCTCCCATCAGCTGGGTCCCTTTCATTCCCCTTCCCCCTCCCATCAGCGGGATCCCTTTCATTCCCCTTCCCCCTCCCATCAGCTGGATCCCTCTGTATTTGTTTCCCCCACCCATCAGCTGGATCCCTTTCATTCCCCTTCCCCCTCCCATCAGCTGGATCCCTTTCATTCACTAAGAGTAATCTCCCTGAAATCAGAGGTATGCCAGATGGAAGACTCAACTGTAAGGTATCTGAAGAGGGAGTAATTCATAGAGCTACTGGGCTGAGAAGGTCACACTTAATTGTGCTGTCTGTTCCAGCGTTTAGTCTGTGACCTCTGCATGTCTGACAGGTTGGGAGACAGTTCTGAAGCTGCTAAGTTCCACTTCTTGGTGGAAGTGGAAAAATAGAACAGGAGTTCTCTGTTTTGTTGTCTCACAAGTCATTTCAAATTGTGGTTCTTGACAGTTTCTGCTGTTGGGCTAAGAGGGCTAAGACAGGGAGAGCAGCCATGGTTAACTGGGAACTCAATCCCTCTGCCCACTTCCTAGTTAACAAATTGCCCTCAGCTAAGAAGTAACAAAGCTAACATCTTCTGGTAATTGTGATTCAAATGATCAATATGCACCCCTGTAATGAAAGAGGATTTTTCTCCTTACATTTGTGCTTAAATACTGTTTCTGAAGTTTTTCTTGGAATGGGCAGAGCTTTGTAACCTGAAATCTTTCCAAGTTGCTCCTCATTTTCACAACCTGAAAGAGAAACAGAAACCAGCATTAGAATCACTTGCACAGAAGTTCCATTTCCTTGAAAAACCAACCAACCAACCTCCCAGCACAACACTTTGTGACTAATTTTGGGGGATACTCAGTCTCTAACAGCTCTTGAGTGTGTGATTTTGAGAGGCAAGTGCAGTATGACTGAGAGTGCAGTGTGCCACTGTGACCATTATTACATTGGCAGGAAGCACTAGAGGTAAAATGCTCCCTAAGCCATCCTTTTTCTGTGTTTTTCCTCCAAGCAAAGAAAATCCAGCATATCTGAATGCACTTCTTTATCTTTGTGAATCATATGATGTCAAAAGAAAGCATGGCAACAGGAAAAAGTGAGGATCACATAGCTGGTTGTAGACAGACATCTGCCCTTGAAAGCAGTTCTGAAGCTATGAGTGGATAGAAGAGTAAGGAAAACTTCCTTGTAGTTGTGACTGCAGAGGTTATTCTTCCCCTTAGTGCAGGGGGAGGGGGAGCTGTAGTTTGTGTGTTTTAAGGTGGCAATGAGAAACCCCCAGCTGGAATAGAGCTGGCCATTCTGTTTTGAAACTGGCTACGGCAACTGCTCCTGAGAGTGGTTAGCAGACAGGCAGAGATTTCAAACAACAGCACCAGGAAAGCTGCTGAAAAAAAACAGCAATGCTTCATGGTTTGTGACCTTCAGTTCTAGGGATAGGTGCTGCACTGATCTACAGCATGTATCTTAGTTCTGTCGAGCTGACTCTCACTCTGAACCACCATCAAGCCACCACATGGTCACATCATAACCAGGGCCACACCTGGAAGCTCTGCCCCTACCTTTTCTTCTAGGAATGGTGTGTTAACAGGAAAGCAGGACCAGAAGTGTCGTAGCAGCTCCCCTACTGCCACGTACAAGTGTTTCAGTTCAGACTGAATGTCATTTGGCACCATCTCTGCAACAGGAGAAAGAGTTTTGTCACATCACTCAAAACTAACACATGAGAAATGAGAACACCAGGCTAGGGAAGGAGTTCAGATGATCTTGAAGGTCTCTTTCAACCTGGTGTATTGCATTGTATTGTATTGTATATGCTTCTACTCGAATCACAGGCTGGCTGGGAGGGAGCACTGAGGGTGCCTCAGAGCTGAAGGAGGACTATCAGCCATACCAGATCAAGTCAGATCATTTATTGCAACCTTGTATATTACATAGGGAGAGCTGTGCTGGGCAAAGAATAGACACCAAACTTAACCCAGGATCAGAAGCAGTGTATTTGAGTAGCTCTAACAGTGTGGCAGTACTGCCTATGGGACCAGCACAGTGCTGAATACTCTGTTCTGGATGCTGTAAGCTTTCCCCACTCTGTTTTATTGGCAATGAGAATATGGTCACAGCATGTGAAGGATGAAAGGAACTGTATTCCAGATAGTCAAAGAAGAAAAGTGTAACAGGGTTTAAGAACAGGGAAGGAGCCACACTCATAAGAACCAGACAAAAAGCACCATCAGTCAGTGAGGATGACAGGAGCAGGGTGAGCTGAACAGTGAATAGAGGACTCTTGGACAAGGCTGTTTAAAACAACCAAACAACCTTTCCCCAAGAAAACCCCACATGGTGGTCAGGTTCAAAGAAGTGTGGTGTAGCATCCAATATGTCAACTGGGATGGGCAAGAAAACCTCACTGCTTTCTTTCCAGTGCCATAAAGAATCCACACTTGGCTTTTTCAGCTGTCTGGATCAGTAGTTATTGCTGCTCTTCAAGTAACAGAAGTTAAACTGGAAGACTGCTAAAAAACTCCAATCTTGTGAGAACAGGGACTCATCTGCTGTGAGACTACAAAGATAGGAACTCAAACTGGCAGGAGTGTGACAAGAGGGAAAGGGGTGGTTGAAGGGAGATGTGGGGAGGGAGGCATTTCTGGTTTGCCCTTGCAGCCTACAACTGAGTCATCCTTTTTTGTAGCAAGCTGTGGATTTTAAATGCAGGCTGCAGAAAAAGCTAATTCCAGAGAATTACCTAGACCCTGCCTCCTGAGGACTCTTCCCAAAGGCTTTGCCTTTATTTTCTGAAATTCAGGGGGAATTTAAATTAAAAAAAATAACAATCAGAAACCAGAAGTGCTGAAGAAGCAAAACTCATGATCTGTAAGGGCACTCAGCATCAAGTGCATCCTGCATCACTTGCCCTGTACAATCTCTCACTCACTTGCCTCAGCAGTGGTGTAGCCAGTACCACCCGGGGGCATGGCCGTGGTGTTGCTTTGCTTTTGCTGCTGGAACCCAGCATTACTCCAGCTACATGTTTCCACAACTTCCTGATTCAGTGTAACATAGTCTAAGGGGCAGATGACAGGGCAAGCCAGGCAGTGCTGTACAAGGCAGTCAGACAGGATTACAGTACCATACACCCTAGAGCCTTACGGTTTATGGCTTGCTGTGTTCCACCCTGCATAAGTGCTCCTCCAGGTGACAGGGCTGCAATAGTGCTAGCAGCATCACTACTTGAAAGAACCTGAAGGGAGAAAAGAAACAAATATTCCAGATCAGAAACAATAACTGTTACAAGTAAGTGGTATATTTAGAATAGAATAGAATAAACCAGGCTGGAAAAGACCTTTGAGATCATGAAGTCCAACCTATCACCCAACTGGAGTTCAAATACAGTGGAGCAGGTTCAGTGGAAGCTCTGATGAAGAGCCTGCTCTTCTCCACAGTTAGACACTGTGCCTGTTAAGTCCCATGGCTCATGGTTTCAATGAAAGCTCTCTGATCAATTATGGACAAACAAACCTTGTATCTACCCAGTAAATAAAAAAACCTGGCTGTGCACTTGCACTGAAATAAGACAGAGGACTACTACACAAACAAGTGGGACATTCACAGTTGTGGCTGCTTTGCTTAGGGCCAAATCTAGATTTACTAACAAAGGAATATCAGGTACTGGCTGGGAGGAGATTGGCTACAAGGCTTTAGTGCCCTCCAGGTGCCGGGACAGAGCTTTTGTGCATCCCACAGCAAGATCTCCATCCTACCTATTTAGGAGTGAAAGACCTGTTCATTTATGAACCTGCTTGCTACGACCTCCTAAGACCTTTACATCCTAAATTTCAAGAGGTGGGATCAATAATATTGCCCTGTGCTTCATGTTGCATGACAGTTCTGCTTTACTACTTTATACCTTTCCATTTCCTCAAAGGCCATGGTAACAGCAGAGTATAACTTTGGGTAGCAACAAGGACTTAGTTCCCTATTGTTTAAACACAACAGCTCAAAAGGTATTGCTTCAAGTTGTAAAATAAATTGAGTAACATAAAAAAAGTATTGGAGATAATGAAGAAAACTAAGCTGCTGAAATCAAGAAAGGAATTTTTTGGGGGAGTGTTCTTCCATACCTGAGTTAGTTTGGGTACATAAGCTTCCATTTCTTGCCTAATACTATTGAAAGAATTAATTATATCCTGACTGGTTGCATATTGCTGTGATTGAATTGGAGTTGGACCATGATAATACCTGTGAGGTGAGAAAAGGAAAGAGAAAAAGAGTATTAATAGGAGCAGTGGTAAAGGAGAGGCCAAACTCAGTGGACTGTTCTTCAGGTGTTTCTAATTGCAGCTGCTTTGCAACTGCTGAGGCTACCATCTAAAGCTTACTGATAAAGTAATATACATTGCCACGTGGGAAGAGGTTGGGTTAGGGATGGTATGGCAGCAAAGTAAGAGAATCTGGGAGCAGCATTTTGCTAATGAAAAGCTGCCTGTGCCACCTAGCTCTGGGAGCCTCCTTAGAATGGGGGAATTCACACCATACAGGGCTGAAGCTAAGCTAAGTGCCGTTGGGTGAACACTATGGCATCACTCCTTTTGTGAGGTTACAGCTGAAGCTCTTAAACTGAAGTGTCTAGAAAAAGGGAGTAGCTTTTCTTTGCAATCATCATCAGGGAGGTGGCAGAAGCCTCATCCCTGCAGGTTTTTAAGGCCAGGCTGGAATGTGGCTCTGGGCAACCCAATGTGAGGTGTCCCTGCCCATGGCAGTGGGGGTTGGAACTGGATAACTTTTGAGGTCCCTCCCAACCCTAACAATTCCATGACTCTATTTTCATATGTAACACATTTTCTACTGTAAGCTGCATCACAGTGCTGAACGTGAAACACAGGTCTGTTAGACTTCCACATGTCAAAACCCTTCAGCTAGGCTTCCAGACACTTTTCTTGCTGGAAAGCAAGATGAAAGCCAAATCGAAGTGGGAATTGCTTGGAAGCTGGTTGACTCAGAAGATCTTACCAGCTTCCTAAACTTAGCCTAAACACACCTGGCTGTGGCACAGAGACTAAACCAGCTGGTCCTGTGCAGGCTGCAGTGAGGGACCTGCAAGACTGAATGTCCTGAAGGAGCTGGGTGTGTGTTTTGTTAACTTACCTGTCAGACTTCTTTAAGTTTAGTGCAATAGTTTTAACGCTATCGTTCTTTGTTAAATCTTCATATTCAATGGCCTCCTGCAGTTTCACCTAAAATAAGCCAAATAATTCCACACATTACTCATGAGGACACAGTTTGATGTGTTGAGTCCTTTGTTTTTTATAATCCAGCTGACCAAGTTTGAGAGGAAAGGTTACTACAACCTTAAAGGAAACAGAGGTGTGGAATGCTCCACGTCTGCTCTCCAGAGCGCCCAGTGCTGTTTGAAGTGTGCCATTTGGAAAGCTTGGCACTACCCCTTTTTTGTTTTCCCACCCCTGCAGATTCTGACCAGAATTTGGCAGTCCCCACCACTTCCAGATCATTCTTTGCACTGTTTATGTCCAACCATCTTCAATATCAGCAGAAACAGTAATGATTTAAGGGCTAGTGTTCAGGGGTGTAAGACCAAAACAATAACTGCCCAAGCTAGGTGGTGACAGAGCATAAGTGCTGAGAAATAACAGCACAGTGATAGCAGACTTTGCACAATCAGACAACTATTCTTGAAGTCTCCTACTCTCATGCTGCTCTTTTACTCCTCTCTTTACCACACTTACTCTAGTCCTAGTGTATAATTTTCTCCCCAGTAAAAATTGCAGCTTTCAGGAGGTCAAATCTGTTGACTTCCTCAACATTTACCACCACGTGCATTCTACCACCTTTCCTCCAACACACACAGGTTTTGGGCTGCCCTGGCACTATGCTATTTAGGCTGTCAGCTCCAGCAAGAGCATTCAATTCAGGTCTGCAGCAATTACAGTGCTCTCTTCCACTCTGCAAGCTGCTATGGTTAGTCTAAAGCAGGCTGCTGCCCTGTATTTCAGTGCACCAGGTGTCACTGTGCTATCAGCTGAACCTCACTGTAGCTTCTAACCTTAAGATGCAGGCTGCCATGTGCCACTTTAATTATCCCCTCTACAAACAATACACTTGATAGGTTAATATTGGTGCTTGAACACCAATACCCCTTTCAGAGGGATGTTCTCTAGAAGCTGTCAGGCATTTGGAAAAAAATAACAGGGGAGGGAGGAGGAGGCAAAAATAGAACTGCAGTGAATGGGAGGAACCAGATTTCTGGGTCCACTCAGAAGCAGGCTGGAATGTTGAACTTGTGCTGGGCACTGCTGAAGAGATGCACAAAGCAATACTTCCAAGTGTAATTTCTTTGCCTTAAACAGCGGTACCAAGCTTGTGACAGGCCCTCGGGTTCTTAGGTTAGACACTTCTAAGCAAAGCTAAGAAAGGATCATTTTAGATGCATCATAAACCAAGTATGGAACCTTCAGCAATCTTTTGAGCTTCCAGTTCCATTCCATCAGAATTGCATCAGCTAACTTTATACCTTTTTCATTGGTGGCTGAAAGAAATCTGAATCCCTGGAGTTTCCATCCGTACTGCTGGTCTCACTGTAATGGTCATTTTGTGCTTCTCTTAAAATAGAGAAACAGCATTAAGAAGAATTCACCTCACAGGAAACTTAAGATACAAGCTAGAGACAAAGTAAATACATCTGTTTCAAAAGTTTTATAGGCATGTTCACATACTGCATGTCTTTTTTCCCCCTGGTGTCTTCATTTCTAGCAGCTGATCTAGATAGAAGGAACCAGCTCCTCTAAGAACTCTGCTTGTCAAGGGGGACATTCACCAGCAAGGGAGGGTGCTTCTCCCTCTCCTCAAATAGCAGCATGCCAACAATGCAACACAAAATCAGGACTTAACTAGAAATGCTCTGCAAACTTATGCCAACCAGGTATGAGCAGAGCTGGGGGAGCCCTGAGATACTGCTGGTTTGGAGTAAGAGTTATTGTTTTGCCTCTTTTTGAACTGAGAAACAGAAACAAACATTACCCAGAAGAGATCCTTTAAGGTACAGTGTTCAGTTGGTGCAAGGCAAAAAGAATGACATGAGGGAGCACAGCTATACAAGAGAAAGCATTTAATTAAGATCTCTTACAGGTCAGGTCTGCAGGATTGGGGTAGAGTAGTAACCCTTTGGTGGCTGTTTATAAACCAGTTGTGAAGCAGATTTCACATCAAACCCACTTCATGCCTCTTTTAAGTTCCATTTGTGAACTTGACTGTAAACACATGGAACCACCTGATAGGGTTATTTGGGGTTTTTTGGTCAGGGGCAGGCAGGGCATTGCACAGGGGAAACTGTTCATCTGATCCACTCATGCCACCCTGGATTTTTGCTTCCTCATTTACTTACATCCATGCACCTCACTACAGGAAGCTCCAACAGACCTGTCCCTGGGAGGCAGGAAACAGAAACTCCCTGCCCCAGACCTCTGTTTGCCACACAGCACACAGAATACTGCTTCTGCAGCCTTCACTAGAGCTACAGAACTAAGGCAGCAACATCCCTTCCCTTTTCACCTGCTTCCTAGGATAACTCAGCTAAGGACAGCATTGCTCATCTCAGACAGCGATGAAAAACGTTTCTGAAGTAAAACGGAGCCTGAAGGCCGTTTTCATTTGTGACAAAAATTAAAAGAAAGGGTTGGGGGTCAGTAATTGGAGAGGTATTTTTGTTTGGGGAAACTCCTCAGAACTGGTTACCAAAAGGCTTTTACACAAGATTGAAACTTACTGTTTCCTGAGGCCAGCTGCAAGGACCATGGCACTGTGATGGTTAAAGCGTTTGATAATGGCAGCGTTGCTACTTTCTCGAGCGGATTTTGAGGCGTTTGATGTAGAGGCCACTGAAGCAACACCATAGCCCTAAAAAGAAAACAGTGTTAGCTGCCTCCTGCCCAAGAACCAGAAGGACAATTCTGTTTTCCATTGAGTCAGGAAGCTTTTATGCCACCCCCTCTGAACTCGTCTGAGTGACGCTGCCTGAAGCAGCATTTTACTACCTTGCTCCACCACCACCTTGGGTACTTGGGGAAAAAAATCTCTGTAGGTTATTTTATTCTTGGCAGTTTAGAGGTGTCTGAGAGAAGGAGGAAAACAGATCTTAAGACAGTTTTCTAAGGGCATGAAGTAAAACCAGAACTTCAATTAAACAAAAAAAAGTATCTGTACAAAACAGATAGGCTTGGATGGCAAGTAAGAGTTACCAACTGCTTTTCTGACCTCTCTTTAACATCTTGTGGGGCACCAGCAGCCCCCAGGCTAAATGACACCTGTCAGGAGGATGTGATGTTGCCAGGAATCCAATCTCAAGCCTTGATGTTGGCAGTGTTCCCCTGTTACCAGCTGGCTGAAGACAACTCGCTTCACCCCAGGTGCAGTAACCAGCCCCAAAGGGGAACTAGGGCAGCGTGCAGGTTCAGTCACACCTCTCCTAAACTCCAGCCCACTTTCACACTGGTACCTGTGTACAGCTCTTAAACAAACAAACAAACAAACAAAAAAAGCCCCAACCAACCCCAAAGCTCAACCCAAAAGTTAGAAATGCAGCATCACCATTAATGAACACTCCAAAATTGGAGTGTGGGTATCATTCAGCTACTTCCCATCATGGTGCATCACTTTATGACACTTGAGTTGTACTTGGAGGCAGGCAGTGGCTCAAATTAGTTGCTGTGTTATGGGATTTCAAGCTAAACAAAGAACATTGTGTCAAGTGTCCTTAGAGTTAAGCTTAACCAAATAGCAATGTTCAAAATGAAAACAAATGCAAAGACTTCCCCCTCCCCTCCCCTGCTTTGTGCTACTCTTACAGCTTCCAGGAAGTAGGAAGAAGCTGGAGAGTCCATTTTAGACAAAAGAGAAACAGCCATCCAAGGGGAAGGATAACTCTTTAATAAAAACAGGGAAATCCTGCCTTTAGACCCAGCACAGTAAGGCAGGCAGACACCTGAGGCACACAGGTCCATGGGCACAGCCTCAATTTCTTTACACACAGACAACTGTGTGCATGTTGACTCCCAAGCTCTGCAGCAGCCCAGTAATTGATGTGGTATTTGTAGTTATGAAGTGGTATTAGTAGTTATAAAGAGAAGAGCGAGCCACTTTCCCCTGAAATGAAACTAAAGGGGGGGCAGGGGTGTGTTGGGGTCTTTTTTGCCAACTACTTACTTCATCTAATGATTTATCATCCAAAGCTGTTAAATCTATCAGGGGGTTTTTCACTCCTTGAGACACCATTGTTTTTAAACCTGTGTGGGGAAACAAACAAACAAACAACACCCAAAGAGCCATGAAAAACTGTATCTAAACAAATAATTGGGGGGGGTGGGTTATCAGATCATGTTTAACCTTGAAAGGAGAAGCCACACAGGTTCTGCAGCTAGCCAGCTATCACTGTGACTAAAACCTTCCCCTCTTTTCAAAGTTCCATTTTAAAACAAGCAATAAAGCTGCAAAGTCATTGTAAAAGGTTGCTAATTAGTGCAGTTTTCATCAGCTTCTACACCTCATGGATACTGTTTGGTTAAAAGACAAACTGAAGATGTAGCTGTACTAGTTGGAAGCCTTAATTGTGTATTTTCTCCTTTTGGCACTGTCTTGCTGGCCTGCCTTGGGGTAGAATGGTTCATTTATATCTGCTGATAGATTTTGCTTGTGAAGGGTTGTGGATCCCTCATAGAATGCTAGAATACCAGACTAAGGGATGGTGTTAAGAGATCTCAATTCTGTTAGTGTCACAAACCTACCTCCAGAATTCACTTAAAAACTTTAGTCTGATGATATTGTAAGACTTCAGATTAAAAAGGCTGGCAGGGAACAGGGATGGGCAGCTCCTCTGGAAAATCTAAAGCAAGAGCCACCTTTGTCTAGAACTGCAAACTGATCTGTAACAAAAGCTACAGGTTTTGTCAGTTGTACACATACCACAGAATGATGCTGCAGGTGAAATTATCCCAGGAACTGATGGCACAGCATGCTCAACCTAGCACTACAGCACAAAGAATGGCTTGGGTTGGCAGGGACCTCTAAAGCTCATCCAGTCCAAACCCCCTGCAGTAACCAGGGACATCCTTCAATAGATCAGGTTGTCCAGAGCCTGGTCAAGCCTGACCTTGAATATCTCCAAGGATGGGGCCTCAACTCCTTCCCTGGGCAACCCCTTCCAGTGATCCAGTACCCTCATGGCAAAGAACTTGTTCCTGATGTCCAACCTCAATCTCTTCCCTAATTCCAAACCATTGCCCCTCGTCCCATCCCCGTTGAAACAGTCCCTTCCCAGCCTTCTTGTAGACCCCTTTCAGGCAGTTACTGTTGCACGAGTTGTACTTACTTCTAGTGCTACCACTTTCCAAAGGCTAATTTGTTTCCAGATCTGCACTGGCAATGAAACACAAACAGCAGCAAACCTGCAGCTAGCTTCCAATGACAACTGTGGCTTTTGCTTGACAGTTCCACAGACAAGATGCTCCACAAAGCAGGCACATTTCTGACTTCAGCTTTGCTGGCTTACTAGATACACCTCTTGCTGGAAGGTGGTGTGCTCTAGGGTGTAGCTAAGACCATGGCAGGTTGCTGCAGAGGCAAAGTCACCAAGCTTACCTTTTTCATCCAGTTTGGCACATTCTGCAAAGAGGTCTTTTGAGCCTGTGTTGAGCCTGTCCCGATGGAAATAATGAGACTGAAAAAATCGTGTCCAGAACTCCTTCTCCATCATGTTATGTGGAACATTTTCTGCATATTTCATTTTGACTGTGAACAAAACCCCCACAATGATTATGAACTGTTTCACCAATCTTTGGACATCACAGAATCACAGCACCACATAATAGCTCAGGTTGGAAGGGACCTCAGAGATCATCTACCCTGTGGTAGAGCTTTAGGCTTCTAATCTTCTATCCAGCTCCAGACAGAGAAAAAGGTATCCAGGCCAAAATCTTGAACAAGAGAGCAAAGATTTCCAGGGATCACACACTCAGTCTAAACTGGAAGTCAGCAGTTATTAAATGCTCATTTCAATACCAGTGAAGACAGAAGCCACTGAGTTTTCTGCATGCCAGAAATCACTACAGGGTGGGGACACAGGGAATGCCCCTTAACCCAAAGAGGTATTTGGCACATTAAATTGGACACTCAACATTCACAGAATCATAGAATGGCTTAGTCTGGAAGGGACCTTAGAGATCACCTACTCCAACCTTCCCACTGTGGGCAGGGATGCCTCTCAACTAGACTCAACTGCACAAGGCCTCATCCAACCTGGCCTTCAACACCCCCAGGAAGGAGGCATCTAAAACCTCCCTGGGCAGCCTATTCCAGAGTCTCACTACCCTTGTTCTGAAGAATTTCTTCCTAAGATCCATTCTGAACCTATTCTCCCTCAACTTGAAATCATTCCCCCTTGTCATGCTATTCCAGGTTAAAATTCCCTTGCTGGCTTCCTTGCTTTGCTTGGTGCTGCCTTCACTCATGCTGAGCAAATGTAAGGGCATGCAGTGGTTAAACAGGAGCAAACAGGTCCTCTTTTATGCCCTGCAAGGCTGGCTAATGCTTTGAAAAAGAAATGCACTAACAGTGGTCTGAATAATCTGAATTGCATGAGCACAAGAAGCCTGATTTGCCAGAGGTTTAGTTACCCTCAGTCTTTGGAGCTAGGGGCCAGAATGAACCAGTGGCAGTGCTCAGCATAATGGCAAGGGAACAATGGCAATCAGATTATTTTCCTCCCAAAGGTGATTTAATGAAACAAAACAACAGTTAAGAAGCTGAGGAGGGGAGTATCATGCAAACCAGATCTCTAGTCACAAGCTGTTGCTGGGGGGTGTTCTTATTAAACATTTAAGCATTTCAACTTGTGTTGACCTTTTCTTTTTTTTTTTTTTTTTCCCTTTTAATATATATAAAAGAGGTCAACAGAAGTTAAACTGTTTTAATACAAGAAAAAGAGAGAACCCCCCAGGTTTTTGCTTCAGAAGCATGTTTTAAACACATGCTTCCTCCCACCCTTCACACGAGGCAGGGCAGATCATCCTGAGGACTGAAGGCAGGGCTCTTTATACTTTCAGGCTCAGCTCAGATTAACATTCTACCCTTTTCATCTGGAGTCAGTAGAGCAGAGCTGTTAAGTGCATGTCTGTGTTAGGTAAAGCACTGCTCTTACCTGCAGGGTATGTCCGGAATATGGATTCAATGATATCTGAAGTCAAGTTGTACCTCAGACCGTTGCAGCCATCAGTTTGAGGCCGTACGTCAGCCTAAAAGCAAAGCACACAGGGAGGAAAACCAGTCATGCCTGACTGAAGGCCTTCTGTAAGTGGAGAAGGGAAAGAACTGGCATCTTGCAATCATAGAATTGTCAGGGTTGGAAGGAACCTCAAGGCTCAGCCAGTTCCAACCCCCCTGCCATGGCCAGGGACACCTCACACCACAGCAGGTTGCTCACAGCCACCTCCAGCCTGGCTGCAAACACCTCCAGGCATGAGGCTTCCACCACCTCCCTGGGCAACCTGTGCCAGGCTCTCACCACCCTCATGGGGAAGGACTTCCTCCTAACATCCAATCTGAATCTAACCATTTCTAGTTCTGCTCCATCCCCCTCAGTCCTATCACTCCCTGACACCCTCAAAAGCCCCTTCCCAGCTTTCTTGTAGTCCCCTTCAGATACTGGAAGGCCACAATGAGGTCTCCTTGGAGCCTTCTCTTCCATATTCTGCTGCAGATCATCTTCTTCCTCCAATAACCCATAGCAGATTTGCTCACAAATAGGTATTTTTGGCGGAGGAAATGGAAGAAGATGCATTAATTACTCATTGCTTAAATCCTTATTACTTAAAGGACAATTCCCCAAGTAGAGTGCAAGCTGTGGAAGATGAAAAGCCATGACCACTGTCAGTCAAAAGGAGGGATGCTTAGTTTAACATACCCTTGTTTCAAAGTGCTAATAGGGATGTTTACTGGACATGCCTCATCTTCATTCAACAGTTCAGCCAGTGAATAATCAGTGATGATAAAGAAGGGACAAAAAAAGGATTTAAGGCTCTTAACATCTTATGGCCTTATACATGAAAGTATAATTGATAAATAAAAGTGAATTTATGAGGCTAAGTAAGGAAGTAAGGACTTGCAAGTTGGATCTCAGTGGTCTCTTCAGGAAGCTCTGGAGCAGGCAAGTGCTCAGTCCAATTCTTAGTAACAGTAAAAATTGTGTATGTGATGGCATATGCTGCCCTGCTTCTCTTCCTCCTCCTGTACACCTGAATTCTAGCTTTTGCACCACCTTCTTCCTACAGAGGGACTCACTCTGAGCAGAGACAGTTCCTTAACCTTGAACTGGGATACCTTAACGTCAGAAGTTTCCTTCTTCACACATGCAGAGTACACAAACACAACCCCACTTTTGAAGGTTTGTGGCTTTTTGTTGGTTGGTTGGTTTTAATGTTAAGGTGTAAGGATAATGGGAGACAGGAAAGCAGAGCAATCACGTTCATTTGGTAACAGATTCAGGTATTTCTAGAGGGAAAACCCAACTGTTTTTTACAGCAGCTAAGTCATAACCCCCCAACTCCTCTTTCCCTCCTAAACCCTGGATCTGTGCACAACAATTGCAAAGCTGGAAATGGGACTCTGGCTAAAGAGTCAGAATCTGTGTGACCTTTGTTGCAGAAGCAGAAAACATGTCTCTGTGGGAAGAATCTGAAGGCTGTACCCAGATTACTTCTAGACTGCACTGAGATTACTGAAGCGTGGCTTCTGCAAATGCATAACAGACCAAAGCTGGGGGAAAAAAGAGTTAAAAAGAGCTTTCAGACATAGAAGCTGTTTTTCAAGTAGCTGAAAGCATGTACTGGTTTAAAAAACACCCAAACTGGGGAGGGATCAAAACCTTTTGTGTGGAAATCCTCTGCAGTTTCATTTCTGCATGTCAGGCTGCAGCAGATGCTCTTTTAATACACCCTGTAATCTTGGGACTGTAAGCTCAGTTACTCCTGTTTTATGGGAGGCAGTGCAGCAATACAAGCAATACCTGCCTGTTCATAGGATGGCTTGGGTTGGAAGGAGCCTTGCAGGTCACCTACTCCCAACCATTTCAAGTTCAAACTGAGCATTTGAAACAGACAAAACTTAAAGGTTTGCAGATTTGCACAAAACTTTTCCCTCTTTCCCCTTCTTGTTTACACTGGCAGTTGTCTAACTAACACGTGGAGAGAGGGTGTGGAACCAGGTAAGGACATTAAAGTATAGGCAATGAAGTACATGAGAAGAACTCTTGAGTTTCCCCAACTTGTTTGCTCCCAAATCCTTTAAGTTAGAGGTTCAACATACCAGGAATGCTGCAGAGATGCCCACATCCTGCTTGCTAGGTGCTGCAGAATTATCCCCTGCATTCAGGCTTAAACGGTTGGCCCAGAATTCTTCAGCACTGATTACCTGGCTCACAACAAGGTCTTTATAGAGCTGAAACAAAACAGGATCTTCTTGCAGCATTCTGGTAAAAGAATGTAGTGAATAGAATTGAAACGCTGCAGAATCAGCCCCTGGGATTTCCATCGCTAACGCAGAGCTCACGGAAGGAACAGAAACAAACTTTGCTTTCAAAATGCTGTGCATCTCTGAACACAACAACCAACAGCAAGAGCTATGTTTGGTTCAGAACACTTCAGGTTTAAAATGTGTGAGGAATAGCACAGAAAACAGTTAATGCCTAAGAAAAAGTTAATGGGGGATTCGTGTCTTGTCCTAATTACTCCGTGGTGCTCTTGTGTCTTTGCACGTCCAGGATTGGAGTCTCCTGAACTGCAAAAGCCTCTATGGATTTCCTTGATCTTCCATAAGAAAGGGGGTGGGGGAAGGAGATTTCAGCACTATCCAATTCTTGTTTAAGACCTTAACATTCAGTAATCATAGAATCAATAAGGTTGGAAAAGACCTCAAAGATCATCAAGTCCAACCTGTCACCCAGCACCTCATGGCTACTAAGCCATGGCACCAAGTGCCACATCCAGTCCCCTCTTGAACACCTCCAGGGATGGGGACTCCACCACCTCCCTGGGCAGCACATTCCAATGGCCAATTACTCTTTCTGGGAAGAACTTTCTCCTCACCTCCAGCCTAAACCTCCCCTGGCACAGCTTGAGACTGTGTCCTCTTGTTCTGGTGCTGATTGCCTGGGAGAAGAGACCAACCCCCACCTGGCTACAACCTCCCTTCAGGTAGTTGTAGAGAGCAAGAAGGTCTCCCCTGAGCCTCCTCTTCTCCAGGCTAAACAATCCCAGCTCCCTCAGCCTCTCCTCCTAATCACAGGTCTCTATCCTAGTGCAAGAGTATAGATTACAGAGGGACAAAATACCTTCAAATGCAGGTTACCTTGAGCTGTTTGTGCATTTATATTTCTGTTGGTGACAGGAGGATCTTTGTAACTTAGCACATGCACCACAAGGGCTACAGAAACACTCAGTGGCAGGACTTCCACCAGGGAGTACAGTTTACAAAACATCTGAATATCAACTCTCATCTTTACTATTCAAAATGCAAAGAACTTGTGACCCTGCACCTACAGTTGATTCACGTGTAAGCAGCTTTTCATACAGCTGAGGACCTCATTTGAAACCCACTAGGCTATTTTCAGGGCAGCATGCTCACAATCAGCATGCACAAATGATCAGGGTCTTGATCATCTGCAAGCAAAGCAAAGGGTAGAACATGGATAAACCACAGTCTGGACTGAATGAAAGTCTGCAGGTGATCTAAGGATGATGTAGGATGAGCTGAAAGTAAAGATTTGGTGGCAGGACATCCCTATAATGTTGTAACCAGCCAAGCTGGTACAGCTATGGATGATGGCTGTTGCAGGAAGCAGGCTGTTATTCCAATGGTTCCATTAAAACTAGGAATGTTGGTACACACCTGACCCTCCCGGATCAGTAAGGGGAGGAAGTGCCACAAGGACTCTGGATATAGAGCCCTTCAGAACAGGTTGAAATTTTTGTGCCTCATCTACTGCAAATAAAGCTAATGAAGCCCTCTCACTAGATTTGGGCTTCTAATGGTCCAATGGGCCTCTCAGTTTAGGCAAGATGTTGACTTGCTGGAATGTGTCCAGAGAAGGGCAACAAAGCTGGGGAGGGGTTTGGAGCACAGCCCTCTGAGGAGAGGCTGAGGGAGCTGGGGTTGCTTAGCCTGGAGAAGAGGAGGCTCAGGGGAGACCTTCTTGCTCTCTACAACTACCTGAAAGGAGGTTGTAGCCAGGTGGGGGTTGGTCTCTTCTCCCAGGCAACGAGCAGCAGAACAAGAGGACACAGTCTCAAGCTGTGCCAGGGGAGGTTCAGGCTGGATGTTAGGAAGAAGTTCTTCATAGAAAGAGAGATTGGCCATTGGAATGTGCTGCCCAGGGAGGTGGTGGAGTCACCATCACTGGAGGTGTTTAGGAAGAGACTGGATGGGGTGCTTGGTGCTATGGTTTGGTTGATTAGATGGACTCGATGATCTCAAAGGTCTCTTCCAACCTGGTCTGGTCTGGTCTATTCTATTAGACTGTGACTGATCATGTGTAGGAGGAGGTTGTTTTCAGATAACTTTGGAAGGCTATAGGGAAGATTTGCCTTTGCTCGAATTAGAGAGGGCTATGTTTTGTCTTTGACTCTGAAAAGAATGTAAACACCTTGTAACTGGAGGAGAGAAACTAGGCAGAATTTGGTTGGATGTGTTAAAATACTGTTTTGTTATTTTGACCTATTGTATGCCTTAATTACACCCATGCCAGTAGAAAATAACCAACTCAGATGTGACACATGTGCCTTCTGACAGCCTAGATAACTTTGCTGTATGAAGTAATAAAGGCCTTTGCCCGCTTACATCTTGTCCTGGAAGCATTGCTCAGGGTGATTTGAACATCTATATAACAACAAAGCTGGAAGCTGTGCTCCAGATAAATAGACCAACTATAGTATAACAAATGGTGATCCTGATGAGTGGAGATGTGGCTTGTGGGTAACTAGGAATAGAAACGAGTAGAACAGTAGTAGAATAGAATTAACCAGGTTGGAAAAGACCTTGGAGATCATCGAGTCCGACCTATCACCCAACACCATCTAATCAACTCAACCATGGCACCAAGTGCCCCATCCAGTCTCTTCCTAAACACCTCCAGTGATGGGGACTCCACCACCTCCCTGGGCACCCCACTCCAATGGCCAATCACTCTTTCTATGAAGAACTTCTTCCTCACCTCCAGCCTAAACCTCCCCTGGTGCAGCTTGAGACTGTGTCCTCTTGTTCTGGTGCCGGCCACGCAGGAGAAGAGACCAACCCCCACCTGGCTACAACCTCCCTTCAGGAAAGCTCTTCGTGCTGTGTGGCAAAATACTGCACACAGAGATTCAGAGCTAAGGCTGCCCTGTACTCAGCATTAATGCTGTTGGAAATAAGGCATGCAACCTAGAGAAACTACCTGGTACGTGATGCCAAGGCAGCCTGCACTGCTGTAGACCCTAGTGGCTGCTGCAGTACTGGAACCAGTTAAGCCTGGGTATGTCAGAGCTCCAGCACATGGGCTCCTGCCCTTCTGCTGGGAAAACTCCTTGTAAAGATTCAGTCTGCCCAATGAGGCAACACTCCTGTGATTGAAACCCCATCTTTAACCTGCCTAAGTTCCAAGCCACAACAGTCTATGGGAATGGAAAGTAGTAGGTACAGGTTTCACAGCAGATGCTAGAATGAAGTGCAGCTCATCTGGGGAGAGTCAGAGAGGAGTGCTCTATGGCCACAAGAACTGGTTTATCACAAACATTTTAGAGGAACAGAAGTGCATGCTAGAAGCCTTTTTGGGAAAAGGACTTTGGTCCTTCTCAAGACTTTTATTTTTAGAATAAACATCCTGTATGTCAAATAACAAACAAACTGCATCTCGAGTGAGAGGGAGGAAAACACTCAGCAGTTTGGTAGAGTATATAAAACACCAGGAAAGGTTTGAGAGGGGGAAAACACTCAGCAGTTTGGTAGAGTATATAAAACACCAGGAAAGGTTTGAGAGGGGGAAAACACTCAGCAGTTTGGTAGAGTATATAAAACACCAGGAAAGGTTTGAGGGGGGAAAAAATCCCAAACAACAATTACAACAAATTAAAATCACAAATCAAGGCAGAAGATAGTTGAAAAGAAAGGGAAAGGAAAATGCAGCTTTTCTAAGCAGTACATATATACTTAGGAAGACTATGAAGAGGCAGACTGCCAGAGGGGTGCTTTCATCTCACAGCCATGGATAGCAAAGACTGGGTGGCAGCCGGGGCTGGCTGCCTCTACACCTCAGGAACGTGTCAGTGAGAACAGAAGCGTAGTCTCAACATGTTCCAGTTATGTAAGGCTCAGGGAACTGCCTCTAAATTGAAAGTGGAGAGATTTTTACCAGGGAAACAAATGCCCTATCACTTTTGTTGCAGTACCAACTGCTAGCAGAAATACACTGTAGTTAGGAAACAATTGAAAAACACCCAAAAAGCTGAAGGCTTCTTTACCTGTTCTTCTCCTCAAGTTCTTTGTTAGCTTTCCTTTTGAACTTGGGCAACAGCTGTTGAAGAAGATCCTTTACTGCATCTCGCTCCTTCACTGCTGTGCTTTCATTGGAGAAGTGAAAGTTGGTTGTGTCCCCTGCATGCAATACTAGCTGAAGCTGAATTTTAGCTTTACCTTCTGGACTGATTTTCTGGCCTAGATAACAGAGAGCATTAATTAGCAGCAGACAGTAAGCTTAGACAAGAAACTCCCCCTAGAGTATTTGCTTGTATCAGTTATCCTCTTCATCCAATCAATACTGTTACCCTGTGTGTGAATTCCAGCTGTGAAAGTGGAACAGTCAGTCTTCCCCTTGAATTAGTCTGAACCCTGCGCCTTGCTCTCTCTAAAACACAAGACACAGACACCAGTAGCCTATTGCTCAATATCCTTTAGCTACTGTTCGGGAGCCCTGATTCATCTTTGCATTCCCCACATCCTCCATTAGAAAATGGCTGCAAATCAGATTGTCATCAGCTGCACACTTGAACCTGGTACCAGTCCAGGCTGCTGCTGAAAGGTGACAACCTCATTTCCCCTTTCCACTTCTTCCTGCTGCCTTACTTGTAAGATGTTGGCATTCATGCAGCAAGCCAAACCATGAGACTGACCCACTGAAAGTAACCCTCTTTTGTTTTTCCAGCTGGACCAGTTCCCACAGAAGGGCAGAGGCAGGGTGGGGTAAGGGTACTTCTGCTGGCAGCAAAGGCAGGCTGGTTTCAGGTGGTGTGACAAGCATCTTTAGACACCAGTATTCCCAAAGTCCATCACCCATGCCTCCAAGGTGCTATTACACCCTCATGACTCACAAGAGAAACCTAACTCCTGCTGCCTTTCTTGTAACCAGAGGGAGCAGAGGAAAGGACAACTATGTTTATGGGCTGTTGTGCTACGCTGACTTCAGTGTGGCGCTAAAATGGCACTAGCCTAACTTTGAATCTTACCCCTTTCTCCAGTGCAAGTGGGAGACAGGAACCAGATGTCACCACTAAATCATCATCTCCATTACAAATTTACCTCTTAATATTAGATAACAAAAAAGAGCACCTTTCACCCAAGTACCAGACTTCAATAAATAGCTAAATAAAACCTTCACAAAGTTGTACTATAGGTGAACAGAGCTTTTAAACTCCTTATCACAACCATATTTAAGGAGACACTGCATTAGTTCTGATTCATCACACTTCTGATCATGTTACAGTGCTTCTATGTGATCACTAAACCTTTTCCAAGTGACACATGCAACTTTCTTTACGTTCCTTGTTCTGGCATTACAGCACATGGAATAGGAGCACTAACCGAAGCCAGAAAGGCAGCATGCTCTAGGCATTTACTGTTCAGTTCTCACTTGCATGTACCCTGCAATAGGAAATGCTTATTTGGATGGTCACCTGTTAGGCCAAATTCCAGAAGCTAGCACTCCTGAAGCTATGGTCTGCTGGATGAAAACCAGCCAGCAAGGTTTGGTTTATATGAAAAGTGAAACATCTGTAGCTGTCTGGTTTACCACATGCCATTCCAGATAGCTTCTGTGTTCCAACACAGAAAACCCTACACCCTTCCTCAACCCTCCTCCCACCCTTCTCTCCACAAGCATGGCATAGATGACTTCCAGTTCAACTTGCAGTAGAAGTTTATCCAAAGTTAGCAGTAAATGCAGTACAGCACCTGAAGACCACAGGAGTTGTGCAGTAGCATCCCTAACAAACTGGTGATCCTTCACCACGCCTCCGATTTCTGCCCCTATGCAGAATAACCTGGTTAAACCTTCACAGCCTCCCTAACTTACCTGCTGGTGTTTCATGGCAAATTGAGTTTTGGGTTGTATTTTAGTGTTTATTGAACTATTGCTTACTGCCACTGGAGTAGGAAAAGAGCTGACTTACATTTGATGTCTGCATACATATGGCTGACGGTGAATCGGTCCTTGCCTTCAGGTGCCCATGCGATCCTCTCAGCCATAAGGTAGAGAGCTCCATCCTGCTTCTTCTGACGTACCTTCTTTACAATCAGTAAGACTTCTTCAGATGATGTTGCCATTGTGGCCACGAGGAGCTATTAGGAACACACAGTTGAGCTAATTAGCATCATGATTTTTGCTGTAGCTCTTTCGCTACTCCTGCCTGTACCCAAGATAGGCAACCCACATTCACTCATTCGTGCCCACACCGTATCTGAAACGTGCCACATAAACAGCATCCCCTCTGTCAGTGAAACCAGCAGTTTAAACAGAACACTGCCAGTTACATAAAAAATTAACCCAATGACATTGCTGATGCTGGTTTTGCTTCAATAAAAGGCCTGCAAATCTTACATTTAAACTGATAACCCACTTTTCCTGTCTCTATGTTCCTTTACTGGTTTTTCCAAGTTCAGAAGGGTGCTGAAGCTAAGCCCTGACATAAGTTCCACATTTCTTCTGGCATTTGGCAGCCATTCCCTTCTTCAGTGTGAATGGCAGATGTTAAGTCATTTCAGAAAAGGGAAGAATACAAGGTATGTGAAAAAGCAGCTCAGATTTGCAGTTCTCTGTGATAAGGTGCAGCTACGCTCCTGTGTGCTTCTTCCCAAAGCTCAATGTTTTGTACACTTGATTCCAGCTGCCCAGTTCCCTCTTCCTCTCCCTCAAAGTCCAAGGGACTACTGTCATACCTACTTCAACACACTGGTAGTTTTATCACTGGTCTCTCACATCAACAAGCCCTTTGAGGCTTGCTGCATTCTTCTCCCCAGCAGCCACTGTCATTCCTCCCTGCAGGTTCACCCTTACATTTCCCAGGAGATTAAGAAGACTGCAGCAGGATTACACTCTACAAACACACTGTCCTACACTTCCCAAAAACGTGCATCTTTGCTCTGCTTGCTGTAAATGTTTAGTCTGTCCAACTGCTGTATTTTGTGCACCATAAACTTTACTACTGATATATCAAATGGTATTTTAAAATGCTGAGCCTCCTCTTTCCTCTGCTTTAGAACACCTCTAACATTTGCTGGGCCCTGCATGCAACACAGCACAGCATTCACTTCAGCAGAAGTCTTAAACATCTCCCAAATGAGTTAAGTAAAATACTAAATAGAAAGAACAGCAAAAGGGCTCTGTGCTGGAGCTTTGCTCCTTCACCATTTCAGCCACGCAAAGCTTTGCCAAAGACTTCAGCGACGCTGAGCTGAACGTGGGCTTTCACATCAGCACCATTGCAGCAGGCACTAGCACACACTGTGCCACAGCCAGAGCAGCCCTGCTAGTACTTCTTTCTCAAAGAAAACTGCATGGCATGACTGCAGCACCTTTTCCTGTAATAAATCCATCATAGGCTCCCCAGCAGCATTATTCTCTTCCAGTGCTATTGACACTATCATTCTATGTAGAGCTTCCTGGAGTCTCTCATCAGTACCTTATCCTTCCCAGAAAAGGGCAGCTGGCCACAGACTGTATCTGACTAGAAAAAAGGTATGCAAGACCAAAGATTTTGACTTTTTTCCCCCCCTCCCTTTGTTACTTTACAATCCTCTAAGGTCATTGTTATCCAGTGCAGCAGAGACAAAGCCACAGAATACAAAGGAATTAAACTGGTACTGAACTGGAAGAAAAAGGAGAGCATTTCCAGAGTCAGGCTCATTCTGATGCAAGCTGCTTTGCTTTTCTACCATGCCTATTTCACCCACCTACAACCAGTCTTTCAGCTCTGGAAGAAAAGGATCAGCAGCTGGCAACTTCTCCTTTACACCCATGGTGCTTCTAGCACAGTACCCTGCAGTGTGCAATCCATAAGCACACAATTATCCCACAAGTGACTTGTCCTACCTTCTGGGAGAGTGAACACACTAGCTCACTGCTGTTCTTGCTTTATCTCATTGCTGTGCTTTCTTTCTCATGCAGTGATTTAGGGGTGGCAGCAGGATGACACGACTCACAAGCACAGTAAGCATTACCCAAAATGGGGAAAACCTTGGAGAAAGAATAAAAGACACTAATAACCAGGATTTAGGGAAGTTACTGCCTGTCACTAATGCACACAAAATGGCTTCTTGTAACAAGAAATAATGGGAGAATTCTGAAACAGAATCTTGCCTCACTGCTAGAAGAGCATGAGGCTGGTCCCCTACTCACTGCAGAGGGGAAGTGTGTGTCTGTGCTCAGGCACTCAGGCACGCCAGTCTCTTTTCTTTTTGGACTCTCAAGGTTTAGCACACAGAAGGGTGAGAGCCAGCAATGATCTCTCCATGCCTGCCCAAAACTCAGGGCCTCTGCATTTAAGTTTCCAGGAGTCAGTATTGCAGATGATGACACTGCTGCTCAAAGGGGCAATGACTGCAACATGCAGGCAGGGAAAATCTGCTGGTTTACAGTTTTACAGGATCATTTTAATCTGCTGCTAAAAGAGTTCTTCAGCTGCAGATTTTGGAAGACAGAGCTTCCTCTAAGTATCTTCCAGAACAGGAAAGTCAGACACATTATTTTAAACTCTCCAGTGGTAGAGCTTTTGAAGTGATGGTTAAGAGTTGATGGATGAAGCACTGGCTCTAGCCCATGGGGTATGACTTGTCATCACGCCTGTCTTGAGGATGTCAGTTTCAGCTGCAGTTACAACTGGCAAGGTCTTTCAGGAAGATTTAGTGTGAGCATACAACAAACAATAAAAGGGTCCTGTTTGCTTAACCACCTAGAAGCCTCCTAGCTCTGTGAGAGTGAAAAGAGCTTCTGGAAATACCATCAAATTCCAACAGTTACCCTTCCTCTAACACAGCAGCTCTTCCTAAACACCCCTAAACCTAGGTACTTCTTTCCCCTGTTCCTTACAACACCTGTCCTGAGCACCCTTCATTACTAGCACCTCAATCCAGTGTCTTCCCACGTGGTTTTGTCAGGTTCTGAGCAGAAATGAAGAAAACTTTTACGCATTTCAATAACCCCGACTGGGTCAGGCTAGGCACGGGGTGGCAGGGGAGCTCTGTCAGACTCAATGCAGGCCTTCCTGCTAGGTTTCCACTCCCCACAGGGAACAGCAGAATGTCTACGCTAATGGCCCAGCCCGAACCGCAGTGCAAAGGGTAGGCAACCAGGCCCCGACGGTTCGGCTGCACAGCCCAGGGATCCCAGGGTGGGGTCCGGGAGCTGACAAGAGTGGGCAGCAGCAACCTGTCAGAGGATCACGGCTCACAGAACGGGGAGGCGTGTGCGGTGCCGTTTGTCCTGCACACTGGCGATCAGTGCAGCGAGCAGAGAAATGCCCTGAACCCGCCTGAAGGGTCCCCCCGGCCTCTCCTTGCCTAAATGGGGATGGGTGCTTCGGACTGCGGAGAAATAGGCCCGAGGGCATCTCGGACGACCCCAGTGGGCTCTGTTCGGCTGCTGGCGTGCCCAGCAGAAGGTGGCCGCTGCCCTGGAAGGCGGATCGAGGGCACTTCTTTGTCTATCGCCCGCACTCGCGACCAAGCACCCGGTGCCCCCCCAGCCACGATCCCGCCGGCGTAGCGCTGCCATCTTTCCACCGCCCCCTCCCCGGGGGCCGCGGAAAGACAACTGCCGCCACGCTTCAGTCCCTTTCCTTACGGAACCCCGGGCCCCGCCAGGCCGCCACCGCCGCGGTGGGGAGCAGGTAGAGAAGAACGGGAGGCCAAAGGCCGCCGCAGCACCACCGCAGCACGCCCTACCGAGCTGCCGCAGGACCGGGCCCGCCGCAGCGTTCCCCAGCAGGCGCTGCCCTGTCACACCGAAGAGGGAACTGCGAGGGCAGTGCGGCCGTACGGCGGATCGGGCCCCGCTGGCCCCCACACACCCACGAGTGGAGTGCCCGGCACCACCACCTCCCCGTCCCCGCGCCGGCGGGCACCTTACCGTGCGGTCAGTGGCGGAGACCAGCTCCGGGCCGGCGTGCTGGCCGCTGCCGGAAAGAGGGGCCCGGGGCGGGAGCGGTCGCTACGGGGGTCGGGCCGCCGCCGCCGGGGCCATGGGGCGGGCAGGGGTGGACACGTGACCGGAACAAGCCGCGGGGCGCCGGGAGGGCGGGGGAGGGGCCGGGCCCGCCTCACGTGACGGGGAACAAGCCGCCACGCGTGGCCGCACGGTCACGTGATGCAGGCCGGTGCCCCTCCCGCCCCCTCCGCGCTCACGTGACAGTCCCTCCCCCGTCGCCATGACAGTAGCGGCGGAGGGGGAGTGACGCGGCAGTAAACAGCGCCACCGCCCCCCTTACCCACCCCCTCGCCGCTCAGCGCCCGGCCCTTCCCGTGCCCCGCCGTCACCCGGCCACGCGGTACGCAGGCCCCGTTCGTCCCCCGCCATCGGCCCCAGCGGCCCGGCTGCTCCTCTCCTAGGTCGGCGGCGCCGCCACCACCGCGCTGCGGGGAGGGGCCTCCCTCGGCAACGGCCCGCGGCGGGAGGGGGCGCCGCGCGTCAGCGTCACGTGGCCGGGGCAGGCGGGCGCACGTGACGCAGCTTCCTCTCGCGCGGGCGCGCCCGGCATGACGCAGCACAAGCGCCCCCGCCTCTCGGCGGGTCATGTGCCGCGAGGGTTGGGGCGGGGCCGCGGCTGTTGGCGTACGGGAGTGGGCGGGGCCCGCGGGCAGCGGAGGCGGGCTCTGGCCGGCAGGCAGCGAGCGAGCGGGCGGAGCTTCTTGGCAGCACGGTTTTGCGGCCCCGCAGTGGGACTTGGTTCTCCTCGGCTCTTTTTCCCGGGGGATACCGACTTGCCGACGGTGTGTGTCTGAGGGAGCACTGGCCGTCTCGCTTCTAGAGAGTCGCTGTTGTCGCCGTTCTCGTGACTTCCTGCGTCCTAGTTCCTGGCCGGAGGCCTGTCCAGCGGTAGCTTTTGCTGCCGCCGCTTTCGTAGCGCTACTGCGGCCGCCTCCTCTTGCTGGTAAGGTTCCCTGACATCCGTTCCTTGGTGCCGGCATTCGGTGCCCCGCCCGGGCCTTCGGGAATCCTCGGGTCTCGGTCCGTAGGGCGTGGCGGGATCAGCGGCATCCCTGCCCGCCCGGGCCGGACAGCTGCTGCTGCGGGGGTGGGGATTCTCCCGATCTCTAGCGGTACCTGGCTTCACTCCGCCGGTCTCGCAGGAGCAGGTGGGGTGGTGGTGCGCTCTCCGGCGGGAGCTGGCAGGCGGGCAGCGAGTGCTCAGCGCTGGGGCAGACGCCAGCCGGTTGCTGTTTTCCGAGAAAAGATTAAAATCTCGGGTTATCTGCGACCTTCTTTGCGATAGAACGTGTAAACCGGGCACTGGGGTGGCGTTCTGGGCCACATACTCTAATGTCGAGCTTAAACGATGCTTTTAAAGCCATCGGAGATGGTCTAGGCTTTATCGCTGGGGTGGGGATGTTCTCGTAGCTCATCATTTCAGATTGTAAAGACTTTTTGAGAATTTCGAAGAGACCGTTTTCAGTTTCTTTGGCTGAGAGTCCGCCTTCCTTTTTCCTGCTCCCTGGTGAAGAGTAAGCAGTCAGTCGCTGGTACGGAAATGTGAGGTTTCACATGACAGTGTTTTGGGGAGGGTTTATTGAATTTACGTGATCGCACGCCAAACGTTAGTTAGAAATAGCAGAGCTTGAGTATGAAGTGTAATGGTTTTGTAACACACAGCTCTCCACAAGAGATTCCTTTAAAGCACCTGTTGCTCAGGAATAAAACACCACGAGCCTGTGCCTGGGGTTTCATGCCACATTATCTGCCCTGGGTGCTGCCAAGGAGGCACTGTAGAAAGAGCAGTTTGTGTGTGTGTGTGTTTATGGTTGCCTTTAAAGATGCACAAGTGCAGAGAGCTCTGTATCTGCTATCAACGGAGGAAAATATGCCTTAAATTTAGGTTGGGGGGAGAAGATGATGTAGGTATAAAGTCCAAGGTTGAATGCTTTCCTTGAGAAACTTAGATTCAAATCAAGCGTGTACTGTAGTGGCAGTGTGTGCATTTTACCACAGAGCAAGGCTTTTGCCCTAGTTGGGGAGAACTTGTTTCACAAGTGGCTGTAAATATAGCTATGACTTAAATATTTCCGTGGTTAGGTGGCTGATATAAGAAGTTTTTGTTGAAGTTCACTTCAGAAAACTTAATCTAAATGAAGCAGGGTCTAATTTTGCAGACCTGGGGCCTTTTCTTGGCAAACAAATCTAATGTTGCTTGAACAAGCAGACATCTGGTTTGAAATGCTTCTTTAAATGTAGAAGAAGAGTTGTAATACTAAGAAGTGAACTCATCAAGAACTTGTTTAATTTTTGGCAGGTACAACTGAAAGCTGAATCTGTGATGCACCTATGAGTGAGTAGTGCTGCTTGGGCACATCAATGGCCTCTGTGCCAATAGTTCCAGACTCTTACAACCATGTGTTGGCAGAGTTTGAGTGTTTGGATCCGTTGCTTTCTGCCCTCAGGCTGGATTCTAGTCGTCTGAAGGTGAGTTTGTGGTGGTGTTGGGGTGTGTTTTAGTTCAAATAGTGACCTTATATGGTTTATTAGCTGATTAAACCACAGGGCTCACCTTGTTGGGTTTGGGAGTGTGCATGCTGGCTCATGGGGACAAACACTTTGGGAAGAAGAGGTCTTGAAGACAAAGGATGCTGTTACTCTGTATGTGTGTTTTCTTGGTGCAGCTGTGGGGTAAATAAAGCAGCCTGACATGGTTGCTGTGCTGTCCTGTTTGCTCCAGACACTGACAGCTGCCAGTGTTTCAGGAGTGGCACACAGAGATTATGAACAGTGAAGCCTTTAAGAAGAAGATGCTTCACACTACCACAGATGCTGTTGTTAGTACTTGCTAGCAGTCATCTAATGCCATCAATGGGTTAGGAACTGGCTGGAGGGCCGAGCCCAGAGAGTAATGGTGAATGGCACCACATCCAGCTGGCGGCCTGTCACTAGTGGTGTGCCCCAGGGATCAGTACTGGGCCCCATGCTCTTCAACATCTTTATTGATGATCTGGATGAGGGCATTGAGTCCATCATCAGTAAATTTGCAGATGACACCAAGCTGGGGGCAGCAGTTGATTTGCTGGAGGGCAGAGAGGCTTTGCAGAGGGACCTCGACAGGCTGGACAGATGGGCAGAGTCCAAGGGCATGAGATTTAACACATCCAAGTGCCGGATTCTGCACATTGGCCACAACAACCCCAGGCAGTGCTACAGGCTGGGGTCAGAGTGGCTGGAGAGTGGCCAGGCAGAGAGGGACCTGGGGGTGCTGGTTGATTGTAGGCTGAACATGAGCCTGCAGTGTGCCCAGGCAGCCAGGAAGGCCAGTGGCATCCTGGCTTGCGTCAGGAACAGTGTGGCCAGCAGGAGCAGGGAGGTCATTGTGCCCCTGTACACTGCACTGGTTAGGCCACACCTTGAGTACTGTGTCCAGTTCTGGGCCCCTCAGTTTAGGAAGGATGTTGACTTGCTGGAACGTGTCCAGAGAAGGGCAACAAAGCTGGTGAGGGGTTTGGAACACAAGCCCTATGAGGAAAGGCTGAGGGAGCTGGGGTTGCTTAGCCTGGAGAAGAGGAGACTGAGGGGTGACCTTATTGCTCTCTACAACTACCTGAAGGCAGGTTGTAGCCAGGCAGAGGTTGGCCTCTTCTCCCAGGCAGCCAGCACCAGAACAAGAGGACACAGTCTCAGGCTGCGCCAGGGCAGGTTTAGGCTGGATGTTAGGAAGAAGTTCTACACGGAGAGAGTGATTGCCCATTGGAATCGGCTACCCGTGGAGGTGGTGGAGTCACCTTCACTGGAGGTGTTCAGGAGAAGACTTGATGGGGTGCTTGGCTGTATGGTCTAGTTGTTGGGTGGGTTGGATTGTTTGATGGGTTGGACGCGATGATCTTGAAGGTCTCTTCCAACCTGGTGTATTGTATTATTGTATTAATTGTGATTGTTATTCCTTCAGTGCACTTGTATAGACGTGTCAAAGCGATGGCTAGCTCTGGGCAGTTCAGGAGGAGGACTGAACCTTATACAGAAAGATGGCTGGAAGCAGAGACTCTTTCTCACCCATAAGGTAAGGGTAAAATACTCCATACAGAAATTTCCAGGGGAAAAGGGACTGGGAAAGGGACATTATTTCAAGTTCATTTTCATTAAGAGGCATTTTCAGTTTGCTGAGTTGTCCAAATGAGGTGAAGTTTTGCAGTGCTCAGCTTAAAAAAGGTTGTGATGCTGGAGTGTATCCCCAAGAGTGTGATGTAATAGATTGCATGAGAGGTGAAAGAAATTACTTGAGAGGGTCAGACCTTTGGTTTTCAAATGCTAACTTTTAACAGCAGCAAAGTCACCTGAATACTTAAGAATTAGAAGAAAACTTTGAATATGAAAGTAGAGCAGCCTGCAGGAAGGTAACTACCAATGTTTGGATGTCCAAACTGTGAACTATTTGGATAAGCAAAGAAAAGATAGGCTGGCTTGCTCTTGCTGAAGCAGGTTGTGAGAGAGGGATTGCTGTTTCTACAGCCAGATGCTGTTCCCCTGTAACATGAATGCAGCTGTTCCCTTTAAGGTTAGGAAGATCTGACTTAGTCCTGGCAAAACAGCTTTCATAGGGGTGAGGGGAAGGGACTGACTGCTGTGTTTTTCAAATCAGAAAATGAACTTCTATGGTTTTTTTTTCTTGGTGCTGTCAGCTGCATCTTTTTAGAGTACAATGTTTGCAAACCAAAAAAAAAATGTCCAAAACCCACATCCCAACAAGGTGGTGACAGCTGCTGGCATCAATCTGGTTTATGTCTTAAAAGTAGAAGTCAGGTAGTAATAAAGGCAGTGCAAGGGAAGCTTTTCCCTGCACTTACTCCCATGCTTGCTTTCAGGAAGGTGCCATTTCCCGGGTTGCCTGTTGTTTGCACGATGAAGACTATGTTGCTGTGGCCACCAGGTGAGCAGATCTGAATGCTGGCTAAGTATTGTTAAAGTAGCTTCTAAGATTCAGACCTCAACATTTGCTGAGCACTGGGAGGAGTGCAGGGAATTAACTGGTAGAGGCCCCTGCAGAGTCATTCTCTGCACACACAGTGTGCTTAACTTTTTTCCCCCGTTGGAGTACTTGTTCCAGAATAAGTATTTCCATAACAGAACATCTATGGGAGAGCTAATGCATGTGAAGATAGCATGATAAATGTCTCTCTGAGGCCTTTCAGCATCAGGAGCAATTCCTTCATTAAGTTGGCAGAGTGAGATTGGTAGTTACTGTCACTTAGATTGCTTAAAATCCATTTAAATGCTTATTTTTTTTCCCCACACCCTGACTTGAAAGCGCACAGCCAGCTCTGAGATGTACTGCTTTGCTTAGGTTTTCTTTGTTTCTTTGGACTCTTTTGTCATGGATAAAACATCAGGAGCCTCATCTTCAAACTGTATTTTTCTTTCTGAATTGTTGTAGCTCAGGTCTCGTAGTAGTCTGGGAGCTGAATCAGGAGCGTCGCGGGAAGCCAGAACGCATTTATGTTTCCTCTGAGCACAAGGGCAGGAAAGTCACAGCTCTCTGCTGGGACACGGCTGCCCTGCGTGTTTTTGTAGGAGATCATGTGGGAAAAGTATCAGCCATCAAGATGAACACATCAAAACAAGGCAAGGTAAAATGTCACACACTGTGTTTGAGACAAGGAGGGTCACAGGGGCTGATGGGTGGAATCTGTTTCTCTATTTTAGTGAAGCAGAGCAGAAGACGACTTGTCAGCTGGTGAAGCTGTGGTGGCTTTGACTGTTGGGATGAAGAACTAGGCTCTTGAGATGGCAATAGAAATCCTGACCTGTGAATGTCCCCCACCTCCTCTTCTGGCTGTTTTAGTAATGCAACATAAAACCACTTTCAAATGTACAGAATTAAAACCTGGCTGAGCTTCCTCCTCTTGAAACTTTCAACTATCCAAGTCTTGGTGTTTCTGAGCTTATTGGATTCCTTAGGCTCCAGCTGCAGGTTCAGCTGTGTGTTTTAGTCACACAGAGTCATAGGATGTCAGGGGTTGGAAGGGACCCAAGGAGATCATAGAGTCCAACCCCCTGCCAGAGCAGGACCATACAATCTAGCTCAGGTCACAGAGGAACACATCCAGACAGGCCTTGAAAGTCTCCATAACAGGAGACTCCAAAACCTCTCTGGGGAGCCTGTTCCAGTGCTCTGTGACCCTTACAGTAAAGAAGTTCCCCCTTGTGTTGAGGTGGAACCTTCTGTGCTGCAGCTTACATCCATTGCTCCTTGTCCTGTCACAGGGAGCAAGTGAGCATAGCCTGAGAAAGGGCAACCCCAGGCTCTGATTTTGCTTAGCTCTGTCTGGATACTCTCATTCTTACAGCTGTAGATAGGTTGAAATAAATGGTAGGTAGACTTCCAGGTCCTTTCAAGCCCTCATGAATGGTTTTGACAGAAAATTGATTTAAAAGGCAAGCAGCTACATGTAAAGCAATAAAAACCAGTTGTGGAAGGAGAGGGAAAAGGTGAGAAGGGCATGCCCATGGAATGTGTCTGCTCATGCCACGAATCTCTCATGTAGTGTACTTTGGCACATTCCTGACAAAGAAGACAGGTTTGAGCTGTCAAAAATGGTGACTATCTGCTAGAAAACTTGAGTGCAGTTCCTTGTAGCTTCTGGTGGGTAAGAAGCCTGTGACTTTGTTTTGCCCCTCATGCCAACTGAGACACTTGTATAATAAATAGCATTTGGGTAACTTGCTGCAGGGTAATAGAGAGAGTAAGGTTATGTAAAGCACCTAAATCCAATTTAAGTGTTGGCTTGTGTTTAATCAAGTAGTCTCTCAAGTTTGTTCTTATCAGACTCTTCGCTGGCTGAAAGTATCTGTGGGAAGGGTTGAGAGAATTGAGTAAAAGCACAAAGCTTACAGAAGCCAGAATGAAGCCCCTCGTCATGTTACAGCAAGCACACTCTTCATGAAGAGATGGCAGAATGCTACAGGCACAATATCTTGTTGTTGTTGTCTTAAGCCTTCAATAATGATTTTGGGACAAGAAAGATTCAGACTTTCATGCCTTTACAGAGCAAGGCTTCAGTGCTTAAAGGGGGAAGAAAGGAGCTGCTCTGTCTTAAACTGTGAATTCATAGCATTACATAAATCTTCCCTGCATTTTGCAGTTTTAGCTTAATGAAATAGAGCTTACTGAACTGAGTGTGTATTCTTTCTTTCTCTCTCTTTTTTTTTCCCCTGCCTGTAGGCTGCTGCTACTTTTGTGATGTTTCCTGTTCAGATTATAACCACTGTGGATTCTCGGGTTGTTCAGCTTGATTATTTGGATGGGAGGCTGCTCATATCTTCACTTACACGCACCTACCTGTGTGATACTGAGAGGCAAGTTCTGGTTTACTTGTCAAATATTGGACTTTGCAGAGTCACACAGTTTCTGAAGTGATCTCTGGAGATCATCTAGTCCAGTTTTCCTCCTCAAAGCAGAGTCACAGCAGATTGTTCAGGGCGGTGTCCATTTAGGCTTTGAGCTGCTCCGAGCATGGGGCCTCAAGGATGGAGGGGATCTCATCAGTGTGTATGAATATCTGAGGGCTGGCTGTCAAGTGGAGGGGGCCAAGCTTTTTTTGGTGGTGCACAGTAATAAGAAATGACAGGTTCAAGCTCGAACATAGAAAATTTCACCTCAGCATGAGGAGAAAACTTCTTTACAGTGAGGCTGATGGAGCACTGGAGCAGGCTGCCCAGAGAGGTTGTGGAGTCTCCTTCTCTGGAGACTTTCAAAACCCACCTGGGTGCATTCCTGTGCAAACTACCCTAAGTGATCCTGCTTTGGCATGGAGGGTTAGACCTGATGATTTCTTGATGTCCCTTCCAACTTCTAATACACTGTGATACAAGCTCTCTGGGCAGCCTTTGGTGATGCTTCACCACCCCCACAACAGCAAAACTTTTTCTTACCACTGAAGTAGGATTTCCTGTATTTCCATTTGTGCCTGCTGCCTCTTGTCCTTTCCCTGGGCACCACTGTCATTGCCAGTAGTCTGACTCTTTTCTTTACTCTGATCAGGTATTTACATGTGGGACCAGATGAGTTCCTCCCTGAGCCTTTTCTTACAGGACAAGTGCTGCAATCCCTTAGTTGTCCTTGTGGCCTGTTTCTGGACTTGCTGTAGTATGTCCCTGTCTCTCATGCTCAGGAGCTCAGGGCTGGACCTGGTACTCCAGATGTCTCACCAGTGCTGAAAAGAGAGGAAAGATCATCTCATTTGAGTTGCTTGCAACACTTCACAGTGTAGCCCAGGAGGCTGTTGACTGCCTTTGCCAAAAGGGCACAGGCTGGCTCATGGTCAGCTTGTTGTTCACCAGCGCTCCCAGGCCCTTTCTGGGCTTTCCAGTCAGTTGACTGTACTGGTGCCTGGGGTTGTTCCTACTCATTTGCATTTTTCAGTGTCTGTTTATCCATCCCATACTTAGTTTGTGAAGATTTGAGCAGGAGCAGTGTCAAAAGCCTTGCTGAAGTCAAGAGAAACGTCTGCTGCTCTTAGCTGTCAAGTCATTCTCTTGTGGGGCCTATTAACAGCATTTCCCTTCATGAATCCATGCTGACTATTCAGGATCACCAGCTTCCCTTTCATGCCGTGGGAAATGGCTTGTGGGAGCATTTGCATCATCTTCCCATCGCCAAGTTGACCAACTGGTTCTGCAGGGAAGGGAAAAACCCAAACCTTCACGATCTGAGCATTGATTTACATCTGACAAACACTTCTCCTCTGCCTTTCATAAACTTTATACAGGCTTTAGAGTAGTCAGTACAGATTGTTGGGGTGTTTTTTTAAAAGCACCATAACTAGCACTTAATATTTTCAATTTTCAAGGGAAAACATAACATCAGAGCCATTATTAATGCTGCCTGAAGTATGCTGTGGTTTGTTGGGGTTTTTTTTATTTGTTCTGTTGTTTGTTTGGGTTTTTTTTTTCCCCACTAGAGAGAAGTTCTGGAAAATTGGTAACAAAGAGAGAGATGGAGAATTTGGAGCCTGTTTCTTCCCTGTTGGAAAGAACAGTGGGAATCAGCAGCCACTGATATACTGTGCTCGACCTGGCTCAAGGATGTGGGAGGTGAACTTCGATGGGGAAGTGCAAAGCACACATCAGTTCAAGCAGCTGCTCTCGGCGCCGCCTCTCCCCGTTGTTACTCTCAGGTAGAAGCATGAGTGATAAACTTGCTTGGGGCTTCTGGGCTGGCTAAAAAGAACTGCATTCCTGCTGAGGAGATGAATTAAGTTCCTTGTACAGCCAGGTGTTCATCCTAGTTGTCATCTTCATAACAGAAGCCTGTAGTTATCAAAAATGCCAAAGCCTCGATTGTCTCTGTGCCTGCCACAATGAATGCTGCTCCCAGGAGACTGTGTTTATTTAAGCCAGCCTTTGTATTTGCAGAATTAAGAATATTAAGGAAGTGGTACTGTTGTGGTTATGCTTGTAACAGACCATCATTTTACTTGACAGACTGGATCCTCGTTACACTACCTCCAGCGCTTCCCCCCAGTCTTTATCTTTCCCCAAGCTGCTGTGTTTGACGTGAGTATCATAGAATCAATAAGGTTGGAAAAGACCTCAAAGATCATCAAGTCCAACCTGTCATCCAACACCTCATGACTACTAAATCATGGCTCCAAGTGCCACATCCAGTCCCCTCTTGAACACCGCCAGGGCTGGTGACTCCACCACCTCCCTGGGCAGCCCATTCCAATGGCTAACAACTCTCTCTGGGAAGAACTTTCTCCTCACCTCCAGCCTAAACTTCCCCTGGCGCAGCTTGAGACTGTGTCCTCTTGTTCTGGTGCTGGGTGCCTGGGAGAAGACACCAACCCCCTTCTGGCTACAGCCACCCTTCAGGTAGCTGTAGACAGCCATAAGGTCTCCCCTGAGCCTCCTCTTCTCCAGGCTAAACAATCCCAGCTCTTTCATCCTCCTCTCACAGGGCTTGTGCTCCAGACCCCTCCCCAGCCTCGTTGCCCTTCTCTGGACACGTTCAAGAGTCTCAATGCCTTTCTAAAACTGAGGGGCCCAGACCTGGACACAGTACTCAAAGTGTGGCCTAACCAGTGCTGAGTGCAGGGGCACAATGACTTCCCTGCTCCTGCTGGCCACCCCATTCCTGCTTCACCTGTCAGCATAGCTTCTTGTTGATAAAGCAGACTTCAGAAATACAGAAGTGATATATTTTTCTGATGTACATTACCAACTTCATTGTTTTGCATAAAAATTCTCCTAATTCCACACCAAACAACTGTCTCACTCCTCACTTGCTGTACTTAAGCCATCCCTGCATGTTTTACAGTGACTACTACAAACAATTGTTTTACTCTTAACCCCTGCTTTGCTTGCAGTGAGCACTGTGTGATGACCTGGACAGAAAAAGGAATTTATGTTTTTCTTCCCCAAAGTGTTCAAGTCTTACTCTGGAGTGAAGTAAAAGGTAAAGAATCTTTGCTTTGTAGTGTTGCCTGTTAGGTTTGTCACTTCTGAAGTCCTTGCCTTGCCTAATGTGGAGCCTTTTCAAGCTCAGTTTCTGCAGCTGGATTGCAGGGTAGGATTAGAAAATATTTTCCTTATCCTCTGTCAGGTTTATCCTTGGATGTTAATCACAGAGTCATAGAATGATTTGAGTTGGAAGGGACCTCCAAAGGTCATCTAGTCCAGCTCCCCCTGCAGGGAGCAAGGACGTCCTCTGCTAGATCAGGTTGCTCAGAGCCTTGTCTAGCCTGACCTTGAATATCTCCTGGGGTGGGGTCTCAACTACCTCCTGGGGCAACGTGTTCCAGTTTTCCACCACACTCATGGTGCAAAACTTGTTCCTCACATCCAGTCTTAAATCTACTCTAATTTAAAACCGTTGCCCTTTGCCCTATCACTACAGGCCTTTGTAAACAGTCCCTCTCCAGCCTTCATGCAGGCCCCCTTCAGATACTGAGAGGTTACTATTAGGTCTCCCTGGAGCCTTCTCTTTTCCAGCCTGAGCACCCCCAGCTCCCTGAGTCTGTCTTTGTAGCAGAGGTGCTCCACCCCCCAGTCATCTTTGTGGCCCTGCTTTGGACCCACTCCAAGCCTGTCCTTCCTGTGTTACCTAAGCAGAAGAGTGAACCCTCAAATTGCATTGTGTGTATAGTTTATAGGCCTAGTCCCATCCCCAGTCCCTTTTTCCCTCCCCTGTGGAATACTTTCCACTACCTTTGTCACAGAGTGTTTGCATACAGCATTAACTGTTTCATCTGAAAGCTGCTGGAAGGTCAAAGAGTTTTCCTGTTAGCAGATGTTTCCCTTCTCGTTCAAAGCTCACAACGATGTACTTCTCATCTTTATCACATCTCCATTCAGTGGAACAGGAAACTTTTTGGTAACTGTAGTGTACTTTCTAGAAATGCAACTCTGGAAAGTTTTGATGCTTTTCACTGTGCTTTGTAGTTGTTAGATGCTAGCTTGGGACTTGTTAGACCTTGTTTTCCTCGTGCCACTTCTGCTACGATCTCTTAGGCTTTTGCAGTCGGATGGGAAGTATGCTTTCACTTTCTTTCTGGGACAGAAAGGAATGCTGACTAACAAATGCAGTCCTTCAGATATTTCTGTGCATCTGGTTTTGCAGATATTCAGGATATTGCAGTTTACAAAAATGAGCTGTTCTGTCTGCACACAAATGGAAAGGTTGTGCACCTCTCCCTTCTGCTGGTAGACCGCTGCGTAGAGCGTCTGATGAGAAGAGGGTACTGGACCCTTGCTGCCAGGGTCTCTTGGCTCTTCCAAAATTCAGTTATTTCCTGCAGAGTAAGTAAATTCCTCTTTATAAACAGGCAATGCAACTTCACATTGCTTTAGAATCACAGAATGGTCTGGGTTGGAAGGGACCTCTGAAGGTCATCTAGCCCAGTCCCCCTGCAATCAGTAGGGGCATCCTCAACTAGATCAGGTTGCCCAGACCCCAGTTGAGCCTCACTTTGAATATCTCTGGGGATGGGGCCCCAACCATCTTCCTGGGTGCTCCCCCTCTTCCAGCAAGTTCCATGGGTGTCCCAGTTTGAAGGCAGATCCTCTCTTGCCTCCCACTGGGGCAGAAAGGAAAAAAATGAGACTCACACAAATGGATTGCAGAAGTGATGGAAAGTTTAAATGAAAAAGCAGTCAAGTGTTTTACAGAGGCTACAAGCATAGTGACAGGAAGGATTCCAAAGCATACAGAGTCCCTTACAGCACACCCAGAAAGCCTCCCAGCATTTCCCTTCTCCCTACCTGAGGGTACACCCAAACCCCTCCAGGGCTCTTTCTTCCCCCCTCCACTGTTAGGCTAATCTCAGCTGGCCAGATCTGAAATTGCCCTTCCCCCTTCTCCTCCTGGCATTAGGCCTAGCCAGGCCCAAGAGGCCTTGAGGTAACTCCCCTTCCATTACCAGATAGGGAGCATCTCCCACAGGAGCAGCAAAGGAAGAAAGAGGAAGTGTGAGACCTTGCTGATAGATTTATTTGGAGCAGGACATTATGGGAATGAAATAGCTTCCCGTGTCCACCCCTGGGCTGGACACCCGGGGCACCAGAGGTGCACCCTATGTGGCAGCAGGAAGCACCCAGCCCAAACTGCCAGAACAGGTTTCTGAGATTCATGTTCATGTATTTTTCAGAGCTCTAACCATTGTGCTTTTAGGATGACAACTGGCCTGCAGGTATGGTACCTCTTGCTTCTCACGTGCATTGGAAGTAATAATGACGCCTCTGTTGCGCTGTGTGCTTTTAGGCAAGGAAAAATTTGCCTCTAGACAAGCTGGAGCATTTGAAGTCTCAGCTGGATGCCTCAACCCAACAAGGTCTCATTATGCAGCTGGAAGAGCTCATTTCAAAGCTGGAACCTCTAGACTCTGTGTGCAGCAGTAGGAGGAGCAGTATTTCATCTCATGTAGGTGCCGTGGTGGTGCTTCCAGATATTTCCTTCCATATGCTTTAAGGTAGCCTCATTGCCCACCTTGACAGTGAGGCCTTCATTTTTGCCATGTCCACTATGGCTGATAATGCTACTTTCTAAAATGAGGTGGAGTAGAGAGGTGTGAGCCATTACATGCATTGTTTAAGCTCTTGTGCCTCTACTTTTCTCCTGTACTGCTGTGTGGCTGATGCCTGAAATGAGAACAAAGATTGATACAGAGAAGGCTTTCTCTGCAGCTGAGTTTACTGTCTTAATGTGATTCAGTAAAGGTCATCTTGATTGTGACTCTGGTTTTATGTGGTGAAAACTGAATGCTCAGAACTATCCTAGCCCTGTTGAAAAGAAAATCTCTGCAGTTCTCTCCCTCCAGGATGCTTAAGCAGAAAACCCTAGCGGGGGGGGGGGAAATGAAGTCTATTTCTAATGTTCTCTTGCACATACAGCTGCTTGGTGTTTTCTTGGCTTCCCAGCACCTTTTCAAGGAAGGGGAAATATTTCATAGTGACTTTAATATCAGTTCATGGAATGGCTGGGGTTGGAAGGGACCTTAAATAATATCTAGTTCCAACCCCCCTGCCATGGGCAGGGATGCCTCCCACTAGACCAGCTTGCTCAAAGCCTCATCCAGCCTGGCCTTAAACACTTCCAGGGATGAGGTGTCCACAACTTCTCTGGGCAACCTCTTCCAGTGTCTCACCACCCTCACTGTAAAGAACTTTTTCCTGGTGTCCAATCTAAATCTACCCTGCTCTAGTTTAAAACCATTGCCCTTTCTTCTGTCACTACAGGCCCTTACAAAAAGTCCCTGTCCAGCTCTCCTGTAGCCCACTTCAGTTGCTGCTTTTGCTTCCACATTGTTAACTTTTTGGTGTTTAAACTTTACTTCTAAATGTAAGTTCCACCTCTGTGTGGCAGACAAGTTTTCATTAGCAGATATGTAAACTGCATAATCTGACCATGAACAAAAGAATGTGTCTTGGAACTAAACAGTTCTGCAGGGTCTGTGATTGTGCAAGCAGGATGTGGTTAACCAGGACACAGGTATGAAGGTACAAAGGGGTGAAGTGACACTCTCAGGTGCAGGATGGTTTTTGTCTTGGGCTAGGCACACCAGTTGTGCCACAGGCTGCTTTCCTGAAAGCAATTGCAGCATTCACATCTCTAAAGTCACTGGGCTGCTGCTCACTGCCATCCGTGTTCCGTTCCGGGGATGTCCACGATATGCAGTCCCCCAGGGCTTTCCCAGACTGTGAATTAGGAAGTGCTGTGAGGTGATTTCTGTGACTGGTTGGTTGAGTTCACTGCAGAAAGTTTAACAAGGAGAGGTACAACTTGCACAACATCTAAATCCTCTCCCTTGTCTGACAGGAAAGCTTCAGTGTCTTGGACTCGGGGATATATCGCGTTATCAGTCGGAGAGGCAGTCAGTCAGATGAAGATTCATGCTCTCTCCACAGTCAAACCTTCTCAGAAGATGAGAGGCTTAAAGAATTTCCTGCACACCAGGAAGATGAACAAGTAGAACTTGGTAATGTTTCTTAATGAAGATTTGTGATTTGAGTACAGTTTTTATGTATCCTGCAGGAATGTGGTTGGGTAGGCTCTGTGCTCTGACTGTTCACTAGCTGGTTATCCAGGGTGGAATCCTCTGGTGGTTATCCAGGGTGGGATCCTCTAATATGATCAATGGAAACAGTCAGTCCACCTTCCAGTCAAACCCCTCCTTGAAATATTGGGGTGAATGATGGCTCCACAGAAATCCAAGCTTAAAAACACTCAAAACAAAAGGCCCAGAGGGCTTTTGCCAAGGTAGAACTTCACTCAAGTTGCTTTGCTGCCCTTTATGTGCAGTTCAGTATTAATGCCAAGATTCTCTCAGCTGCCTATGAGCATGTTCATTGAGCTTCAAGTGAGATTTGGTTTTGTCCAGTAATATTTGTGCCAGGAGAGGATTTCTTAATCTTGGCTCTGGCTTTATAGTTTGTCAGGGAAAACAGTAGGCTTACAGTATGTTCTTAACTTTCTCACAGGGTTTTATTTGTACAGGGAGCATCTATTAGCACAGGGATGATAGAGTTGTTAATGAGTAACATCTAGACCAGCCAGGGAGCTTTTGGTTGTTTGTTTTCTTAGCAAATATCTGTCTCCGGACAAAAGCTAGAGTGAGCCAACAATGGGTCTTGTTCTCTGCTCTGGTTGGGATTGGGAGGTGGATGCAGAAGCCTGGGATGTTGAGAAGCTGGTTTGGTTCCAGGTGTGGTAGAGAGGCTTTCCAGTAAGCTGCTTATGCAGAGGGTAGGAGTTGAGGTTGGAGAGACTTTGGATGCTTTGTTGGGGGAAATGACAGTGGGGAGTGAGAGCACGGAAGTTGGCATTAACAGCTCTGATTGTTAGTAGTGTTCTCCTGCTGGCTGAGCTACCTGCTTGTTGTAGCAGTTAGGTTTGCATGTCCCTCTACCTACATACATCCAGCTCTTGAGGATGTTTACAAGTGCCTCTTTACTGCCCTTTTAAAAGTGAGAAAACTTGGGGAGTGTATCATTAGAGCTCTAAACCGAAGAGATGTGTAGTTCAAGAACCTAAGGAGGTAGAAAAGCTCCATCTGCTCAGCAAGGGACAGCAAACTTGCTGCTGATTGCTTCAAAGTAGAGAAGTTCCAGATGCTTCTTGAGGCACATGTGCTAAACCTGGCATTTAGGAGAAATGGACTTAGTGTTTCCCTGCTCACATTTACGTAAGATGTTGTAAGCTTTGAGGTTTCTGATCTACACAATGAACAAAAGGTGCCTTTTGCACAAGCAATCATAAGTCACTTGTGGCCTTTAGGCACTATCTAGAAAGGCTGTGGGTTCTGATGGTACAATTTCTGTAGCAGCATCTTTTCCTCTCAACAGTGCTGGCTGTGGCAAAGTGCAGTCTCATCTTTACTTAAAAAGGATCTTTTCTTCTTGCTTTCATCACTTAGAGATACAGTGTGTGTTTGTGCCAGGACAATGAGTCATCAAAACACATTCTGGATACTGTTAAGGGTGTAAGAGTGAGGAGGAAATAGGGAGTCTGTGTTGCCAGTGAGGAGGAAATAGGGAGTCTGTGTTGCCAGTGAGGAGGAAATAGGGAGTCTGTTTCCTTTGATTGTTATCAAAAGCCAGGGAGCTATGGACTCAATTATTAAGTCCATTCAAATAAGATAAAGGTGATGTATAGCTTAACCATGGCTTGCATGTCTCTGTGTGTTCCTGCACTGTGAACTGATGTATGCCACAAGGATTCATTTTCCCAGGTGTTTAGATAACTCTCAGTGAATTGGATCAAGGTTTTGTCCCTTAAATGTACTGAGAGTCTGCTTTTCAAAGGTAGTTGTCAGTTGTTGAACCTCACTTGTCTTGTTTATGAAAACTTGCTCAGAGTGATTGTGGATGCCCCCTCCCTGGAGGTGTTTAAGGCCAGATTGGATGAAGCCTTGGGCAGCCAAGAGCCAAAAGACTGAGCAAAGCAGACTTAATAGGTTCAAAGTCAGCAATAGAAGAGCCCTGGGAAGCAAGGAGCACTCTGGATCCCCACGTCCTCGAGTGTTAAGTAGGAAAATATCCCATGCAGCTTATCCATTAATGCCTTAGTGACTTGCAGTTGGTTTCGTTGTTCCATTATGTTTTTTTGCCAGGCCACTGTTTCATGACTCTTTCTTTCACTTCCATTTGTTAGACAACGTTTCTCATGCATCTGTGACGGTTGAGGCTGACCGGAGTGAGACATTCCTCCCGTTCAGCATTCCTTTGTCATTTCGTTCCCCATCTCCTCTCGTTTCTCTTCAAGCTGTCAAAGAAAGGTAAAGCACTGCAGCAGGTTCACTCACCCATGACATCTTTTCCCCCTTTTTCTGTCCTCTCTGTTTGTAGTGTTGTCTGCTTTAGGTCAGACTCTGTTCTCCAAAACAAAACCCCCAACCTGAAACCCAGCTGAACTGAAGTGCTGCAGATGCGCTTGGGTTTGCTAGGCCATGGAAAGCTTCCCTCTTGACTCTGAGGAAGGTGCAGAGAGCTGCTGCAAACTTCAGCAGAGCCAAGATTTCAGCCTCAGTTTTTAAACAGCTAAGAATGTTCACTGTTGCCCTTTGGACTGTGGTTGTGGCTTGTGTTCAGAGCAAGCTCACTGAGTATTGTTTTGGGGTTTTGCTTTTCTGATACTTAGATGAGTAAGGGCAGCTCTCCTGTGTTGCCTGGGGACTAACTTTAAAATCATAGAATCAGTAAGGTTGGAAAAGACCTCAGAGGTCATCAAGTCCAACCTGTTACCTAACACTTCATGACTACTAAACCATGGCTCCAAGTGCCACATCCAAGCCTTTTTTGAACACCTCCAGGGACGGTGACTCCACCACCTCCCTGGGCAGCACATTCCAATGGCCAGTCTCTCTTGCTGGGAAGAACTTTCTCCTCACCTCCAGCCTAAACTTCCCCTGGCACAGCTTGAGACTGTGTCCTCTTGTTCTGGTGCTGGTTGCCTGGGAGAAGAGACCAACCCCTTCTGGCTACAACCTCCTTTCAGGTAGTTGTAGAGAGCAAAAAGGTCTTCCATGAGCCGCCTCCTCCTCTCCAGGCTAAACACTCTCAGCCTCTCCTCATAGGGCTTCTGCTCCAGATCCCTCCCCAGCCTCGTTGCCCTTCTCTGGACACATTCAAGTGTCTCAATGTCCTTCTTAAACTGGGGGGCCCTGATCTGGACACAGTACTCAAGATGTGGCCTAACCAGTGCTGAGTACAGGGTCATTGCTGTTCTCATCCTGTTCTCAAGAGTTCTTCAGGCTGTAAAGTTACTTTCTGCAGTCATGGTTTGAATGGAAAGAGCAATGCTCAAGTTGTTTGGGTTGGAACTTCCTGTTTCAAATGCCTGAACTTCCCCCTCCCAGTGTTTCCAGCTCCTGTTTCAAATGCCTGAACTTCCCCCTCCCAGTGTTTCCAGCTCCTGTTTCAAAGGTTTGAACTTCCCCCTCCCAGTGTTTCCAGCTTTGTCCGCAAAACCACCGAGAAGATCGAGAAAATCAGCACGCTTCATATGAGCCCTGATACCAGAGGGAGGCAAGAAGCAAAGGATGAGGAGCAGCTGCAGGAGCTGGCTGTTAATCTGGCAGCATCTCCCCAGGAAGAGAAAGTGTGAGTAGAGAATCCTGTTTTCCTAGTAGTGGCATTTACTGAATTGTAATGATTTGAATCAAAGCAAACTGGGTCGAAGCCATCCAGCGGGGTTGACCTCTCTGGTTTCCCAACAGAAGTGAGGGGGGAAATAACATGCAGGCAGGGAGCTGGGATTGAGAGAGAGAGGGGGAGGCAGGGAGCTGGGATTGCGAGAGAGAGGGGGAGGCAGGGAGCTGGGATTTCGAGAGAGAGGGGGAGGCAGGGAGCTGGGATTGCGAGAGAGAGGGGGAGGCAGGGAGCTGGGATTGAGAGAGAGAGGGGGAGGCAGGGAGCTGGGATTGAGAGAGAGAGGGGGAGGCAGGGAGCTGGGATTGCGAGAGAGAGGGGGAGGCAGGGAGCTGGGATTGAGAGAGAGAGGGGGAGGCAGGGAGCTGGGATTGAGAGAGAGAGCTGGGATTGAGAGGGAGGCAGGGAGCTGGGATTGAGAGAGAGAGGGGGAGGCAGGGAGCTGGGATTGAGAGAGAGAGGGGGAGGCAGGGAGCTGGGATTGAGAGAGAGAGGGGGAGGCAGGGAGCTGGGATTGAGAGAGAGAGGGGGAGGCAGGGAGCTGGGATTGCGAGAGAGAGGGGGAGGCAGGGAGCTGGGATTGCGAGAGAGAGGGGGAGGCAGGGAGCTGGGATTGCGAGAGAGAGGGGGAGGCAGGGAGCTGGGATTGCGAGAGAGAGGGGGAGGCAGGGAGCTGGGATTTCGAGAGAGAGGGGGAGGCAGGGAGCTGGGATTTCGAGAGAGAGGGGGAGGCAGGGAGCTGGGATTGAGAGAGAGAGGGGGAGGCAGGGAGCTGGGATTGAGAGAGAGAGGGGGAGGCAGGGACCTGGGATTGACAGAGAGGGGGAGAGACAAAGAGTGAGCTGAGAATAGAGTTTACTGAGAAGAATCAGATCAATACATGGTCCAAAAGGCATAACTGCCTTACCCTGCAAATGAGCCAAAAGCCCAAGGCAGAAAACCGTTCCATCAGTTCATCCATAATTTCTCTTGAGCTTTTCCTTCCTTCCTTAGCAATGAAAGCTTTGTGTTGTTTTCATAAAGGTTTCCTCAAATTTGAGGAAATCCTCACTTAAATGATTGAAAAGGTAAGGCTGAAATGACTGTTTGGGGCTTTTTTTCCTAGTCTAGAACCACAGAGCTGCCAGCTTGCAGAGGAGGACCCTCTAAGAGATCTCAAGGCTGCAACAGCAGAGGCTGTGTAAGTGGGGAACCTTTTTAGTGTACAGGCATATTTGATTGGGTAGAAAAAGGATTCTTTGCATTTTGGTTTATTAATTACATTCATGTAAGGGTAATGCTTTAAACTTCTGTGAACGTGGTCTGGAAGGATCCAGTTTGGTTGGTTGCTTCCCCTATTTGAAACCAAGTCAAACCCACTAAAAGCTTATTTAGGTGCTTCAGTATTATCCTTTTGTCCTAAATACAAAGGTGTGTTTAAAAATCAAACAAACAAAAGCAGAACAAATGAAACCCCCTAAAACCAGCCAAAGCAAACAAACCCCAAACCACCTAACAAATGAAAATCCATTTTGAAAGGAGTCTTGGGAACCTCAGAGTGCTAATATCAAGTGTTGATAGTGTAAGTAGCCTAAGTTCTGTTTGGTGCACTCACAGGATGTTAGGGGTTGGAAGGGACCTCTGGAGGTCTTCAGGTCCAACCCCCCTGCCAGAGCAGGAGCATAGAATATAGTGCAGGTTGCACAGGAACACATCCAGGCAGGGCTTGAGGGTCTCCAGAGAAGGGGATTCCACAACCTCTCTGGGGAGCCTGTTCCAGGGCTCTGTGACCCTTGCAGTACAGAAGTTCTTCCTCATGTGCAGTGGAGCTTCCTGTGGTGTAGTTTACATCCATTGCTCCTTGTTCTATCACAGGGCCCAAAGAGCAGAGGCTTCCCCTTCCTTCCTGACACCCAGCTCTCAGTTGTTTATAAACATTTATTAAGTCCCCTCTCAGTCTTCTCTTCTTCAGGCTAACAGCCTCAGCCAACCCTGGGTTAAGATCAGGAGTACACTTTGAGTTACTGAAAGCATCAAATCCTTCACTTGTGGCATCTCAGAACTGTCAAGCAACTTGTGAAACTTCTTGTTTTTATGCTGCAGAGCCAAACTCCAGGATCCCCTGGTTTTGCTGGAACCAGAGTGTCTGAGAAGGGTTTTACAGGAATGGCTTGTCTGTCTGGAAGAAAGGTTTGGCAGCAAAGAGCATTCTACTTCCTCTGTTGAGACAATCAAAGCTGCTTGTGTTGAAGACCAGAGGGCAGTCCTGGAGGAGAACCTTCAGCTGGATCTAGCTGTTGGAGAACCAGGAGACAAAGAACAGAGTACTACCTTGGAACACTGCACTGAAAAAGAAAATACTGATGGAACCTGTGTAAGCAACACCATGTGTGAAGAGAGTGCTGACTTGAAGGGCCCTTTGGAGCAGTGCTTTCAGGTGTCTCCTCCCTGTGTCATTGCACCAGACGTGCAGAAGGATCTGACGGAGTTGGCCACGCTGTGCTTTGAGCTGCGAGTGTTCGCTGGTCGCGGTGCTGCTGGGCAGAGCTCTGATGGATGTCTGCCACCAGCTGCTTGGTCGACCTTGGCTTGTAGGTTTATGCAAAGCTACTTCTTTCTTTTGGATTTAAAAAGGCTGAAGCAGTGCATTATAACCCTGTATGCAGCCAGCCCTGAGGTGTGGGAAACGTACGTCGCAGGATTGAAAGGTAACACGTGGAAAGTTTTATTACCAACAAACTGAAAGCAAGACAGGAGAGAAAACAGCTCGAGGTTCCCACTTGGGTCTGCAGATCTAGTGTGGGAGGGGGAGAATGGTTGGTGTGGGGGAGTTTTCATTCCATTTTGGGGTGGGTTGGGTGGTTGGTTACCTTTCCCCCAAAGGCTAACTCAGAAAAGCCTGCTGGCTCCCTGCAGGGGCTCTTCCTCCCTTCTCTCCACTTTGCAGTTCTGAGCTTTTATCTGGAGCTTGTTGATGGCACACTGTGGCTATTACAGAGCACATCTATTTAAGACAAACATATGTGCTTCAAAGAAAGCAAGCATCTTAGAGTAGAGCATCCAGAGAAGCAGAGGCTTCAGTATTCATGGTGGAAGTGGAAGATGTGACTTGTAGAGAAATGTGGTTCATGTGGAACAAGACTGAATAGAGCAGATGGTTCCATGCAGATGAGTGGCTTGTGATCACTTCAGACTCCCTTTTTCCACAGAAAACCTTTCTAGTCTTTTGGATGCCTCTTTAGCCTGAAGCTTCCTGATGACACTGGGGAACAGAACCTCATCTGTTCTCTGTATTCAGCCTCTGCTTTATGCATTGCTTTTGAGTGAATTAGTCTCACCACCGGTTTGGCACCCGTGGAGTAGTCAAACAACAGAATCTTCCTTTGAGGGTTGGTGTATGGTATTAGGGGTTTTGGGAACCTGTTCACTGCTTGCATTCTGAGAGCCTTAGAAGTTACTGCAGTGGTGTGGCTGCACTTGTGCCTGTGGGTTGATACCCACAGGATTGAGGCTGGTGTTAAATTCTGCATCCTGGGAAGTCAACATTCAGGCTGAAGCTTTTCTTGGCAGAAGCCAATTGTAATCTATCAAAACTGATGCAGATCTGCATTATATTCAGCAAGCCATCTATCCTGCAGTGGCTGTCTCTTTGGTTTTCTCCCTGAGAGAGGAATTGCCTCCTCAGAAGTTAATATATCAAGAATACTACTCCATGCCTAAATTGTGTCAGTTCAGAAGTAATTCTGTTGGAAGTGCAGGTCAGTGATGTTGCTTCCTATGAAATGAACAAGTAGGACCTGTTCCCTTGTCATTGCTCTTAGTTAGAGAGTCTCAAGAAGGTAGTGACAAATTTTCTCCTTGGGCTTAACAACAGGTTTAAGAAAGGAAAATAAACATTGCCCCTGTCTTGCTAACTTGGGCCCTGATTCATTTCAGAACTAACTTCTCACAGTCCAGTGGCTTTAGCAATGGAAAATGAAGATATGCTGAAAATCCTGAAACAGCTGCATGACCTGGGGCCTTGGGATGATAGCCCACTGTTACTGGTACATGCCCAAAGGTTTGTAGCCAAGTCCTTTTCCTCTTCTCTTTGTTACTAACTTGCTATCAGCAATTGGTTCACTAAACATTTCATGAACTTTCTTGGGATGCTTTTAAAGAGTTCACCTTTCAGTAGTATCTTGAACTTGCAAGAGAGCTTGGAAAAGTGATCATTTTGCTCTTTGGTACTGAATCATAGAACTGTTAGGGTTGGAAGGGCCCTCAAGGCTCAGCCAGTTCCAACCCCCTGCCATGGGCAGGGACACCTCACACTAGAGCAGGTTGCTCACAGCCTCCTCCAGCCTGGCTTTCAAAACCTGCAGGGATGAGGCTTCCACCACCTCCCCGGGCAACCTGGGCCAGTGTCTCACTACCCTCATGGGGAAGAATTTCTTCCTAACATCCAGTCTGAATCTACTCCCTTCCACTTTTGTTCCATTCCCCCTAGCCCTATCACTACATAGTTTTTGTCTTCTCTCTCCAGGCTTTATGAAAAATTTGGGGAAACAGCTCTTCGGCCCTTGATCAAGTTCCACCCCTCTATTTTGCCTTCTGATATCAAACAGCTTTGCAGGAATGATCCAGCTCACTTTTTAGCCTATTTAGATAGTCTGGTGAAATCCAAGCCAGAGGATAAAAGGTAAGAGGAATACAGCATCTTTTTCACCTGCCTGCTGTCTTCGTGTAGCTGCAGTTTTTGGCTTGGGCTTTTGGGGGCGCTTTTTACTGCTGCTGAGTAAGCAGCTATAGAATAGAATTAACCAGGTTGGAAGAGACCTTGGAGATCATCGAGTCCAACCTATCATCCAACACTATCTAATCAACTAAACCATGGCACCAAGCACCCCATCCAATCTCTTCCTAAACACCTCCAGTGATGGTGAGTCCACCACCTCCCTGGGCAGCACATGCCAATGGCCAATCTCTCTTTCTGGGCAGAGCTTCTTCCTAACATCCAGCCTAAACCTCTCCTGGTGCAGCTTGAGACTGTGTCCTCTTGCCTGGGAGAAGAGACCAATCCCCACCTGACTACAACCTCCCTTCAAGTAGCTGTAGACAGCAATAAGGTCTCCCCTGAGCCTCCTCTTCTCCAGGCTATGCAACCCCCTGTATCTATCTGCTTGGTGGTTCTTCAGCATTAGATTCCAGTTCCTTTTCCCAAGCCTGTGTACTTAGGTTAGCTTTTAAAGCAAGACAACCCCCCTGAGGGAACTCAGCCTGCCAACTTCCTGCTTTGCAGTGCTCCTCTCAGTTTCTAGAGACAGAGATCATTCTAGGCTTTTCCAGACTTAGCTCTACATCCTTCCTCCCCCCCCATAATCTTTACAATTCCATGCCTGGTATGTTTTTAAAGCTGGTAGGTGGCTGCTTTTTTTTTTCCCCACCTCTCTTCTTTTTTCTAGGTCATCTCTTCTTAGGTCTCTTCTCCAGCCTGAATCTGTCCGACTGGAGTGGTTGTGCTTGGCGGTTTCTCACGATGCACCACAGAGAGCCAATACTGTGGATGCAGAAGGGAATCCCAGGTAAAGCAGAGTTTCCTCCAAGGGCCTGAGTGCCAGCAAAAGGCTTTAATGGCTCTGCAGGCTTTTGGCTTAAGACTTTGTACGACACTTTGGATGTCAGTGAGCCCTCAGAGCATTTTTGTGTGTTGAAGAATTCAGCAGAAGCCAGCAAAGAATTGAAGAGCTTTGTGTGAGACACTTTCCAGACTGCTCTGCTGGGGTTGCTCGGTCTTGCATTCATTTTGCTTCTCATGTTCTGAAGAAAACCAGGAACATCTCAAAACTGAATTCCTCATCTTCTAGGCCACGTTCCCATTTGTTTACCTGGGGCTACAGCCAGCTCATCCTGCTGTTGATTAAACTCCCAGCTGACTTTGTTACAAAAGAGAAGATGGCTGACATCTGTAAATCACATGGGTAAGAACAGAACTTGGTAGTTCTTGATATGTGGCTGGCTGCTATTCTGAACCCCAAAAGGTGCAAATGAAAACAACCTGAATGCTCCTTACTTGGACAGGTTTTGCTTTAAAACACTTCCTGTTTGGGGAAATCGCATCCTGGGCTACACCAAGAGGAAGTGTGGCCAGGAGGGCAAGAGAGGTGATTCTGCTACTTTAGTCAGCTTTTGAGACCTCACCTTGCATTCTGCATCCAGTTCTGGTGTCCCCATCATGAGAAGGACACAGAGCTGTTGGAGCAAGTCCAGAGGAGGGCCACAAAGATAATCCAAGGACTGGAGCACCACTGCTCTGAGGGTAGACTGGGGGAGCTGGGGATCTTCAGCCTGGAGAAGACTGGGGGAACCTTAGAGTTGCCTTCCAATACCTGAAGGAGGTATTGGAAGGAGGGCTGGAGGGGCACTTCCCATAAGGGTGTTTAGAGACAGGACAAGGGGAAATGGTTTTAAGCTGAGGGAGAGTAGGTTTAGACTGGATCTTAAGAAGAAGCTCTTCAGTATGAGGGTGGTGAGACTCTGGAGTAGGCTCCCTGGAGAGCTTGTGGGTGTCTCCTCCCTGGGGGTGTTCCAAGGCCAGGCTGGATGAGGCCTTGAGCAGTTGAATCTAGTTGAGAGCCATCCCAGCCCATGATGGGGAGGTTGGAGTAGATTATCTCAAGGGTCCCTATGGTCCTAAGCCATTCTATGATTCTGTGAATATTGAGTGTCCAATTTAATGTGCCAAATACCTCTTCTGGTTAAGGGGCATTCCCTGTGTCCCCACCCTGTAGTGATTTCTGGCATGCAGAAAACTCAGTGGCCTCTGTCTTCACTGACACTGAAATGAGCATTTAACAACTGCTGACTTCCAGTTTAGACTGTGTGTGATCCCTGGAAATCTTTGCTCTCTTGTTCAAGATTTTGGCCTGGATACCTTTTTCTCTGTCTGGAGCTGGATAGAAGAATAGAAGCCTTTACTAATATTGCTCATTTGGATGACTTGAGCCTGCTGAATGGAGAAGATGGTTAGTGAGTCTTCATCTGTGTAAACATACTTCTATAATGTAGGAACTGCCTTTATTATGTCCTGCTTTGTCCAGAGCTGAGTTGAACTTTTGGGTAGCACTGTGTAGTGCAGCATGTTTGCAACACATCAGTGGGTGTTAACACTTTTGTGTCCTCACATTTGTGCTCTGTGTGAAATCAGTTGTGCCAGAAAATGCTTGAAGAACTCTACATGCTTGGACATTTCCTCAGTGGGGAGATGAGGGTAAATTTGGTGTTCTAGATAGAGCAGTAGCTATCCTCCTTGCACAGCACCACTCCCTGCCAGCACACAGCCACAGGTAGGACAAGCAGAGTGTTGTATCCCACGGCAGAGCACAGAAGATAATTCCTAGTAGCCCTAAGATGGACAAGAACAATTCTTTGTCTTTGGAGTTACTCCAAAGCCTTACATACACCAGGGGAGGTTTAGGCTGGATGTTAGGAAAAAATTGTCCTAGAAAGAGTGATTGACCATTGGGATGTGCTGCCTGGGGAGGTGGTGGAGTCACCATCCCTGGAGGTGTTTAAACACAGACTGGATGAGGCACTTGGTGCCATGGCTTGGTTGATTGGATGGTGTTAGGTAATAGGTTGGACTGGATGATCTTGGAGGTCTTTTCCAACCTGGTTGATTCTGTGATTCTGAACTGCTGTGAAACTTTGTGCATAATCCACCACTGAATCTTGACCCTGAGTCAGCTGAGGCAGTACTCTTCTGTGCACGATCTGCTTGCTGCTGACTCTCTCTTGGTTTCTAACCAGAAGAGCTTGAAAACAGTAGGCTTAAAATAGTCCTTGCTCTACAGAGTGTAACAAACTCCTTTTACACCTAGGTTCCCTCCCAGAGAGCACAGAAGAATGGAAGCTGCTCCTGCATCTAGCACAGAGTCACAGCACAGCTTCCCACCACCAGGGCCCTCAGAACGGGAACGCTGTCAGCAACGGCAGCCCGGCCTGCCCGGACTGCGTCACCGTGGAGAACGTAGCCCTGCTGCTGGCAAAGGCCATCGGCCCAAATCGTGCCTTGCCTCTCTTGCAGGAGTGTGGCTTGACACTGGAACTGTCTGAGAGGTTTGCTGGGGTCTGTGAGATACTGAGAATTGCTGAGAAAAGGCAGAGGTAAGATGCAGCAGCAGCAGCAGATCCACGCTGCTCCTTTTGGATCTCCTCGGTGTTTCTGAGCTTGCTTTGCAGTTGACAACAGATGAACCACTTGATGTTTTTACCTCTCCTTGCAAACTCAGCTGAAAGCTTTTGCTATTTAAGAGCTATGGGTTATGCAATGTGGGCAGTTAAAACTGGAAAAGGAGGAAACAGGAAATCAGACATTAAAGATATACTTGAAAGAGATGAGTCCTGCACAGACTCTGATCTCCCTGTCCCTTCAGCCTGGAGAAGAGTGGACTTAGGGGAGACCTGTTAGCAGCCTTCCAGTACCTGAAGGGGGCTGTAGGAAGGATGGGGAGAGACTGTTTGCAAAGGTCTGTGGTGACAGGGTGGGGGGCAATGGCTTCAAAGGAGAGAAGGGCAGGTTTAGATTGGCTAGCAGGAAGTTGTTCTTCACTATGAGGGTGGTGGAACACTGGAACAAGTTGCCTGGGGAGGTGGTTGAGGTCCCTTCCCTGGAGAGACATTCAAGGTAAGGCTCAACAAGGCCCTGGGCAGCCTGATCTAGTTGGGGATGTCCCTGCTGACTGGGGCAGGGGGATGAACTTTGGAGGTCCCTTCTGGCCTGGACCATTCTGTGAGTCCAGACAAGGTCTGTATTGGGATGTCACACTGTTAATTCTGAAATGCAGTCATAGTTTGGACAAACTCTTCTTTAGGAAGCAACCACCCTCAGTTGTTCTCTCTGTTAGCTGCTTTTTTCCACTCTTTGACCCTTTTTTTCACCCCCTTCTTTGTTTTAATTGCAGAGCACTGATTCAGACCATGTTGGAAAGGTGTGACAGGTTTCTGTGGTCTCAGCAAGCATAGAAGACAACTTGGAAAACTCTGGGAATGTTGTTTTGGGTTTTTCTTTTTTAATGATTGTATATTAAAGTGCCTCTTAAGACATGAACTCCTGTCTAAATGTTCACTTGCACTGAGTCCATCTTCCTCTGGCAGGTGTCTGCTGAGGAAAGCATTTATATCTTTCCCCAGCATCCTTGCAGCTAAGCTGAGGCAGTGGGGTCTGGATCATCAGGTACTGAGGTGGACAGGAAACAGTTGAAAGAAAGAAGTCTGACAGTCTAGGTGGAGGCCTTTAGCTAGTGCAGTAGCTCAGGGGTCAGTACTGGGATCAGTACTATTCAATAGAGTCAGCAACACTGCTCTCTGCTCCCTCATCCACATTGTCAACAGCTTTGCTGATAACACCAAACAGAGGGGAGGCTGTGCTGCCCTAGAGCCTGAACTAGAATGAAATCCAGCAGGGACAAGTGTAGAGTCTTGCATCTGGGAAAGAACAGATCCATGGACTAACCCCACCCTGGCCCTGGCTAATCTGGTCCAGGGCTTGACAACCCTTTAAGGTAAGAAATGGGACATGAGGAACAATCTCAGCCTAGTGCAACTTCAGGCACTTTCCTCTTGTCCTCTCACTTGTTCCTTGGGAGAACAGCCTGACCCCCCCACCAGCTCTCTCACCCTCCTCTCAGGGAGGGGCAGAGCCAGAAGGTTTCCCCTCAGCCTCCTTTTCCCCAGGCTCAACCACCTCAGGTCCCTCACCTGCTCCTCACAGGACTTGTGCTCTAGGTCCTTCAACCAAGAGGCTAAAAGCCTCCATAGAGATCATTTGTGCTTTGGTGTACATGCAGCCCCCAGCAGCCATGGTCTCTCATGGGTTTATCTGAAATAAGGACAGGGAGGTAGAGGTTGGCTTGCAAGGACAAGGCAGGATTGCTTATGGGTTTGCTTCTCTAGCTTGTTGCACTCCTCTGCTGTTGTGCTAAGCTGAGGAAGCGGGGGAAACATCAGTGGCACAAACTCCTGCTGCTGAATCCCTGTCTTGGACACTCCTGGGGTTAAAACACTCCACAGCCCCTGTTTGCTCTGGAGCTAGCCCCAGAAGGACAAAACCAGGGGCAGCAAAGCATTTGTGCTTATAGGTCAGAAAAGATGCAGGTGAACACAGCTGTATTCTCAGCCGCTGGAAATCAGCCTAGCTTTTGGCTGCCAAAGCAGGGGGGAGAGACAGAAGGTCAACCTGAGCATCTAACACCACTTCGCTCTGCCTGCTGCCTGGAAAGGGTGTGCTCACTGTGCTGAGCTGGGCTTTATGGCAGGATCATAACATTGCTGGAAGATGAGGGAGGATTGAGGGTGGAGGCAGCCAACCATGGAGCTGTCAACTCATGGAGTTAGTCCAGGGGTCAGCAGGTTTTCCAGCTCGAACCTGACCGTGTGAGCTGAGCACAGCAGAGCTGACTTGCCCTCAGTGAACTACTTCTCTTGGGCTGCATCTCAGGTCTAGCTAAAACTTGAAGCATGGCTTTTCCCCATCAAATAAGCCTGCTGGGCTCCTCAAGGATGGAGAAAGGTGGTATGAAAAGGAGTTCTCATCTGAGACAAGAAAGGAGCAATGACATGATGGTGACATCTGGCACTGGAGGCAGTACTGACCACAACCTTCAGCAGCAGGGACAAAAGGGACACCTTGATCCCAACTGGACAAGGGGAAGGAAGGGGAAGAGCCTGCTGACCCCACACCCTGCACCTCTGCAGCCTTTGCTGCCAAAACCCCAGAGCTGGAAGGAGCTCTGGCATTTTCTAGGCAGGTCATGGCAGAGCTCTGTTTTTTTCCCTGACAGACAGGAGGCAGACACCTACAGAAGCACTGCAGTTAGTGGTTTTATGACAGTGGTTTTATGACATAGAAAAATGGGTGACAAAGTCCATGGGTGAAGAAGACCTGATCAGTCCTCATTTACAGTGACAGAGGAAAAGCAGTTCCTGAATATGAAAATTCCTGGCTGCTGACAGGAGGAGGACCATAGTGTCACATACCAGCTGTTTGCACTGAGCTCACAGAGTTTGGCACAGTGGAGAGCACAGCCAAGACCTCGAGATTGCTCCTGGATAGAGCCATAGGGGCAATTGGAGCCAGGGTGACGTGCTGGCTTACGCCCTGCAGCTGCTGTCAAACTGACTCTCTCATCAAGGGCACAGCCCAGCACTCACTGCTGGCTTATCTGCCTACCAGGAGGAGAAGACAGCCTTGTTGTGGAATTAGTTGCCACCATGAGCTGGGCAAACTGCTTCCAGGTCAGTTCAGCTACATCTCTGCTGTACCTGCAGCCAGGCTGGGAAATGAGATGTGAGGAGGAAGAGTTAGGAAGGTGGAGAGATGAGATGTGGCTTTCTCAGCCCCCAGAATCCTAGGGCATACTTCAAGGTCTCACTAAAAAGATTGAGTTAGCTGTAATGTCTTCCGGCGTTAAGCACTGCATGCAGGCAAGCAGGACAGGCAGCCTTGTCCTCCTGCATTCCAGTGTCCCCCTTGAGCTGTTGGGGTTCCCCCATGCTGGGAGGCAGTGCAGGCCTGTCTCCATTATAGGCTACTGTCATCTTCTGTCGCTGCATCTGTGCGAGACAAGTTGATTTTCACTTCTGCAGCTGGCACAGATGAGCTCTCTGAAGCAAAGGACACTCCTTGCCCTCTGTGCAGATGATCTTTGTCATCATCATCTTCCTCCTCCTCATTCCTCTGCAGATCTTGGTCACTGTCATCATCACTATCTGCTGCATTGTTCTCAATCACTTCAATGCTCTCTCCAGCTTCAGGATCCACATCAGTCCTAAACCACACAGCTTTGTAGCCATCATTTGCCACCGGCCTGTCTGTCTTGAGGATAGATTTCACTTCTTTCTCATGCTCAACCTCTTCTTCTGCTTCTTCCTCTTTCTCTTCCTGGCTGAAGATGACGGTGGAAGCTACAGAAGCTTTTGGGAGGCTCTCAGTTTCTTCTGCAGCAGGAAAAGCTGCAGCAGGTACTGGCTGCTCTTGCACCTCTGTCACTGACCTCACTCTGCCGTTCTCTGAGGCCTCCTGCTGTTCAGTGCTCACATCTGGCTGTTCATCTTGCTTGTAAGATTGGTTGTAGTAACCCTCAGAGGGTTTCTTGGAGACCTGCAGGAGGAAAGACTCCTTGTAAGTGTAGTGAAAGGGAAAGAAATGGAGTTGAGGGGAAAGGGTTGGCTGCAGTGCCTCCGCTACTGCTCAGGAAAGCTTCAGCTTGCTTTGCAGTTTGATCTGCTTGAAGCCTGGGATAGATGTGGCTCCCTACAACAGCTGTGGGGTTGTGACTCCATTTCTGGATATTTTTCAGACAGGTGCATGCATGTTCTCCAGGAGGGCTGAGCACCAGCAGCATGCACTGAATTGTACCTATCCTTCTGAGGAATTTCTCTGGAGTGGGCTTTACCTCCCTCGGGAAGAAGGATGGTTGTTGTTCACCTGAGCTGTGTGCTCTGAGCTCATCCTGCAGTCAGTGGAGTCTAGGCTCCTGCCAGTCCCATCCTAAGGCAGAGACCAACACCTGCTCAGCTGAATCACACCCTAGCCTTCAAAGAAACCAATCTGGCAGGGACTTGAGAGAGCCAACAGGTTTGCTCAGGTGCAGAACACTGCCCAGGCTTTAGGGCAGGTGGTGAAGGAACCCTTCTCACCCTTGGCTGTTGATGATGAACAGTGGTTTGTACCACAGACACATTTTTTCAGAGACTTCCTCTCAGCTGTGTCAGGTTCCTCCTAGGATTTGTGCTTCATGGAGCTGTGGGTCCCTCCTTATCACATCTCCTTGCCATCCAGCCTCAGGGGGGCAGAAAAGAACAGCAGCAAACCCCACCAGAACGCTGCTACCTTTGCAAACATTGTCTCAGGAGTGATTCTTCACCTTCACCCCAAACCTGTGCAGGGTTTGGGCAGCCCACCCATCCTTTAAAACCTCCTCAAATCCCACTTCCTGAGGGCTTCAGCTCCAAAGGAGGCACCTACCTTTTTCCTCAGCAGGTGATAGATTCGTTTCCCATACTGTTTGTATATCATCACTCCGAGGAGGACTAAGACAACCAGCAGCAGTGCTGCCAACGTCCCTCCTAAGATGCCCATATCCTGAGCACTGTACTGCTTATCAGAGGGGGTTACGGCTACAAGACAAACAAACCAGTGTTACAAAGGCTGAAAATGGCAGGCAGCTCTTTAACACAGCACTTTGTCCTGGGAGAAGCTCCAACCACCTTTTGAAAGGCAAAAGATGCCTCCTGTGCTGCAGGATGTGACCAGGATATAGTTCGTATCACAGGAGGAGGGAAAAAGCACAATGGCAAAGAGGAAGAGCTCTAGAAGGTCCTTTCATCATCCTCACAGTCCAACAGAGGGCTACAAGGATGCTGAAGGGAGTAGAGCACTGCCTTATGAGGAGAGGCTGAGAGCCCTGGGGCTGCTCAGTCTGAAGAAGAGAAGACTGAGAGTGGATCTGATCAATGTCTATCAATAGCTGAGGACTGGGGGGCAGGAGGGAGGGGACAGGCTCTGCTCAGCTGCACCCTGGGATAGGACAAGGGGCAATGGAGATAAACTACAGCACAGGAGGTTCCACCTCAACACGAGGAGGAACTTCTTCACTGTGAGGGTCACAGAGCACTGGAGCAGGCTGCCCAGAGAGGTTGTGGAGTCTCCTTCTCTGGAGCCTTCCAAGCCCCATCTGGATGTGTTCCTCTGTGCCCTGTGCTGGATTCTATGGTCCTGCTCTGGCAGGGGGTTGGACTCAATGACCTCCTGAGGTCCCTTCCAACCCCTGTGATCCTTCCCTGCCTTCTTCCAGCTCTAGCAACATGTACCAGCCTGCTCAGGAACAGCTCAAGCTTTCAGCCTCTGGTCAGTGTAAGCATTTGTGTAGAGATCCATGTTGTAGAAGAACAGTAACTTCCTCAGGGCTAATCACCTTTGCTTGATGTTGCCAGTGGGGTTCTTTATATTACATTTTCTAGTTTCATTTTGCAGCATTAATTGTTCCCAAGTTTAATGGTTAATCAAAGACAGCTTTGTTCTGCTGCTGCCCTGGTTATGAGAGTGGACTTTGAGTATTCCCTCCACGTTTGACTGCACCCTCAGTTTATCATTAATACCTTGGGGAGGGATGTCAGTGAAGCTGTGCTTCCTAATCATGTGTCCCAAGAGACACCACAGCCCACATTGCTGATGGGAAACTCCACCGCCCTTAACTCCTTCTGTGCTGTCCAAACTAGCTGGGCTTGGTGGAATGGTTCACCCTGAGAGCCCAGTGAGCTGGCTCCAGCACTGGGAGCTCAGAAACCAGAGGGCAATGCACAGTCACCGTGTCCCAGAAGGAGAGTATAAACCCAACTCCAATTACTGGGTTCAGTTCTGGGCCCAGGGAGGTGGTGGAGTTGATGTCCCTGGAGGTGTTCAATAAATGCATGGACATGGCACTTGAGGCCATGGCTTAATGGCCATGGTGGTCTCAGATAGCCCTAGACTCTGCTCAGAGTCCCTGACAACCTGACCTGGAATGGTTCCAGGGATGGGGCTTCTGCCCATGGTCAGGTTTGTGACCTGTCATTGCCACTTTGCCCACACAAGCAGAAAAGGCTCCCCAGGCATCTCCACAAAGCAGAAACCAAAGACACCAACCTACCTGCAGCAAGGACAACCTCCACCATGATCACAGTGCTGGCTTTCTGCAGGCTCACTCTATCTGTTCCAATAGCCTGTGTGAACAGAGGAAAGAGAGCTTAGGGCTGCCTGCATCCCCAGCTGGCTCTCAAGGCACCTGCTGGGCCCTTTGTGGACAAAGTACCTTGCCTATATCCTCACCTCATCCTCACAGTAGCACTGGAGCTGGACAATCTGGTTGCAGAGGAGGAAGAGCTCTAAAGATTCCCTGCCCTGGGCCAGCCCCAGCTCATGGTTTGTGTGCAGCTTTGCAGCACAGCACTGGACAAAGGCAGTGAGTAGCGTGGGGCAGGCAGAAGTGTCTGCTGGCACCTCACCTACACTCCGCGTAGCTAAGACAGTCAGGCTGGCTCCAGAGGACATGGCATTGTGCTAGGCAAGTCTTGGGGAGCCCACTGTCACTGGAGAAAGTGGAGACCTACCTTCTCAGGGGTTTAGAGTTACTGACTGTTTCCTCTGAGCTAAGGAAGTTCTGGATTCACCAAGAGATTTCCAAGTGTGGGGCTGTAGGCTTCCGAGCTGGGGCAGATGGCAGCAGTCATACCCTGCCCACACTCACACATCAACCTCCTGTTCACTTCCTCACCCACCTTTTTTTGTTGGGATCAGTGTGAGAGGGGGTGGTGGGGGCTCACAAAATGTCCCCACTGAGACTTTTTGTTAAGCAGAACCTGAGTGTGGGACGGGGGCAGCTACAATCTCCCCAGCTGACTTCTCCCTGCCTCCAACGATATTTCCCCACAGGGCTGGAGAAACACTTTTGCAGCTAGCTCCAGAGACAGCCTGCATCACACACAGTAAATTTGCTGTCATTTCATCTGCCTCCATACATATACATTTAGGATGCAAATGGTTGGGGCAAAGACTGTCCTTTAATGATGTGCCTTACTTAACAGACTCTCAGCTTGGTGCTTCTTTACCAGACACCACCCCTCCCTTCCACAACCCTGGCAGGACAATGAAGAAAGCTGCCCTACCTCGAGGGTTACAGATCCTGGGGACTGCAGCACCACATTTGTCAGGATGAGTCCATCTTTGGTTGCAATGAAATCAGTGCTGTTGCTTATGTGGTACTCAATGTTTGGGTTGACTTTCTGCAAAGCCAGAAGAAAGGAGGTTCAAACCACACTGTGCTTCGTGTGCACCTTCTCAGCAACCCATTGGCAGGGACTTGCCAAGTATGAGCACGGGCAATAAACAGATTCTAGAATCATAGGGTTGTGTGGGTAGGAAAAGCCCTCCAAGATCATCCAGTCCAACCATCAACCCAACACCACCATGGCCACTAAGCCATGTCCCCAAGTGCCATGGCCACGCATCTCTTGAACACCTCCAGGGTTGGGGACTCCACCACCTCCCTGGGCAGCCTGTTCCAGTGCCTGACCACTCCTGCAGCAAAGAAATTCTTCCTCATGTCCAACCTAACCCTCCCCTGGCACAATTTCAGACCACCTCTTCTAGTTCTGTCACCTGATACCAGGGACAAGAGACCAACCCCCCCACCTGACTCCAACCTCCTCTCAGGGAGCTGTAGAGAGCAGTGAGGTCTCCCCTCAGCCTCCTTTTCTCCAGACTAAACAACCCCAGTTCCCTCAGCTGTTCCTCACAGGACTTGTGTTCTAGACTCTTGTTGCCCTTCTCTGGACACCCTCCAGTCCCTCAGTGCCAGGGTATTTGCTCACCCTGAGCTTTACTCAGCACACTGTTCTGCAGTGGGTCAGAGCACCCACACAAACCTGGGTGGGACTGGCTTTTGGAAGCTTCTCCACATTACAGCACACCATGAGCAGTTCTGATCCATGTGGAGTTTCCAGGGAAATAATGTGGAGCACCAGAGGAGACTGTGTGTGCGTGTTTTCTTCTCCCCACCTCCCCTTCCTCGTGTTTTCTGACCCCACTTTAGGCCTGGAGCAGTGAGAAGAATTCAGTACAATTACTTACATCAGGGAAATCATCATCCAGTGCTGTTATCATCAGGGGCTTGAAGGATGTCCAGCTTGGAAGACAAAGCTTCCTGGGGCCAGATCAACAAACGTTGTCCCATTGTAGATCCTGCTCTCAAAGTATGGTGCATGATTACTCTTATTGATGACCTTAATCTCTACATTGGCTATGGAGTATTTCTGGATGTTGTTGACTTGGGTGGCCTGGAGAGATGAGAGAGAGAAGAGAGAGGTAGAGATGCTAGCCCTTTCCTCTTGGTGGTGAGGACCAAAAGGATAGGTTTCATCTGAAGCCCATTGCAACCCACATTGTTCTTTCCATCATAGAATTGTCAGGGTTGGAAGGGACCTCAAGGATCATCCAGTTCCAACCCCCCTGCCACGGGCAGGGACACCTCACACTACAGCAGGTTGCTCACAGCCACCTCCAGCCTGGCCTTAAATACCTCCAGGCATGAGGTTTCCACCACCTCCCTGGGCAACCTGTGCCAGTGGGGAAGAACTTCTTCCTCACATCCAATCTGAATCTCCCCATTTCTAGTTTTGTTCCATTCCCCCAGTCCTATCACTGCCTGACACCCAAAAAAGTCCCTCCCCAACATTCTTGTAGCCCCTTTCAGATACTGGAAGGCCACTGTTAGGTCTCCTCAGAGCCTTCTCTTCTCTAGACTGAACAGCCCCAACTCCCTCACTGGCAGTGAGCTTTGAGCCAGGCATGATATTAACCATGCACTTTGGAGTCCTGCTGGTTTAGCTTCCTTCTGCTGCTGGCCTTCCACTCAGTCTTGGTCTAGCTCCCAAAGTCTAGATATGACCCTCCATAAGGGCCACATCTGGACAAACTGTCATGCTCCAGTACAAACCAGTGAGACTCCAGCACCTAAGGCAGACTTTCATCTTCATGAGGGTGTCAGCCAGTTCAAACTGACATCCTCCTCGAAGTCCCTCCTGTCCTGTTGAGCTGCAGTCACAAGAGGAGCTTGTCTCCTGGCTTGAGTAATGCTAACTAGAGTAACACAAGCCCCAGTCATGCCTAAAGAATGCTTCCAGTTCTGCTCCTCCACACTTTCAGCTCAGCAGGATGTGCTCATCCAGTTAATTTGTTTTGACATTGAAACCCACACATAAGGGAAACACCTCCCAGCTTCTGCAAGAGCTTCTGGGTTGGTATAAGGCACTGGGCAGATACTAGGCCCTTCCAGAAGAAAGGGATGAGAGAGTTAGCTTTAATTATTCATGTGATTGCCTCCTGGCACACCAAAAGTGCTGCTTCCTAGAAAGCCAGGTGTGCTGGGCTGGTGGCTGCAAGGTCATCAGACTTACCATGACTTGCAGCAGGTAGGAGTCTGGGGAAGTTGCTGGTTTGTTCATAGTCAGATTCCCTGTGTCAGCATCTATGGAGAACACGTTGTCCATGTTCCCTAAAGAAGACAGACACTTCAGTCATCAAATACCTTCCCAAAGTGAAGCTAAAGCTCATTGGCTCTTTATTCACACCCTAGTGACAGCACTTCCAGGGTAAGATGCTCTTTCTCCTGCCTGCCTGGCTGCTCCAAGGGCTAGGAGTGCTGGCCAGGAATTTAGAGGCACTCTACAGCCAAAAAGCATCAAGGAGATGTTTGTGAGCCCAACTAGATGAGATAGCACAGCAAAGATCTGCATTTCCAGTGCCTGGGCCCATCTTAAAGCCCTCTAAATGCTTGGAGTGTAGAGCCTCTGCTGCAATTTGAACACTGAAGATCTTCAGTTCCCTAACCCGAGCCCAGCTGAACCCAAACTGCATGTCAGGAGAGATAAGGGAAGGGATTTTTTCCTATTTTGAAATGAAGAAACCAATTCACAAAGAGTAGCTGGGTGGGGACTCATCTGAAGGAGCTGTAGGCACCTAAAGGGAAGCCATCTCTACCTGACCTGTTGTAAAAGGTAAACTTTTATCTCAGTGTGTGATTTACTGACTTACTGTGAACACTGGCCTCAATATGAGCTGCATTCTGCTCTGGAAATACTGATTTCTATCTCTTGGCTTACAAAAGGACCCTAGACAGAAACCTTGTGTGGAGGTAGGGGTAGAAATCAGCTTCCTACAGCTGCAATCTGTGTTTGAATCGTAAAAAACCAGGGGCTGTGTGCTAAAGTACAAGCAAAGCTTTCAGTCCTCTTCCTCACTCTGAGGCACTTTAGACAAGAGTGGTTGTTGGGTGAGAGGTTGGACTTATCATAGAATCAATAAGGTTGGGAAAGACCTCAAAGATCATCAAGTCCAACCTGTCACCCAACACCTCATGACTACTAGACCATGGCACCAAGTGCCACATCCAATCCCCTCTTGAACACCTCCAGGGATGGGAACTCCACCACCTCCCTGGGCAGCACATTCTAATGGGCAACAACTCTCCCCTGAGAAGAACTTTCTCCTCACCTCGATCCAAAACCTCCCCTGGTGCAGCTTGAGACTGTGTCCTCTTGTTCTGATGCTGCTTGCCTGGGAGAAGAGACCAACCCCCCACCTGGCTACAACCTCCCTTCAGGGAGTTGTAGAGAGCAAGAAGGTCTCCCTTGAGCCTCCTCTTCTCCAGGCTAAACAATCCCAGCTCCCTCAGCCTCTCTTCACAGGGCTTGTGATCTTGAAGGTCTTTTCCAACCTGGTTAATTCTGTGATTCTGTAAGGACCACCCCACTTTGGGGTTTCCTCTTGAGTGTGGGGCAGGGAGGTGACTCCACATCCAAAAACCCCAGGGGAATGGAAGGTTCCCTACTGCTATCTATTACCAGGAGGCTGTTCACAGCTGTGGTGGAGATGAATAAATGATCACTCTACCTGACCTGTGTCTTGATAGGTACTCAAACCCTCACTCTTGGTGAAAAAAAAAAGGAAGAAAATAGAGTAAAGAAATAGAAGACCCAAAACCAAACCAACAACTACAACAACAAAGCCCTTCCCCAAAGCAAACAAAACCCCACAACCAAAAATAAACCAACAGCAGCACAGCAAACGGCAGCAGCACAGCAAACGGCAGCAGCAGCACAGCAAACGGCAGCAGCAGCACAGCAAACGGCAGCAGCACAGCAAACGGCAGCAGCACAGCAAACGGCAGCAGCAGCACAGCAAACGGCAGCAGCAGCACAGCAATCGGCAGCAGCAGCACAGCAAACGGCAGCAGCAGCACAGCGAACGGCAGCAGCAGCACAGCGAACGGCAGCAGCAGCACAGCGAACGGCAGCAGCAGCACAGCGAACGGCAGCAGCAGCACAGCGAACGGCAGCAGCAGCACAGCGAACGGCAGCAGCAGCACAGCGAACGGCAGCAGCAGCACAACAAACGGCAGCAGCAGCACAGCAAACGGCAGCAGCAGCACAGCAAACGGCAGCAGCAGCACAACAAACGGCAGCAGCAGCACAGCAAACGGCAGCAGCAGCACAGCAAACGGCAGCAGCAGCACAACAAACGGCAGCAGCAGCACAGCAAACGGCAGCAGCAGCACAGCAAACAGCAGCAGCAGCACAGCAAACGGCAGCAGGAACAAACCCGCGACAAAACAACAACAAAGAAAAGCCCAACCAACCAAACAGAACGAACCCAGCCCCACCAAAACATGACAAAGAGGAAATCCTTTGAAAGGAGCAAAGGGTGCAGTCACTGGGCAATCAACTGCCTATATCCAGGCAATCGTTTCAAATCAAGACTAAAAAGGGTGGGTTTAGAGAGTGGCAATGTGCTGGGGAATAAAAACGGCACTCCTGGCAATGAATGAAAATGATGCTGCTCAGGTGGGAGTTGCATGTTTGGCTCGAAGCCTGAATTCAAGTGGCTGTGGCCAGTCTGGCAAAATCAGCTCCAAAGCCTCAAGATAAATGTCTCACCTCCCCTGAAATACCAAAGTCCTTCTGAAACAGCCTTCGTTGAGCTGGGTGTGTGAGACTGTGATTCACTTCTCCCCCTCCCCGTGCAGTCTCAGTTTAAGAAGGACACTGAGACACTTAAATGTGTCCAGAGAAGGGCAATGAGGCTGGGGAGAGGTCTGGAGCACAGCCCTGTGAGGAGAGGCTGAGGGAGCTGGGGTTGCTTAGCCTGGAGAAGAGGAAGCTCAGGGGAGACCTTCTTGCTCTCTACAGCTACCTGAAGGGAGGTTGTAGCCAGATGGGGGTTGGTCTCTTCTCCCAGGCAACCAGCACCAGAACAAGAGGACACAGTCTCAAGCTGTGCCAGGGGAAGTATAGGCTGGAGGTGAGGAGAAAGTTCTTCATAGAAAGAGTTGTTAGCCATTGGGACGTGCTGCCCAGGGAGGTGGTGGAGTCCCCATCCCTGGAGGTGTTCAAGAGGGGATTGGATGTGGCACTTGGTGCCATGGTTTAGTCATGAGGTCTGTGGTGACAGGTTGGACTCGATGATCTTTGAGGTCTCTTCCAGCCTTGGTGATTCTGTGATTCTGATTCTTTCTTCTGTTTAACCCACAACGTTCTAGCTCTGATGTGGGGCAGTTTTAAGCTCAGCAGGGTGCTGGGCCATCTCAGTTCAACTTTACTACTACCTAGAAAGGTTGGACTCCTTGAGGCCACTTCCAACCTGGCATTCTGTGATGTTTCTGTGGCAGAAACAGAGGAGCAAACCCCCAGAACCTCACCTCTCAAGTGCCACGGAGGGTATCTCCTGTGGGCAGGTCATGTTGGGGACACACAAGCAATGCAGTTTGTGGAAGGGGACAGTTTCTACTCACCACCAACAATACTGTAGGTGATTCTTTCATTGATAGTGTAGTCAGGATCAATGGCATAGATAGGCCCTGGCTCTAGGGTGAGTGGTTCTGCCTGCAACGACAAGATGAAGCATCACAAACCACACTGCAGCAGCAAATTGCCACTCACAGCTTTATCCTCTTCCAGTGTGGCTCTGGTGGGTTTGTCTGGGCAGGATGGACTTTACTGCTGGGATGTGGCTGTAGCAGGGCAGAGCTGAGACAGCCTAGAGCAAAAGGACTTCTGGCTCTCCCCTCTCCTGCCGTGTGCTGCAGGAAGAAGCACAAGTACTGCTGCTTGGGGTGGGAAAACCTCCACTTTCCAGGATGATGAAGACTCCTTGTCATGCTGAATCACCTGCATGGGGGTTGGAAGAGGAAACCTTTAAAGGTCCTTTCCAGCCCAATGCATTCTATGATTCTGTGATTTATGGCTAGACTTCAGCAGGAGCTGACTGAGATTCTTAGGCACTCCCAGCTGGGAAGAGCATCTGGATATCGCCTGCTGTGGCTGTGGAAATTTATTCCCATGAATCCTGGCAAATTTTCCACAGATTGAGTAGCAAAGTGGTAGAATGTGAATAAAATTACACAAGAAAAAATAATGATAAGGTCTAATTAATCCCACTGGTCTGATAACTAACATGGAGTTAGTTGTATAAACTGACTCTTGCTCTTTTTGGCTTCTTCACTCTAGCACATCCTAGGTGCTTGCTTTTGCTTGGCTCTTGCTGACCTTGGGTGTTGTGGCTAAGTACTAACAAGCTACTCTCTGCTTTTCTCCTCTTTCTTCTTCCCTTGTCCAGGAGGGGAGAGGGGGAAGCTGTTGGTAACCCCCAGGTTTTGTCCAGGGCAGGGTTCTGCTGTTTATAAATCATAAATCCATGCAAATATTGTCTATTTTGTACATATTCATGGCATTTCATGTGTCTAGACTTTCAGTCTGCTTGTAAATAAAGCTTCATTTGCTTCCCAACTGAGCTGGTCTGGCAAAATTCTGTTTTGGGGGCAGAATTTCAACCCACCACACCTGAGATGAGATGAGATGGAGCCGTTCCAGCTTGGGTTGGATGGGGCTCTAAACAGCCTGCTCTAGTTGTGGGTGCCCCTGCTCTCTCTAGGGGGGTGTTTAGACTACCTGACCATTGAAGATCCCTTCAACCCAATCCAGTCTGTGATCCTGTGACTCTGAGAGGATCAGGGACACTGTCTGACCGTGCCTGCTTACCAACATCTCGGACATGTTGACCCTCCCAGCATAGAGGCTGCTGATGCAAATGCTCTTCTCCTCGTTGATGAAGGTACAGGGTAGGAACCAGGGTGCTTTGGTGTCAGCTTGTTCAATAATGATGTTTATTGTTGCACTAGCTGTGTTGGTGAGGTCAGTGCTACCCACAGGCCTGTCCTGTACCCAAAGGCAAAGCAGACTCATGAGGTGCCAGTTTTATTGCCGAAGGAAGAAGCCATCTGCAAAAGGCAGCGGCCCAGGGGCTGTTGTAGCTCCATTTCCCGAGGCTCAGCAGTTGATGTGAGATTAGCTGAAGCAGTAAATTGTCTCATTCTTCTGACAAAGGTGCACTGATGCAAGCCTGCCACTGTGTCATTATGGAAAGTGGAAGGTTGCTCCCAATACACCCCCTCAGTACCCACCCTCTCTCCCACTGTCCCAAAGATCTCCCATTCAGACTTACCCCACAGTTAAGAGAGAGTGGGGCAAGCAGGGCATTTGGCTCCTCCTGAAGAACTTACCCTTGCATACAAGATCAGTGTTGTCCATTTAAATTTCTCATAGTCCAGTGCTTTGTGTAAATAAATCTCTGGATTGTTAACTCCTTTTATGGCAAAGTAACCATCTGTGCCCTGGTGGGGGGAAAAGAAAAGCCTTCCTAGTAGCCTCAGTCACAGCCATGTTCAAAGTACTGCCCACGGCTGTGTTTTTGCCATCCCAGTCAGACCTTTAATCCTGGGGAGCAGTAAGAGACCATGAGGTGTGTTTAATCTTGGAGGGTGCACACTGAAGCTGCCTGGCTTGTCAGAAAGGTTTGTTCATGCCCCTGTGAGTTGTATTCTCCCAGACCCCCAGCTTTGCCTGCCTACCTGCTCAGCAGCTACTGGATGAAGTCTTTTGCCTCCTTTATTCCCTATGCTCAGCAGGTTGCCAACAATCCTTGATTTTGGGTCCAGGACAGCCAAACAATCTCCCATCCATGCTCAAAACAGATCCAGGATGGCTCAGCCTCTGAGAGTCAGCAAGATCCCTTGCCTTAACCTAGCACAGCTGAACTTTGGGGCAACTCTAAAGCCCAATTGAAATAACATACATTGCATTTTACTCTACAACCTCCTGCCCTTGCTTTGGTTCCCCTGCCTCTCACAGAATTATTTTGGTTGGAAGAGATCTTAAAGATCATCACTGAGTCCAACCATTAACCCAACACTACCAAGACCTCTGCTAAACCATGTCCCTCAGCACCACATTTCCACAGCTTTGAAACCCCTCCAGGGATGGGGACTGGGGAGTCCAGGCCTTGAGAACCCTCAAGGGAAGAAATCATTCCTCATGTCCTACCTAAACCTCCCCTGGGGCAACATTTCCTCTCATCCTGTCACTTGTTACCTGCAAGAAGAGACTGACCCCAACCAGGCTCCAACCTCACCAAGCCTGGAGGTGTTCCAGAAACACGGGGGCATGGCACTTGGGGACATGGTTCAATGGCTATGGTGGTGTAAGGTCAATGGTTGGACTTGATGATCTTAGAGGGCTTTTCTAACCCAACCAATTCTGTGAATTAATTCCCCATGCTCCCAAGCAATCCCCCTGAGAACAGATCACAGGATCACAGAGGATCACAGGATGCTAGGGGTTAGAAGGGACACCTCCGGAGATCATCGAGTCCAACCCCCTGCCAGAGCAGGACCATAGAATCATAGAAATAAACTAAAGCACTAAACTGGGGCCTGGGGGAAGTGGAGTCAGCCTTTGGCTCTGCCAAAGACTTTTTGTGTGGTCTTGGGCAGCTCATGTTGTCCCCACACTGCGTGGACACTGCTGGCACCCAGGACATTACCTCCTCCTTTCCCTATCTGACTCAGAGCCATTCTGATCTCTGTGAGGTACAAAGGTCTCTCCTGATACGTTTACAAACCATCTCAGCACGACTTCCCTGGATCATATGGTTCAGAATATTCCAGATGAAAGTTTAACCCATGGAATAGAAGTGAGAGCAGTGGTCTCTTCTCCCAGGCAACCAGCACCAGAACAAGAGGACACAGTCTCACGCTGTGCCAGGGGAAGTTTAGGCTGGAGGTGAGGAGAAAGTTCTTCACATGAAGAGTAATTTGCCATTGGAATATGCTGCCCAGGGAGGTGGTGGAGTCACTGTCCCTGGAGGTGTTCAAAAAGGATTGGATATGGCACTTGGAGCCAGGGTTTAGTGGTCAGGCGCTGTTAGGTATTAGGTAATAGGTTGGTCTTGATGATCTCTGAGGTCTTTTCCAAGCTGCTTGATTCTATGACTCGAAAAGAATTCAACACCTGTAGTGTTGGCTGCTCTGTTCTGCTAACCAAAGCAACTCTCGGGTTTGAGGCAGCTGTACCTCTTCTAGAAGCTGTCAGAGAACTAAACCCCCATCCAGTCACTTTAGGCTTAAAGCTGTGGCTCTTCTGGCTTAATCACAAAAGTTCTTCAGAGCTGCCATTCCCTCCCCCCAAAAGAACAAGGCTGCTCACCAGCACTGTGGTTGTGAGTTCATAGTAGATGGTGTCCAGGTCAGCGTCGCTGGCACTCAACTCCTCCCGGGCTACGATGGTTGAGTTCACTTTTGTATCCTGAAAACAGAGGTGCTTTGGTTAATCTCCCTGTGAAATGGGCTGAAGACTTCTCTCTGCTAACCCTCCCTTAGCCCCACAGCACTGGGGGCTCCAGTGCCCTCTTTATTTCCCCCAAAATCCTCACCTCAGGAACAACTTCAGTGAAATTAGTTTGCTTAAACTCCGGGCTGTTATCGTTCTCGTTGAGAATGGTCACAAGGATCGGCAAGGAGTCACTCTGCAGAAAGGGTACAGTGAGAGAATCACAGACAAGAATAAGACTGCTGAGGGGGCTGCTCCTGATTTGCAGAGAGCAGAGGGGATGGTGTAAGGAGCACAGCAGGATGGGGCCCAGATGGAACTGGGTGTGTGGGAGGGTTGTGGGTTTATTCCCACCCCCTCTCCTTGGGTGGTCTCCCTGTGTCTGGGAGGAGTGTGTGTCTCCACAAAGAAAAGGACATCTCCTAGGATGGAAGTGGACTAGGAAAAGCAGAGGGAAGTACAATGCTGCCCTGCAGCAGCAGGGCTGAGAATTTGGAAGATCACTCACCTCCCCAGCATTGTTTTCACAGATCAGGTTCACCAACAGCAAGGTGTCTTCCTGCATGCAAAAACAAAAGCCAGCCTTTGTGGAGACAAGTCCAAAGGTACTGTTTCTAAAGTAAATTAGACAAATCTATGCACAGAGTCACCTGCAGGGTGTTAACTCTGCTCTTCTTCACCCACAGGAAAGCAACTGTTACAGAAAGGGGAAGGCAGCTTAGGGATGCTTGTGGCTGTGTGCAGAGCACTCCACGAAGGGAAAGTAATTTAGCAACAACCTAACCGAACACACAGAGGTTTTACTGGGTCATAGAAGTGTTTGCGTCCAACCATCAACCTCAATCAGACTCTACGTGGCCCTGGGCAGCCAGGTCTAGTTGGATGTGTCCCTGCTCACTGCAGAGGGGTGTTGGACAAGATGACCTTTGATGGTCCCTTCCAACCCAATGCCCTCTGTGAACCTAAGACCACCATGGCCATAAAACCTGGAGCCCTGTATCCACATGTTTCTTGCACACCTCCAGGGGCAGTGATCTGCTGCCTTTGTGCTTCACATAAGATCACCCCACTGCTCAGACCTGTGTTTCCCACAGACAAACTGGGCTCTTGAGTGCTGGAGAGCTCTGAACACTCCACTTGTCACATATTTGGTTGCAATACTTCCCCTTGCTCTGACTGATGCAGATTCTTCGAAGGAAGGTGACAGCAGGTATCCCCCTCCCTCCTTATTCTCTGCTCGTGGCAGGGGTGGCCTCCCAAGCAGTGAGCTCCAACCCAGCTGAAATAGTTTCATTTCCCAAGGTTATTTCCTAGATCCTTTAGAAAGAGCTTAGAAAGCCAAGGTTACAAGTCCAAGACTGCAGGTTGAAATTCAGTGCATCCCACATTATCACAGGATGCCAGCTTGGAAGGGCCCAGCTGGTGCAAGCTTTCCAGGTAATAGGATAGTTTAAATGAGTGCCCTGCACTCTGCCAAGCTGGAATGAGATGGCCCAGCACCCTGTTGAGCTGAGTCTTAAACCTGTCCCACGTAGGGGAATCCACTACTTCCCTTGGGAGAATTATCCACCTGATCCATACAGCCTGCCAGCCTTACCTCATAGTCCACTCTTTGGACCAACTGCAGCTCAGATCCCTGGATAGCAAAGAAGCTGGCATCAGGGGAATTTGGATCAATCCTTGCAGTGAAGCCTGGTTCCACGTGGATGGTGGTCACCACATAGCCAACAGGGTTATTTTCAGAAACACTTGGGTTGCTGTTATCCACAGAGCATCCTGGAGAAGTGAGACACAAAAATTGCCCCCCAGGGATTTAATTAGCGACAGACCTGGGTGAGACCTGAGTCCTGCTGTGGTGGCCAGTGGAAAGGAGGTTGTTGAACAGATGTCTTCCAGGAGGAGTCTAAAAATCTTCCACCTGTAATGGCTACCATTGGAGAGAAGGTTGTTGAACAGATATCTTCCAGGAGGAGTCTAAAAATCTGCCACCTGCAATGGTTACCTTTGGAGAGAAGGTTGTTGAACCTTTTGTCTTTCAGTAGGGGACTAAATAAAACTCTCCCACCTGTAAGGGTTAAGAATTGGAGAGAAGGTTGGTGACCAAAAATATCTCCCACCTGTAATGGTTACCATCAGGGAGAAGGCTGTTGAACAAAGCTGTCTTTCAGTAGAGTCTAAAAATCTCCTTCTGCTGTTGGGGCCACTGCTCTGTGGTCCTGGACCTCCTGCAGGAGCTTACCTTGTGCTGCAACGTGTGCTGTGAAGGGCAGCAGGCAGAGCGCTACAGCGAGGAGCCAGGGAGAAGCAGCCATGGGGAGCTGCCAGCTGATGACAGGATTCCTGTTTCTGATTAAACTGATCCACTTCTCCTCTTCTCTCCCTGCTTCTCCCAGCGCTGTCTTCCCTGCTCACTGCTCCGTGGAGCCACCAGCATGGGCTGGCTGCAGCGGATCGCTGCGGTTCAACCTTTGGCTCTTTGCCTCATGGGGTGGTTAATTAAAAGAGATCACCAGGAACCTGATGACTCATGAGTTCCTGCTTCTACTTTGTTCCTGGGTCTTTCCTATCCTAAACTCCCTGTAGCAACAAGGAGCTAGCCGAAACATTTTAGAGCTTGGGCTCTAGCCCCGCCAAGATGAGCATGAAGGAGGATGAGGGCTGACGCTTGGGGAAGCTGCCTGTGTGCTCCAGCCTCTGCCAGTGAGGAAGAGGTGGGCAAGTGTCTTGCTTCTGATGTGTCAGAGGTAGTTTTGGTCAGATCATTTCCTACAAAGAGCCATCATCACAAAATCTCCTGGTGGAGAAGAGACATTAAGATGATCAAGACCAAAACTCCAACATGTCTCTGTACACAACTCTTGGACCATGCCATGAAGCTCCTCATCCAAGCAGCTTTTAAACACCTACTGCTGCTACTATAACCCTTAGAGCTTCATTCTTTCAGCCAGGGTGGTTTTTTTATCTGCATGGCTCACATCCCCTTTCAGCATGGGTTTGCTCTCCAAGCCATGACTCATGGTTTCTCCTACTAATCTGTCATGCTGTGCCTGAAAAAAAAAAGAGATTGGGGAAAAGAAAAGGGGGAAAAAAAGACAAAAGTCAGTTCTCTCTAATGTCTTGTCTTTATTTCTGGAAGAGGCAAAGGGGTCTGTGACAACAAAGCCTTTGTGGCTGCTCTTTGTTTGGATGATAAAGGAAGGAACTAGACCCTGGAGAACTCCCTGAGCTGAGATCTGCTCCTGAGACAGCCTTGTTATTCCCAGCCACCCTGCAGGACCTTCAGAAGGTGAGCAGAGTGGATCCACAGACAGTGACTGAGCCCAGCTGCAGCCCAGTGATTGTCCAGCAGCTTTGCAGGGACAGTGCATGGTCCCCTTCTACCAGCAGCGGCTCTTTGTAAGGGTGCTCCTCACAATCTCCATCCAGGCTCCAACTATTTCCATCTCCACAGCTTCCAGAAGCCTCAGCAAGATGCTTTTCTGCTCTCTTGTCCTGTCATTTCCCAAGTAAAATTTTCCAAGCCAAGGCATTTGGCCTCTCAGGCAAGGGAACATCATTGTTTGCCCCTCCAGGATAAGAAGAAAGGAGACAGCTGCCCTCACTGCTGCTTTTAACATCCCATCAAGGGCTGCATTTTAGCCAGGCGCCTATTAGTGGGCTCATGAAACCCAGGCTGTCCAACACCCCTCCCAAAAGTCCTCCAAGAGGTCTCTTCCAAGTAGAGATTTCTGATGGACCAACCTCTCCCTTCAGGGAGCTGCAGAGAGCCACAAGGTCTCCCCTCAGCCTCCTTTGCTCCAGGCTCAACAACCCCAGCTCCCTCAGCTGCTCCTCCCCAGCCCTGTAATCCAGACCCTTGCCCAACTTTGCTGCCCTTCTCTGGACCTGCTCCTCAATGTCCTTCTTGGAGTGAGGGACCCAAAACTCAGACCAGGATTTGAGATGTAGCCTCATCAGTGCCCAGTCCAGGGGATAATGCCTGCCCTGCTCCTGCTGGCCACATTCCTCCTGATCCAAGCCAGGATGTTGGTGGCTTTCTCGGCCGTCTGGGCGCACTGCTGGCTCATCTCCAGCCTCATCCCTGGGCCCATCAATCCAGCCTGCCCAGATCCCTCTGTAGACATTTCTACCCTCCAGCAGATTAACTCTCCCACCCAACTTGGTGTCATCTGCAAATCTCTTTACTATGAGGGTGCTGGAACCCTGGAGCAGGCTGCCCAAAGAGGTTGTAGAGTCTCCTTCTCTGGAGACTTTCAAGATCTACCTGGATGTGTTACTGTGTGACCTGCCCTAGGTGATCCTAATTTGACAGAGGGCTTGGACCTGAAGAGATCTGGAGGTCCCTTCCATCCCTACCATTCCACAATTGTATGAATCCCTTCATCCAGGTCATTGATAAGGATCTCAGTATGCCTCAGGATCAGTGAATTATTTAGGCTGGAAAAGACCTTTGAGATCATCAAGTCCATCCTATGACCTAACACCATGACATCAGCTAAACCATGTCACCAAGTGCCACATCCAATCTTTTCTGAAAGACCCCCAGTGATGGCAACTCCACCACCTCCCTGAGCAGTCCATCCCAGTGCCTGATCAGCCTTCTGTGAGGAAGTGCTTCCACAGGAGCAGGGAAGTCATTCTGTCCCTGTGCTCAGCACTGGTTAGACCACACTTTGAGTCCTGTGTCCAGTTCTGGGCTCCTCAATTTAAGAAGGACATTGAATGTGTCCAGAGAAGGGCAACGAGGCTGGGGAGAGGTCTGGAGCACAGCCCTGTGAGGAGAGGCTGAGGGAGCTGGGGTTGCTTAGCCTGGAGAAGAGGAGGCTCAGGGGAGACCTTCTTGCTCTCTACAACTACCTGAAGGGAGGTTGTAGCCAGGTGGGGGTTGGTCTCTTCTCCCAGGCACCCAGCACCAGAACAAGAGGACACAGTCTCAAGCTGTGCCAGGGCAAGTTTAGGCTGGAGGTGAGGAGAAAGTTCTTCATAGAAAGAGTAAATTGGCCACTGGGACGTGCTGCCCAGGGAGGTGGTGGAGTCCCCATCCCTGGAGGTGCTCAGAAAAGGCTTGGATGGCTTGGAGCCATGGTTGAGTTGTCAGGAGGTGTTAGGTATTAGGTTGGACTTGATGATCTCTGAGGTCTTTTCCAACGCGGTTGATTCAATGATTCTAACACCTAAACTAACCCTCCCCTGGCACAGCTTCACACCCTGCCCGCGTGTCCTGCCTCAGGCAGGAGAAGCCTGGCACAATACTCCTCCCCCCACCCTGCACTCTTAGTGCTCCATCCTTAGCGCCCTTCCCCAAGGAGCAGGCAGAGCAGCGGCAGAGCTGACAGAGCTTTATTTGGCTTCAGAAGCAGGCAGGCCGATGCTAGCACGGAGCGGAAGCCAAGTGCTTCCTTCAGGCTCCATCTACTGACAGCAGCTCCCACGGCACCTGGCTGGCTGGAGAGGTTTGACTGGGGGCTGGCTGCTTTCCACAAGGATTGTTTTTTAAATCATTACTATTTGCTGATCTCAAGAGTTTTCCCTGAGCAAATCCAGCAGCTTCCCTCTTTATTCCCAAGGCTATTTACATGCAGAGCTGTCTCCTGGGCTGTTTCATTCCCCCAGGCTTCAGTCAAAATTGTCTGTGTCTTCCTTCATCGCTGCAACCAGCTGCTCAGAGAAGGGGCAAATGAACTGGCTGGTGACTGCAGCAGCTTCCCTGGCATCACTGTCTGAGTGGCTGTTGGAAGGGGGGAAAAAAAAGAGAGGAGAGTTTGTTATTCCTGGGGACAAGGACCACAGAAGGGTGCAAGGTCACCTTGTGAAATTCCAAGAGGATTTCAAGGAGCAGATGTATGGTGGAGGGGCTCAGACCACGGCTGCCTGCAGCCAAGCACCCCACTAATGCACAGAGGGTGTTGGTGTTACCAACCCTGTTTATTCATGGAATCATAGGATGGGTTGGGCTGGATGGGACCTTAAAGATCATCTAGTCCCAGCCTCCATGGGCAGGGAACATGGACAAGAGGTGCTAAGGGCCAGCTTATTGCTCCAGTTTCTTGTGATTTAATGGAGAGACAGCTCCCTGAAAGGTGCTGGATGGGGCCAGAGAAGGGCAATGAAGCTGGTGAAGGATCTGCAGAGCAGGGCTGGTGAGGAGCAGCTGAGGGATGTGGGGTTGCTCAGCCTGGAGAAAAGGAGGCTGAGGGAAGACCTTATGGCTCTCTATGGCTCCCTGAAAGGAGGCTGGAGCCAGGTGGGGGTTGGCCCCTTCTCCCAAGGAACAAGTGACAGAACAAGAGGGAATGGCCAGAAATTGTGCCAGGGGAGGTTTAGGTTGGACATGAGGAACAATTTTTTGCCCTTGAGGGTTGCCAAGGCCTGGAGCAGGCTGCCCAGGGCAGTGGCAGAGTCTCCATCCCTGGAAGGACAGAAAAGTCCTGAAGCCATGGTGCTGGGGGATGTGGTTTAGCAATGGACTACTTTGTGCTGGCTTAAAGGCTAGAATTAATGGTCTTAAAGTTTTTTTCCAGCCTAAATGTGGTTCTGTGACATAGATTGGTAGAGACTATGCCCAGATGCTGGGACAGCTCAGCATGCCCTGCATGTTTGAATCAATACCTAAGAGAGGGTAGCAAACATTTTCTGTTTCAACTCCTAGACCAGATTTTTCTGAATGGGAAGAACAATTGTTTCAGTCCCCAGTGACAATTCTCTGACTACCAAAAGGTATCATTTCATTCCCCTGGGGTCTGTCATTTGAAACAAGTGGCTTTTGTGTGGCACTTCTTAGCTGTGATTCTCCATGCCAGCTTTGCTTCAGGTAAGGCAAACCTGAGTGCCAGATGGGCTTGGCACACAGGAACAGAGATTACCATGGCTGCAGGCAGAGAAATCAATGGAGATTGCCCAGAGCCACAAACACCTCACACTTAGACTGAAGTCTTTGCTTTTCTAGCTCTGCCAACCACCCCTGGGACTGGGGCTGCTGGCAGGGTGACAGGAGGTACACAGGGGTGTGATGGAGGGCTGCACTTCAGCAGTGACGTTCCCAGAGACATGCTGCCGGGGAATCACAGAGTGGTAGAATTGTTTGGGTTGGGAAAGCTCTCTGAGGTCGCTGAGCCCAACTCTCACCATTAAACCACATCCCCAAGCGCCATGGCCACACATTTCTTGAACACCTCCAGGGATGGGGACTCCACCACCTCCCTGGGCAGCCTGTTCCAATCCCTGACCACTCTTGCAGCATAGAAATTGTTCCTAATGTCCAACACAAACCTCCCCTGGCACAACTCCAGGCCATTTCCTCTTGTCCTATCACCTGATACCCTTTTTGATGTTATCAGCCCTTCTGATCTGTTGTGTTAAATCAGAATTCTATGCCTGGGGCAAAAACTGGGCACTTAAAAGTTGCTAAGAGTCCTCTTTAGGCTTCAGTACTCAGGTGAGCAGAGCCACTGAAGTGACAGGTCTCTCCCACCCACCTGCTGTTCAGAAAGCTCCGGTACAGCCACAGAAAGCAGAGCTCCTCGTGGAGGTTTTCTTCCTCTCTCCCCTGCACATCTGTGTTGACTGGGTCTGGAGAGCTGGTTTGGATAAAGAAAATCAACAATAATTACCCCCACCCCATGGGTTTGTACCCACTGCCCTTGTCCTGTCCCTGGGCACCACTGAACACAGCCTGGTCCCAGCCTCCTGACCCCCACCCTTGAAGTATCGATCAGCACTGATGAGATCCCCCTCAGGCTGCTCTTCTCCAGGCTACAAAGCCCCAATCCCCTCAGTCTTCCCTCACCACAGAGATGTCTCAGTCCCCTCAGCAGCTTAGCTTTGTAGCCCTTTGCTGTACCCTCTCCAGCCAGTCCCTGTCCTTCTTCAACTGGGGAGCCCAGAAATGGACTCAGGATGCCACATGTGGCCTCACCAAGGCAGCATAAAGGGACAGGAGAACCTCAGCCTGCTGGCCACACTCTTCATGTCCCCTAGGAGACCACTGGCCTTCTTGGCCACAAGGGCATATTGCTGGCTCATGATCATTCTGTTGTCCACCAGGACTCCCAGGCCCTTTTCTCCAGAGCTGCTCTCCAACAGATCCATCCCCAGCCTGTACTGGCACATGGGGTGGTTCCTCCCCAGGTGCTGGAGTCCACACTTGCCCTTCTTGAATTCCATTAGATTTCTCCCTGCCAGGTCATGCTGGATGGCAGCACAGCCTGCTTTTTTGGTTATTTCCTCTGGCTTGTGTCCTAAGGCCCCAGCCTGGCATTCAGGTGCAAAGGATGACGTCGCTTCGTACTCAGAAATGGCCTCAGTGAGAAGGTTTGGCTGGGAAAGGCAGGGCAGGCTTATGGGGGTACCTCTGCTCGTGCACAGCAGCTCCAGGAGCAGCCCAGTGACAGGAGACAAAGCCCCAACCCACTTGCAATTGTCTTTTCCCAAGCAGTGTCCATGCCACCCCCTTTCCCTGCAGCCCAGCCCTGCCCTCCCTTCCCCGGGAAGCGAAGCCCTGACCTGCGCTTGCGGCCCATCAGGCTTTGAATGAACTTCTGAACCTGAGCATTTCCCCTCATCTTGCTGTACTCACTGGTGAACAGTCCATCAGAGTGCCTCTGGGACCTGTGTCAGGAGAAAAAAACAGAACAAGAGCTGCTCCTCCCAGCCAGGAGATCTGGGATGCATCACAAGACACAACGAGTCTCTCTCTTCCCACCAGTGAGGATCCCTGCAGCCCTTCTGTTCTCCTCTTCTGCCTCCTTTCGTTCTCCCTTCATAAGAGAGACCTGGACCTGCTGGAGTGTGTTTAGAGGAGGCCACAAGGATGATCAGAGAGGTAGAACACCTCTCCTATGGGGAAAAGCTGGGAGAGTTGGTGCTGCTCAGCCTGGGGAAGAGAAGGCTCCAGGGAAACCTTAGAGCTGCATTTCAGTATCTGAAGGGCACCTACTGGAAGGCTGGGAAGGGACTGTGGTGATAGGATGAGGAACAATGGTTTGAACCTAGAGCAGAGGAGATTTAGGTTGAACATTAGGTGGCAATTCTTCACAGTGAGAGTGGGGAGATGCTGAAACAGGTTGTCCAGGGATATGGTGGAGGCGTCATCCCTGGAGACATTCAAGGTCAGACTTGCTGGGTCCCCAGGCAACCTGCTGGAGTTGGAGATGTTCCTGCTGACTGCAGGAGGGTTGGACAAGATGACCCTTGAGGATCCCTTCCAACCCCATGCATTCTGTGATTCTGTGATCTTAAGCCTATGCTCAAGCTGGCTGTGGAGCTGCATCTCCCTCACTGATGGGATCCCAGGTCCTGTGAAGGCTTCCGTGCCCCAGGGGAGGTGGTTTTGGCTGATCCTTACCTCTCCCTGAGGCCCACCAGGTTCTTGACCAGCTGCCTCACATAGGCATTGTCCTTCATCTTGCTGAGCTCACTGTGGAAGAGCCCATCAGCATGTCTCTCAGTCCTGGCAGGTTAGAAGACAAAGGTCAAAAGTCAGCTTATTAAGAGCAGAGAAGAACAAGCATTGAAAATTACTCCCTCAAGGGAAAAGAAAGGTCCTTGGGCAAGAATTTGTGCCACATTTTGGTTATGCTCTCGTGGGACCAGGCTGTTTGAAACAGAATCTTCCACCTCAATCAGCCTCTGAAGGACCTCTTGGGAAAACAAACTCAAAAGTGCCTTTTTTTGCTGGAGTTTGAGCTGTTTGGGGACCTTATTTTTAATTCCTCTGAATGAAGTCATAGAATCACAGAATGGGAGGGGTTGGAAGGGACCTCTGGAGATCTAGTCCAACCCTACTGCCAAAGCAGGATCACCTGGGGCAGGTCACACAGGAAGGCATCCAGAGGGGTCTTGAAAGTCTCCAGAGAAGGAGACTCCTCTCTGGGCAGCTGGCTCCAGGGCTCCAGCACCCTCATAACAAAGAAGTTTCTCCTCATGTTCAGATTGAGCTTCCTGTGTTCCATTTTGTGTCCCTTGCCCCTTGTCCTAACACAGGACACCAGAGCCTGGCCCCTTCTTGACATCCACACTTCAGATGTTTATAAACACAAATGAGATCCCCTCTCAAACTGCTCTTCTCCAGCCTAAAAAGATCCAACTCTCCCAGCTTTTCCTCCCCACAGAGGTGCTGCAGCCCCCCAGCAGCTTTACAGCCTCCACTGGACTCTCTCCAGCAGTTCCCTGTCCCTCCTGAACTGGGGAGCTCAGAACTGGGAGCAATACTCCAGCTGTGTTCTCACCAGTGCAGAGCAGGGGGGGACAAGACCCTGCCCTGACCTGCTGGCCAAAGTCAAATCAACATTTCTGCTCTTAAGCAAAAATAAACTAACTAACTAACTAAATCAATCAATCCTTCAACCATTTTGCACTCATTTAACTAAATCAAATTAGGGAAGAGGGAAAAAAAAAACCCACCTAAACCACCACCAACAAAAACCACATGAACAAAAAAAAAAACCCCACCCCCCACCCCAAAACCCAAACAAAGATCCCCAACCAAACAACATAAAGACCCCCACACCAACCCACCAAAAACCCCAAACCAACCCACCAAAAACCCCCAACTAATCCTCCAAAAGACCTCCCCACCCCAACCAACCCACCCAAAACCCCCAAACCAACCCACCCAAAGACCCCCTACCAAACCCCCCAAACCAACCCACCCAAAACCCCCCAAACCAACCCACCCAAAGACCCCCTACCAAACCCCCCCAAACCAACCCACCCAAAGACCCCCCTACCAAACCCCCCAAACCAACCCACCCAAAGACCCCCCACCAACCCACCAAAAACCCCCCAACCAACCCATCAACCCCCCCAACCAACCCACAGATCCCCCTACCAAAACCCCCAAACCAACCTACCCAGACCCCCAATCAAACAAAAGATCCCCCCCAAAACCCCCCAAACCACCCCCAAAAACCCCCCACCCAACCACCAGAAATGCCCCACCCAACCCACCCAAAACCCCCATACCAACAAGAAAAAAAACCCAAAGCCAACAAAAACCCCAAAACCAACCCACAAAATCCCCCACCAAACAAAAACCCACCCCCACCAAGCCCCCTGCCAAGCCAAGGAGAGCCTGACAGCTACAAGCTGTAGAAGGAAGAGAAAAGGCTCTCTGAAAGCCAAAGGCAGAGAGCAAAAGGCAGCAGAGGCAGGAGAACTCACCTCTCCTGGGAGGGAATAGATGCCGAGAAGTGCGGCAGGACAATCATGGGGATAATCAGCTGGCACAGAGCAGTCATCAAGGCAGGCATCTTCTCTCCTGAATGAAAGCACACCACCTGGGGAGCAGCACAACAAAACGCCCTTGGCCTGGCCACGGTCCAGAGGCCACTCACAAGTCGTGGCCGTGCAAAGAGCTCCGCTACAACTAAGGGAGGCAGGGATGACCCTGCCCTGCTGAGACCCAGCTGGAATACTGGGTCCAGTTCCAGGCTCCCCCAGTTCAAGAGCAACAGGGATATGCTAGAGAGTGTCCAAGGGAGGCTCTGAGGATGAATAAGGGGCTGGAACATCTGCCTGATGAGGAAAGGCTGAGAGCCCTGGGGCTGTTGAGCCTGGAGAAGGGAAGGCTGAGAGCCCTGGGGCTGCCGGGGCTGGAGAAGGGAAGGCTGAGAGCCCGGGGGCTGCCGGGGCTGGAGAAGGGAAGGCTGAGAGCCCTGGGGCTGCCGGGGCTGGAGAAGGGAAGGCTGAGAGCCCTGGGGCTGCCGGGGCTGGAGAAGGGAAGGCTGAGAGCCCGGGGGCTGCCGGGGCTGGAGAAGGGAAGGCTGAGAGCCCTGGGGCTGCCGGGGCTGGAGAAGGGAAGGCTGAGAGCCCAGGGGCTGCCGGGGCTGGAGAAGGGAAGGCTGAGAGCCCGGGGGCTGCCGGGGCTGGAGAAGGGAAGGCTGAGAGCCCGGGGGCTGCCGGGGCTGGAGAAGGGAAGGCTGAGAGCCCGGGGGCTGCCGGGGCTGGAGAAGGGAAGGCTGAGAGCCCGGGGGCTGCCGGGGCTGGAGAAGGGAAGGCTGAGAGCCCGGGGGCTGCCGGGGCTGGAGAAGGGAAGGCTGAGAGCCCGGGGGCTGCCGGGGCTGGAGAAGGGAAGGCTGAGAGGGGAACCTCGTTAATGCTTACAAGTATCTGAAGGGTGAGTGTCAAGAAGGATCCAGGCTGTTTTCAGTGGTATCCTGTGACAGGACAAGGGGCTGGAGGCACAAACTGGAACACAGGAGGTTCTGTCTGAGTCCATTGTTGGCTCTGGAGATGCTGGGGGACTGCAGGAATATCTGGGAGAACTGGATCTTTTCAGGCTGGAGAAGAGCAGCTTGAGAGGGGATCTCATTCATGTTTATAAACACCTGAAGTGTGGGTGTCAAGAAGAAGGGGCCAGGCTCTGGTGGCCTGTGTTAGGACAAGGGGCAAGGGACACAAAATGCAACACAAAAAGCTCCATCTGAACACGAGGAGAAACTTCTTTGTTGGGAGGGTGCTGGAGCAGGCTGCCCAGAGAGGCTGTGGAGTGATCTCCTCTGGAGACTTTCAAGACCCCTCTGGATGCCTTCCTGTGTGACCTGCCCCAGGTGATCCTGCTTTGGCAGCAGGGGTGGACTTGATCTCCAGAGGTCCCTTCCAACCCCTCCCATTCTGTGATTCTATGACTTCATTCAGAGGAATTAAAAATAAGGTCCCCAAACAGCTCAAACTCCAGCAAAAAAGACACTTTTGAGTGTGTTTTCCCAAGAGGTTCTTCAGAGGCTGATTGAGGTGGAAGATTCTGTTTCAAACAGCCTAATCCCATGAGACCATGACCAAAATGTGGCACAGATTCTTGCCCTAGGTGATCCTGCTTTGGGAGGGTGATTGGATTCGATGATCTCCCTTCCAACCCCTACCACTCTATGATTCTCTAAATTCCAGCCAGCAAAGAGGGTATTTCTTCAAAACACGAGGTGAACCCCTCAAATCATCCATGTGCCTGTCAGCTGGAATTTGCTTGCAGCTGTTATCCCACCACCTCCACCACGCAGTCCCAGAGCCCTGGGCTGAGATGAGGTTTGTGCTGCTCTGAGTCAGTCGCAAACCCCTTGAACGTGCAAGGAGCCAGCACGTGAATCAATCCACCAGCAGCACAAAGGCAGGGAATGAACATGCTCCATTCTATTCCAGGTCTTGAAAAGCTGAGCCTTCAGGGAGAGGATTTAAAGCACTCATAAACCCAGCCCACAGGGGCAGCTGTTGGTGTACCCGGAGCATGCCCAGGAGAAAGCAATCTGGGTTTGGGCTTGGGTTGGGGTTTTTTCCCCCCAGACAAAACCAAATGACATGTACCCACCAAAAGCACATGTGCACAGAGGAGAAGGGAAGGCATTTTGTGTGTGCTGCTATCTGCCTGTTCCCTAATCTTTAGGGAAGGGGGAGAAAAAAGAAAGCAGAAATAGCACACAGTTTTTGGTAGCAGCAAAACCTTATCTTCTGTTTTCTTATGGAGATAAAAGGCAGAAAAGCATATTTGGTCCCTCACAAGCCACTGCTGGGTTTCCCTCTTTACTTCCAGGCTCTCTTTGCAGCTCTGTGCCTGCAGAGATGTGTGCCTTTGGAAGAGGGTGCTCCAAGGATCACACAAGAGCCATGTCTGCCATTTATACACTATCTGCCCTACCTGTCCCTTCTCCCAAGCAACAGGTGAGAGAGGACAAGAGGAAATTTAAGAAGGACATTGAGACTCTTGAAGGTGTCCAGAGAAGGGCAACGAGGCTGGGGAGAAGCCTTGAGCACAGCCCTGGGAGCTGGGGTTGCTTAGCCTGGAGAAGAGGAGGCTCAGGGAGACCTTCTTGCTCTCTACAGCTACCTGAAGGGAGGTTGCAGCCAGGTGGGGGTTGGTCTCTTCTCCCAGGCAACTGGCAGCAGAACAAGAGGACACAGTCTCAAGCTGTGCCAGGGGAGGTTTAGGCTGGAGGTGAGGAGAAAGTTCTTCCCAGAAAGAGTGATTGCCCATTGGAATGTGCTGCCCAGGGAGGTGGTGGAGTCACCATCACTGGAGGTGCTCAGACAAGGCTTGGATGTGGCCCTTGGAGCCATGGGTTAGTAGTCATGAGGTGTTGGGTGACAGGTTGGACTTGATCTTTGAGGTCTTTTCCAACCATATTGATTCTATGAAATGGCCTCAAGTTGCACCAGAGGAGGTTTAGGTTGGACAGCAGAAGAAAATCCTTCCCTGAAAGGGTTCTCAAAGACTGGAACAGGCTGCCCAGGGAGGTGGTTGAATCCCTATCCCTGGAGGTGTTTAAAAGCCACAGACACCTGGTGCTGAGGGACATGGTTTAGCCCCAGAGTTGGTGGACTCAGGGAATGGTTGGGTTCCATGATCTTTAAGGTCTTTTCCAGCCAAAATGATTCTCTGCTTCATCCTGCACAGAAGCAAACCTCGCCTTCTTAGTCAGTGCCCTGGAAACTCTCAGATGATCCTTCCTAACCCAAACCCGAGGTCCTCCTGCTTTGGTTTTATTTTAGTCTGAAACTAAACAGTACAAAAAGCATTAAAGGAATATCAGAATTTCCTGGATGCTTTCCAGCTGCCCTCCTGGAACTGTTTGCTACCCTAGAGATGCTGCAAGAGAAGAGGCAAAAGGAGGAAGGACAAGAGAGGAGATTTGTGCAGAAAACTGTTTAAGCCTCAGCACAAATATTTAATGGGGTGCTGCAGAGCAGACAGGTGAGAGGGTTTTGCATGACTTAAGAGCCCTAAGCTCCATCTCACACACACTTCTGATGCTCCAGTGTGGCATGTTCCTGCCTGCCTTGGCTTTGAGGGAGATGGGATAAGCAAAGCAAGAAAGCCATTTCAAAGATCAATTTCTTATCAGAGTCCAAACAAAGACTCCACAGTGCTGCTTCCCAGCACTGGGGAAGAATAGAATAGAATAGAATAGAATAGAATAGAATAGAATAGAATAGAATAGAATAGAATAGAATAGAATAGAATAGAATAGAATAGAATAGAAGAGCTGAAGAGAGTCACCAAACCCAGAGCACACTGCTCTCAGGGAAGGGAAGCCTGGATCCTGAGTCCTTTGGTCTCTACAGTACCTATCACAAAATGCCTTTACCCCTGGCCAGGATCTCATCCCAGCATTTTGGCCTTCCTTGTGCCATCCCAAGGCCGACATTTGTCTTGTAGCACCACATTGAAGAGCCCATTTCAACCCCTCCCTAGCTCTAGAGTTTCCCTTCTCTTCAGAACCTTTCAAGCTGCTAACCAAGTGACTCAATTGGGTTCCCCCCCTCTTTTCTGCACATAACTTTGTGCAGATCATCTTTGCTTGCTGAAGGTGTTAGGAACAGTAGTGACTGTTGGGGAGCTTCTCCTGTGTATCAATAATGATGCCTTGCATTGGGGTTTAAATCAGTCAGAGCTCAGAGAGGAGGGAGACCTTCAGTGTCATCACAGTAGTGCTGTTTAACCATCTTAAGATACTTCTGAGCCTTTTGTGGCCCTCCCCAGTGATGCTGGCTTTCACTAATTGCAAACTCCTCAGCTACTTGGGACCTTTAGCTGAAAGAAGTGTGCACCAAGCCAAGCACAGGACCTGGGAGCATCTCAGACCTTTGAAACAGGCAAACATCAGATTGCACCCAAAAGGCTCTGCTGAATCAAAGCTCCCATCAGCCTGCAAGAGCACTGCAGCTAGCAGAGCTTCCCAAAAGGCTGGCACACAGCCCTTTCTCACACCTTCTTACTCCTACCCATCTCTTCTGCTCTCCCTAAAACTAAAGGCCACATATTTCTGGAAGCCATTTGGAGCAGCTCCATGCACAGCTCACAGGATGTTAGGGGCTGGAAAGGACCTCTGGAGATCATCCAATCCAACCCCCCTGCCAGAGCAGGAGCATAGAACCCAGCACAGGTTACACAGGAATGCATCCAGATGGGGCTTGAAAGTCTCCAGAGAAGGAGGCTCCACAACCTCTCTGGGCAGCCTGCTCCAGTGCTCTGTGACCCTCACAATGAAGAAGTTCCTCCTCACGTTGAGGTGGAACCTCCTGTGCTGGAGTTTCTATCCACTGCCCCTTGTCCTGTCCCAGGGTGCAGCTGAGCAGAGCCTGTCCCCTCCCTCCAGACCCCCAGCCCTCAGCTATTGATAGACATTTATTAAATCCCCTCTCAGTCTTCTCTTCTCCAGACTAAAAAGCCCCAAGGCTCTCAGCCTCTCCTCATAGGTGCTCCAGGGAAGGGGGAAAAGAACCCGCTAGGTGCTCCAGGGAAGGGGGAAAAGAACCCTCTAGGTGCTCCAGGGAAGGGGGAAAAACCCCCGCTAGGTGCTCCAGGGAAGGGGGAAAAGAACCCGCTAGGTGCTCCAGGGAAGGGGGAAAAGAACCCGCTAGGTGCTCCAGGGAAGGGGGAAAAGAACCCGCTAGGTGCTCCAGGGAAGGGGGAAAAGAACCCGCTAGGTGCTCCAGGGAAGGGGGAAAAGAACCCGCTAGGTGCTCCAGGGAAGGGGGAAAAACCCCCGCTCTCAGGGAAGGGGGAAAAGAACCCGCTAGGTGCTCCAGGGAAGGGGGAAAAGAACCCGCTAGGTGCTCCAGGGAAGGGGGAAAAGAACCCGCTAGGTGCTCCAGGGAAGGGGGAAAAGAACCCGCTAGGTGCTCCAGGGAAGGGGGAAAAGAACCCGCTAGGTGCTCCAGGGAAGGGGAAAACCCCCGCTAGGTGCTCCAGGGAAGGGGGAAAAGAACCCGCTAGGTGCTCCAGGGAAGGGGGAAAAGAACCCGCTAGGTGCTCCAGGGAAGGGGGAAAAGAACCCTCTAGGTGCTCCAGGGAAGGAGCCCCCACGTATTACCAGCATCCAGGAGATGGATGGCCTCATAGCCGTGGCAAAGCACTACAGAGGCTTGAAATCCACCACCTAAAATATGAAAGGGGGGAGAAGACAGCCTGCCAAGCCTGCCCATGTGGGCACAGTGGTACTCACCCAACCCTGGCCCCTCCAGGCTCTCCACTGTCTCAGGGCTATGATGAGCCACTCACTGGCCCACTCCTCTCCACCGGCCCCTATAAATCTGCAGCCCTTATCAGGAGCAATTATTTGGGCAAAGATATGAATATGAGTACTCATGATTAACAGCAAATACTGCAGCCAGGCTGGAATGTCCTTTTAATTAGCCTCTAAACCTGACCAGGCCCTTGGCAGCAGTTTGATGGACTGTGATTTCTGCTGAGGGCTGATAATTCCTGCTTCTGCCTCTAACGACAGTTATTTGGTGCTCAAACATCCCTGGACCAATTGATTCATTATCACTGCCACCATTATCTCTCCTCCTGGCTTTAATTAGCTCTTGATAGGAACTTAATCTTCAGGGTTGTTTTTTGGTGTGTGTTTGGTTGGGGTTTTTGTTTTTTTTTTAATCCTGGCTTGGCTTTTGTTTGCAGTTCCCAGGAGCTCTGGGGGATGGGTGAATGGGTGAGTGTGTGAGTGTGTGTGTGTGTGTGAGTACACCTGGGATTTGGTCACTAGTTTTAGGGCAAATATTGTCTGTGGTTTCACAGCCCTGCTGAGAACTGGCTGCAGCACAGCTCCAAAGAAAGAAGCACCTTTGATACATGCCCAGGAAGCATCCCAGATATGGCCCCCAGTCTTTGCTGGCCTTTGGAGCTAGTCGCTCTCAGATGCTGCTGCTAAAGGAGGCATGGAAATGGAGGGAGAAAACCAGACTGTTTTTCCAGCGGTGCCCCTTGACAGGACAAGGCAGAATGGACACAAACTAGAGCATAAGGAGTTCCAGCTAAACATGAGGAGGAACTTCTTTATTTTAAGGGTGGTGGAGTACTGGGACAGGCTGCCCAGAGGGTGGTGGAGTCTCTATCTCTGGAGACATTCCAAACCCAGCTGAACTTGTTCCTGTGTGACCTTCTCTAGGTGCCCCTGCCTTGGCAGAGGGGTTGGACTCCATGATCTCCAGAGGTCCCTTCCAAGCCCCACCATTCTGTGATGAGATCCTTTCTCTCCTATGAAGACAGGCTGAGAGAGTTGGGGTGGTTCAGCCTCAAGAAGAAAGGGCTCTGGGGAGACCTTAGAGCAGCCTTCCAGTACCTGAGGGAAGCCTGCAAGGAAGGATTGTTTCCAAAACCATGTAGCAGCAGGACAAGGGGCAATGGTTTGGAACCAGAGCAGAGTAGATTCAGATTGAAGTTCTTCACTATGTTTAGTTAAGAGGCAACAGAAGAGGTTGCAATGAAGGGGTGGCCCCATGATGGCAGCAGAGGGTGAGGAACAGGAGAGGAAAACCTTGGGACTGGAAGAACATGGATCAAGGAACCTCCTTTACTTTGCAACAAACCCTGGTGCTGGGCTGGCAGCAAGGGGCAGAGAGTGGAAAGATGATGATGGGGTAGAAAACTGTGTGGCCATACCCAGCACAGCTGCAACTCTGCTGACCACCACAGGCTTGAGCTTAAAGGCAGCTCCTGAAGCCCTGGTGAGGAAACTCAGGACCATGGAAGGAAACTCAAAGGTTTTTTGCAAGCTGAATCTCTACCTGAACAAACTGGAGCCCAACCCAAATCCCCAGGCCTGAAACGACATCAGATTCTCAGAATGAACATTAAATTCTCCTCAGGAGACAGGATGGAAACAGGAGTGATAAACATCACCACTTAGCAGTATCAACTGATTGGAGCTTTGTGAGTCTGCACCTTGCTTTTCCCCTTCTCCTTTTGTGTGATATGCAGAGTGGGAGTGGAGATTCCCCACGCCTGCAGCCAGCAGGCACAAAGCGTGCTTCAATCACCCATTAATCACTGGGACCCAACTCATCATCTCCCTGCAGCATCAGGGCAGAGAAAAGCTCTCAGAGACATTGATTCTCAAGTGACAAAGGGAAAGGAAATCACTGCCCTCATCTGATCCGTGCTCCTTGCACAGCTCTCATTGCCCAAGCTGCACAAAGTCATCAGGGGGTTGCTGGGAGTGTCTGACTCAAGCTTCTGTCTTCTCTCCTGCTTGGAACTTGTTTGTTCCTCAGCACAAGAAGGTAGAGGAGAGACATGGACCTGTTGCAGCAAGCTGAGAGGAAGCCACAGAAAGTGACGAGAGGTCTGGAACCCTTCTGCTGTGAGGCCAGGCTGAGAGAGCTGGGGGTCAGTCTGGAGAAGAGAAGGCTCCAGGAAGACCTTCTGGTGGCCTTTCAGTGCTTTAAGGGGCAGACCAGAAAGCTGGGGACAGACTTGTAGGCAGGGCCCTTTGTGACAGGACAAGGGCTGATGGTTTGAAACTCAAAGAGAGATTTAGACTAGACCTAGGGAAGAAATTTTGGGCAGTGAGGGTGGTGGGACTCTGTCCCAGGTTGCCCAGAGAGGTGGCAGATGCCACATCCCTGGAGCCTTTGCAGGTCAGGCTGTGGGGGGTTCTGAGCAACCTGCCCTAGTTGAGGCTGTCCCTGCTGATTGCAGGGGGGGTGTGGGCTGAATAAAGGTCCCTTCCAGCCCAAAACCCAGCCTGGGATTCTATGACTCCAGATGAGGGCTGAACTGATCCTTGCCACCACGGTAGGTTTGCAGGGTGTATGGCAAAGTGCCACAGCCAGGTAGCACTAAGGAGCACCAAGGCTGTGCATCTGCACTCCTGGAAGAGGGCAGGGAGAGGTCATAGAAGCATAGAGCTGTTTGGGTTGGAAGAGAGCTTTGAGAGCACCAAGTCCAACCCCTCGCCTAGAGCTCACAATGCCACCACTGCTGCCAAGCCACTGCCACTGCACCACATCCCTCAGCACCACATCCACGTGGCTTTCAAACACCTCCAGGGATGGGCACTCCACCAGCTCCCCGGCCAGCCTGTTCCAGTGCCTGAGAACCCTTTCTGGGTAGAAATTCCACCCCCACCCCACCCCCAATATCCAAGAAGGTTGAGGGAGGACCACTTCATCCACCACACACATCCAGCAATGGTGTCCCAAGTCCTGCTGGTGCTGTCTAGGTGCAGCTCACCTTTGAGGAGCTCAGGCACAAGCTGTGTCCCCATGCAACGGTGGAGGGCACTTTATTGAGGTCAGATGGTGCTAGGAGCTGCATGGCTAAACCCTTCCTACGTAAAAGAGCCTTTAATCAGCTTACCAGGAGTGCAGAACTTCTACCTCCCCCATTCTTTTTTCCTTCTCAGCATATGTTGTGTGTGAGGCCATGAGTGCAGTGGAGGTTGGCTCCTGGGTGTTTGCAGATGAGCCTTCCCTACCTTGAGGAGCTGACCACGGTGTGGCTATCCACCAAGAGCAGATTGGGGTCATCCCCTTGCACCACTCCCAGGTCTGTAAGAGAAAGGACCCTAATTGGAATAATGGGATTGGAGGCTTTAGCCTTCTAAATGCTCCTTCCTTCCCCAGGATGGTTTCAGGAGGGGTGTTAATCTTTGCCACCTGATTTTTGGTGGCTGCAAAAGGAAGGGTGGGATGGGAGGAAGGAGTGAGCAGAGGCAGCTGTAGGTGGGCTTGGGAGAGGAAGGGAGGAGACAAAACCACAGTCCCTCGTGGCTGTGGGACCTCAGAAAACCCCTACCCCGAGGTGGACTCAGCTATTGTTCCCTGACCCTGAGCAGAGCAGGGAGCAACCACAGAACCATACTAAAGCAAGCTGGTCTAGATCAAGTTGCCCAGAATCACAGCCAGGTGGGGTTTGAATCTGCAGAGAAGGAAACTCCAGGGTGTGGGATAGGACAACACATGGGAAAGACAAGGGGCAATGGGTGCAAGTCACTGTTGGGGAGATTCCAGTTGGACCCCAGAAGATTTTTTTTCATTTCCCCCCATGAGAACATGGAATCATCTCCCAAGGGAACAGTTAAGTGGTGGGTTCCCCTCCATTGGGCAGTTTCAGGACTCAGCTGGACAGGGTGCTGGGCCAGCTCATTTCAGCCAGGCTATCACCTGGAAAGACTGGATCAGATGGTCCCTCGAGGTCCCTTCCCACCTGGCATTCTCTGATTCACTGCACACACCACCACTGCAGGGACAGGATGGGGCAGGGCTGGGTGGCTTCCTCCTCAGGAGTGCTCTTGGCCATCTTCACCTTCTCAGCCCAGCAGTGCTCCCTGCTCAGCTGGACAGAGGAGCTCCAAGTGCCATCTCCGCACGGCAGAGCCACGCACCGATGCTCCCCACGCGTCTGGCCTTATCACAGCTCTAATTGGCATCAGCATCTGTAAGCTCAGCCTCCAGCTGGCTGCTGTGTCTGGGGAAGAGCAGAAAGCACTTCAGGGAATTAATTTGAATTAGAAGGATGACATGCTCTGTGTCCTGCCTGCCAGACAGGCTTGGCCCAGCTGTTCCAGGTGTGCAGTGCCAGCAATGAACACAGCTGCCCAGCTGCTCAGGCTTCATTTTGGCTGCACCACTCTGTCAGGGACCTGAAAGGAATCACAAAATTGTTTGGGTTGGAAAAGACCTCCAAGATCAGTGAGACCAACAATCATCCTAAGACCACCACTGCCAGCAAACCATGTCCCCAAGTGCCATGGCCACAACTTTCTTGAACACCTCCAGACATGGGGACCCCACCACCTCCCTGGGCAGCCTCTTCCAATCCCTGACCACTCTTGCAGCAAAGAGATCCTTCCTCATGTCCAACCTAAACCTCCCCTGGCACAGTTTCAAGCCATTGCCTCTCATTCTATCACCTGATACTAGGGAGAAGAGACCAATCCCCACCTGGCTACAACCTCTTTCCAGGGAGCTGCAGGGAGCCAGAAGGTCTCCCCTCAGCTTCCTTTTCTCCAGGCTCAACAATCCCAGGTCCTTCCTCAGCTGCTCCTCCCCAGCCCTGTTCTCCAGACCCTTCCCCAGCTGCATTGCCTTTCTCTGGAACTGTCCAGCCCCTCAATGTCCTGCTTGGAGTGGGAGGTCCAAAACTGAACCCAGGATTTGAGGTGTGGCCACACCAGTGCCCAGTCCTGCTGGCCACACCATTCCTGATCCAGCCCAGGATGCTGGTGGCCTCCTTGGCCACCTGGACAAACTGCTGGCTCACATTCAGCTGCTGTCAGCCAGCACCCCCAGGTCCCTTTCTGCCAGGCAGCTTTCCAGGAGCTCTGCCCCCAGCTTCGAGTGTTCCTGGGGCTGTCATGACCCAAGGACACCTCCCTCCAGGTGACTCAGGCAGGCATTGTGAAGATGAGGGTGGAGGCAGGCACACTTCTAGGTGCTTGCTGCTCACAGCCATGCCCTTCCCTGCCTTTGCTGCCTTGCACTCCTCCTCCTCCCTCCCCAGGAGGGTTTTTCACAGTGAGTGGCTCTGAGAAGCTCACTGGTGTCTTAGAACCAGTGGGGGCCTCTTGAAGAATGTTAATTCATTTGTCCTCTGACAAACACTTGTGCTTCATCAGGTCAGCCCTGTGTGAGATCATTTATGTGGCTCTGTTTGAAACCAGGCATCCAAACAACAAAACTGGTTTTAACTCCAGGATAAGGGATGCAGCATTGCAGGACTGGGGCAGAGCGGCTGGAGAGCTGCTCAGCAGAGATGGACCTGGGAGTGTTGATTGATGGCCAGCTGAATATGAACCAGCAGTGTGCTCAGGTGGCCCTGAAGGCTGAGGGTATCCTGGCTGGGATCAGGAATAGTGTGGCTAGCAGGTCTACGGATGTTACTGTCACCTTGCACTCAGCATTGGTGAGGCCATACCTCAAATCCTGGGTTCAGTTTTGGGCCACTCACTCCAAGAATGACATTGAGGGGACAGAGCAAGAAGAAACTAAGCTGGTGAAGAGCCTTGAACACAAGTCCTGTGAGGAATGGCTGAGGAACCTGGGGCTGTCTTCAGAAGAGAAGGCTGAGGGGAGACCTCATTACCCTCTACAACGACCTCAAGGGAGGCTGGAGCCGGGTGGGGATTGATCTCTTCTCACATTGAACAAGGGACAGGACAAGAGCAAACAGCCTGAAGCTGTGCCAAGGAGGCTCAGGTTGGATATTAGGAGAAAGTTCTTCCCAGAAGTGGTTCTCAGGCACTGGAACAGACTGCCCAGGAGGGTGGCTGTTGTGGTTTAAGCTTTTCCCGGAGCCCAAAAGCCCAATGGAACAGATTTAGGTTGCCTCCCCTCCCCCGAGCAGGGAAAGAAAATTAGGCAGGAGGAGAAGAGAGAACCAAAACAACAACTGTGTCAATTTGGAAGTAGAAAGTTAAGTTTAACAACAACAAAGGATGGTAAAGCAAAAGGAAAGTTACAAAGACACAAGGAAAAGGGATAAATAAAAATACATACAAACCCAGGTGCAGCTGGCAAGGGATTCCCTTTGGATGCAGTCCCAATGCAATGGAAGAGTCCAGAACCACCTGGAGCAGACCTGAGCAGGTGGCCAACAGCTCACAGCAACAGCAGAAAGGTATAGAAGAGCCCAGGGCAGAAGAAAGAGGAGAAGACAGGACATTGTCCCCCCCTTAAATAGGGTTGTGGGTAGGTGGTGGGAGTGGAACCTGGGGGCCCCTCCCCTGGGAGTGGGTCAGGTCTCTCTGCCCACCTGGGGTCAGGTTTCCTCCAGCCCACCCCTCCTGGACTGGGCTTAACCTGGTGCAGGTGTGGAGTCTCCATCCCTGGAGGTGTTGAAAAGCCAAGTGTGTGTGGTGCTGAGGGATGTGGTTTAGTGGTGGGATTGTGGGCTCTAGGTGAGAGGTTGGACTTGATGTTCTCAAAGGTCTCTTCCAATCTCAACAGTTCCATGATGAGAGAGACAGAAAATGCAGTCAGAGAATCACAGAATGGTTTCAGTTGGAAAGGACCTCCAAGAGCATTGACTCCAGGCATTTCCACTTATCCCTGGTGGTTTAGTTCCACAAGCAGCTCATCCCCACTACAAACACATGAGGTTTTTTTTTACATCTCACAGGGATTCATCAGAAGATAAATCAAAAGATCCCTTCAGCACCTTCAGAAATTCCTGCAGCTTATTGGAGGCGTTCTCAGAAAGCCTGGAAAGCCAGGGGAGCCATGGCATCCTCATCCTTCTCTCCCAAAGGCTCACCTGAAAGGCAGGAGGCTGCCTCTGCCTCTCTTCTTGGAAATGCATTACAGGCAGATGAGACACCCAGGGAGAAATGCTCAGATCAATATGTCAGATAAAAAGAACAAGATTGGCCTTAAAAGCTCTCGATTTTTCCTGCCTTTGTTCTGAAGCTGGGGATGGCCTCAGTCATCTCTGCCCAGCTATCAGGGTGCCATTCAGCCCTCCAGTTTAGGCACATCTGTGCTGAAACCTTGGCAGCTGCTTTTCTTCTCCTTTTCCACTCAAACGTTCAGTGCCTCAAACGTGAATGACAACGGTGAGGAAAGTTCCACCTCCCTGGGGGCCTCACAGATGTCTCACCCTGTGACTTCCCCCTTCCTCCTTTCAGGGGGTCACAGAATCACAGAATCAATAAGGTTGGGAAAGACCTCAGAGGTCGTCAAGTCCAACCTATCACCCAACACCTCCTGACTAACTAAACCATGGCTCCAAGGGCCACATCCAATCCCTTTTTGAACTCCTCCAGGGATGGTGACTGCACCACCTCCCTGGGCAGCACATTCCAACAGCCAATCTCTCTTCCTGGGAAGAACTTTCTCCTCACCTCCAGCCTAAACTTCCCCTGGCACAGCCTGAGACTGCGTCCTCCTGTTCTGGTGCTGGGTGCCTGGGAGAAGAGACCAATCTCCACCTGTCTATAACCTCCTTTCAGGTAGCTGTAGACAGCAATAAGGTCTCCCCTGAGCCTCCTCTTCGTAGAGGGTCATCCTAGAGGGTAATGAGGTCCTGACCCCTCAGCCTCCTTCTCTCCAGATTCAACAACCCCAGGTCTCTCAGCCATTCCTTGCAGGATTCATGTTCAAGGCCCTTCACCAGCATTGTTGCTCTTCTCTGGATGTGCTCCAGCACCTCAGTCTCAATAGGATAGGATAGGATAGGATAGGATAGGATAGGATAGGATAGGATAGAATAGAATAGAATAGAATAGAATAGAATAGAATAGAATAGAATAGAATAGAATAGAATAGAATAAATAGAATAAACCAGTTTTGGGGAGCAACCACCAGACCAGAAGAACTGTGAGTAGGTGATAGAAAGCACTGAGAACCTCACACTCTCAGGCTATATGGGCTGAAGAAGTGCAGCTGGGGTGGTTTTGTCCCAGTTTACTGCACTGGAACATCTATCTCCCTTGTCTGAACCTCCCAGCAGATGAAAGGATTGCCAAAGGAGGTCTTCTCAACCCCAGGGGTGTGCAGCCATGCTTGAGTGCAGCACAAACCCTTCCTGAAGGAGAAATGCAGGCAGAGGCAAAGGGGTGTGACACCCACCCCAGTGCTGGTGGTTTGGAGAGTGAGCAGATGGAAGTCTCTCCTGTGCTGTGTAGGACTGAGCTTGGCCTTTTCACACCAAGTTAAGTACTTGTCTATGATGGAAGGGGAAGATGACCAAAGCTGGGTCAGCTGGAAGAGAGAGGTGACAAATCCATGAGTACTGGGAGCAACACAGAATCACAGAATTGTCAGGGTTGGAAGGGACCTCAAGGCTCAGCCAGTCCCAACCCCCCTGCCATGGCCAGGGACACCTCACACTGCAGCAGGTTGCTCACAGCCACCTCCAGTCTGGCTGCAAACACCTCCAGGGCTGAGGCTTCCACCACCTCCCTGGGCAGCCTGTGCCAGGCTCTCACCACCCTCATGGGGAAGAATTTCTCCCTAACATCCAATCTGAATCTCCCCACTTCTAGTTTTGCTCCATCCCCCCTGGTCCTACCATTACCTGACAAAACATGGAGATGGCAACACTGCACTGGGGAATGGGCGAGAGAGGCCACACAACTTGGTAGCCACCAAATGGACCTTATTCATGCTGGCTTCTCTCATGCTGTCCTTCTCTCTACAATTCCCTGAAAGGAGGTTGGAGTGAGGTGGGGATTGGTCACCTCTCCCTGGCAGGAGCTTTAGGAGATATGAAACAATTTCTTCATTGAAAGAGTGGTCAGGCACTGGAACAGGCTGCCCAGGGAAGTGGTGGAGTCACTGTCTCTGGGTGTGTTCAAGAGATGTGTGGGCATGGGGACATGGTTTAACACCATGGTGGTGCTGGGTTGATGGTTTGACTGGATGATCTTAGAGGGCTTTTCCAACCCAAACAATTTTATTAGTCTATCATTCTTCCTCCTGCTCAAGAGGCAACTCAGAGGAGCCTGATCCTCAGAGAAGGAGCCTCCTGGGCTGCAGGAGGAGGCTGGGCTGAAGGCAGTGAAGGGCAAGGTGCTAATCCCCTGCGGACAGCCCCCTCCTCGGCCGCGGCAGGAACTAGGCGACACCACCAGGGCTGGGTGACACGCAGGGCTCGGTCCTACCAAGCGCAGCCCCCACGGGGAGGCTCCGGGCCAGGGGAGGAAAGTCTCCAACTGCAGCGGCAGCAGCTCCGCGGGGCTCTGCCGGGACACCAGGGCAGAGACACCGGGAGCCTGCCCTCCCCCCCCCGGCTCCCCGTAAGCCGCTTGGTGAACCGGTGGGAGCCGGAGCCGGAGCCGGGGCGGGGAGGCGCGGGGGGCTGAGCTCTGCTTGGGGAAGGGGCTGAGCTCGGCTTCGGGGGTGCTGATCTGCGCTGGGGAGGGGCTGCGACGGAGCTCCCATGCACCGGGCTGCCGGGGCATGGGGAACGGCAGCACCGGGACCGCTCCGGGCAACGGTACCGGGCTGCCACCGCCACCTCCAACACCGCCCCCGGGAGGTCACAACGTGGTCGCCCTGGTACTGGGCATCGTCCTCATCCTGCTCATCGTGGCGGGCAATGGGCTGGTCTGTCTCAGCGTCTGCACCGAGCGGGCTCTGAAGACCACCACCAACTACTTCATCGTCAGCCTCGCTGTTGCCGACCTGCTGCTCGCCCTCCTCGTCCTGCCCCTCTACGTCTACTCCGAGGTGAGGCTGCTGCCGGGAAGCACCTGCGGGGTGGGCACCGGCGATCGGGGATTTTGGACCCGGGAGCACCGAAAGTTACCGGGTTGCGGGTGTGGGACCGGCAAGACACCAGGTGTCGGAGGTTGAAGCCTCTCTCCGGTTTTGTTCCCCACCTCCAGCCCCCCGGTTAACTCCTGCCGAGCCTCTGCCCCCGGCTGTAGCCCCCGGGTAGCCCCTGCCCAGCCGCTGCCCCCCAGCTCCATCCTCCCAGGCAGCTGCTGCCCAGCCCCTGTCTCCCCGCTCCAGCCCCGCGGCATCAGCAAACGGTCAGGAAGGGACAGAGAGCTCCCGTGCTGTGCTCTGCTACCGGGTGAGCAGGTTTGGTCGGCAAGGGAGACCTGTAGCCAAAAAAATGAGGTTTCCATGTCAAGTTCGGTAAGGGAAGCTGTCTCTGTGGGGAGCTAGATGGGGCTGGTCTGAGAGCTGTGTGCAGGGAGATGTTAGGATATGGTTGGACTTGATGATCTTAAGGTCCTTTCCAACCAGGTGATGCTATGGTGGGGTCACCTTGTATCAAGGTGGCCTTGGTGGGCCTGAGGCAGGGCTGCTGGTGGCAGGTTCTCTGGTTCTGACCCTGTGTGTGATGCTGGTCACAGAAAGCCACCCTGGGGAACTTTGGAGCGGGTTTTCTGGTCACCTCCAAAACCTGTTCACCTCCCAGACTGTGGCAGCTGAAGGAAAGGAAAAGAGGAGCTCCAGAGGCGGAGGGGTTTTGCATCTCTGCTTCTATAAGAGGGAGCTGAACGTTTCCTGCCAGGGGATTGATGCTGCCTAGAGGCTGGGGGGGAATCTGTTGGGCTGGGGTGAGGAGGCTCAGTAGAGCCTGCCCATTAGTAACAGCCACTGGATGAAAGCACCCACAGCCCATACCAGCAGCCTTATTGCATCTGTCCTTGGGTAGCTGCCAGTGGGGGAAGAAAGGAGTCCTCCTCTTCTTCCCAGAGGTGGGGACAGACAGGATGCAGCCTTGTGCCCAGTGAAAAGCCCCAGCAAGATCTAATCCGGGGACTGGGAAGGTCTGGACTAACCTTGTGTTTTCTGGCAGCCACAGGGTTTGTGAGGTGGTGGCCGAAGTGCCTCCTTAGGGAGCAAGAAGGGCTGTCCCCATGGTGTTCCCATCCAGGAAGGCTAGCACGGGAACATACCAGTTGTGCCCAGGCCATAGCATCTCCTCTCCCACGCCAGGGCTGCTGCTCAGCACCTTGCTGGGATGGACAGATACTTAAGCAAGAAAGGCTGTGGATTAGAGCTTAGGATGTTTTTAGCCTCTCTACCTGGTGCTGGGATTTTGCAGGACGCTGTGACCTCTCTGGAGACAAAGGGGTTCAAGAGGGACAGGTTCAGCTGAGGACCCATGAGAACAAAACCAGTGAAAAACAGGAGCATTAGATTCCTCTCTCTCTTTCCACCACACTGACAGGAGCCCCCCTCACCACCACCCTGCACACCCCTCCCCTCCCCATGCTGTGTGATTTCTGGACAGCAGTAACAGTTTGTTCCCAGGAAGGGTTCTCAGGCATTGGAACAGGCTGCCCAGGGAGGTGGTGGAGTCACCATCCCTGGAGGTGTTTAAAAGCCACAGTGCAGATGTGGTGCCTGGGGGGGGGATATGGCTTAGTGGTGGACTTGGTAGAGCAGGGTTAATGGTTGAACTCAATGACCTTGAAGGTCTTTTCCAATCTAAATGACTCCATGGCTTTTGTGGGTTTGGTGTCTTTCTCATTCTTCTCAGCTACTTCTTGCTAAGTGGAATTCCCTTTCTCCCCCTTGCTCTTTCTGTTGTCTCTCCATGCCTCCAGCTCCTGATCTCATGGGCAGACACACATCAGCATGGCTTCTTTTAGTCTGGAAGCTTGAATTTTGCTGGCAGAAGTAAAATGTAGGTTAAGCTACTTTGGGGTATCCCTGAAAATGTTTCTGACTGGGCATGGGCACTGTGGGGCTCTCCTTGAGGACCACAGACCCCTCCTAAACTTGGGATGCTCAGGCAGCAACTTCTCAGCCCTTATCAGCTGTAAAACCTGGGCTGTCCAGCCCGTGACTCCTCTGTGGAGATGCTTTGTGTGTTCACTCCCATATTTCTTGGGGACTTGCTGGAGAGGGTACAGCTAAGGGCTACAAAGATGCTGAGGGGCCTGGGACATCTCTCTGATGAGGAAAGAGGGAAGGAATTTGGGCTGTTTAGCTTGGAGAAGAGATCTGAGCAACCTGAGGTGTCCCTGCCCACGGCAGGGGAGCTGGAACTAGGTGATCCTTGAGGCCCCTTCCAACCCTGACAATTCTATGATTCAAAACAATTCTATGGCTCTATGTGAGAGGTGGATTATCCTTTGCTGCTGTTCACAGAAGCTGGAGCACAGTGGGAGAGGCCTTGATCTCCAAGTGCCCTTTCTGTTTGCTAAGGAAGCTCACTCTGATGGGTTAGCAGCAGTTCTGGACACGCTCTCCTTTTGCACTCCTGAAAGAGCCAGCAGAACATTTGGTCACAGCTCAGCTCTTCCATCCACGGTGTGGATTCTGAGGCCTTGGCTGCAGGAAGCCAAATTGTGTGCTAGTTCACTTGGAGTGCCCCTTGCTTGGACCTGCAGGGTTGGAGGATGGCTGAAAGCAGGTGCTAGACACGAGGGAAATTGGTGTGTGTGGTCACAACCCTTTCTTCTCCAAACCATTTCACACTCGCTGCAGGCTGGGATGGAGCTGGAGCTTAGCAGAAGGGCAGGAAAAGGGGAGGGACCACCTGATGCAAAGCTTCTCTGGTCCTGTCCTCACACAGCTCACCTGAGAAGCACTACTGTGGTGAGGTCCCTTCCAACCCAGACCATTCAATGATACTGTTCTGTGAGATGGGTTGCTGATGGTGAATGGGAGATGGTGTCCATTAGTCCCAGCCAGTTGGGGTCCTGTTACATTAGGCCCCCCCAGACAGTATAAAAATGGACAGTCCTTGGCTGAGAGATTTTGGAAATGGGCCAGGAGGAAACCAGTATCTCCCACTGAACCAGAGCCATGCAGGAAAGCCTGAAACCTCTACCGGGACGCAGCAAACCCCTGCCGGGACGCAGCACGCCCCTGCCGGGACGCAGCAAACCTCTGCTAGATGGAGCAAACCCCTGCCGGGACGCAGCACGCCCCTGCCGGGACGCAGCAAACCTCTGCTAGATGGAGCAAACCCCTGCCGGGACGCAGCAAACCCCTGCCGGGACGCAGCAAACCCCTGCCGGGACGCAGCAAACCTCTGCTAGATGGAGCAAACCCCTGCTGGGACGCAGCAAACCTCTGCTAGATGGAGCAAACCCCTGCTGGGACACAGCAAACCTCTGCTAGATGGAGCAAACCCCTGCTGGGACGCAGCAAACCTCTGCTGGGACACAGCAAACCCCTGCTGGGACACAGCAAACCTGTGCTAGATGGAGCAAACTTCCTACCTGAGTGTCTCCACAAACCACTCCCCTGGCTCAGCTCCCCCTTAATCCACTCCTGAGCAGTGGCAGGGCCTGATCCAGCAAGCTGCTGGCAGGAGCTGGGTGAGGCTTGGTTACATAAACATCTTTGCCACCAAGATCTCTGTCACTGATGACGACCAAGGGGAAAGGGCTTTAGCAGAGCCGTGTGGGGACCCAGCTCCTTCCACAGGTCAGGGAAGGTGAGGATCCTGAGCAGGCACTTAGACCTCAGAGCCATGGAGCAGCCAGCACCAGTTCCCCAAGATGGTTTTGTGCTGTTCTGCATAAAACTTGCCAGGTGTCAGTGTCCCACCAGTGGCAGAGACAGAGTGGTTGGACTCAGAATCATAGAATTGTCAGGGTTGGAAGGGACCTCAAGGCTCAGCCAGCTCCAACCCCCCTGCCATGGTCAGGGACACCTCACACTGCAGCAGGTTGCTCACAGCCACCTCCAGCCTGGCTGCAAAAACCTCCAGGCAGGAGGCTTCCACCACCTCCCTGGGCAGCCTGTGCCAGGCTCTCACCACCCTCATGGGGAACAACTTCTTCCTCACATCCAATCTCCCCATTTCTAGTTCTGCTCCATCCCCCCAGTCCTATCACTCCCTGACACCCTAAAAAGTCCCTCCCCAGCTTTCTTGTAGCCCCTTTCAGATACTGGAAGGCTACAGTAGGGTCTCCTCAGAGCCTTCTCCTCTCTCTTCCAGACTTGATGCTCTGAAGGGGCTTTTCCAACCAAACCACCTCTGAGGCTATCAAAGAGCTCTTCTGCAGCACATCCTGTGCCTGGGGGCAGCTCCTCTGATGAGACCCCACACCTCTGCTCTCCAGAGGTTTTCTGGCTCTCTGTGAACTTTTTCACAGAAGCATTTGAGCCATCTCTCCTGGAACAGAAGGTGGAAATAGTTGTTCTTCCAGGCTGTCTGGTGGCTGAGCTCCAGGGTCTCTGCACAAACCTGGGGAGGTGACGAGGGTTTAACTTTCACTGACGGGTAATGGGGGGCAGGAGGCTTTGGCTTTTGCCCCCTCCTCATGTTCAGACTTGTTTGTCATTTCTGAAGAACCTTCACTTCAAACCTGATGAAGAGCAACTAAATGAGCTGTGGCTGTTTAGTTTGTAAAAGAGGAGGCTGAGGGGAGACCTCATTGCTCTCTACAGCTCCCTGAAAGGACCTCGTGGAGAGGCTGGGGCTGCTCTCTTCTCACAGGTAATTAGTGACAGAACAAGAGGGAATGGCCTCAGGCTGTGACTGGGTAGGGTTAGACTGGACATTAGGAAACATTCTTTCCCTTGGAATGTGCTGCCCAAGGAGGTGATTGAGCCACCAACCCTGGATGTGTTTAAAGGTGGTTTGGATGTGGTGCTTGGGGCTATCTATGGTTTCGGGGTGAGCCTTGTAGAGTAGGGTTCTGGGTTGGACTTGGTGATCCTGAGGGTCTTTTCCAACCTGAATGTTTCTGTGATTCAATGATTTAAGCCAAGAAAGGATATCAGAGCAGGCATGAGGCCACCTCTGTCCAGTGTCCCATGCTCCTCTCTTTCTTCTGCACTTGCAGACTGCGTGGTGGCTTCTGGAAAAGGCAGCAGTCATCACAGCTCATCAAAACAGCTCCAGAGTCAGCTTCCTGTGGGCATTCGGCCAGCTCTCTGGCTCTGATGCTGCTCTTTGCCTGCTTGCAAGGATTATTTCTCTTCTGATTGGTGTCACAACCTTCTCAGCAGGTCTTTAGGATTAGCACTTTCAGTCTCTCCATGCTATGTGCTTGAGCCAGGTCCTTGCTGAGGTGGTGGAGTCTCCATCCCTGGAGGCGTTCAGGACACAAGTGGACATGGCACCTGGGGACATGGCTTAGTGGCCATGGTGGTCTTCAGTTGCTGGTTGGACTCAATGGCCTTAGAGCTCTTCTCCAACCCAGACAAGTCCCTGATTCTATGTCTGCTCAAGAAGCACTGAGCCACTGCCAGAGTGTGACCCTCCCTAACCAGCTTTCCATCTTCTTCCAAGAAGCAATGCCTGGAGGTTTCCAGTGTGGTGGTTCCTGTGCCCACCCTCACCCCCTTAAGGCTCAGCCCATGTTCTAACCACAGCTGTGCAGAGCATGCCACCACCCTTAGAAAGGTGATAGGAGGTGAGCTGGCTGGTGGGGTGAAGTTTGCAGCTCCTTTCTATGTCATTCATGGAGACAGCTGGCCTGCAGAGCACCCTGAGCATCTTCTCAGCATCAGCACCACTGATCCCAGGTCGCTGGAGAAGAGGGGGCCCTGGTGCTGAAAAAGGGAATGCAAAGAGCTGAGGAAAGTGGAGTTGCTCTGGAGCACTTCTTAAAGGCAGCTTGAGCTGGTTGTGATCCCTAAAGCTTTACACTCTGTACCTTGATGTGCTAATCTTCTGCAGCCTCCAGTAATTAGTGACCACTTAACCACATGACCCAGCAAAGCCTGCTGCACCTCTAATCTAGAAGTGCACCTCCCTCCACCCCCATCTTCACGATGCCTGCCTGAGTCACCTGGAAGGAGGTGTCCTTGGGTCATGACAGCCCCAGGAACGCTCCAAGCTGGGGGCAGAGCTCCTGGAAAGCTGCCTGGCAGAAAGGGTCCTGGGGGTGCTGACTGACAGCAGCTGAATGTGAGCCAGTACTTTGTCCAGGTGGCCAAGGAGGCCACCAGCATCCTGGGCTGGATCAGGAATGGTGTGGCCAGCAGGACTGGGCACTGGTGTGGCCACACCTCAAATCCTGGGTTCAGTTTTGGACCTCCCACTCCAAGCAGGACATTGAGGGGCTGGACAGTTCCAGAGAAAGGCAATGCAGCTGGGGAAGGGTCTGGAGAACAGGGCTGGGGAGGAGCAGCTGAGGAAGGACCTGGGATTGTTGAGCCTGGAGAAAAGGAAGCTGAGGGGAGACCTTCTGGCTCCCTGCAGCTCCCTGGAAAGAGGTTGTAGCCAGGTGGGGATTGGTCTCTTCTCCCTAGTATCAGGTAATAGAATGAGAGGCAATGGCCTGAAACTGTGCCAGGGGAGGTTTAGGTTGGACATGAGGAAGGATCTCTTTGCTGCAAGAGTGGTCAGGGATTGGAAGAGGCTGCCCAGGGAGGTGGTGGAGTCCCCATCCCTGGAGGTGTTCAAGAAAGTTGTGGCCATGGCACTTGGGGACATGGTTTGCTGGCAGTGGTGGTGGTGGGCTAGCAGTTGGTCTCACTGATCTTGGAGGTCTTTTCCAACCCAAACAGTTCTGTGATTCACAGAATATTAATATTTCTGTATTAATAACAGAGACTATTTTTTCCCTATCTCATGCATACAGTGCCTATAATTTCACACATCTGTATTCTGTGTAATATATAAAGAAGGGTTTCATTACTCCTGACTTCTCCTGGTGCTCCTCGAGCTTTCCATTCCACACCCATGGGCCAGCAGCAGGTTCACAGCCCAGCTGAGCCACCCCTCCTGGTCCACAGCCAAGGCTGCTAAACCCCAAAGCCACTGGCATTTTCTGGCTGTTTGGGTTCTCCTGGGGATTATTTGGGCTGCAGGAGTGTGGAGCATTTGTTGGCTGATCCCTTCTGAGCAGCAAAGTCAACACTGCCAGGTTATGCAGCCCAGTGACAAAGGTCTGGTGATGTCCTCTTGCTGGTGGCACTGCTGTTTTGCCCTGGGCACCTGCAGGGGTAGGGAGAGAAGAAGAGATTGTCCCTGACCCACTTGAACATGGTCCCAAGGGGCTGGGCCGGTGATGAGTGTGAGGGAATGAACCAGTTGTATAACACCAGCACCTCCTCGTATGAGCTGTGACCAGGTGTCAGGCATGAAAATGGCAGAGGAGCTCTGTGCTGCTGCTGGAGCTCTGTGCTGCTGCTGGAGCTCTGTGCTTGTTTTCCTCCTTGAAGAGCTCCACAGCCAGTGCTTGGTCCTGCATCACTGGGGAGGTTTTGGGGTGGTGGGTTTGGGGGTTTGAGCCTGCTGGCTGTCACTATGCTAACCCAGGGTAGTGTCCTGTGTCCATTCTCCTGTCCATCACGACTTGCTTGGCAGTGCCAGTGGTCTGTGGGCTCCATTCTGCAGCCAGGCCAGGACCATGGATCCCGAAGCAGGCTGTGAGCTCTGAGGTGGGACAATCCCTGCTTTGCTGGAGGAGGAAGGTGGAGCTTCTGGGCTGCAGGTCCTTGTGTGGAGGAAAACACAAGTGGCCAAGGCACCCAGGCACTGAGGCCTTCATCTGCTGACCCTGGGGGATCTTTTCAGTTCCAGGGAGGCGTGTGGTCCCTCAGCACAGTGCTGTGTGATGCCCTGATGACCATGGATGTGATGCTGTGCACAGCCTCCATCTTCAACCTGTGTGCTATCAGCGTGGATCGGTGAGTGCCCTCCTGCCCCCTGCTGCTTCCACTCACACCCTTGCAAGGTCCTGTGCAGGGAGCCAGATCCTGCTGCCCCCCAAGGAAGGTGTCCTGGCCCATCCTGCCTGAAAGATTTGGGGTTGTTCAGCTTGGAGAAGAGAAGGCTCTAGGGAGACCTTGGAACTGCATTTCCTTATCTGAAGGGGACCTCCAGAAGGGCTTGGCAGGGGCTGCTCAGAAGGACCTGTCGTGATAGGGTGAGGGGCAGTGGTTTGAAACTAGAGCAGGGGAGATTGAGGTTGGACAATAGGAGGAAGTTCTTAACAATGAGGTTGATGAGGCACTGGAACAGGCTGCCCAGAGATGTGGTGGAGACCCCATCCCCAGAGACATTCAAGGTCAAACTTGCTGGAGCCCTGAGCATCCTGCTCTAGTTGAAGATGTCCCTACTGAGTGCAGAGGGGTTGGACAAGATGACCTCTGAGGGTGCTGATCACAGAGTGCATGGGCTTGGAAGGCAGCTTAGCGTCCCATCACTGTCCTTGTAGTGGCCGAGCTGAGCGCAGTTATGCGCCGAGGCCAGAGCTGTCCCTTCGGTGCTCCTCTGGCGGGGGAGGCTCTGCCAGTCAGTTAAGCAGAGACAGTGGGAAGCAGCTTTGGGGCCCCCCTGCTTCTGTGGTGGCACCAGCCTGCTCGGACTGACTCCCCCTGGGGGGGCTGTGTTGGCAGCTTCATCGCCGTCTCAGTGCCCCTGAACTACAACCGGCGCCAGATCGACCTGCGGCAGAGGATCCTGATAGGCACCACCTGGGTGTTGGCCTTCGCCGTGGCCTCCCGGTCATCTTCGGCCTCAACAACGTCCCACACCGGGACCCTGCCCTCTGCCAGCTGGAGGATGACAACTACATCGTCTACTCCTCCATCTGCTCCTTCTTCATCCCCTGCCCTGTCATGCTGGTGCTCTACTGCGCCATGTTCCAAGGACTCAAGCGCTGGGAAGAGGCTCGGAAGGCCAAGCTGAGGGGCAGCATCTATGGGGTCAACAGGAAGCTCTACCAGCCTACCACCTTCATCGAGAGGGAGCAGAGTGGCCTGGAGCCAGGGCAGTGCAGTCCCTATGCCAGCTCTGCCCACCCCAGAGACTATGTGATGCACAATGGGATCCAGACTGTCTCCTACCCCCACCTCAAGTACCCCCACCCAGGACACAGTCGGAAGAGGGCCAAGATCAATGGCAGGGAGCAGAAGGCCATGAGAGTGCTGCCAGTGGTGGTCGGTGAGTGGTGGCTGGGGAGGGTTGGGGAAGGGTGAGACACGTCCTGGGACGACCTACAGAAGGGCAGGACCTGCCTCACCCTGGTGAAGCAGACACACTTTGTGCACTCCAATGTGTCATGCTGAGAACCAAGCCTTCTCCTTGCTGGAGGGGGTGAGGGTGAGAGAAAGGCTACCTCCCCCTTGTGCCACCTCCCCCTTGTGCCACCTCCCCCTTGTGCCACGTCTCTGGTCCTCCCTCTCTCCTTTCTGTGAGAACTGTGCCTGAGGAGCAGCCTGGCTGTGGTTTAAGACCTGCTGTACCCATTTCTTATTGAGAGGATGTAGATGCTGAGCATCTCAGTGTCCCCCTGAGCCACCCAAACAACCCCTCCTTGGGGAGGGCCCTTGAGGGTTGGACAAGATGACCTTTGAGGGTCCCTTCCAACCTGATGCATTGCGTGACTCTGTGTGCAGGGTTTCTAATCCAGCTTTTTGAGCCCCAAACAACCCATAACTCAGACCTCCTCTCAACCTTGAGAATGAGGAAGCCATCCCACATCTTCTGCCGGGGCCTCAGCACATCTGCTGCTGTCTGAGCTCTCTCTCCATTCCCCTCTGGCCCAGGCTCTGCTTGCTAAGTTAAACCCTGTTGGGTTGGCTGGTTGGTTTTTAACACGTCGCTTCCCCTTTTGACCATCCTCCTGGCAGGTGCTTTCCTCTTCTGCTGGACACCCTTTTTTGTGGTGCACATCACCAGGGCCCTCTGCAAGTCCTGCAGCATTCCCACTCAAGTCACCAGCACCGTCACTTGGCTGGGGTACGTCAACAGCGCTCTCAACCCCATCATCTACACCGTCTTCAACGCCGAGTTCAGGAACTTCTTCCGCAAAGTCCTGCACCTCTTCTGCTGAGCCCGCCCCTCCCCCCAGGCTGGGCTTTGGATAGTCCATTAAAGGTCTATTTCTGCCTAAGCTCTGCTGTCTTTGTTGGGGAGGAGGGAAGGAGGTGGCAGCTCAAGGATACTTGTGCCCAGCTCTTTGTAAGCAGTTCTGGGTGAGTACCAAGGGACGCGTTCTAGATCCACAAAAGGGTCTGGCTTGGAAGGGACCTTAAAGCTCACCCAGTTCCACCCCCTGCCAGGGGCAGGGACACCTCCCTCTAGCCCAGGTTGCTCAAGGCCCCATCCAATCTGGCCTTGAACATCCACAGCCTCCCTGGGCAATCTGTTCCAGTGTCTCCCCACCCTCACTGGCAAGAATTTCTTCCTCATCTCCAGTCTTAAATCTGCTCTCCTCAAGCTTCAATCCATCCCCTCTTGCCATCTTGGGCACAGCTTTCCACTCCTCGCTGGAAAGGGCTTGAGCTGCCACTGGGTGCTTGACCTAAGGGTAAGAGAGGCCACAGGACGGTGGGGATGGCCTTTAGAGCAGCTCCTGCTTTGGGTGTGTTTGGTCTGGGTTTGGCTGTGCCTGAGCAAAGTAAAACAGCCACCCAAAGGCACAGCAATGCTGCTGTGACTTCCCCTCAGTTCCTCAGCTGCAGGGAGCCACTGCAGCCTTTGCAGAGGTAAAAATCCTGTCTACCTCTTGGTGACCCTGAGCATGTTGGACACCATGGGTGGCCAGAAGGAGCAGCTCATGCTGTTCTAGGAGGCTGAATCATGGATTCATAGAATGGGCTGGGTTGGAAGGGACCTTAAAGATCTGCTTCTAACCCTCTGCCATGGGCAGAGACACCTCCCACCAGAGCAGCTTGCTCAAGGCCTCATCCAACCTGACACAGGAGAGGGAGAAAATGATCATTGCCCAATCCAGCCATCTTTGGAGTGGCAATTTCTGCATGGAGCTGTTGCTTTCCAGGGGGCAATTTGTTTGCTTGGAAACTGAGGGAAGAAGGTTCTGCAGGGAGGCCTGGAGCTGTGCTTTGCTCAGGAGTGGCAATTGCTCCATCAAGTTATCACCAACAAATAACCACATTCAGTTCCTCCAGGGATTATGGAGTAGGTTTCTGAGAGCTGGAGTCCCTCCCAGCACCCTGAGAGCTTTCATCACAGATGAGTCATACCTATTTAAGTTGTCTGGGCTAGTAAAGCCCAAACTCAGATAGTGACCAAGGCTCAGCTTTGCTCAGCCACAAGCAGCATGGAAGGAGGCAGATGCCAGCCAGAGGGACCTGGACAGGCTGGAGAAGTGGGCTCAGGAGACCCTCATGAGGTTCAATATGGCAAGGTACAAGGTCCTGCACTTGGGTCAGGGCAATCCTGGATATCAACCCAGGCTGGGGAATGATGAGAGCAGCCCTGGACAGGACTTGGGGGTGCAGGGGGTGAGAAGCTGGACAGGAGCCAACAATGGGCACTTGCAGCCCAGAAGGCCAAGGGCAGCCTGGGCTGCATCTAAAGCAGTGTGGCCAGAGGTGGAGAGAGGGGATCCTGCCCCTCTGCTCTGCTGGGTCCAGCTCTGGGGCCCCAGCACAAGGTGGTCATGGATCCATTGGGGAGGGTCCAGAGGAGGCCATGAGGATGATCAGAGGGCTGGAGCACCTCCCCTGTGGGGACAGGCTGGGAAAGTTGGGGCTGTTCAGCCTGGAGAAAGCTCCAGGGAGACCTTAGAGCAGCCTTCCACTATCTGAAGGGGAACCTGCTGGAAGGCTGGGGAGGGACTGTTCAGAAGGGGCTGTGGGGATAGGCTGAGGAGCACTGGCTTTGAAACTAGAGCAGGGGAGATTTAGGTTGAGGATTAGGAGGAAGTTCTTCACAATGAAGTTGGTGAGGCACTGGTTGCCAGAGATGTGGTGGAGACTTCATCCCTGGACACAGTCAAGGTCAAACTTGCTGAGTCCCTGGGAAACCTGCTCTAGCTGAAGAGGTCCCTGCTGAGTGCAGGAGGGTTGGACCTTTGAGGGTCCCTTCCAACCTGATGCTGGTGGAGGACATGATTTTTGTGTGTGTGAGCTGCTGCCCCAGCTCCTCCAGCAGCAGACCCAGCAAGCTGAAGAGTACCTGGGGTGTGAGCTCTGCCCAAGAAGAGCTCAGGCCCTCAAGGCTCTGCACCCTTTGGCCAGAGGCTGGCTGGGCAGCAGATGGAGGCACAAATCCTGTGAAGCAGCTGCTTTACTCCAGCTCCCTCTATTTTCAATTAACTAATTGTCTTGAAGTTTTAGCAAACAGGAAATTGCAATTTAATGGGGACAAGAAACCATTACAGCTCTGAAGTGTCACTCTGGGAAGCAGGAGCCAGCATTTCTCCTGAGGGGACCCAAGGAACTGCCTGTTCTTGCCTTCCCAGCAGTTCCACCCAGGTAATTTCTGTTCCCATCCCACTCCATTTCATGCCTGCCTTCTCACCACAGAAGTAATTCCCATCAGAGGAGGCCAGCATGCTGCTGCTGCCCCTCTCCAACAGCAATTCCTCACCCTCAGAAGGTGGAGGTCCACCCTGTCAGTGGTTGGGGTTGGACCAGATCTGATTCTGGCCACAGCTGAGGCATAGGAGGTGGTGAGACCTGCTGCACAAATTAGGTCCCAGCTGGGCTCCTCTGGTGATGGAGAGTAAAGATGCTGAGGGGCCTGGGCACCTCTGTGATTCTCATCAAGCCTGAGATTTTCAGTCTGGGAAAGAGAAGCCTGAGGGGGATTTCATCAATGCTGATCAATACTTCAAGGGTAGGTGTCAGGAGGATAGGACCAGACTTTGTCCAGTGCTGCCCAGGGACAGGACAAGAGGTGACAAGCACAAACTTGAACATAAAAAGTTCCATCTCAGCATGAGGAGGAACTTCTTTTATCAAAGGGTGACAGAGCACTGGAACAGGCTGCCAGAGAAGTCACCATCTCTGGAGGTGTTCAAGAAACATGGCCACAGCACTCTGGGGACATGGTTTCATGGCCATGGTGGTGTTGGACTGGCTGACCTTAGAGGGCTTTTCCTGCCCAAAGAGTTCTGTGATGCTATGATTCTGTGACACCCCTCACCAAAGTGCTGCCATGGAATGCAGCAGGGCTGCCAGGCACACTGGTGCTCTCACCCCATTTTATTCACCAATGTGTCATTCTTTATTCAGGTGCAGAAGCTCCTCCCTGTTCCAAAACTGCTCAGTACAGAGGGAACACAGGAGAAAAACCCCAGAAGTCCTTCCCATGGCACACCAAGAACTTGTAGTGATCCTTTCAAGGCCATTAAATAACCCAAACCAAAGTGTGTTTCTTTTAGCAAACAAGAGGTAGGGAGGCAGAAGGGGGAGGGAACAGTGGGCAGGTCTCACTGCAGCACCTGCTGAGGTCCATCCTGAGGGAGGTGAGAAGATCACCCTTATCCACATGGTGGAGATTCCAGCCTGGACACCTCAAAGCTTCCTCAGGCCAAGGGGTGGTTCCCAGCTGCTGGGCTGCAGTCAGGCAGATCCATGTCCTCCAGGTGAGGCTTCGCAGTCTGTGTGATTCAGAGTTTGGGGAGAGGCTTAGGAGGAGGGCGGTGCTGTGACAGTATCAAAACGTCTTTGAGAACTGCTGCTGCTGGTGAGCAGAGCCTGGGCAGGGAGGAGGGAGGGCGGAGGCAGGGCGGAGGCGGCGCTGCCGAGCCGGCCGGCGGCGCAAGGCTGAGGGGCGGAGCAGGAGCGCTCAGACCGTCACCTTCTCCATCACGCCGCCCGGGACGTGCACCTCCTCCGCCTGCACCGTCACCGTGGCTGACTGCCCGCAGATGTGCTGGTGGTCCTTCCAGTCCTGCCAGGGGATAGAGAGGGGCACAGGTTGTGGAGAGAGAAAAGGCTCTTGGAAAGCAGGCAGCCCGAAAACGCTCAGAGGGCCTCGGCAGAAGCTGTGCTTGAGGAGCACCTGAACGCGTTATGGAATCGACCTTCAAGGTCATCAAGTCCAACCTATCACCCAACACCGTCTAATCAACTAAACCATGGCACCAAGAGCCTCATCCAGGCTCTAATCACTTCCAGGGATGGTGACTCCACCACCTCCCTGGGCAGCACATTCCAATGGCCAATCTCTCTTTCTGGGAAGAACTTCTTTCTAACATCCAGCCTGAACCTCCCCTGGCACAACTTGAGACTGTGTCCTCTTGTTCTGCAGCCCACCTGTGCTGGAGAAGATCTCAACTGCATGGTCAAATGAGGCTACCCACAACAGGTTGCCCAGGGAGGTGGAGGAGTCACCATCTCTGGAGGTGGTCAAGAAATGTGTGGACACAGCACTTGAGGACACAGCCTAGTGGCCATGGTGGTGTTGGGTTGATGGTTGGACTGGATGATCTCAGAGGCCTTTTCCAACCCAAGCAATTCTCTGATTCTCTTCTGTGGCCAGCAAAGGAACCACACACTGAGTCAGTATCAGAGGTGGAACCAAACTAAGCAGAAAGATGGATTCTCAACCTCAAAACCAGTCCAGGCCATCAGTGTCAGGTCATGGAAAATCAACTAAACCAGAGTGAGAACTTAATGCTCTCCTGAAGGACAGTCACTGCAAGCTCCTGAGGAACAGCCTCATTTCAAGTGTCACCTTTGAGAGCTGTGTGCCACTCCTGGCACCTTCCCCACCCATTCCATCCACACACTGCCCCTGACCTGTCACTGCAGCCTGGCTGGGGGATCAGGGTGGGTGTGGGATGCTGGAGCTGCTGACCCTCACAAAACTTGGGCTCTGGCTATTTCTCTCTGGAGCAGGCAGAGCCCCTCCAGGGCCACACAGCCCCCTGCAGACCATGGGATCTGCCAGACTCACAAACAAGCTGATACCTTCCTCTGGCAGAAGGTGGAGCAGTAGTTGACCTTGTGGCATCCCGTGCACTCGTTGGTCGCCTCCCGGCCGCAGTTGACACAGGACTGCTGTGAAAAGGGGCAGCAAAGGGACCACATCAGAGAGAACAGCAACAAGGGGACCACCAGGTAGGTAAGATGATGTGAGGTGACAGTGGTCAAGCTCCATTTGCCAACGTATCACCAGCACATGAGCACAAACCAAAGGAGCCCAGTGGTTCCTGGGCCTCCTTCAGAGACATGCTCTGCTCATCATGTCCCCCTGGACTGGGCGCTGGTGAGGCTACACCTCAAATCTTGGGGTCAGTTTTGGGCCTCTCACTCCAAGAAGGACATTGAGGAGCTGGAGCAGGTCCAGAGAAGGGCAACCAAGATGGGGAAGGGTCTGGAGAACAGGGCTGAGGAGGAGCAGCTGAGGGAGCTGGGGGTGTTGAGCCTGGAGCAAATGAGGCTGAGGGGAGACCTTCTGGCTCTCTGCAGCTCCCTGCAAGGAGGCTGCAGCCAGGTGGGGGTTGGCCTCTTCTCCCAAGGAACAAGCAACAGAACCAGAGGAAATGGCCTCAAGATGCCCCAGGGATGGTTTAGGTTGGACACAGAGGGTTGTCAAGGCCTGACTCAGGCTGCCCAGGGCAGTGGTGCAGTCCCCATCTCTGGAGAGGTTTCAAAGCCATGGAGATGTAGCTCTGAGGGCTATGGGTTAATGGTGCCCTGGCAGTGCTGGGTTAAGGGTTGGACTCCATGATCTTAAGGATCTCTTCCAAGCAGAACAGCTCTGTGATTCTATGGATCCTAAAAATTAGGAGGCAGTAACAGGAGCAAGAACTTAAACCCAGAAGTAAGGTGAGATATGATACATGGATGAGAAATCACACCTGCTTCAAAAGGATGCTTCTGTGCCTATCACTTTGTTCTTACATCAGTGATACCAATTAACATAACCTGGATATTTAGGTGGAAACATCACTGAACTGCCACCACAATAAGGACTTCACAGAGCCTCCTGTTTCCAGCTCATTAATTTCCTGACAGATCATTAGCACATCAGCCCCTGACAGGAAGAGTTTCTCCCTGTGAAAGTGTCTGCAGCTTCAGCAGCTGCTTCTCCAGACCTCAGAGTGCCCTGATTAACGCTCTGCTCATCACACCCTCTGCTCACACCTCACCAAGGTGCCCACAGCTGCTGACTGGGCTCTGTTTGTAGTGTTGGTGTACAGGGGGGCTCAGGCCACAAACAAGGAGCTTAAAGCTGCTCTTTGGCATTTGCAAAGCTTGTCCCAAAGGGATCCTGGGTGGTCAGAACCTGGATGGGACTGGAAGGTATTGAAAGGAGTGTGTGGTGTCCCTGGAGATCCTGGAAAGACTACAGAGCTGGAAAGGCCTAGAAGCTGTAAACTCATAGAATCACAGAATGGTTTGGGTTAGAAGGGATCTTAGAGAGCATCTAGGTCCAGCCATCTTTTGACAAGGGCTTGCAGTGATAGGATGAGGGGCAATGGGTTTAAGCTGGAAGAGGGCAGATTTAGACGCAAGATTAGGAAGGTCTTGACAGTGAGGGTGGTAAGACACTGGCACAAGTTGCCCAGGGAGCCTGTGAATGCCCCTTCCCTGGAGGTGTTCAAGGCCAGGTTGGATGAGGCCTTGAGCAACCTGGGCTGGTGGAAGGTGTCCCTGCCCATGGTGGGGAGGTAGGACCTAGATGGTCTTTGAGTTCCCTTCCAACCTAAACCATTCTATGATCTGTGATGGGATTCCATAAACATGAGACATCCCCAGCTTACCTTGATGATGATTTCTGTTTTCCCATCCACATCTTCCGTGGGTTGAAACAACTGGCTCTGATATTGCTGCAAGGAAATACACACCAGGCTTGTCATCCTGCAGCCAGGGAGTGACAGGAGGGCTTGAAAAAGGTGCTCTCAGGGGAGGGTCCTGACAGAAAGGGTCCTTGCTTTCTGGCAAGCCCAAAGCTGCAGCTGAAGTGGAAGCTATCTCTGCCCTTAGAGGAGAGGGACACTGTGCCCTTAGGTGGAGACAGATGAAGAACATTGTGAGCAAGGGGCCTGAGGTGACCAACTGCCAGCTATGTGCAGCATTCACTCAGCTCCCTCTCCCAGCTCCAGCCACTCCTTCAGACTGGTGGCTGAACTGCCCCAAGGGATCTGCATGCCCATCATGAGAATGCAGGAAGTTAGGGAAGGGAACATGAGGAAAATGCCAGGGTAACAGGGCCAAGTGCCATCTTCTTGGGCCAAAGTTTGGGTCAAGTCCAGTGAGCCTGATCCAGGAGCAGACAAAAGAGTCTGGAGGGACAGCACAGCTCAACAGAATGGGTAAAAACCAGAAAAAATTAACACACACACCCCCCCCCAAGACTTTAGATACAGCATCAACCACAACCACTGTTCCTCCTCTTACTAGAAGCACAGGAGAGCTCTCAAACGGTGCTTGAATGAAGCACTCCTCTGGAGAGGACTTCTGAAGTCCACTTTAGATCCACTTCACCTCCAGCCAGGTGCTTCTCCTCCTACTGCTGTGCCATGCTGGGCTGAGAGACAGCAGTTCTAAAGCAAAGACCTTCACACCTGACCCCTGATTTGCTTTACTGGGAACAGCTAAAAGGTCCAGAAGAAGCCCAGGCCCCACCTTCAGGTGAAGCAGGTTGATCCAGGGGTGAGTACAATCTCTGAGGAGATTAAAGGCTGAATTTACAGGTGTCTCTCTGACCTGACATGGTTGTGCTTACCCCCCTGTGAAATCACAACCCTCAAACCATTCCTAAACCCATGACACAGATTCCATTCAAAGGAGAGATGGAGGTGAGAGGGGAAACCTCTTGCTGTGGACTGAAGGGCTGTGAGTTCTGCTGTTACTGGACAGAAAGGCAAGAGCAGGCTAATGAGCATGACATGGGCACAGCACCCCAGTGTTCCCAGTACTGTGCAGACAAAGCATCCTGGGCTTGGAAAACTCCAATGCCTATTTTGAGACCCACAAGTGTGTCCAAGCCATGAAAGCTCTTGGGAATCAGCATCACAGAAGGGCAAAAAAGCAGGGGAAGGGCCTGGAGAACAAGTCCTAAGAGGAGCAGCTGAGGGAACTGAGGCTGTTCAACATGGAGACCTCATTGCTCTCTACAGGTCCCTGAGAGGAGGTTGGAGCCAGGTGGGGGTTGGTCTCTTCTCCCTTGTATCAGGTGACAGAACAAGAGGAAATGGCCTGAAATTATGCCAGGAGAGGTTTAGGTTGGACATGAGGAAGAATTTCTTTGCTGCAAGAGTGGTCAGGCACTGGAACAGGCTGCTCAGGGAGGTGGTGGAGTCCCCATCCCTGCAGGTGTTCCAGAAATGTGTGGCCATGGCACTTGGGGACATGGTTCAGTGGCCATGGTGGTGCTTGGCTGAAGGTTGCACTGGATGATCTTAGAGGTCTTTTCCAACCAAGATCAATCCCCACCTCACTCCAATCTCCTTTCAGGGAGTTGTAGAGAACCAGAAGCTCTCCCCTCAGCCTCCTTTGCTCCAGGCTCAACACCCCCAGCTCTCTCAGCTGCTCCTCCCCAGCCCTGTTCTCCAGACCCTTCCCCAGCTTGGTTGCCCTTCTCTGGAGCTGCTCCTCAATGTCTTGGAGTAAGAGGCCCAAAATTGAACCCAAGATTCAAGGTGTGAAAAGAGAGAGGACCAAGCCAGATACATCCAGACTTCTCCCAAAAACAGGTCCAAAAAACCAACAACCTCCAGTTCTCCACTGGGTTCAGGCCATTACTGCTTAATGGAGCTCCATTTCTTAAATGCCTGACCCTTTTTAGGTTAATTTCATACTCTCTTAGCCCTGAATTGATTTAATCTCTCTAAAAAAGAATTCAGATGGCCCAGCTGTCAGCTGCTGTAATCTCCCACCCTGTTTTTGGAGGGGCTGGGGCTCTGAAAGCATCACTGCAGTACCCAGAGGGCTGCTGCAATTAAAAGCCCTTGTCCCATTTTGGCACTGACTCCTTTCAGTTTCTCCAGCAGACCTGTTTAACCCATTGCCTGAAGATCTCTATGGCCTTCTGGCACAGAGTTTGGTGAGCTCATGTATCCTCCTCCTCCTCAAGTTTATCTGGTATGAATGATGGCTTAATGGACACTCAACAAAATTACACTGCCAGCACCCTGGTTTTAATCCACTTCTTCAGGGCCAGAAGTGCAAATATCTCTCTGAGAGACACTGAGCCTTTGGTGCCCTGCTCACTCCCTCCTAAAAATGCAGGAAACCAAACATCCACTCAGTACAGAGCACAGCTCCTGCTATTTCTAGGTCTGGCATTTCAAGGTCTTTCAAACCAGTTCCAGAACCAAACCAACCAGGTCAACCAAGCTGCTGCCAGATGGGAGCAGACTGCCTCATTTTGGGGTGGTTAAGGAGCTCCAAAGCTCATTAAATGATAAGCACAATGCAGGGAGTGATTTGCAACACACAACCAGGGATGTAACCTGTGATCAAAAGTTCTTCCTGCTCACTTTACTGCTTTCCAGGGAAGAGTGAAACCAAAGCAGCACACAGGTTTTCACAGAGGCACACACACAGAGAATGCAGCAGGTTGGAAGGGACCCTCAAAGGTCCTCTTGTCCCTGCAGTCAGCAGAGGCATCTCCAACCAGCTCAGGATGCTCAGGGCCCCATCCAGTTCAGCCTTGAATGTCTCCAGGGATGGGGCCCCAACATCTCTGGGCAACCTGTTCCAGTATTTCACCACTCTTCTTGTAAAGAACTTTCTGCATGTTTGCTGCTCTCTTTCTCTCCTCTGCTTAAACCTGGGGCCACCTCAGACCCCTCTGAGGGGCAGGAGAAGGCAGTGCTGTCCCCAGAGCTTTGCCCTCCCCTTTTGTCAGAGGGCAGAGGCCACCTCTTTCTTCTGTAGGGTTAGAAGTGGGATATGGGCAGGAATATCAACAGGGATACAAGGTCAGAAGTGTTGGAACTCAACATCCCCAAGAGCTGGGCCACTCAGCTGGGTGAGCAGCTCCACACCTCAGTGAAAACTAAAGAGGCAAATTATTTACAGCCACAGCACTGAATTTTGTGTCCCCACTTGGGAAGCTGCCTGCTCACAAGAGATTTCTCTAATCCCTCTGTGTATTAAGTCACCCTTCCAGGAAGAGCTGAGTCCCCAGCTCTATTAGAATTTAATCTGTTGTACAGCCTTTGCTCCATGGCTCTGCTACAATGACCCAATCAATCTTTTATGTCTAACTACCCAGGGACAGTGCACAGGAACTCTGCAAGCTGGAGGCTTGTCCCATCACCACAGCCCCTTCTAAACAGTCCCTCCCCAGCCTTCCTGTAGATCCCCTTCAGATATTGAAAGGCTGCTCTAAGGTCTGCCACACAGCAGCAAGTTGCCACACTTGTGCCATGAGCAAGCATTGGATCAGAACACAGATCTGTTGGGGTTCCCAAGAGGGATGGTGAGACACACCAGGGGTGCAACTGGCGGTCAAGAGCTACTGGGAAAGGGCTGCCCCCTGAAACAAGCACCCTCGCCTGGTAAAGTCACTGCTTTAATCAACACAGAGGAGGGATTTTAACTCCCCCTTCCAGGTCAAGGAGAAACCAGAAGCACACCAAGGTGAGGTTTGGATCAGAGGGCATGGACTCAACCATTCCGGACAGCACTGTGAGGAGAAGCAGAAGGGAAGAGAACACACCAAGGGAGAAAGCAGCAGAGGGCAGAGTTAACAGAGTCGTCTCACCTCCTCTGCCATCATTACCTCTTTCCTCTCTACATCAGCCTGGAGTTTGGCTTGTGTGACAGCAGCCTCACGGAAGGAGGAGCTGGCCTGCTTGGCCTGCTCAATGAGAGTCTTCAGCTGCTGGGCTGTGGTGAGCAAGGAGCTGACAGTCTCCTCCAGGTACAGCCAGCTCCGCTGCTCCGTCACCTCCAGCCTGCTCACCACCGAAGGGGAGACGGTTTTGGTGGGGGTGGTGGGGGGCACTGCCAGGGCAGGCAGCGAGGTTAACACTGCAGAGAAAGAGAGAAAAGGAAAACAGGCAGAATTAGGGGGGTCACTTCCATGAAGTTGGGGGTTTGGTGTGTGCTGGGGTGGGTGTTTGGTTGTGGTTGCTTGGTTGCTTAAAATAGGATCCAGGTCGGGCAGCTGCTGGCTAACCAGCTCTGCCTCCTGGGACCCAGCCACACAGAATTGCTCTGTGCACAACAAGCCCTGATGCACTCTCAACACAGGCACTGCTGGGCTCTCTCCAGCAGCTCCCTGTCATTCCTGGACTGGGGAGCCCAGAAATGGACACACTACTCCAGGTGCAGCCTCAACAGAGCAGAGTAGAGGGGGAGGAGAACCTCCCTAGACACTCTTCTTCATGACCCCCAGCAGACCATTGGCATTCTTGACCACCAGGGCACATGGCTGCCTCATGGGAAACTCACTCGCCAGCACTGCCAGCTCCTTCTCTACGGAGCTGCTCTCCAGCAGGTCACCCCTCACCTGTACTGGTGCAGGGGGTTGTTCCTCCTCAGGTGTAGACTCTGCACTTGCCCTGCTTGAACTTCCTGAAGTTCACCTCTGCCCATGAGTAACAGCATGTTAACAGGGGAGCAGAAGGATGCGTAGCCCTGCCCCAGCTGCTCACTCTGGGATGGAATGAACAGCACTCAGCACTGCTGCAGAGAGGCACAGGGAAAGCAGCACTCCCAGGAGCTCCTTCACCAGCTATTTCCCTTAACTTTCACCAAGCAAGGCTGTTAGAAGAGATTTTCTGAACCATCCTGATGTCACTCTACTGATGGCAGTTCTTAGGTTGCCAGACTACCAAAACCAGGCACCAGTCCACACCACAATAGGCATCAATCCACACCACACTGCTCTGAATTCTGATCTTCACCATCACCCATGGCCCAAGACTGCAGCCAAACCAAGAGTTACCATCACCTCAGGGTGACCATGTGTGGCAAACATCACTTTTCAAAACCACCTGCTGGGAAAACCCTCAACACTGGAATTTCTCCAGACCCCTTCAACCTGGATCCTCCCCACAAAACAAATGATGGCTGTAAGGAATGCACACACACCCCACAGAAACACCAGCAATGGTAATAAAAGGTATCCACAACAGCAGGGATCACTTCAAAGATCCTGGAAGCTCACCTGATCCCAAAGGAGAGGGTGAATGTAGCCAGTTCTGATGGAGGACTCACAGAATCAATAAGGTTGGAAAAGACCTCAGAGAGCATCAGGTCCAACCTATCATGCAGCACCTCCTGACCATGGCTTCAAGTGCCACATCAAATCCTTTTTTGAACATCTACAGGGATGGGGACTCCACCACCTGCCTGGGCAGCACATCCCAATGGCAAATCACTCTGAGAAGAGCTTTCTCCTCACCTCCAGCCTGAACTTCCCCTGGGTGCAGCTTGAGACTGTGTCCTCTTGTTCTGGTGCTGGGTGCCTGGGAGATGAGACCAACCCCCACCTGGCTACAACCTGCCTTCAGGTAGTTGTAGAGAACAAGAAGGTCTCCCCTGAGCCTCCTCTTCTCCAGGCTAAGCAACCCCAGCTCCCTCAGCCTCTCCTCATAGGGCTGTGCTCCAGACATCTCCTCTTCCTGGAGACAAGCAGGCTGAAGGGAGACCTTACTGCTCTCTCTGAGACCCTGAAAGAGGTAGAATGAGAAGAAATGGCTTGAAACTGTGCCAGGGGTGGCTGAGGTTGGATATTTGGAACAATTTCTTTCTTGAAAGAGTGATCAGGCACTGCAGCAGGCTGCCCACCCTGCAGGTGTTCAAGCAAAGTGTAGACATGGCACCTGGGGGCACGGTTTGATGGCCGTGGTGGGGTTGGGTTGAGGGCTGGGCTCGATGATCTCAGAGAGCTCTTCCAACCCAAACAATTCTATGGTTCTATGCAGTTTAAACTTGGAACATCTCCTGATATTCACTTTGCATCAGCTGTGGTGGAGACTTTTCAAGAGAGAATCTTGTAACAGCAACAGGACTTCTCCCCAGACCGCTCTGAACACCGATTATCTCCTCAAACTGCAATTAAGGGGTAGTAACACTTTTAACTTTTTCAGGTCATACCTGGTAGTTTTCCACACAAGCAGCAAAAGCTGAAAGAATCCAGCAGGGACCTGGAAAAGAAGAACAAGTCCCAACCCCACGGTGCTGCAGGTCAGGGTGTGGTGGATGTGTGACCCTCCTGACAGCAATTGTCAGCTCCCCCCCGCGGGGGTAAACGGACATTTCACGCTCAAAAGCCCTTAATTAAACCCTTAATTTCCATCCATTTGCACATGAGTGGTGCAGAACTATTTGCACTGAGATATGAGTACGAGATAAGCCTGGTCTTTTCCTCGGGAGCTGTTTGCAGAAGAGCTTTTCCTGCTGAACAATATTTATCCCAGGGTGGTATTTGATAAGGAGGAATTGATAAGAGGAATTGCTTCCTACCCCTCATTTTGGCAGAGGTCCATCAGGCCAGAGAAATGTGTAAAAAACAAACCCCAACCAGCCTTTAATTAGTGACAGAGAGATCTGACTAAGATTTAAACCTAACAAGATTTAACTCTGGGCAGAGCAGGAATGCACTGCCCTGGCTCTGAGGAAGGTCACACGGTGGGGAGAGCACAGGCTTCGGAAAGAGCAAACTGCAGGAGGTAACAGAAGGTGTTTACCTCATGTATACATCTCCTTTCCTCACTCCAAGAAGGACACCGAGGGGCTGGAGCAGCTCCAGAGAAGGGCAATAAAGTTGGGGAAGGGTCTAGAGAACAGGGCTGGGGAGGAGCAGCTGAGGGAGCTGGGGGTGTTAAGCCTGGAGAAAATGAGGCTGAGGGGAGACCTTCTGGCTCTCTGCAGCTCCCTGAAAGGAGGCTGGAACAAGGCTGGGGGTGGTCTCTTCTCTCAAGGAACAAGTGACAGAACCAGAGGAAATGGTCTCAAGTTGCACCAGGAGAGGTTTGGGTTGGAGATAAGGAACAATTTCTGCCCCCCTTTCCCTTCTTTCCTTCTCTTCCTTTCATTTTCCTTCCTCCCTCCCTCTCTTGCTTTTCCGCTTCCTCTCCCTCTTTCTCTCCTTTTTCTCTCTGCTTCTCTTTTCCCTACTTGGGAAGGGCAGGAAAGTGTGAGATGATTTAAGAAGCAGGATCACAACAGCCTCCTCTGGTAGCACCCAACAAATCAAAGGTCTCAATAAGGGAGTGAAAAGCTTCTCACAGAGTGGCAAATCTGTCTAAACCTCAAGTACCGACAGAGGCTTTTCTGCCTCTGCCTTTTCCCTTGTGCTGAGAAAGATTAGAGAGCAAAGTGAAGCACTGCTGACCACATCTCATGGTGGACAATCAACATACCAATTTTGGGATGAGCTGTTGGAAGAGCAGCCTCAGGAAAAGGTGAGATCTGGCAGTTCTCCTGGTAGCTGGGGTAGTGAGGCTCGGGGTGACTGACCCGGCAAGGCTGCTGGACGTTGGTGTCCTGAACTGCAGAACAACAGCAGCAGCATCAGTCACTGCCTGACAGGGCTGCCAGGCACTGCCCACGCTTCTCCCACCCACACCTTTAACCTCTTCTACAGATTTGGAAGGCAAATGTCACTGCTGGCCTCTATCCCTACAAGATTTACTACAAGATTTAGAGTCATCACACAGCCCCCCACCATGGCTCTCAGAGCAGGACAGATCCCTCAGCAGAGCTCACAGCCCCCCACCATGGCTCTCAGAGCAGGACAGATCCCTCAGCAGAGCTCACAGCCCCCCACCATGGCTCTCAGAGCAGGACAGATCCCAGCAGAGCTCAGCACCATGAGCTCACAGCCCCCCCCCACCATGGCCAGAGCGGCTCTCAGAGCAGGACAGATCCCTCAGCAGAGCTCACAGCCCCCCACCACGGCTCTCAGAGGAGGACAGATCCCTCAGCAGTCCTCGTAGCTATTATTACAGGAGGACTGAAAAAATGCCAGAGATGAGCATAAAGCCCTAGAAATCAGCAGAGGTGGACTTCAGCAGCTTCAACATCTGGACAAAGCTTCTAACTCTTGTGCAACTGGCATTTCAAGCTGCTGAAATCACCTCAGAGGCAGGACAGCAGGTTACATACAGTCCCTCTGAAAGCTCCTGAGAAAGAAAATCCTTCCTGCAGCACTCAGAATGCTTCTTCCTGTAGCAATGGGTGGCCAGACTCTTTCTCCCCCTCCCTCTCAGGGCTGTCTGGCAGACAACCACCTGAGCTCTTACCAGTGGCTCCAGTGAAAACATCCCCCTGGGATGGACTCTCAGAGATGATTGCTGTGGCTTCCACCGTGGAGGTGCGGTCGAAGGTCAGGGCACCAGAGGTAGTGATCTGTCCAGAAGGAGTCACAGTGACTGCAAACATCAGAAGGAGTCTCAGAATTAACACTCAGCATGGAAGCCTTGGCTGTTTAGCTGCTGATAGCCCTGCTCTGGAGAGTCCAAAGCCAGAGAGCTCACAGATTCCACTACCCACAGATTCCAGCACCTGCAAGACAGCTGGGGAGGGACTTCTTCTAAGGGCCTGTTGTGATAGGAGGAGGGGTGGTGGATCTGAGCTGGGAGAGAGCAGATTGAGACTGGGGATTAGGAAGAAATTCTTGACAGTGAGGGTGGGGAGACACTGGAACAGGTTTCCCAGGGAGGCTGTGGGTGGCTCCCTCCCTGGAAGTGTTGAAGGCCAGGCTGGATGAGGCCTTGAGCACCCTGGGCTGGTGGGAGGTGCCTGTATATACAGCAGGGGGTTGGAACTGAATGATCTTTAAGGCCCCTTCCAACCCAAACCCATTCTATGATCAACCAGCCTGTGATGCCCCAGGTCTGGATCACAGCTATGATCATACAACTGGAAGTGGAGATAAAAGCCCCACTTGGCTCCAGTAGGCACTGCAGGCCTCCTGCTGTCTGTTCTCTGGCAGCACAAGGCCAGAGTGTTTATGCTGCCTCCCAGATCTCCACCTTTTCAATTATTATTTGAGCAAAAAGCAGGGTCACAACACCCCTCAGCTTCTGGCTGATCCTGATTTATTACTTTAGCAAGAGTGAATCTGACTACTTAGAATCACAGAATTGTCAGGGTTGGAAGGGACCTCAAGGCTCAGCCAGTTCCAACCCCCTGCCATGGGTAGGGACACCTCACACTGCAGCAGGTTGTTCACAGCCACATCCAGGCTGGCTGCAAACACCTCCAGGGCTGAGGCTTCCACCACCTCCCTGGGCAACCTGTGCCAGCCTCTCCCCACCCTCATGGGGAAGAACTTCTTCCTAACATCCAATCTGAATCTATCCACTTCCAGTTTTGTTCCATTCCCCCCAGTCCTATCAGTCCCTGACACCCTCAAAAGTCCCTCCCCAGCTCTCTTGTAGGCCCCCTTAGAATACTGGAAAGCCCCAATAAGGTCTCCTGGGAGCCTTCTCTTCTCCAGACCGAACAGCCCCAACTCCCTCAGACTGTCTTTATAGGACAGTCAACATAAACACACATCAACATAAAGCCCTGTGGCTTTGCAGCTAGTTCTAGGACAGTCTGGTTAGCTAGGACAGTTCCAGCCTCCACAGAGTGATGTCATATCCAAGGAACACATCACAAAATCCTTTTGGATGGATATACCTGGGTGGCTCCAAAGTGCTTTCAAACCCTTTTGAAAGAGGGGGGTTAATTAACCTGGCACTGTTAGCTGGCAAAGAGATGATTCTGTGGCACCCTGCTCAGCCAGGAGGAGTTTTCACAATTATTCAGTTTTAAGACACTGAGGCTCCAGACTCCTGCCTGGTGAAGTATGGGGCTGCCACCCAAAGAAGCAGCTCTCCTCTCTCCCAGTGCCAGCATGAGCGACCTCACAGCACCCCACAGTAACAAACCAACACCAAACCAAATTAAACCTATTTGGGGGATGAGAAAAAGCCAACCCCAAGTCCACAGCATCCTTGTGTATTCCCTTCCTGCTCTTGCTGATCATCTCAGCCTAATTTTAGCTGCTCTGTTTTGGCTCTCTGATGCTTCCTCCCCAAATTCACTGCCTAATGTTACCATCCAGATGAGAGCAGTAGGAAACACGAACCTGACAGGGAATGTGTGAGCTGGATGAGCTTGCAAATGAATTTCTCCCCTCACACAGATGGTTTGATGATCAAAACCAGTAAGTAACAAAGCTGAGTGCTAGAGAGGAATATGGAGATGAAAGCATCACCTTCTGCCTGCTTCATTAACAACTTTCAGGCTATGGATTTCATTCCAGCTGCTCAGATCTACTCCTCTAGGTATTTCAAGAAGAAATAGCACATGTCATACTCCACAGCCCCCACCACTAGCTTCTAGAGGACAAAAGCTGAGCTCAGGGTGGGGGGTTTCTGGCAGGGCAGTGAAGGGCCAAGCCTGCCTCTCAACCTCATTTCAACAGGAGGAAATGTCTCAAATGCCCTTTGTGAAGAACCCACCTGAAACCCAGTAGAGATCAAGGATTTCACAACTCCCTGGCACTGCCAAGCTGAGAAAGCAGCTAGGAGGGGGAAAATGTTACTCAGACCTCTCTCAGAACACAAGATGAAACCTCCTGCTGACTGCAAAAGGATGCTGAGGTGCTTGAAACCAAGTCTCCTGGAGGTCTAGAGCTGCACTTCTTCCTACTCGACCTGCAGGCTAGTTTCTACACAATAGGAAGTGAAATCAGCTCAAGACACTGAGTCAGTACAACCACCCAGGGAAAAGGAAGTGGCAAGAGACAAGGCACTCTCCTCAGCTGCCCAGTTCCAAGGGGCAACTGACAGACCTACAACACCTAGGATGAGGCAATTCCTCATCCAGTTTTGACCAGGAGAAGAGAACCTACAGGTGGTAGCAGCTGTGGCAGGAAGCAGAGTGATGTTTTTGGGGCAATCCTTCTTCACTGGGGTTGCAGGCATCTCGTTGTCTTTTTTCCTCCTTTTATAGGGCACGAAGAGTCGGACAGGGCCGCTCTAGGCAAAACACACCAAGAGAGAGAAGAAAAAGAGGAACAGGCATTAGCTGAGGAACCTCTCTGGAGGCTTTGGGTTTGCTCTCACCTTTGCAGACACAGCTAAGGTCATGCAGCATGGGTGCTACCCGTGGAAGATGTGTGGTTTGCCAACAACTGACCAAGAAACTTTGAGTTCTCCACAGTAAAAGAACTCGGGGGTGGGGGGAGGAAAAAGAGGTGAAGCTCCCTCCTGCTGAAGAGGCACAAATTCAGCCTCTTCCCACTGATGGGTAAGGAGCAGAACTGGAAAGATGGGGCCCAGGGGAAGAAGGGCCCAGGGGAAGTCTGAGGTCTAGGAAACAAGGAAATCATCCAGCTCAGAGCAGAAAAGAAATGCAAACCACCAAGTAAAACTGAAGACTTCTGCTTTCAAGACTTCAACCTCCTTTCGGAAACAAACAAACAACAAACCAAACCCCAAACCAACCAGCCAATCCACCACCCACCTACCAACCAACCCACCCAAGCAGTTCAGTATGAAAACACAGATCCAGTTTAGAGTCTTGCATCAATTCCTCCCATTTTTTTCCAGCTCAAAAACAAACACCTGTGCCATTTGAGTCAAAAAACCCACTCCTTTCTTCGTGAAGCATGGACAAAGCAACCCCAATACTCATGAGCACTCCTAGGGGGCTCATGACCTGCTCACACATGGCTGTGGCAGCTTGACTGATGAGATTTGGAGCCAGTGGGTGTACAACCTGCAGCTCACCAGGGTCATGTCGTCGCAGCAGGCAGCACAAGTGCAAGAGGCAGCATGAGGATTTAAAATCCCATCCTGAAATGAGAAGATCATAGTCAGCACTGGAGCCATCCAAACCACCAAGAGAACGAGTGGATTCTGCCAGAAGATCCAGACAGCTTCCAAAAACCTACCAATTCCCTCCTAGGGTTATCCCTGTGTGGTAGCAGAGAGGGCTGCTCCCCTGCATTATGGTGATGGAGTGAGTGGCTGGGATGAGAGTGAAGGAAGATCAATCCATTTTCAAATGAAAATTGTGAATTTGAGATTTTCATGAAGTTCCTGCACTAGCAGAAATCAATCTTTAAGCCTCATGGCAATGCCAATTTCTCCACGAGACACCTGGAGACTTGCAGGAAGTAAAGGACTTGATGATTAGAGAGCTGCAGCTCTCTATGGAGACAGGCTTGAGACAGTTGGGGTTGTTGAGCCTGGAGAAGGTTCCAGGAAGAGCTTAGAAGAGCCTTCCAGTACCTGAAGGAAGCTACAGGAGAGCTGGGGATGGGCTTTTTACAAGGGCCTGTTGTGACAGTGTGAGGGGTGATGGCTTTGAGCTGGGAGAGGAGAGATTCAGACTGGAGATTAGGAATAAAATCTTCACAGTGAGGGTGGTGAGACACTGGAACAGGTTGCCCAGGGAGGCTGTGGGTGGACTACATCCTGCACAAGCTGGAACCCCTCTTCAAGCACAAGCTGTTTGAAAACACACCTAGAAAAACTCCTCTCACATCACCAATTCTCAACCGAACCACAACTCCGCCTCCAAACTGCCATCACCCCCAAGCCTGGGCAGCAGCAGGGGGCAGACTCTGCCCTGACTCCACCTGCCCCTTGCAGCAGCAGAAGAGAAGCAAGCAAGCTTAACCTTACATGAATAAGGCACTGCAGAGGCCTCCCAGCGTAGCGGATGCTCCTCTTCCAGTCCTTGCTGCTGGCTCGTCCTGCCATAGCCTCAAATTCAGTGGGACTGTACCAGTTGTTGCCTTGCTTAATGCACCGCCCACGGCCTCCTGAAGGACCAAGTGAGGAAAGAAATTGGTAGGAAACAGTGTGGCCAGCAGGAGCAGGCAGGTCCTTCTGCCCCTGTACTCAGCACTGGTTAGGCCACACCTTGAGTACTGTGTCCAGGTCTGGGCCCCTCAATTTAAGGAGGATATTGAGACTCCTGAACGTGTCCAGAGAAGGGCAACGAGGCTGGGGAGAGGTCTTGAGCACAGCCCTGTGAGGAGAGGCTGAGGGAGCTGGGGGGTTTAGCCTGGAGAAGAGGAGGCTCAGGGAGACCTTCTTGCTCTCTACAACTACCTGAAGGGAGGTTGTAGCCAGGTGGGGGTTGGTCTCTTCTCCCAGGCAACCAGCACCAACACAGCCTCAAGCTGTATCAGGGGAAGTTTAGGCTGGAGGTGAGGAGAAAGTTCTTCATAGAAAGAGTAATTGGCCATTGGAATGTGCTGCCCAGGGAGGTGGTGGAGTCACTGCCCCTGGAGGTGTTCAAAAAGGGATTGGATGCGGCACTTGAAGCCATGGTTTAGTTGTCATGAGGTGTTGGGTGCCAGGTTGGACTTGATGATCTCTGAGGTCTCTTCCAATCTTATTGATTCGATGAAAGCTTGAGAATCATTTTTCTCCCCACTTGTCTAAGGAACTGAAGACTGAAACAGGGACAAAAGAGCCATCAGCAAACATGCCCATCTGTTGTTTCTCACTGCTCTGGGTAACCATGCCCATTCATTATGGACAGGCTGGATCAATGGCAGAGGTCAGTGGGAGGAGGTTCAACAAGGCCAAGTGCCTGCTCCTGCACTTGGGTCACAACAACCCTATGAAGGCTTCAGGTTGAGGCAGAGTGGCTGGAAACTGCCCAGCAGAGAAAAACCTGGCAGCGGGGGATGGTGGCAGTGGCTGGAGATGAGCCAGAGTGTGCCCAGGTGGCCAAGGCAGCCACCAGCATCCTGCCCTGGATCAGCAATGGTGTGGCCAGCAGGAGCAAGGCAGGGATTGTCTCCCTGGACTGGGCACTGTTGAGGCCACAAATCCTGGATTGTTTTGGGCCACTCACTTCGAGAAGGGACTGGAGTGAGTCCACAGAAGGGCAACCAAGCTGGGGAAGGGTCTGCAGAACAGGGCTGGGGAGGAGCAGCTGAGGGAGCTGGGGGTGTTGAGCCTGGAGCAAAGGAGGCTGAAGGGAGACCTTTTGGCTCTCTGCAACTCCCTGAAAGGAGGCCCGAGCCGGGTGGGGGTCAGGCTTTCTTCCCAAGGAACATGTGATAGGACAAGAGGAAACTGCCTCCTAGTTGCCCCAGGGAGGTTTAGGTCAGACATGAGGAACAATTTCTTGCCCTTGAGGGTTGTTAAGGCCTGGCCTAGGCTGCCCAAGGCAGTGGTGGAGCCCCCATCCCTCAGAGATGTGCTGAGGAACATGGTTTAGAGTTAGAGAATGCTTAGACTCAATGATCTTAAGTTCTAGGGTTCTAAGAAGGTTGCAGTTACCTGAGCCAAGTCTGTTCTTATAGAGAATACCACTGATGTTCCTGCACCTCACTGGGAGCTCGTTCTCATACACAGATGGGTCCCAATTGTACTTGGTTCCAGTCTTCCCTTGGACAGATGCTAAAGGGGTTGGAGGAGACTGTGGTCCTTTGGGGGGAAAAAAGAGAGAGAGAAAATAAAGGTTACAGCAACCAAAAAGCACCTGGCTGCACCTTGACATGCTCAGCTCAGGCAACCACATGAAGCAGTTGACTGCAGCAGCTCACACCTCTCCACAGCACCGAGTTCTGTGGTGCACCACCAGAAAAAAAAATGCAGCTGGAATGTTCTCCAAATGACTGAAAATAAAGCCAAGTGCATCTTAGGGAAGACTCTTAACAGCTCATGAAATGCTGAGGTGGTAACCTGCAGCTGGTTGGTTCCTCCCCTTCCCAGAGGCTGATCCTGGAAGGTGCTTTGAGGCTGCTGAAGGTCTGCCATCGTGTGGGGAAAAAGGGCCAAGCAGCTGTGAACAAAAACCTGAGCAAGAGAGACACCAGCTCTTGTGACACTAAAATATCAGCAAGTGGAATGAATGGGGAGAAGATTCTATTCAAGGACCCTTTACAATTGAACCCAGATGCAGGGGTAGGAGAATCCTATTTTTATTAGCAGCATTAAAATCTGCTTTTGGGGGGGTGGGATAGATGTGCAAAGGTTAAGGGGCAGCCCAGCAACAGAGCCTTTCAAGAGGCTTATTCTGCAAGGATTAGGGCAAAGAGTAAGAAAATCAAATGTATTTCTGACAGAAAACAAACAAACAAGCTAAGTATTCTTCTACTCCCAACACATACAATCAAACAGGGACAAATGATCCTTACATGGCAGCTGCATCATTTCATGCACAGAAAACCTTTGGGGTTTTTTTTAATCCTAGAAACAATTAGTGTGGAGAAAAAGCAACCTCTCCAGCAGGATGATGCTTCAAGAACACATTGCCTTATACCTGGTGTGAGAGGTGCTGATGGCCCCTTCAACCCTGTGGTTTCCACAATGCTGCCATCTGTGTGAACCACTATGAGAGTGGCTTTCTCAGGGTTCAAGCTGTCCCCAATTTGGAGGGCTGTCCTCCCAGACTAGAGAAGAAATAAAGAGTTGAAGTTAAGCAAACAGCCAGGGTTTGTTTTAGCATTTCCCCCAGATCTCCACGAGGCACCCTCAAACCCCAACCAGTACAGCAGTTACTAGGTTAGCTTCTGAGGTTTCAGCCAACCAAATGCCACAGTTAGATGTTCCAGGTCAACAGTTCCATTACAGAATGAGCTTGGGGGGATGGAAAGATAAAAAGAAGCCTCTCCACATGATAAAGAAGAAACTGATGTCCCCCAGCTAGTGGTTTTGTGGCTTAAAGCCTGTATACTGCAATGGAATGGAAGCACAGAATGCACTGGGTTTGAAGGGACCTTTAAAGGTCATCTAGTCCAACTTCCCTGTAGTAAGTAGGGATAGCTGACTAGATCATGTAGCTCAGAGTCCCATCAAGCCTGACTTTTAATGTCTCCAACAGATGGGTCCTCCACCACCTCCCTGGGCAACCTTTTCCAGGCTTCACCACCCTCAGTAAAAAAACTTCCTAATGTCCAATCTAAATCAACCATTCCTGAGTTTCAAACCCTTGCCCCTTGTCCTGCTGCTACAAGGCCTTCTAAACAATCCCTCCCCAGCTTTCTTGTAGAGCCCCTTCAGATACTGAAATGCCTCCGTGGAGCTTTCTCTTCTCCAGGCTGAACAACCCCAATTCTCTCAGCCTGTCAGGCAGGAACACTCTAGAACAAGAAAAGACCTAAGATCCATACCTGGTGCCAGAGTAATGTGACATCATCTTCCTCTTAGCTCTCTGGAGCTTCAGAAAATTGTTTCATACAGTCCTAAACTCCTCTTTGACCTCCCTACAGCTCAAACACAAAGCAAGCTCTTCATTCCCACCAAGAAAGGTACGTGGGACTTTGCTGAGGCCTCAGCTGAAAGGACTTACCAGCACATGGCCTGAAATTGAAGCTGCATTTGCCACAGATGTGGTGAAAACATTGTCTGCCGAGGCACCAACGTTGGCCACTGTCACTGTGGTGACTTCTGAAATGCAAACCAGACACAAAGTCAATGTTCTGCTGCACCCAGAGAGCCTGATAATCCGCCAAACCCCCAAACTACACTTCCTTCATCCTATTCACAATTAACCTTCTTTTTCAGGGCACCTTTAAGTTGCAATAAATACAGACAATTCTAATTTGTGTCAAGCTTTGGGCTGAACACTCTTTAACTCCATTGAGACCACAGCAGGAGTTATCAGCATGTGACAAAACTAAGTGAAGAATAATTATTAAGTCTAGTTGCAGATGTCCCTGCTCAGTGCAAAGGGGTTGAACTAAAAGACCTGTAAAGGTCCCTTCCCACCAAAAACAACCCCCAAAGCATGATTCATTTTATTACAAGAGAGAGGACTGGAAAACATCAAGAGAATGTCTGGCCCTCCCTCTGCCATATATATTGATTTGTAAGGTGTCATTACCTATACTTCAGTTACAGACTGTCCAAACTTAAGAGCTAAATGTCATTTTTGACTGCCTACCTTAAATCAGAGAATCGTTAAGGTTGGGAAAGACCTCTAAAAACCACCAAGTCCAACTAAAATCAAGCCCCAACGTTCTAAGCAGGGAGATTTCAGTCCCACACATGGCCTGAGGGTAAACCAACCACTGAAGCTCATATAGAGATACGGATCTAGGTATGAAAGGCTCTGCTATCAGCTCGCCTTCGAAACTCTGCATGTTTCAGGGCACTTTGCTGATGGGACACAGGGGTCACGGCAACCTGAGATGCACAAGGGCAGCTCTGGCTCGTTTTACGTGAGGCTGTGTAATGTGTAAGTGAGCAGGGTGTGATTTTTCTCAGGGAGGAAAAGCGACTCCAGGCCAGCTCGGAGTCGCTGCACCCCGAGGGGAATGACTGCACTTGTACGCCGAGCGGGGGCTGCCGGCTGCAGCCCGGAGCACCGCAGACGGTGGTGAGAGCCGAGGTGCCGCCGTCCCTCACGGCTGGATGGCGCTGGAACCGCCGGCGCTGAGGGGAGCGGCGCATGCGCGCTCCGCCCGCCCTGACCTGCGAAGGCGGTTGCGGCCTCGTCGGCGTTAGGCAGGGGCTCAGCTCCCATCTCGATGTGTTCGGCATCTGCCGCCATCACCGTCACCTGCGCCGCCGCCTGCTCCTCCTCCTCTTCGGGCTCCGCCTTCGAAGCCGCGGCTTGCTGCGGCTGCCGCTGCTGTTCGGGTTCCTCTGCGGCTGCCGCAGCCGCCGCCGCTGCCGCCACTGCCGCCGCTTCCGCTAAGCCCAGCTGCTTCGCCGCCGAGTCGGCGTCCTCCATCCGAGGCGGCCGGCGGCGGCGGGGAGCCGAATGGCCCTAACGGGCCCTAACACCCGCCGCTTCCCTCCGCGGACGCCGCTGGAGAGGGTCCCTGGGGCGGGAGAGGGCTGCGAGGTTGGCGGGGGGCGGGGGTCGGTCCCCCGAGGTCACTTGTACGCTCTTCGGCGGTGTGCCGAGCGGTGCCGAGCTCGCCCGAGCGCTTACGAATGTGTTCCCCGGGCAGAATCGAGCGGTTCCGAGCCGCTTCCGATGGTGCCCGAAGTGTCCCGAGTCTTTCCAGGCCTCGCTCGAAGGCGAACGGCGGTTCCCGACCAGCGGGGCCCGCGTTTCGTGCGGCCGGCCAATCCCAAGGCAGGGCTCAGATGAGCCCGGCCGAGTCCGTAGAAGCGCGGCCCGAAGCGATACCTGACAGATCGGGTGGGGGAATCCGAGTCCGCCCGAACAGGGCCGAGTCCCCGAGCGGTCCGGCCCAGAGGGTCGAAGAATTCCGAGTCCGCTCGAGCCTCTTCCGATCCTGCCCGAAGGCGGGGAGGCGGGAGCCTGGAAAGCCGAGCTATGCCGAGTCCTCTCCGATCGCATCCGAATTATCTTTCGCCGGCTCGAACGGAGACACCCGAGCGGGCAGAGACCGAATCCGCCCGAAAGCGACCGAACCGGGCCGAGCGCTCCGATCGCACCCGAAGGCAGAGAAAGGGCGGGGACAGGAGTGGGCGGAGGGAAAGCGGTGAGCTTTGAACGGTCGCGGCGCAGGGGCTGCCGGGATCGTGGACGACCGGCAGGCGGCGGGGAAGGGCAGTCAAGATGGCGGCGATGAGGGGAGGTGAGCGACGCGTTGCCATCGATACCGGTAGCCCTATCCCCGCCGTGTCTTAGCGAGGCGGGGGTGAGCGCAGGAGGCTGTTTCCCGCTGTTAGAGGTCACCTCTCGCAGCCTAAGGCCCGGGGAAATGGGTCGAGTGAGGAGGTGACCGAGGTTGAGATAGGCCGTGGCGCTGAGCTCAGCGCGATAGCTATATCGCAACAGCCCCGATACGCTGAGGCAAATCCCGGCAGCTGCGGGCCCTGTGTCAGCGTGAGCAGGGGCTTGGCGATCGTGCGGGCCCAGCAGCATATTTCCCTGCAGTCAAATCCACTTTTACGAGGCCGAGTGACACAATGAACAATTAGTGTTTGCCAAAGCTCTACACGCAAGTCTTGGGGCCGCTGGGTAACGTTAACTGCAGCTGCTGCATGCCTTGAATAGAGTTTTAGCATTAAACCAGTGCTTTAGCGAATGGGCTCCCAAGTGAGCATGTGCTCAGTCATTTCTAACAGGATCACGGGATGGGTTGGAAGGGACCTCTGGAGATCCTCGGGTCCGACACCCCTGCCAGAGCAGGAGCATAGAGTCCAGCACAGGGCACACAGGAACACATCCTGGCAGAGCTTGAAAGTCTCCAGAGAAGGAGACTCCACAACCTCTCTGGGCAGCCTGCTCCAGTGCTCTGTGACCCTTACATGAGCGGTCAAGGCTTTGTTGTATGAAACCCTTAAGCACAATGTGGTCTGTAGCTGTTCACTACCAAACTGTCCAGGAAAGTCAGGATTTGGTTTAAAGGGCTGACGGAGTGCGTGCAGGCTCCAGCTGCTGCGCTCTTGAGAACCACTCTGGGTGCAGAGACAGCTTGGAAAGACTCACATTCACAATTCATCCTCATCCCAAGTGCCTGGGACTTGCCCTCCTACGTTAAAGAATTCGTACAACTGGGAACTTACTGGTGTCAACATTCCTTTTTCTCTTGGACCATCCAAGCTTTCCAAGAGGCAGAAATCAGGTGCCAACCTGCATGCAGTGAAAGTCACTACACTACACCTCAGTAATGCCAGTGCCTCCCTCAGCTCCCTCAGTTCTTGCTGCTGAGAGCTGCTGCTTCATATAAATGCTTTCAGATAGCTAGTGTGTTATTTTTCTGTCCTGTGCCAGAACATTCACTTTCAATTTAAACCTCTCCCAGCAGCAATGCAGAGTTCATTAATCCTCACAGTGAGACAATCTCGGGGTGCTGGGGTTAGCAGCCAGCTGCTACACCTGAAATTACATCTTCAGCTGAGGTAGTTAATGACTACTTTACCTGCAGAGTCCCTTTCAGGGGTGTGTTGTGGGGTGTTTAACCCATGTGAAATGTCCCTGTTGCTCAGGGGGAGGCAAGCATGTTCTAAATAATGGTGGCTGGCAAACCTGCCTTGGAACAGATACAGGAATGTGGTCAGTGCCCTGTGGTGGGAAATGGTTTAAAAAAACAACAAAACACCCCCCCCCCCCCAATCAATAAATGGTAAAAATAAAGTTGGGGAAAATGCCATGAAGGAATTCACTGGGGGGGGGGTTGCCTGTGAACTGGTGTGAGCACAGCAGCTGGCTCCCCAGCATGGATGAGGGTACGTTGGCAGGGTTTAGGGTTTGGTTATACAGAACAAGTTCCACATCCAGACACTTCTTTGGAGTAATAACATGTCTACACATGCAGTTGTGGTTATTTTAAATTCACAGCCTACCTTGCAGTCTAAAATAACTTCTAAATGGAGACATCTCCTTACTGGAGAAGAAGCACAGTGTCTGACATGGGTGTTACTTCATACTGGGGTATAAACACAAACATCTTTCACCATTAGTCACTGCAGAGCGTGATGTGTAATGGAACCTTCACCTCCCATTCAGCAAAAAGAAAATAGAGCATTCATAGAACTCTGGAATCATCTAGGTTGCAAGAGACCTTTCAGATTGTGGGAGTCCAACCCTTAACACTGCCAGGTCACCACTAAAGCATGTCCCTCAGCACCACATCTTCATGGCTTTGAAAAGACTGTGGGGATGGGGACTCCACCACTGCCCTGGGCAGCCTGGGCCAGGCCTTGACAACCCTTTGGGGGAAGAAATTGTTCCTTGTGTCCAATCTAAACTTCCCCTGGGGCAACCTGAGGCCGTTTCCTTTCATCCTGACACTTGTTCCTTGAGAGAAAAGCCAGACCTGTGTCTGGCTCCAGCCTCCTTTCAGGGAGTTGTGGAGAGCCAGATGGTCTCCCTTCAGCCTCCAGGCTCAACACCCCCAGCTCCCTCAGCTGCTTCTCACCATCCCTGTTCTCCAGACCCTTCCCCAGCTTGGCTGCCCTTCCCTGGACCCACTCCAGCCCCTCAATGTCCTCCTGGATGGGCTCAAAACATACCATGGCTAAGGGAAGGGATGACCCTCTTAGGAGCCTGTGGTCCTGTTGCAGAAAGTGGAGAGAAAATGAGGCACATCCAGGAGGCATTTCAGATGCTAGGCAGCATGAATCACCTACAATTGCTTGCCTATTTCCACAGTATTCCCAAATTGGATACCTTAATTAGGTGCCTAAAGGTAGTGGGGATTAATTTAGGCCCAACTGCATAAAACTATGAGGTGATGAGGACATTAACCTCAAGGAGTCCAGGGATGGAGTTGGGGAGGTATGTCCCACGGATGTGGGAGCTGCCTCTGAGAAGATGGATGGAACAGCCTCTCACAGGCACTTTGGCTCTCTGTGAAACAGAGGCCAGGACTTTGCAGTTCCTCGTGTGCCTCAAAGAGGCTGAGAATATGAATGAGTTACTTAAGAGGGACTTCAGTAGGTGGGAGCCAATGTGTTGCAAGGGAATTGTATTTGTATTTTGTACACAGAAAACATTGGTTATGGTTTCTGTGGGTGCTCAGCGCATAGAATCACAGAATCATTGAATCCCAGACTAGTTTGGGCGGGGAGGGACCTTTAAAGCTCATCTAGTCCAACTCCCCTGCAGTCAGCAAGGGGCATCTGCAATTAGAGCAGGTTGCTCAGAGCCCCAGACAATCTGACATGAAGTGGTGCCAGGGCTGGGGCATCTCCCACCTCTCTGGGCAACCTGGGACAGACTCTCACCACCCTCAGTGTCAAACCTTTCTATTCAGTCTGAATCTCCCTCCTTTAGTTTCAAACCATCACCTCTTGCCCTGCTCAACAGTCTGTCCCCAGCTTTCTGATCTGCCCTTTTAATACTGGAAGGCCACCAGAAAGTGTCCTTGGAGCCTTCTCTTCTCCAGGCTGAACAACCCCCAACTCTCACAGCCCTCTTGTGAGTCTGCTTTTGAAGGGAACCGGTTTCGAAAGCTGTTCCTTGGAGGAACCAGGAGCCCTTTCTCACAGTTGAAAACCAAATGGCACATTCTGGTTCCCTCATTGCTGCATAGTTAGAGGGGATGAAATGTCAACTGCTGGGAGAGGGCTGGATAGACAGGTTCCAGGTGACTTGCACTTCATGTTCTGCAGGAGATGGTTTCCTCATTCTGAAAGGCGCTTTCACAACAGGACTTTCCCTCAAATTACCTTAAAAATTCATAGGCTGGGAAAAGTTAACTTTTGGAACCTCAACTGCACAGGCTGAGAAAAGAGTCAGTTTTCCAGGGAACTGAAAAAGGGCATTTTTACAAGCATGCCTGAGCTCTCTGGCCACACCAGTTTGAATGTTTCTGCAGCACCTTGGGTAAACATTTAGCCTCATTTTCTGCTCTTCTTTTTCCCTTCTCGCCGGCAAGGAGGAACTTCGTCGGTTGTATCCTTTTTGTGCCTTTCATCCCCTCACCCGTGGGAGTCCTCAGGAAGACTGGCTGAAAGGCATTCACCCCTCCCTGCCTAATCCATCTGCACAGCGTGATTTTGGGGTTATTCTGTGAGTTTTCCAGCCACAGGTAACAAAACCAGGAAGAAGGAAGGTTATCTTTGCGCCTTTCGCTGGGGTTGGGCTGAGGTTTGGCCCCAGTCAGCTCCCGCCCCTGCAGAACCCCCGCCCTGCAGCCTGGGCAGGGGGCTGGCAGCCACCTTTATGATCACCTAATGAACTTCCTTAGGATGCAAGGCTAAAAATGGGATTTGTGGGCTGGAGGACACAACTCCCATGCAGCAGCACACGTCACACTCTGCTGACAGAGCCAACGAGGTAGTAAAAGCAGCTTTCAGTCTTACTTCCTCTTCTCTCCTGGTACCTCACCCTACCTTTCCTCCTGCCAAGATCTAAGGAATCTCCTGAGAGGAGACACCCTTGGCTTCAGAGATTGCCATGCTTAGAACCTATCTAGTAATTTATGTTTTTTGCTCCACCTTCCTTCAACTGGAAAAACACAAAAACCTGGTTCTGTTGGAATAAAATGAGCTGGGAACTGGAAGAGATCCACCATGTGTGGGTGCTTGCTCAGCTCCTCTACAAGGTGCCTGGGATGAAGTCTCTGTGTGGAGATCCTCAGAGGGTTTGAGAATGGCTGGGGGAGAGAGGGGAGGATAAAGAGTATTTTGAGTATGGGAAGAATGAAGTCTGCACTGGTAGCTTCCTTACATTGTATTATCTAAGGCTAAGGAAGGCATTTGGAATCATTTGGTTATCAAAACCACGTAGGAATGATTAAATTTCTGCACTCCTGGAACCACAATCTGACTTCCCCTTGTGGTGGGGAGTCCTAGGACATCCTGCTCATGAATCCTACATTAACATGCTGCTGTGCCTCAGGAGACAGTGATTCCAGAGTATATGTTACAGAATCATAGAATTGTCAGGGTTGGAAGGGGCCTCAAGGCTCAGCCAGCTCCAACCCCCTGCCATGGGCAGGGACACCTCACACTACAGCAGGTTGCTCACAGCCACATCCAGCCTAGCCTTAAAAGCCTCCAGGGATGAGGCTTCCACCACCTCCCTGGGCAACCTGTTCCAGTGTCTCACCACTTGTTCCTGCTGTGTAGGGGTTCAGGGACATTTTGGGGCTGTATTAAGGTTTGTGGAGCTCTCACTTACCTTGGCAGTGGATCCACATGGATAGACAAATCACTGAAACTAAATACAATGCTCTGCAGGAGTGGACAGTAAATTAAGGGAGTCTGTTTCCTAGGAATTTACACCTCAAAGTTGAGCTGATGGCCTTTCTCAGGCACTTAACAAAGAAAGAGCACAGCTTTCAGCCTTCCCATGGGGTGGGCAGTGATGGGGCCAGTTTGCTTCTCACAGCCACTTATTGTTAGAAAGTTACAGGAATTTGATGTCTTGGAGGCTGCCAACCCTCTGTCAGCTTCCTTAAGGCTGCCTAACAGGGGTGGAAGCTGCCTGGGGCCGGGTGCATGTGCACCCCTCCTCATTTCCTGAGGGTAATGAACACCCCACTACACAGAATCTTAGAATCACAGGCTGGTTTGGGTGGGAAGGCACCTTGAAGATCATTGAGTTCCAACCCCCTGCCATAGGCAGGGACTCCTCCTCCTAAGACCAGGTTGCTCAAGGCCCCATCCAGTGTGACTCCGAACACTTCCAGGCTGGGCGCCTCCACAACAGAGCAACCTGTTCCAGTGTCTCACCACCATTATGGGGTAGAATTTCTTCCTCATGTCTCATCTAAATCCAGCTTTTCCCAGTTGGAAGCCATTACCCTTGATCCTGTCACTCCAAACCTTAGTACAAAATCCCTCCCCAGCTCTCCTGTAGCTCCCTCCAAATGCTGCTCTAAGGTCTCCTGGAGTCTTCTCTTCTCCAGGCTGAACAGCCTCAGCTCATTCAGCTAGTTCTCACAGGGGAGGTGCTTCAGCCCTCTGATCATCTTTGTGGCCTCCTCTGAACACACCAAATAAAACTGTCAAAAGCCAAACCTGGAACAGCAAGTTTTTATCCTAACTGCTGGTGTTTGCAATCTCAATTGACTCTCTGAACCCTACCAGCAAGCCAGTCATAGCTGAACCATTTTGTCTAAGAAGCCACAGCAGTGTATGTGAGGCCACTGGGAAAATGGCCATAGTATGAACTGGATCCCCCCTCAGTGCTACCAGAAATCCTTAACAACAGCTCTCAGCTATCATCTCTTCCCCTGCAGATTCTGTTTTATGTGAATGGGGTTTATTACATCTTCTACTTCCTGGCTACCCTCGCGATGATTGTGTACAAAAGTAAGTTGCAGCTATTCCAACCCAGCAGCAGGTTGTCTCCTGGTGGTTTGTCAGCCTGCACACTGCCTTCTGGCTTATTTACTCTCTTGTTATTCTACAGGTCAAGTTTTCAGTTACCCAGATGCTTTTTTGGCTCCAGATCTTCTGGTGCTTTTCATCATGGCCATTCTGGAAGTGCCTCGACTCTACCTGGGTATGCCATGTAATCACCTTGCCTTCTCAGTGGAATACCACCCTCAGACATGAATCACTGTGGCACTTACCACGTGTCCTAACAGGCCAGTGCAGCAGATGTTGGGGACTGTTGTTCAGTTAGGTCATTAAACTTAAGCTGCCTGATCCATAGAGTAGGGCCAGAGGGGCAAACAGAATTTGCTCCCTTGTGAAATATCATCTCTAACACCATTAAAAACCAGCCACTGGCTTGTCAGGAAGCAATCTAACTGGGACAGCTGGAATGCTGTTGAGAAGCAAGAGTGATGTGTGAGAAGGATCATGGTGGAACACACAGATTTCCATTTGCTGCTCCAACAAGTAACCAAATGGCCAAGGCCTCATGGAACAAGTAGCACCAAGGAGATCCCTGAGCAGCCTGTGGCTGCACCATGACTACACTGGAACGGGTGATGGAATCCTCATCCCTGGAGGTGTGTCAAAGAGGCAGAGATGTATCATAGTATCAGTCAGGGTTGGAAGGGACCACAAGGATCATCTAGTTCCAACCCCCTGCCATGGGCAGGGACACCCCACACTAGATCAGGCTGGCCAGAGCCTCATCCAGCCTGGTCTTAAACACCTCCAGGGACGGGGCCTCAACCACCTCCCTGGGAAACCCATTCCAGGGCTTCACCACTCTCATGGTGAAGAACTTCTTCCTCACATCTAGCCTGAATCTCCCCACCTCCAGCTTCATTCCATTCCCCCTAGTCCTATCACTACCTGAGATCCTGAGAAGTCCCTCCCCAGCCTTCTTGTAGCCCCCTTCAGATACTGGAAGGCCACAATGAGGTCACCTCGGAGCCTTCTCTTCTCCAGACTGAACAGCCCCAGTGGTGCTGAGGGACATGGTTTAGCTCCAGCCTTGGTAGAGTTAGAGAATGGTTGGACTGGATGATCTTAAAGGCCTTTGCCAACCTTGAATGTCTCTAGGGATGGGACCTCCACCACACCCCTGAGCAACCTGTTCCAGAGAACACTCCAGACTTGGGGCTTGTGGTAGTGTCTGAAGAAATTAAGACTCAGTTCAGTTTTTTGCTTCCCTCCAGGCTCCATGGGTAACCTGACGGAAGAAGAGGCTCCGCTGGGGCTCAGCCTGGCGCTGACGCTGGGCAGCGTGGGCCTGGCTGTGTATTTCCTGGCCTGGCAAACCTACGTGCTGCGAGCCGACGTCATCCTCAACGCTCTGCTGCTCTCCACATATGGGCTGGAGTCAGGACTAAAGGTCATGGCCATTGCTGCTTTTGTCAGCTAGGCCCTGGCAGGTTTCAGCACCTCCTCCGTGCACTTCTCCTATAAAAGAGCAGGTTTCCATTCAAATATTGAATCCTCCTGCAGATAACAATCCTGTAAACCTCTCCTCTGTTTGAAGAGCAGATTTGTGAGGGGCAGTGCTGGTAGGCACCATGTCCCAGCTGGCAGCTCTGTTCACTTATTTATGGGCAAAGGCAAGAGATGATGTCCAGCAGGTCAAGGGCGGCTCTCCTCCCCCTCTACTCTGCCCTGGTCAGACCACATCTGCTGTGTTGTGTCCAGCTCTGGGCTCCCCACATCAAGAGGAGCAGGGATATAATGGAGAGTGTTCAAGGGAGGCTATGAGGATGAGTAAGGGACTGGAACATCTGTCTGATGAGGAAAGGCTGAGAGACCTGGGACTGCTGAGCCTGGAGAGGAGAGGGCTGAGAGGAGATCTTATTAATGTTTACACAGAGCAGAAGGGGGAGTGTCAAGAAGAAGGGGGGTGTCTTTTCAGTAGTGTCCTGTGAAAGGACAAAGGGCAGTGGATACAAACTGAAACACAGGAAGTTTCCTCACCACAAGGAAAAACCTTTACTGTGGGGGTGAGGGAGCCCTGGAGCAGGCTGCCCAGAGAGGTTTTGGAGTCTCCTTCTTGAGAGACTTTCAAGATCCATCTGGATGCCTTCTGGTGTGACCTGCCCTAGGTGACCCTGCTTTGGCAGGGGGTTGGACATGATCTCCAAAGGTCCCTTCCACCCCCACCATTCTGTGATTCTATGATTCAGCAAAAGACTTCATCAGGGATCATTTCTAACTACCCATTCCCAACACAGAGCAGTAAGCAGAGCATCGCCCAGCTACATGCTGTTGTGGGGTGCAGAGTAGCAGCAACATACAACCAAGTGGCACAGAAACCAATCAGGCCATACAGCCTGGACCTCTTTCTGCTGCACCACACAGGCTGCTGTTTGAGGACACAGATTCTCTTCTGCTCTCATTTGTGTTTTCAGCCCCCAGTGGTAATTTCCCAGACATTAGTAGGGCAGTGACTGATTTATCCCAGTGGGACTGGGAATTGAGGCTTGTGTGTACCCAGAGTGCTGAGCTGCAAGGTTTGGGCTGCTGGTTCTTGCTCAGGCAGAAGCCAAGACCTCTTGGGGGTGGGGTGTTGATATGGGGTGGCCATAAGAGGAGCACAAACACTCAACCATTCACTCACCCTTCTGTCCTGTTAAAAGCTCACCAGAATGTTGTTGGCTGTTGCTTCTTTGTGGTGTTAAAACTTTTATTTCTATGGTTCTGGAAAAAAAAAAAAGGTAATAAATTACTTCATCAAAAATATCTTGGCATTAATGTAAAGCTTGGGGAGCTGTGGAGCTTTTGGACAAGCAGGTCCTCCACTCAGAACTTCCTATTTTGGTAGTTATTTAGTCAAATAAATGATGTTTCAGATCTAAGCAGTGTTTGAAGTGCAGAGCATCTTCTTCAGATCCTAGGCTCCAGCTGAGGCTCACAAAGGAAGGTTTGGGCAAGCCTGGATGGGTGTGAAAGACTCCTGATCTTCTGATCCCATCCTAACATGGGAAGAAGCACCTGAGCTCTGCATGGATTGGCACTAGCCAGGAGCTGCAGCCACACTCCCACAGCCACTGTGTTCTTTCCAGTGGTGGTGGAAGAATCAAAACACACAGGAGAAGCTCCTGTGGAAAGGTCCAATTTCACAGAAAAACATAGAATCCCAGACTGGTTTGGGTTGAAGGGACCTTGAAAGTTCATCTAGTTCAACCCCCCTGCAGTCAGCAGGGACATCCCCAACTAGAGCAGGGTGCTCAGAGGCCCAAACATCCTGACCTGCAATGGTGCCAGGGATGAGGCATCTCCCACCTCTCTGGGCAACTTGGCCCAGGGTCTCACCACCCTCAGTGTCATAAATCTCTCCTCTCCAGTCTAAATCTCCCTTTTTTGGTTTCAAACCATCACCTCTTGTCCTGTCACAACAGGCCCTGCATCATCCCTTGACCTTACCCAGGGAGCCCCTTCCAAGGCCAGATCTCAGCAACCAGCTTCTGCCCACGTTTACAGCACCCAGGAGCCCACGCCGAAACACATGGGCATGAACCCCACCTGGGCCTGATGCTGTGAGATCAGTGACACAACCAACCCTTTGCTGATCCCCAGGAGCAAGGCTGCACCCATGAAGAGAATGTAAAAGCAGAACTGGGTGCTGAGGAGCCACCAATGACCAAATGTTTCTGTGCTTAATCTGCATGAAGCAAACCCCCACCCGTTTGTCCTTCCAGCTTTGCTTGGCATGCTGGAATGTACCCATCAGGTAGTTGGTAGAAGGAGTGACCAACATACCAAGCTGTGTCTACCCTGCTGGTGACAAACATGTACCAAGCAGAACCCTTCTTGTGTGTTACAAGGGAACCCACAAACCTTCCCTGATGTTTGCACCCTGCACAAGGGTCTGGCCCCAGAGCATCTGATGGGTTTTAAAGGAAATATTGTGAAGTGGATGTTTTCTTTTACCTGACTGTAGGTGGTGTGGCAGATGGAGGGTCACAGACTTCCACTTGCAGCCTCCATGTTTTGCCTTTCTTTCCTTCCTGTGAGGCTCACTGTAAACAAAATAAAACACAAGCACAGCTGGAGGCAGAAGAGACCCAAATTCAGGAGACACTTAATAAAAGTAGAAGGTTTTCCTGCCCCGAGGTGTTTGCCCCCACTGTGATGCTGTGCCACAAAACTGGACCCCTGGGCTGATTCCTGCAGAAAACCGTCCTCATGGGTCCCAGTGTCCAGGTGGCTTTGGAATCTCTCCACAGGAGGAGACTCCACAGCCTCTCTGAGCAGCCTGCTCCAGGGCTCCAGTACCCTCAAAGTAAAGAAGTTTCTCCTCATCTTCAGATGCTCTGATGTTTGCCTTAAGTTCCCAGTGCTTAGAGCAGCCAGGCACAGCACAGTGAAGCCATTGATGACATTTGCCAGACAGAAGTTTGCTGGAGCTTTTAATTAGGAGGCCCAGCCCTGCTGAAACAGGATGAGCAAGCTGGATGTGAAAAAAAGCATTAAAAATTGAGAGGAACACATATTTTGAGGAGCTGGGTTTGGGTGGTGTTTACTCTGCAAGGAAGAAGTCTTTGTTCTCAAGCCATCACAGCCGAGTCTGCCGCCAGCCTGATTTAAAAGGCTGATCCCAAGAGGCAAGGGAGCCTCCTGGGATTCCAGCCTTGGAGATACTCCAAGAGATAGGGCTCTGTGGGTCCACAGCTTCTCTGTGTTCCTCAGCAAGCAGAAACAGCTCAAGTGGTGCAGTCCCCCAGTGACCATTGTCACAGCACTGAAGGGATTTCATCAGTGGGCAAAGGAGCAAGGCTGATCATAGAATCATAGATTCATAGAATGGTTTAGGTTGGAAAGGACCTTAAAGATCAACTAGTTCCAACCCCCTGCCATGGACAGGGACACCTTCCACTAGACCACACTGCTGAAAGCCCCATCCAGCCTGGCTTTGAACACCTCCATGAAGGGGCATCCACAACCTCCCTGGGCAACCCGTTCCAGTGTCTCACCACCCTCACTGTAAAGAATTTCTTCCCAATATCCAGTGATGATGGACACTCATTTGGGTCCACATCTGGGAGCCAGGTCAGGGGAATGGCCACCACACAGCAGGGTGATTGTCCTCTGGCCCACTTGAACCAGCATCAGCTCCAGCAGGGAAGATGTGATAAGCTCCCTTGTGGTTTTCTTCTCTGCCCAGAGGAAAATTTGCCTCCTCTGCTCAGCACATTGAGATGTCCTACGGGGTGCAGCACCCCACAGGAGCTGCTGTGCCTGTCTTCATCAGGAGTGTGGCTGCCAGACAGCAGCAGTCACAGCCTTAGACATCAAATGGCTTCTCCATCAGAATCCTTCCAAATTCCAGTTTACATTCAGGAAAGCCACCCTAGCCCAGCAGAGCCAGTAGCAGAAGCTGCATTTCAGGGGTAGGGATGTCCTGCACAAAGCCTTTCAGCTGGCAATGCTCACTGGGCTCTGGCACGTTCCCACCATGTTTCCCTTCCATTGGACCAATATCTGTTCCCCTGCCTGGTGGTGTATCTGGTGGTCTGCTGCTTCTCCTAGGGCTGTTCTAAGCCTTGTCCAACCTGGCCTTGAACACATCCTGGGAGTGGTTAGCCACAGCCTCCCTGGGCAACCTGTCCCAGTGTCTCAGCACCCTCACTGTCAAGAATTTCTTCCTAATCTCCAGTCTCTAAGTCCGCTCTTCCAGCTCAAAGCCATCACCCCTCATCCTATTACTGTAAGCCCTTGTAAGAAGTCCCTCCCTAGCTCTCCTGTAGCCCCTTCAGATACTGGAAAGCTCCTCTAATGTCTCCCCAGAGCCCCCTCCTCTCCAGGCTGAACAGCCTGCCCCCAGAGGGGAGGTGCTCCAGCCCTCTGATGATCAAGTCCTTTACTGCCTGCAGTCTCCAGGAGTCACAGCTCAAAGCCAACACCCCTCACCCTATCATGTCAAGCCCCCGTAAAAAGTCCCTCCCCGGCTTTGTTGTAGCCCCCTTCAGGCACTGGACGGTGAGGAGGTTCAATAACATGCTCTCCCAAGCCCCATATTCTGGGGAGGAACTGGCTATGGGATGGGTGCCACCTGGCCACAGCCACCTCTGTAAGACCCATGTGTTCAGCTAGTGTTTCCCAACCTAATGATCAGCCCATGAGCTGAGCCTGTTGCCTTAACAAGTGTTCGCTCTTGAAACAACTGAAACTGGGTGTTCTTTGAAAGTGATAAAGCCTGCTCACAGGAGAGACCATTCCCAGAGCACAGGGTCCCCCTAGGCCCCCAGACATCCAGTCTGAGCGTGGCAAACCACCAGGCACAACTCAAACAACCTCTCCACAGCCTCAGAAGCAGTAGTGCCAGCTTTTAAAAGTTCCCTCCGGGTTTTGAAGAGCAAGAGAGAGGAGGAACAAGAGAGTATGGGGATGAAACTGGGGCTTCTAAAGGAATCCTTCCCAGACAGCACAGGAGGCACACCACCAGTTCTGAAGCTCAATTCCTACCTCTCCTGCTCCAGCAAGAAGCAGGTCTTGCCTCCTCTGTGCCTCACCTGGGGTCATGGCGATAAGTGGATGGTGGTCTTACTCCTGACCACACTGAAAATAAGCCTGGATCTCAGCAAGGGAGGGCTGAGTCAGTATTGCAGTGGCATGGGAATCACAGAATGGTAGGGGCTGGAAGGGACCTCTGGAGATCGTAGAGTCCAACCCCCCTGCCGAGGGGGTGACCTAGAGAAGGTCACACGAGAACACGTCCAGGTGGGTTTGGAATGTCTCCACCACCTCTCTGGGCAGCCCATTCCAGTGCTCCAGCATCCTTAAGTGAAGAAGTTCCTCCTCGTGTTTAGATGGAACTTCTTATGTTCAAGTTTGTGCCCATTAGCTCTTGCCCTGTCACTGGGCACCACTGAACAAAGCCTGATCCCATCCTCCTGACACCCACCCTTGCAGTATTGCTCAGCATGGATGAGATCTCCCCTCAGCCTGCTCTTCTCCAGACTAAAAAGACCTCAGTCTTCCCTCATCAGAGAGATGTTTCAGTCCCTTCAGCATCTTTGTAGTCCTGATGAAAGTCCCCTGAGATGGCCAAAAAGGTCCTGTATAGATTCTGTCTGTCAGAGCACACGGGCACACAAGTGTGAATAGCAACAGGGTCCTGAGCTTCTCCTGGCAGGACCATCTCCTGCCAGCAAGGACCACCTCCTACCAACAAGGAGCATCTCCTGCTGAGGAGCAAGTCCTGCTCCAGCTGCACCGTGATGATGCCCAAACCTGTACCTGACGCCTCTGAGTCCCCTCCTGTACCAGGCAGTCACATCCCCTCTGTTGCTCCCATTGGTGAGCTCACCAATCACTGCCCTCTCCCCACCACAACCCTGGCACAGCTCTGCCCAAGCCATGTTGTACCTTTGCCTAGTGCCCAGGTAAAGATGTGTGGGGCCAAGACCTGTGGCATGGCCAGACCCACCAAGAAAGGGCAAGATGAAGGCCTTTATAGCAGCTTCATTCCAAGGAGCACAGTGCCAGGGTGTGGGGTATCCCACACAGGGCTCTGCTCCTCACCCACAACTGCTCTGGGGACCTGCAGAGGGAGGATGTTGTTTGTGCCCTCTCCCTCCATCTCGGGGAACCTCTTCCTGCTGCAGACGTCAGGCAGGAGCAAAGCTGGAGGAAAACAACCCAGGAGCCAGCGTGGAGCTGCGGAGGAGAGCCTTGGGCTGCACAAAAGGGGCCTTGTTCCCCCCAGGAGGCGGTCAGGCAGCACGACCCCTCCCTGACTGGTGATGGAAAACCCAGCTCTGAGCTCTCCTTTGCCACCTCTCGCCACCTTCAGCCTCCCCTTGGGTACAAAACGTTTTCAGGCAAAAGAAACCTGAAGTTTAACACGTCCCCACCGAGCAGCACCGAGGCTCAGCTCCTGGCGCCTTTGCACTGGGAGTGGGCGAAGGTCCCAGTCGCCCCCAGTGCCTGGCGGGGATGCAGCCGGCTTGCTGAGGCCACCAGCTCCTAGTTATACAGTAACCTGTTGCTCCGGGTCCCAGCTCCACCTCTCGCTGCCTCCACATCCCTCCCCTCCTCTCTCCTCTGCCAAGAAACCTCTGTCACCTGCTCTCAGACAACCGGGGCGAGCGGCACCGGGACGAAAGGGCAGAGGGAAGCGGGTGGCACAGAGACCCCCAGGTTGGGGTGCTGGGTGGGCTCTGCCTCGCTCTCTCCTCCGTGGTCGGAGCTTCTTGGGGGAGCAGCAAAGCACCGAGCAGGGAGCTGGGCTGCTGGAGAATGGCAGCAGGACTGAACTAGGTGAAACTTGGAGAGGACACAGGGGAGCCCAAGGAACTGCAGGAGACCTTCTCAGCACCGGTAAGTCCCTCCTTGCCAACCTTAAGGTTCGCATCCCCCTTCCCCTCCCCACCCTCCTCTACCCAACCTTTATCCACTTCCAAAGCCCGGTTGTTTCCTCTGCAGAGGGAGCTGGCTGGGGAGGGGGCAGCGGCTGGGCTTATGCCCAGCACTGAGCTTTGTCTTATCGTCCTTAAAAAGTCGGTGGGGAAAAAAGGGCATTTTTTCCAGCGCTGCGTTTTAGGGGTGTAGCTCCCCGGTCTTGCGCTTCCTTACCGGAGCCAGTTCCAGTAGGTGGCACTTTCTTGGCAGCAAAATGTCCGTCTGGCTCGGAAAGGGGATGGGTTTCAGGGCTTTCCCCCCCCGCCTTGCTCCTAATAAAGTTGGGAGTTTTGAGAGGCTGTTTGTTTGCAGACCTCGATTTTGCTCTGTCTGCGATGCGTCCAGAGAGAATTGGTGTTTCTTTGGCTGTTCACCAGCCGGGCACCCCGGTGAGCTGCTGCTTTTCGTGGGTTGAGTTCTTTAGGTGAGCTCTCCCTGCCCGTGACCTCGGCAAGATCCATCATCGCCCCATTTCAAACAGCGGGGAGCCTCACCTGAAGCTGCCCTGGTTCTTCACGCCACAGCTCTGCCTCCCTATGAGCTTTCCTCCACGCTAAGGAGTTGGAGCGCAGCTCTCCTCTCCCCTTTCACTTATTTGCCTGGAAAATGCCAGTGCAAACTCCAGCGAGACCAAGGCTCAGGGACAAAAGACTTGCCTGACGTTACTTTTAAATACTGGAAATAACTGTGAGACAACAGGGTAGTAAATGACGGTGATTGCCCTGCCGTAATTAGGGCAACGGGGAGTTAACACCGGCGTGGCTGGGCTGCTCTCAAGCCAGGCATGTAGCAGAGATCTGTCGGTGCTTGATCATCCGAGAGCTCCAGCCCTGGGCTGGTTTTGGTAGGGTCTGCGCCGAAAAAGGACTCTTTTGGAGTTCAAGAACTGACACCGAGAGGTTCAGCCCAGCAGGGATGAACGCAGGGTCTCACCCTGGGTTCCTGGCGCCGTTCAGTCAAGTCCTTGACACTCAGCAAGGGCAGGCAGCGGTGTGGACCGAGGAGCCCTTTAAAACGAGACTGTGGAGAGGAGCTTGGGATCCACTGTTGGAACCTTTCTGTGAGTGGCAAAGGTCACTGCCTGGTTCAAAACCAAGGTTAAACTTGTGTTGGGGTAACACAAACAGTCTGCTCCTGCTGTGACTGGACCTGGTTTGGACCTGCTGCTGCAACATTAGGAAGCTAAGGTGCCTGAGGACCCGGTGCCTTTTGGCTGGATCCCAGCTCTCCAGCACATACAGGTGATCCTGTGTGGATCTGCTCGTACTCCACAGGGTAGGATGGGTTTGTCATATGATGACAGAGCTTAGAGGAACGGGGGTGCTTTTGGGGAGCCTGAGAAGAAGCTGAGTGCTGGCACCACTGAGCTGGATGTTGGTGAAGTCCCAGGAAGGAGCAGCTGCGAGGGCACAGTGTGAAGGGAACACCTTGGCTTGGGGTGATGAAGCAGTTTGCCAAGACAAGCTTTCAGTCTGTGGCTTTCTGTTCTTCTGCCAGTCCCCACCCATTCTGAGGGCAGGCAAAGACACCAAGACAGAGGTGAGCAGCCTGGATGCTGCGTGACATGAGGAGGAAATGACTTTTGAGCCACAGCCTCCGTATCACAGGATCATCATAGAATCCTCAGCTGGTTTGGGCTGGAAGGGACCTTAAAGATCATTTAGTTACAACCCCTGCCATGGGCAGGGACACCTTCCACTAGACCAGGTTGCTCAAGACCCCATTCAACCTGGCCTTTAACACTTCCAGGGAGGAGACAGACAGATTCTCTCCTTCAGTGCCCACCTCTTTTGGCTGCAGACATCCCACCATCAGAGTGACAAACCCTGCCTCTGAGCCTGCTGAAATAGCTCCTGCAGGTGGCTGCTCCTCTGTCTGCCCAACTCCCAGGCAGATGGATGCAGGCACCTGTACAGACCAGCTTGCCCAGTTGGGTGGCAGCTCACCTGTGTGGTGCATGGCAGAGAAGACACTGTCTGAGGGAACATCAGCAGCAGGAACCATTTTGTTGGGCTGTCCCGGTTGGGGCTGCCTGCCCAGCTTCAGCCAAGGGCAGGATGAGCCAGGGAGGAGTGGTGTAGCAGAAACCCAGGCCAGCTCTGGGTGCCCAGGGAAGGAGACCCTGCTGTGGGACAGCCTTGGGACCAAATCTACCAGATGGTTGTTGGCTTCTGACCCTTAGAGGAGGTGGCTGTTTATCGCAGAGCCATGGGATCGCTCAGGCTGGAAGGGAAAGAGATTCAGAAGAGACCCTGATGGCCTAAAGGACTCAGGAGGTTTCAGTCCTTGTGAGAGACAAAGAAAGGAGTGAAATGGAGAATATTTGCATTGGGCTGCATGGGCCTGAGAAACAGAAAGGCTGGGGTGCAGAGACTGAGTGGCTGGGGAGGCTGGCAGCATTATTCCCAGAGGGCTGGATCCTGGGGTGCTGCTTTGGAGCTGTGTCTCCATTGTGCTTGCTGCTTGCTTCCTGCTTTCCACGCAGTGGTGAACTTCAAAGGGTTAGGTCAGGGCAGGTTTGTGGCGGTGATGAAGACTCAGCTGTTTTCTGCCCATGTGGAGCTAAGTCTGGCCTCATGTACCAGCAGTCAGCAGTCCTGGGCAGATGTTAGCACGCAGCCTTTAGCCTCTGAGTTTGATGTGAGGGGCAATAAAACAATCACCCTTTAAAAGTACTCAAGCCTTAAGAGCCTTCCTTAGTGGCCCTCAAGCACAAGTGCCAGGGAAACTCATCAGACTTCCTGGAATGACAGTGGTGGTTTCCTCACTGAGGTGAAGCTTTATCAGCAGCAGGGTGTCCACCTGGAAGAGCACCAGGCAGATCTACTAGCACTTGCCTGCCAGCACAACCTCCTGCACCACCCTGTTTTGGTCAGGGTTTGGCAGATGCCCAGAAAAATGCTTGCCTGTCTGCCCAGGAGGTATTCAAACCTCTCACTCCAAGGGAGGGGAAGGATGGGAAGGATGGTACCTTCTGAAACCCTCCCTGCTGATCCAACTGTGTTAGAGAAGAGTCTGCACCATCAGAAATGGTGCCAGGCACTAGCACAACACCTGAATGATGGAGGAGACGAGATCAAAGGAGGACCCAGGAAGCCTGAGAACACAGTTTGGCTCCTAGATCCCCACCTGCCCACAAGATCCTACAGTTTGTCATCTGTCAGGGTCACAGCAGAGAGGAGCATGAAGGATTTTCATGTAGTGGGGAGCTGTGAACAGCCACTTGCAGCAGGTTTGGAATGGCAAGTTCAGGGAAGAGCTGTTGTGTTGTCACCCACCCCCACGACATTTAGGTCCCCTGCAGCAAATCACTGCCAAGAGGGATCCCAAGAGCAAGATCCCACTGCCAAGAGGGATCAGAGCAAGCTGATCCCACACATTGGTGTCATTGCATTGCTCCCACAGGAACAAAGCCATCAAGGTCATCCCAGAGATGTGGCTGAGGCCCCATCCCTGGAGACATTCAAGGTCAAACTTGAGCAACCTGATCTAGCTGGAGAAGTCCAGGCTCACTGCAGAGGGGTTGGACAAGATGACCTTCGAGGTTCCCTTCCAGCCTGATGCATTCTATGATTCTAGAAGAGCTGGTCCCTCCCCGAGGCAACGAGAGCCTGGGGATGGTGCCACCTGCAAACTTGACATGCACAGTGCTGGGGGATAACCAAAAAAGCCCTGGTGGTTTCATTTCCTGGTAATCCAGGAAAATCAGGAGGAATTGCAATCCAGAAGGGAGGGAAGGGTGTGTAGCTGAGAGCTGGACCGGTTTGAAGCTCTTCCCCATCCCCAGCAGAGCCCAGCCCCAAATGCTCCCAAGGGCATGACTGCAATGTGCTCACTGCCACTGGGCTTCTGCAGAAGACGACCAAAAGCTTCCCAGCCCATGGGAAGGCAAAGCCCAAAGTGGGGAATCACAGGCTCTGCCTGCTCAGCTGCCCTGGAACAGCCACTGAAGTGGCCAGACAAGCTACCTGGGCCCTGATGTGGTTTGAAGCACCAAGTGAAGCCCGGAGGTGACTCTTCCTGCAGGCATGGTGCAATCAGGGGGACCCTCACGTCTGCACAAGACCAGAGGCTGCTGGCAGAGGCTGGGCTGCTCCCTGCAGCCTGCTCAGGATGCTCCAAGCCCTTCCATCCATCACTGCCTACTGAGGAGGGTCACAAACCAACCCTGCTCACAAGCATCTCCTTATCCTGCTGAGATGGGCAAACACATCTCACGAGCCAGAAACCCTCACCTCCCGTGCCAGGGGCACATTCCCACATCCAGACCACAACTGGGTCTTGACCTGCTGAAGCTTTAGCCTACCTATTCCCCTATCCTTTCCCACTCCCTAGTACCCTACTACAGCTTCTCTGGGATGGAGGAGATGAGCACCAAGACCCAGGGCAGAAGGGGACAGCAGATGCCATTTTGCACCAGTTCTGGCTGTCATGATGAACAAGTGTGGCACAAATGAGCCCTCATGGCTCACAAGCTCCAACCTACCCTTGTCCTAGACCTCCAGCTCTCTCAGCCTGTCCTCAAGGCAGATGTGCTCCAGCCCTCTGATCACCTCCATGGCCTCCTGTGGACTCGTGGACACAAATTCCTCCAAGGCAGGCTTGAGGCTTTCAGCAGCAACTCTGTGGAGGGCAGGGCAGGACTCTGTTGTCTTTGATGGCTGGTGGAGTAGTAACCCTCCACATTTGGTGCTCTGGGAGTAGAATCATTAAGGTTGGAAAAGACCTCGGAGATCATCAAGCTCAACCTTCAAATGTGGGGTACTTGGAGTACCAGACCCCAAAAGCTTTCCATGATTTGAGTTTGTTTGAATTTTGTGCTTCCTACTTCCCCTACTTCTTTTTTTTTTTCCTTCCCCCTCTCTATTTTTATCCCCTCTCTCTTATCAGTCTCAACCTGTCCAGATTTATATCCTACAAAGGTAAAGTGCAGACCATATGCATGGCAATAAACCAAAGTTCAGACTCCCAACAGCGGTGCTCACCGCCGCTGAGTGACTCGGGAAGTGAAATACTACTGCTGCTGCTGCTGCTGGGACTGAGATTAAGATCAAGCAAACAGGCAGACTCCAGGCCAACACCACCCTCCCCAGACTGCTCACACACAACTTTCCCCTCATTGGAGATGACCAGAAGTGGGAACAACTTGGGAGCAGAGACAGTTCTAACCTCTTCACAGGCTGGAGGTGTCACTTGCCAACAGGCCTAGAGCTACCCAAAGCTGTGGGCTCCTCCAGGCTCCCTCACCAGCCAATAGAACAGAATAGGATAGGATAGGATAGGATAGGATAGGATAGGATAGGATAGAATAGAATAGAATAGAATAGAATAGAATAGAATAGAATAGAATAGAATAGAATAGAATAGGAGTTGAGTTGAGTTGAATTGAATTGAATCGAATAGAATCGAATTGAAACGAATCGAATCGAATCGAATCGAATTGAATCGAATCTAATTGAATTGAATTGAATTGAATTGAATTGAATTGAATTGAATTGAATTGAATTGAACTGACCAGGTTGGAAGAGGCCTTCGAGATCATCGTGTCCAACCCATCATCCAACACCATCTTATCAAGTAAACCATGGCACCAAGCACCCCATCCAGTCTCCAAAGCAAACCCCAAACCTTGACCCTCCTCAATGGAAGGTGCCTGTTCTAGTCTGGTGCTCACGCTTCACTGTCCCCAGCAGGACTTCCTTGGGGTCCTCCTTGTCCTGCCATTGCTGGCAGGAGATGGTGGGTGCTGATGGGTGCTGCCTTTGGTCCAGGTGTTGCTCACAGGTGGTCACTGAGGGTTGGGGCTTAGCCCAGAACCGTGACTTATTGAATCAAAGAATCACAGACTGGTTTGGGTAGGAAAGGACCTCAAAGATCATTGAGTTTCAGCCCCCTGCCATAGGCAGAGACACCTCCTTCTGAGACCAGGTTGCTCAGGGCCCCATTCAACCTGGCTTTGAGCACTTCCAGGCTTGGAGCCTCCACAGCTCCCCTGGGCAACCTGTTCCAGTGTCTCACCACCCTCATGGCCAAGAATTTTTTTCCTCATGTCTAACCTAAATCTAGCTTCTCCCAGTTTGAAGCCATAACCCTTTGTCTTGTCACTCCACACCTTGGTACAGTGTCCCTCCCCAGCTCTCCTGTAGCCCTTTTCAGCTACTGTAAGGCTGCTCAAAGCTCTCCCTGGAGCCTTCTCTTCTCCAGGCTGAACAACTCCAGCTCTCTCAGCCTGCCTTCATGGGAGAGTGCTCTGGCCTCTGATCACCTTCATGGCCTTCTCTGGACTTGTGGACACAAAGGCTTTCAAGCCAGGTTTGAGGCTCTCAGTGGTAACTGAATGGAGGGAAAGGCAGGACTCTGCCTGTGCTGTAGAGAAACCCAGAGGTGTCCATCTGCTGAGCCTGAGCCACCCCTTTCATCAGAACATTCACTTAGTAAAAACACCAGGGAGAGGAGGAGAGGCCAAAGGTAATTGCACCCATGACACCCCATAATAAATCACAGGCTGGAACCTGCTCTCTTTCCTGACACTGCTGCTTCTTAATTATAGCTGTGTTCATCTGAGGAGCCCAAGCAGGAGAACCTGGCTTGCTGCAGAAGGGAGCACTAATTAAACCCTCCCTGTTCCCTGGGAAGACACTTCTGCTTTCCCCAGGGAAGAAGTGAAAGGACCATCTCTGGCCATCCCTGACTCCCACACAGCAGGGCAGCTTGATGTGTTTGCAGAGCCTGATGCTCTTGGGGCAGCTTGTAGGTCAAGATCTGGGACTTTGGGCCAGGTTACAGGCTTGGAAGAGGTGCTCAAGAAACTTGTGGACATGGTGTAGTGGCCATGGTGGTCTTAGGTTGATGGTTAGATCCAATGACCTTAGAGGTCTTTTCCAATGCAAACAATTCAGTGATTCTATGATAAGAGTGGCTGGAGAGCTGCTCAGCAGAGAAGGATGTGGGGGTATTGGCTGATGGATGCCTGAAGAGGAGCCAGCAGTGTGCTCAGGTGGCCAAGAAGGCCAATGGCATCCTAGCTTGGATCAGGAACAGTGTGGCCAGCAGGGCTAGGGATATGATTGTCCCCCTTTACTCGGCACTGGTGAGCCCACACCTCAAGTACTCGGTTCAGTTTTGGGTCCTTCACTCCAGAAAGGACATTGAGGGGCTGGGGCAGGTCCAGAGAAGGGCAACAAATCTGGGGAAGGGTCTGGAGAACAGGGCTGGTGAGGAGCAGCCTGGGCTTGTTGAGCCTGGAGAGTAGGAGGCTGAAGGGAGACCTTTTGGCTCTCTGCAACTCCCTGAAGGAAGGCTGGAGCCAGGTGGGAGTTGGTCTGTTCTCCAAAATGATGGGATGAGGGAAACAGCCCCAGGGGAGGTCTAGGTTGGACATGAGGAACAATTTATTCCCCAGAAAACCTGTTTCCCAGACCCTTCATCAACTTCACTGCAGCCCTGGTGCATCTCAGCTGGTTGGGCTGTTCCTGGTGCTCCTCAGTCCTGCCCTACCTGCTGGCAAGAGATTTGTGTGGTCCTACTGCTGAGCTGGCTGTCATGAGCTAACCAAGTCCTCTCTTAGCTTGCGCTGCCAGGGGCCAGGATGTTGAAACAAGAAGACCTGAGTGGCAGTCACTCATGGTGCTGGAGCAGTGTGGCCTCTGAAAGCTGCATTGGGGCAGCTATGTGCCCTTGTCTTGGCAAGAAGAGATCATCTTGGACTCAGCATCACCCACTGTGCTCCAGGGGAAATACCAGGGACTGCTGAGGGTGTGGACAGCTCAGATCTCTCCCCCAGCCTTCTCCCCTGCTTCAGATCATTCCTCTAACCTTTGACTGCTGGCTCACAAGGTCTTGGCAGGCAGGGAGCAGAAAGCAGCAGTGTCTCTGGGCTTGTGCCAGGTGTGGAGCAGATGTTCTGGGGACCTGTCTGGTCTAGTTTGCATGTGACTGTAGATTGTTTCTTCCAGACACCCTCAGCCCTCACTTCCTAGGCTGTGACCGAACCTGCAGGATATTTACTTCCACCGAGCAGTCACTGGGGCTGAGCTTCTCTCATCCCTTCCACCCTCTCTTTGGCTCACAGGAGCTAGAGGCAGCTGCCTGGCCATGAGGTCCATCACCTCTCCAGCATCAGCCATGCTCAGGTGGCAGGTTGGGAGCACACATGGCTGTAGCACATAGAACCGTGGAATTGATGAGTTTGGAAGAGACCTTTGACATCATCAAGTCCAACCACCTGCCTGGAGCTCACAACCCACCGTGCTGCTAAAACAGTGCCACTAAACCGTGTCACTCAGCACCACACTCAGGGGAAGCCCAGGGGATCACAGGATGTTAGGGGATGGAAGATCATCGAGTCCAGCCCCTCCTGCCAGAGCAGGGCCATAGAACCCAGCACAGGGCACACAGGAACTCATCCAGATGGGGCTGGGAAGTCTCCAGAGCAGGAGACTCCACAACCTCTCTGGGCAGCCTGCTCCAGTGCTCTGGGACCCTCACAGTGAAGAAGTTCCTCCTTGTGTTGGGGTGGAGCCTCCTGTGCTGAAGTTTCTATCCATTGCCCCTTGGCCTATCCCAGGGTGATAGCAGAGCCTGTCCCCTCCCTCCTTACACCCAGCCCTCAGATATTTATAGACATTTATTAAATCCCCTGTCACACTTTTCTTCTCCAGTCTAAACAGCCCCAGGGCTCTCAGCCTCTCCTCACAGGGCAGTGCTGCAGTCCTTTCATCATCCTCACAGCCCTCCATTGGACTCTCTCCAGTAGATCCCTCTTGTCCCTCTTGAACTGGGGAGCCCAAAACTGGATGCAATATTCCAGGAGAGGACAAGAACAGGACAGGCACAGGAACTCTGCAGTTTCCCAGCCTGCAGCAGTGGGATGGGAGAGCTCCCAGTACCCTTTTTCATCCCTGAATGTGTCCACCTGCATTTGGCCAAGCTGTGTAAACTTCTGCCATCCTGAAGGGCCTGTGGCAAGATGCTCCACAGCTAAGCTCCACATCCTGTGCTCAACCATCTCCTTTTGTCTGTGCAACACTTGCCAGCTGCCAGTTCCATGGGATGCCCCCAGCCCTGTTAGCAGTAAACAACTGTTTCCACTCCCCTGTCTCCATGCCACAGGCAGTATCACAGATCTCCAGGAGAGCAGCACCTCCTCTGTCCCTCTTCCAAGCTGAAGAGTTGAAAGTTTTGTGACTGACATCACATAGATGAGGGCTCTCCCATCTTCATTTTTAAGGCTAGAGCAGTAGGAAGAGGATGATTGCATGGGGAGAGGATTGCTCAGGCAGCTGACAGCCTGACCACACCTAGGGTGTTACCAGCTCACGCTGGCTGGGACCAGCAACGGTGCATTGACTTTCAATTCATCCTGTTGAACCTGCTCCTGCTTCATTCTGACTGAGCTGCAGCTTTTCTGGCTTTTTGGGTTGTTTTCCCAGCATTGCACCAGGGGAGGTTTAGGTTGGACATGGGGAACAATTTCTTTGCTGCAAGAGTGGTCAGGCACTGGAACAGGCTGCCCAGGGAGGTGGTGGAGTCCCCATCCCTGCAGGTGTTCCAGAAATGTGTGGCCATGGCACCAGGGGCCATGGTTTCATGGTGATGGTGGTCTTAGGTTGAGGGTGGGACTGGATGATCTTAGAGGTCTTTTCCAACCCAAACAATTCTATGATTCTATGAAATCCCTGTGCCAATCCCCTGTGGGCATGTGGGAGCAGCTGGTGCAACCTTTCCTCTTTAAGACATTGCAGGAAACTCTTCTCTTCCCTTCCAGCCCTGTGACCACTCCTAGCAGCTACCAGCAGCTACCAGGCTGCACTCAGCCTCTCACCCAGGGACCAATTGTGCTTCTTCCTCCTTGCCCTTGCAGGAGATGCATTTTTTTGGTGGCAAGACTGTTAAAACATTTCTGCACCATAAGATTAGGAGCTGCCACGTCCATTCCTGTGATAAACCCAGCCCCACACATCCTTCTATTCTCAAGGAAACAAAGGGCAAAGGGAACATAGTTTTGGGGTGGTTTGGAACCATCTCTCATGGGATTGTTTTGGTTTCTGTGTTCATGCTGCAGAAGCCCTCCTGCTGACCTCACCCACAGGGCTTGGGAGCTTCATCAAAACCCAACCATTAGAAACCAACCCAGCCTGGAGCAGGGGTTACCTTCAGACATGGAAGGGGAAGCTCCACAGTTGGCAGTGGTGCTAGCTTGAGCCATTCCCAGCTGGTCATGCTCCTGGGATGCTCCTGGGCTGCAGGTCAGGTTGTGGAGCTGATTTGGCTGGAAAGTAAGCCACAGAGTCAAACAAATGGATGTGGGGGGAATGGGCTTCAAGCCCCATCAGTTCCTGCTCTGGGCTGGAGTGTTGGGATGAGGTGGTAGCCAGGGAGAGCAGGAGGGTGTGAAGTGCTCCTGGAAGCAAGACTGTAATTTGTCATGGCACAGTGCAGGTTGATCAGGGAGAATCAGGACCAATCACTCACCTTTAGCCCAGGTTTCAGAGTGAAAATCAAGCAAGAGTTTGAAAAAAGCAGGAGAGAGGAACCAGCAGAAGTCTGCTGGATCTTACAGAATTTCTTCCCCAAGAGGGTTGTCAAGGCCTGGCCCAGGCTGCCCAGGGCAGTGGTGGAATGCCCATCCCTGGAGGGCTTTCAAAGCCATGGAGATGTGGTTTAGTGGTGACCTGACAATGCTGGGCTGAGGGTTAGACTCCATGATCTTAAAGGTTTATCCCAGCCTAAATCACATAATGACAGAATCCTTTTGGTTGGAAAAGGCCTCTAAGGTCAAGGAGCCCAACCCTCAGCCCAACAGCACCATGGCCACTAAAGCCATGTCCTGAAGTGCCATGTCTGCCTTTTTTGAACACCTCCAGGAACCACCATTCCTGACTTCTCTGACTCCACCACCTCCCTGGGCAGCCTGTTCCAATGCCTGACCACTCAGGGAAGAAATTCATAGAATCATAGAATCATAGAATCAGTCAGGGTTGGAAGGGACCACAAGGATCATCTAGTTCCAACCCCCTGCCATGGGCAGGGACACCCTACACTAGATCAGGCTGGCCAGAGCCTCGTCCAGCCTGGGCTTAAACATCTCCAGGGACGGGGCCTCAACCACCTCCCTGGATAACCCATTCCAGGGCTTCACCACTCTCATGGTGAAGAACTTCTTCCTCACATCCAGCCTGAATCTCCCCATTTCCAGATTCAATCCATTCCCCCTAGTCCTATCACTACCTGAGATCCTGAGAAGTCCCTCCCCAGCCTTCCTGTAGGCCCCCTTCAGATACTGGAAGGCCACAATGAGGTCACCTCGGAGCCTTCTCTTCTCCAGACTGAACAGCCCCAACTCCCTCAGTCTGTCCTCACAGCAGAGGTGCTCCAGCCCTCTGCTCATCCTCGTGGCCCTTCTCTGGACACACTCCAGCACGTCCACATCCCTCCTGTAATAGGGGCTCCAGAACTGGATGCAGTACTCCAGGTGGGGTCTCACCAGAGCTGAGTAGAGGGGGAGAAGCACCTCCCTTGACCTGCTGGTCACACATCTCCTGATGCAGCCCAGGCTCTGATTTGCTTTCTGGGCTGCAAGCGCACATTGAGAGCTCCTGTTGAGCTTCTCGTCCACCAGCACCCCCAAGTCTCTCTCCTCAGGGCTGCTCTCCAGCCAGTCACTGCCCAGCCTGGATTTGTGCCTGGGATTGCCTCGACCCAGATGCAGGACCCTGCACTTGGTCTTGTTGAAGCTCATGAGGTTGTCTCATATCTAACATATGTTCCTCATATCTAACATAACCTCCTCTGGAGCAACTTGAAGTAGTTTCCTCCCATCTGATCACCTGAAACTAGGGAGAAGAGACCAACCCCCACCTCACTACAACCTCCTTTCAGGGAGTTGTAGAGAGATGGAAAATCTCCCCTCAGCCTCCTTTTCTCCAGGCTGAACAATCCCATTTCCCTCAGCTGCTCCTCACAAGACTTCTGCTCCAGACCCTTCATCAGCTTTGTCCTTCTCTGGACTCACTCTGGCACCTCAATATCCTTCTTGGAGTGAGGAACTCAGCAGCAGCCCCCAAACAAGACCTCACTCACCCTCTGTGCTCAGAAAGCTTGGGAGATGTGGCTGTCACCTGTCCCAAAGCAAAGATGCTTGGTCAGAGCCTTGGGTGCATTCTGTGGGGCTGAAATACACCCTGTAAGGAACGGCCCCATTCCCTGCTACACCAAAAGCTGGCTTGAACCCTGCCAGGTCTGCCCCCAGGTCACTGAGCTGGTTAATCTGGTGGCTGCTTGTTTTCCTGCAGTGACTTGGCTGCCATGTGCCAAGTTTGAGCTCAAGGGAATTGTTAGCGATGGCCAAAAATACCCAGCCAGGAAATGAGTGGGAAGGACAAAATGGGGTGGGAAGAGATGGCAACAAGTGTGGCTGGAAAAACCTCAAATATCACATGTGAGTTTCAAGAGATGAATCTCCTCCCTCACATCTGCCCCACCCTGGTGAGCCCTACAGCAGGAAACACACGAGACGGTTCATGCATTGGCTTCCCCAAGCCCCAACTGCTGTGGGCAGACCTTTGGGAAGGGAGCAGGAGAGGGAACCAGGCTGCAGCCCTCTCCCTTTCTTTGAGGAAAGCTCCTGTGGTGAGACCTTCCTACTCAGGGAGGCAAGGATTTCCTGGTTCAGATGGACCAACTAACTTCTGCTGCATCTCACTGCAACCTCAGAGGCTTCAAGATGACCATGCTGGAGAGATACTGAAGTTAAATGTGGCCCTCCCCCCGCCCCCAGGTGGTTTTTCTCTGATGAACAAGCTTCTGGCACACTGACTGTCCTGCTGCATGCTTGAATTTCTGCCAGGCAAGTGAATCAGCGTCCCAGGGAGTGACCAAAAATGCCCTTCCTGTAGGAGGAGTTGATGGAAAGTTCCCATTGATCTCCACACCTCTGCCTTGCTCATGAACCGGTCGACAGGGAAGAGTCGATTGACAAACCAGACTCCTTCAGGCCCCGTGAGGGCTGGGGAGGGACCAGCTGTACCACCCCACCCCCTTCCACTGTGAGGCTGATGGAGCCCTGGAGCTGCCCAGAGAGGCTGTGGAGTCTCTTTCTCTGGAGACTTTCAAGACCCAGCTGGACCTGTTCCTGTGTGACCTGCCCTAGGTGATCCTGTTTGGGCAGGGGGTTGGCCTTAATGATCTCTGGAGGTCCCTTCCAACCCCTAACACTGACTCCATGGCCTTTCACAGTACCATAGAATCACAGAACTGTTGAGCTTGGAAGGGACCTTTGAGATCATCTAGTCCAACCACTCCTTGAGAGCCCACAATCCCACCACTGCTTGTCAGCCACTACCACTAAACCATGCCCCTCAGCACCACATCCATGTGGCTTTTAAACACCTCCAGGGATGAGGACTCCACCACCTCCCTAGCCAGCCTGTTCCAGTGCCTGAGAACCCCTTCTGGAAAGAATGTTGTCTTAATGTCCAACCTGAACCTCCCTTGGCACAACTTGAGGCCATCTCCTCTTGTCCTGTCACTTGCTGCATGCAAGACACCAACCCCCACTTGGCTCCAACCTCCTTTCAGGTCCTTGTAGAGGGCAGTGAGGTCTTCTCTCCTCAGCCCCCACTTCTGAAGACTAAACAACCCCAGCTCCCTCAGCCCCTCTCTCACAGGACTTGTGTTCAAGGCCCTTCCTTGAAGCATTTCAGCCCTGTTTGGGCTGGCACTAGCCAGGCAGGTGATGCTCAGATTTAAGGATCATGGTTCTCCTGGGGCTAAAGGTCTTTGCCAGGAGGTCACGTGGAAAATTAATCAGCCTGCCAAATGTACCTGCTGGGCTTTACAGGTCTGCTGTGAAAGCAGGGCCAAAGCAGGATGCTGAGGTTAGCCGGTGGGGATTGCAGAGTGCTGATGGGAGGTGGGGTCACAAAGGACTTGCAGATGAAAACAGCCATTTAATAAACAATTATTGCACTTGAGTTATTAGCTCAAAGAAGTGGAGATAGCAAAGGCCAATCTCTCACCTACCTGCATGGCCAGAGCTGGCAAAAAACAACTGATCCCCAGCAGGGACTACCAAGGCCCACCAGGTACTGTTGGTGTGTTGTCAGGGTAGATGTGGCAGGTGGTGGTTGGACCAGATGATTTAAAGCTTCTGGCAGAAGCAGTTTTCACTGAATCCCTGAATCCCAGCATGGCAGAGTTGGGAGGGACCTCTGGAGATCATCCAGTCCAAGCCCCCTGCCCCAGCAGGGCACCCACAGCAGCTTGCCCAGCAACACAATGCCCAGGGGGGCTGGAAGCTCTCCAGAGCAGCAGACTCCACAACCTCTCTGGGCAGCCTGCTGCAGAGCTCCAGCACCCTCACACTGAGGGAGTTTCTGCTCCTGCTTTGCTGTGGGCTCCTTGGCATAAACACCTCAGCACCCACCCAGCACAGGCCTGGCAGCCCTGAGCACATCAGCTTTTTGTTCTTAAGTCCACAAAGGTGAACTTTGCTGAGGCTTAACACCCCTGTGTGAAGACAACAGCAGGAGCCTTTACACCTCCTCCATCCTCATCCTGCCCCACCGGTGCCAGCCTTCAGCTCTTTGCCCAATGCCTGGAAAAGCCATAAGAGAAATGAGAGACACAGAGTGAGTGGCACATGAGGACCAGCAGCTCTGGGAGTCAGCAGCTCGGAGCCAGGAGCCAGGAGCACTGCCAGCTACACCCAGAGCTTTAGGGTCCTGCCTGAACATGGAACCAAGTCCATGTGCTCCTTCAGAAGGCAGGACAGGGCAGTGCCTCGGGCTGTTATCCATCCTGCTCTGGAACATGACACAGACATGCAGAGTCATTCCCTATTTTTCCTGGCCTCATGACCTAGTCCTGATTTCTACACAGAGACAATACTAAGGATCCCTTTCCTCAGCAGTGTTGGATCCTTCCCCTTCTTCTAAGAATCACAGCTGCCATCCCCTTGCTGCTGGTCATCCAGAGCCCAGCACCAGGCTAGGACAAAGGGATCAGGGCTGAGGTGGGGACTGAATAAGGATGCAGAGCAGAGGAACCTTCAACATGACACCTACCAGCACATTTCTTCTGCAAACTTTTTGGGTATGAGTCCTGCCAGCACCAGCACATGAGCCTGGAGCCCTCCAGCCTTCCCCAGACAGTCCCACAAGCCAGCACTAGCTTCCCACAGCTCCTTCCTCCCCCACAACTCCTTCCTCCCCCACAGCTCCATCCTCTCCACAGCCTCACCATGTCCCTCAGCACCATGCCTCTCAGTCTTTGAAACACTTCCAGGGATGGAGATTCAACCACCTCCCTGGGCAGCCTGTTCCAGTGTTTGAGAACCCCTTCTGCACCAGACAGGACCTTGCTCTATAAATACCCAGGGAAATGCACAAATAGCCACAATCTCCAAGAGCTTGGGGGAAAAAAACAACCCTGGGAGGTGACTCTCTTTCCCCTCTGAAAGATGTGTTTGCAGAGTCCCTGTGCTGAGTCACAGCTCCTGAATTCATACTTTTCCTCTCTGTTGGAAGAATCCCACAGAAGCTGGGTGGAGGAAAAGCACAGAGCAGGTTGGGGCTTGTTGTGTGCCTGCTAAGCCTATCTCCTGCCAGGGCACCAAGCTGAGAGTTGTTAGTAGAAGGGCAACGAAGCTGGTGAAGGGTCTGGAGAACAGGTCTGGTGAGAAGCAGCTGAGGGACCTGGGGGTGTTGAGCCTGGACTAAAGGAGGCTGAGGGGAGACCTTCTGGCTCTCTGCAGCTCCCTGAAAGGAGGCTGGAGCCAGATGGGGGTCACATTTGTTCCCAAGGAACAAATGATAGAACAAGAGGAAACAGTCTCAAGTTGCCCCAGGGGAGCTTTCAGGTTGGAAATGAGGAGAAAATTCTTTCCTGAGAGAGTGGTCAGGCATTGGCCCAGGCTGCCCAGGCAGGTAGTGGAGTCCTCATGCCTGGAGGTGTTTCAAAGCTGATGAGGAGCTTAGGGACACGGTCTGAGAGCTGTGAAACAGGGGGATGTTAGGTTATGGCTGGACTCGGTGGTCTTGAGGTCTTTTCCAGCCAGGGGGTTCTATGAGTTGCCTGCAGGGCTCAGTGGAAGCCGTCAGGGCTCAGTGGAAGGCGGCAGGGCTCAGTGGAAGCCGGCAGGGCTCAGTGGAAGGCGGCAGGGCTCAGTGGAAGGCGGCAGGGCTCAGTGGAAGCCGGCAGGGCTCAGTGGAAGGCGGCAGGGCTCAGTGGAAGCCGTCAGGGCTCAGTGGAAGGCTGCAGGGCTCAGTGGAAGCCGTCAGGGCTCAGTGGAAGCCTGCAGGGCTCAGTGGAAGCCGTCAGGGCTCAGTGGAAGCCTGCAGGGCTCATTGGAAGCCGTCAGGGCTGTGCGGTGCCCCGGCCGGCGGCTGAGCCCGTGGGTGTTCCCCTCGCGGCTGGGAAGTCTGTCCAAACATCTTCCCAGGAAATACTTTTTAAGCACAAATGAGTTGTTTCTGAGAGGAAGGCACCGGCGACGCCGCGGGTGTGCTCCTCGGCCCCCGCCACAAACCCCAGCCCGCTGCTCTGCGGGACACAGCGCATTAGGAGTGGGGGCAGCTCGAGAAGCGGCAGGTGAGGTCCACCAGAGCTGGCCGAGGGGGGCTGTAGGGCTCAGCTACCTCAGTGTGGAAGAGCTGCTGCTTGTCCTGTGGAGGCTGAGGAACACTTGGTTCTTCTCTGCTCAGACCTGTCGGGCTGGGTTATATTTATCCAGGTGCTTATCTGCTGGAGAATCTCCACAATGTGAAGAATCCCACGTGCAGAGCAGGGAGTGTTTCTTCTGGGCACCTCAGAGGTTGGACCTGCTGCCTGTGACTCCGCTGTGCCATGGAACATGCCATGCACACCCTGAAACTACACAGGCAGTCACGTTCACCTCTTCCAGAGAGTCTTCCCAAAGTGCCCTCTGATCTCGAGTGGCTCTGGCGCTGCAAAGAGCACTTGGAAGGGTGCCATGGGTGGAAGGAAAGGACAAGAGGGCTCAGTGCTTTCTAAACCTTGGGGCACTGTAAAGAATGGGCTGAGAATGGGGACTCAGAGGGTCCCCACACTGAGCAATGCCAGTCGGATGTGTTCCTCTTCAAAGCAGGAATCCCCAACGAGAGGTTAAAACAGAGTCATGAAGTTCTGACGTGGTCCCAGTGAACTACCATGATCTGCAGGGCCAGAGAAGGTTTGGAAACCTGAGTTCTAAGATGGGACAAGATCCTTGCTTGCCTTTACAAAGCAGCAGCAGCAGCAAGACCACTGAGAAGCTCATTTGCTTGGCTGTCAGGCTCTTTTTTATCCAGGTTTGGGTTTCTCCTGATGCTTGTTAAAGATGATTTTCTTTCTGATGCATGTTCTTGGTGTTCTGCTAAGCAGACCTGACTTGCTTTGGGTGAGGTGTGACAGGCAGGTTCACAAAAGCAGCTCAAAGCAGGAGAAGGATGGTTTCATCACCAGCAGGCTGGACCAGGACACAGGAGACCCAGGTTAAGTTCTCAGATCTGTGATAGGCTCCCACCTCACAAGCATTTAGAGATCTTGTGAGTTGTGGATGTCTCCTTCCCTGGAAGAGTTCAAGGCCAGGTTGGACAAGGCCTTGAGCAACCTGATCTAGTGCGAGATGTCCCTGCCCATAGCAGGGGGTTGGAACTAGATGATCTTTAAGGTCCCTTCCAACCCAACCCATTCTCTGAGGACCTAAACCAGCTCTTGTGAGTTTAGATCTCTTGGTGACACCTGAGGAGTGCTCAGCACACAGCTCCCCGTGCCACACCAGCGCCTGAGGACCGTTTTGTTGGTGGACTGATAGGGGTTGCAGCCTCACTTATCTGCCAGGTCCTTCAACACAACCACAGCAGGCAGAACAGATCCTGGGAGTGGGCAGGCTGCTCCCAGGGGCTGTTTAGAGCTGGACAGTGCAGGACACGTATCAGGCTGCCTGTGCTCCCTTTGCTCTTGTGAGCACAAGCAGGCTTAGCTTTGTGGCACAGTCTGTCAAACAGCTTTCTCCAGCATGACATTCCCTGGTGAGAACACCCAGGAGCCCTAACAGACACTGCTTTGTTGTCCTGGGAAGTTGAAAAGATAACATCATGTGGTCTTCAGCTAATGTTTCTCACTGAGGCTTTATGTTACCTGCTGAGGCTTTCGCTAATCAGGCAGCTCTGCCTGACCCAAGCTGTTGGCATGGGCAACACACAGAGACAGCAGCACCCAAGCCATAGCTGCCCCCTCCCACCTCAGGCAGGACCCTCAGGCAGTGTTTCCATCATGTCCATTTCACCAGTGCCCAAGCCCCATAATCTGTGTGGTGCAGAGACTTCCCTCACCATATCCTCAAGCACTCAGGTGTGCTGCTGAATGAAGCCACTCCCAGCTTTGGGGTGACTTGCTGGGGCACGAGGGACCACTTTGCATGTTGGCATCACACAGAATGATAGGGGTGGGAAGGGACCTCTGGAGATTGTCCAACCCCCTGCCACAGCAGGTTCACCCAGAGCAGGTGGCACAGGATGGCATCCAGATGGGTTTGGAATGACTTCAGTAAATGTTCCTCGGGTTGCCCAGAGCCACCTCCAGCCTGGCTGCAAACACCTCCAGGCAGGAGGCTTCCACCACCTCCCTGGGCAACCTGTGCCAGGCTCTCACCACCCTCATGGGGAAGAACTTCTTCCTAACATCCAATCTAATTCTACCCAGTTCTAGTTTTGCTCCATCCCCCCAGTCCTATCACTCCCTGACACCCTAAAAAGTCCCTCCCCAGCTTTCTTGTAGCCCCCTTAAGATATTGGAAGGCCACAATAAGGTCAGATATCCTAACAGCCTCTGAGACCACCACACCTTCTCCAGCTTGCTCAACTTAATGAGTCTTAAAGGTACTCTTAGACCCATGATGAAAAATGCTCCCAAACACCAGATCACAGAATCATTTTGGGTGGAGGAGACCTTTAAGGTCATCAAGTCCAACTGTTAACCCGTCACTGCCAGGTCACCACTAAGCCATGTCCCCCAGCACCACATCTCTATGGCTTTGAAACCCCTCCAGGGATGGGGACTCCACCACTGCCCTGGACAGCCTGGGTCAGGCCTTGACAACCCTTTTGGGGAATAAATTTGTCCTTGTGTCCAACCTAAATCTCCCCTGGTGCAGCTTGAGGCACACTGGTGCAACAGATGCTGTTGTTATTAACAGTGATGGTAATGACAGACACCAGTGTTCCATATTCTGGGGGCTGGACCTTCCAACCCAGTGCATTCTAGGACTTGATGGTTCTCACACTGTCCAATCTTTCCCAGAACACAGACTTTTCCCCAGTCTCTTTCCATTTGCTATAAGAACCAAAAATGTATGAGGCAGCAGGCCAGGGAGAAGCATTCAGAAAGGATTCTCAGGCGCTGGAAGAGGCTGGCCAGAGGTGGTGGAGTCACCATCCCTAGAGGCATTTAAAAGCTGCGTGGAGGTGGTGCTGAGGGATGGGGTTTAGTGGCAGTGGCTTAGCAGCAATGGTGGGATTGTGAGCTGCAGGTGAGGGGCTGGACTTGATCTCAAAGGTCTCTCTCAACCTCAACAGTTGAATGGTTCTGTGATTCCTAATAAAAACTGAAGCAGGACAATGGCAGTGAGCAGCTCACAGAGCACAGAGTGTTATTAATCTACTCCCTCCCTTTGAGCTTCTCCACCCTTGCAACAAGGCAGCTCCCTCTTCAAAGAGACTCCAACAAAGTCAAAACAATGCATGGCCCGCTTCCATTTGTGCTCAAAGGGCAGAAATGCAGGACAGACACAATGCCAGGCTCCTGTCATGACTCCATGTGTCCCTGGGAGGAGATTTGACCTCCAAGGATAAGACCGTCCGGAATGTCAGGGAGTAAGATTTCCTTTGCTTTGCAGAACAATACAACTTCAGCCACATCCCTGGCCCCAGCACTGATGTCTGCTGCTCCCCCTGAAGCCCTCTGTTTCAGCACATGAGACAGACTCATAGAATTGGTTGGCTTGGAAAACACCTCTAAGATCATCCGGTCCAACCATCGACCCAACACCACCATGGCCACTAAACTGTGTCCCAGAGTGCCGTGGCCACACATCCCTTGAACACCTCCAGGGATGGGGACTCCAGCACCTCCCTGGGCAGCCTGTTCCAGTGCCTGACCACTCTTGCAGGAGAGAATTTTTTTCCTAATGTCCAACCTACACCAGCCCTGGCACAATTTCAGGCCATTTCCTCTTGTTCTGAAACTAAGGAGAAGAGACCTCCCTCCAGGCTCCTTTCAGGGAGTTGCAGCCAGCACTGAGGCTCCTTTGGTGGCTGGTCCTGCTTCCCCCAGGAAGCTGAGCAGCAACCTCTGCTTTTGGGTTCTGCTCCTCTGGCAGCCACATAGGGGTTGATCAAATAAGTTCCTCTAAAAGCAGCAGCAGACCCCCAGACTATGTCATGGAATCATAGTACTGCTGAGATTGGAGGAGCCCTTTGAGATCAACAAGTCCAACTGCGTTCCTGGAGCTCACAGTCCCACTGCTGCTGCTAAGCCATCACCACGAAACCACATCCCTCAGCACCACATCCAGGCAGCTTTTAAACACCTCCCTGGCCAGCCTGTTCCAGTGCCTGAGAACCCTTTCTGTGAAGAAATCTTCCCTAATATCCACCCTAAACCTCCCCTGGGGCAACTTGAGGCCGTCCTGTCTCTGGTTGCTTGTGAGAAGAGACTGAACCCCACCTGGCTCTAGCCTCTGTTCAGGGAGTTGTAGAGGGTGATGAGGTCTCTGCTCAGCCTCCTCTTATGAAGACTAAACAACCCCAGTTCCCTCAGCCACTCCTCATAAAGCTTCTGTTCAAGGCCCTTCACCAGCTTAGGTGCTCTTCTCTGGACCTGCTCCAGCAAACATGTCTTTTGGACAAAGCTTATGAAGGAGGCACAAAATTTGGGGTGATCTTAGAGGCATTCCTGGTTCCTCCTCTTGTTTGATGGCTGGGGGCTGAAAGCAAGCTCTGGACTCCCTGGAAGTCCAGAGAAGAAAGGAGAAAGAAGAAGAGGAGCCTCGAGCTACCTGGTCTAGTAGAAGGTGTCCCTGCCCATGGCAGGGGGGTTGGAACTAGATGATTTTCAAGGTCCCTTCCCAACCCATTCTCTGACTCCATGGGCCAAGTTACCAGCTGGAGTAACCTGGATTTGAATCCATCAAGGACATGTCCTTGGGGCAACAAGTGAAAGGGAGTCAGAAAAATTACATTAATAAGCAGAAACCTTCCCAGCTCTGCTCATCAACCACGGGGCTAAAGCAGTTGGGTGGTGTAAAGAGAGCAGAGCTGGGTTTACAGGAGCATGTTCCCTTCTGGAGGTATCTTATGCTAATGCACCCAGAGATCTGCGAGATAGGAAGAGCTTGAGGAGTGTAAAAGGAAACCAGCAGAGAGTGATTAACAGAGGGAAAATTCAGAGGTAGCCAGGCTTGGGCATGGGGATGGATTCATTACACCCAAAGGGCTGGCAGAACACCAAGTCTCTATTCTAACCCAAGTATGAATTTGTATCTGTGTGTGCATGCACTTCAGATGGACCATGAGAGACAGGAAAAGAAGAATCTAAGCCACCAGCTACAAAATGCTCTTCAAAGACATTTCTAGCAGTGGCTCAGAGCTGTGACATGAAGCAGGCTGGAAGCTCCCAAAAAAGGAGGACATTGAGGGATGGAGCAAGTCCAGAGAAGGGCAACCAAGCTGGGGAAGGGTCTGGAGAGCAGGGCTGGGGAGGAGCAGCTGAGGGAGCTGGGGGTGTTGAGCCTGGAGAGAAGGAGGCTGAGGGGAGACCTCATTGCTTTCTACAGCTCCCTGAAAGCAGGTTGGAGCCAGGTGGGTGTTGGTCTCTTCTCCCAAGGTCCAAGTGACAGAACAAGAGGAAATGGCCTCAGGTTGTCCCAGGGGAGGTTAAAGTTGGACATGAGGAACAATGTCTTCCCAAAAAGTGTTCTCAGGCACTGGCACAGGCTGCCCAGGGAGGTGCTGGAGTCACTGTCCCTGAAGGTGTCCAAGATACCTGTGGCCATGGCACCTGGGACATGGCTTAGTGGCCATGGTGGTGTTGGGTTGATGGTTGGACTGGATGATCTTAGAAGGCTTTTCCAACCCAGTCAGTTGTATGATTCCATGACTCTACACCACAGCAGGGCTAGTTTGTAAGAAGAAGATGTGCTGAAATAGCACAAAGTCAGGGTGTGCCTGGGAGGCACAGGTGAAGGGGAGAGGTGGAAACAGGCTTTGAAGAAGCGATGTGTCCTCCCAGCCCAGGTCAGAGCTGTGAGAGGTATCTGAGCACAGGGTGGCAAGGAAAGACCATTGTGCTCACCCACCTGCTCTCATCTGCCCCTGGTGCTGGCCCCCAGTCAGGAGTGGGATGGGCAACACCATGTGGAGAAACCATCTGAGCGTGTGTTTGCAGACCACTGACCCTGTCTGTTCTGCTCCTGCTGCAGGTGCCTGTCCTGGGAGGAGAGATGAGTCTCAAGGGATCCCTCAGCAGCAACCCTGGCTCATCAAAGTAAGGATCTCTATGGTGGGCTTCCACCACTTCATGGCTGGCATCTCTGCTCCTTCCAAGGGGATGCTCCTACCCATCCCTCTTGCCCACCAAGTCCCTGGTGTTTGATTCACCCTTCTTGAGCACCTCAGAAGCTGTAGCCATAGTCAGTGTCACTGCCTCACTCCTCACATGCCCTGTGGGCTGTGGCTTGGTAATGCCACATTAGGTACAGAGAGTAGAGACACCAGGAGCCTCCCTCCATGGCTTGAGAGCTACAGCAGTTTGTGGCAGCTTCTTGAGGGAGCCAGAGTCACCAGCTATCTCCCTCCCTCCTGCACACTCTTGGGCTCTGGAGAGCTCTGCAGGAACATCATGAACCACTGCCTGCCCTCAGAGGACATGGTAACAGAGCAGAAAGCAGCCACTGGCCACCCATTGGCTCACTGCACCATGCAGGACAACCTAACCACAGCACCTGAAATCCTGAGGTCCTGCTTTGATCCTCCTTTTCCAGCCCTGAGCTGGAGAAAACAGTTATCTCCTGGCTGTGCTGTCCTACATACAGCCCAGGCATGAGGGGTGGCCCTGCAGGAGATGCAACCCACGCTTAGAGACCCAACACCCCAAAAGTGTTCACACACAGTTAGAGCCTTCACATGGGACATGTTCTCCATCTGAGCTCCTGCCTCCAAGGGCTCTGAGCAACCTGCTCTGGTTGCAGATGTCCCTGCTCATAGCAAGAGGGTTGATCTAGATAAGCTTTAAAGGACCTTCCAACCCAAACCATTGCATGATCCTATGATACAAAGCCCCTGGAGCTAATGCTGTCATTGTCCCATCTCTCTTTCACAGTGGCAGCATGGGCAGAGCTGATGGAGCTTCCAAGCTGAGTGCAAAGGACCTGTATGGTGAGTCCTGCCCACTAACACACCTGAGGTTTGCAAAGCAAAGGCATCTCTGGAGATCTGCACATGGCTGTTGGGCAGTTTTAGGCTGGAACCCAGCCAAAGCCACATAAATCCAAACCTCCAGACACAACAGGCTGGCCTGACATGCCAGCAGAAACACACCTTACCTCAGTGCCACCTCCTCCCAGGGCTGGGGCCAGCTGTGAGGCCAGCACAAGCTGAGCAGAGCATTGCTTCCCCTCAGCTCCACCAGCCCCCAGGTCCTCTCCAGTTATGTTGGCAAGATAACCTGATAAAGGACCTAACAAAAGCAGGACTGTCCTCAGCAGGTTAATGATTATCTCCTTCTAACTACCCAGTGAACCCTGGCAGCTCCAGTGCCCTTTGGCTGGCTGGAAGCAGAGGGAGTTGGTAGGATGTGTGCTTGTGCAGAACCTGAGCTGCTGCTTATGAAGCACCCCAGCTCCAGAGGAGCCAGTGAATCACAGAATTGTCAGGGTTGGAAGGGACATCAAGGCTTAGCCAGTTCCACCCCCCTGCCATGGCCAGGGACACCTCACACTGCAGCAGGTTGCTCACAGCCACTTCCAGCCTGGCTGCAAACACCTCCAGGGATGAGGCTTCCACCCTCCAGGGAAGAGGCTTCCACCCTCCAGGGATGGGGCTTCTACAAATTGCTGGGTGAAGAGAACACAAAGGTGTCAACAATACTTACTCCTGATCTCAGCAGCACTCTGAACATATCCCAGCTGAAGGCTTGGCCTGTGGGGTAGGCACAGAGTCATGTGAGAAGTCACCAACCTCAGCCACTCACTGGAGTGGAGATCCTGCTGTAGTTGGAGGTGTCCCTGCTGACTGCTGGGGGGCTGCACAAGATGACCTCGAGGGTGCCTTCCAACCTGATGCATTCTATGATCAGCAGGTGGGGGTTGTCTGGTGGAACACTAGCAGCCTGGGGGGGGGTCTGACCCTGCCAAGTCTCCAACCTGAGAGCTATTGATTGACCTGGTTGGTGCTTTCATTGGGTACAACCAAGCTGTGAGTGCTGGGGAACCTGTGTTTCACCACAAATCTCCTTTCACAGCTACAAGGTGGGGAAGGCTTATTTGTCCTTGGGAAGTGACTTTGGTTGCTGAAAGGTTTTGGCCAGAGGTTTCTCAGTGTGGCCTGGAGCTATGTCCCAAAAGTGACCTGTCATGCCAGGAGAGAAGTGGTGGGAGCTGCACTTGGTGGATGAAGAGTTAAAGTCATTATTAACTTTGATGAGGAAGTCAACCATGGGAATAAAGTGAGAACAGAAATTGGGGTTACCAGCCAGGACTACCTGTGGCTTGGATGCTGCATGGTGGGCAAGTGCCAAGTGGGGCTTTGAACCCTGACAGGCACTCGTCTGGAGATGAAAGGCCACATGATGATCAATATTTATAGGACCACAAGCTGTTTGACTTAAGGGCTGGTACTCATTTTATACAATCATAGGATTGTTTGGGTGGGAAAAGACCTCTAAGATCATCGAGTTCAACCATCAACCCAACGCCACCGTGGCCACCAAGCCATGTCCCCAGGTGCCACGGCCACACCTTTGTTGAACACCTCCAGGGATGGGGACTCCACCACCTCCCTGGGCAGCCCATTCACAAAGCTGGGAAGCTGGGCTGTTGCTGCTGTTGTTGGACTCCATGAGCTTAAGGTCCTTTTCCAAGCAAAACAATTCCATGATAACCCTAGAAAGAAGCAAGAGGATGAGGGCTGGAAACTGCACGTTCAGAGGAGCTCCTCCCACCTCTGCTGGCATCATTGCTCTTGCTGTGCACTGAAAGCTCCAGCAGGTCTCACTAGAGGTGGGGTGTGTGAGAATGAAACCCACAGCTGACAGCTGTGTTGGTTCCATCCCCTGGCAGCATCAGAATCACACCACCAAGGCTGCTGCAACTCAGGGCTCTGAACTGACAGAGTTTTGGGATGGGATCTAACTGTGAGGACAAGGCTGACTCGGTGCCTCGGCATGGCAAGCTCTGCATGGGGCAGCAATGTGCCCTTGTGGCCAGGAAGGCCAATGGGATCCTGGGATGCATTAAGGAGTGTGTCCAGCAGATTGAGGGAGGTTCTCCTCCCCTTCTGCTCTGCCCTAGTAAGACCTCACCTAGAATATTGCATCCAGTTTTGGGCTCCCCAGTTCAGGAGGGACAGGGATCTGCTGGAGAGAGTCCAGCAGAGGGCTACAAGGATGAGGAAGGGACTGGAGTACTGCCTGATGAGGAAAGGCTGAGAGTCCTGGGGCCGTTTAGACTGGAGAAGGGAAGACTGAGAGGGGATTCAATAAATGTCTATAAATATCTGTGGGCTGGGGAGTCAGAAGGGATGAGACAGGCTCTGCTCAGCTGCACCCTGGGATAGGCCAAGGGGCAATGGATATAAACTCCAGCACAGGAGGTTCCACCTCAATATGAGGAGGAACTTCTTCACTGTGAGGGTCACAGAGCACTGGAGCAGGCTGCCCAGAGAGGTTGTGGAATCTCCTTCTCTGGAGACTTTCAAGCCCCATCTAGATGTGTTCCTGTGTGACCTGTGCTGGATTCTATGGTCCTGCTCTGGCAGTGCGGTTGGATTTGATGATCTCTGGAGGTCCCTTCCATCCTGTGATGGTAAGGAGCCACCCCATGATGCCTCCATGCCAAAGGCTGGCAGAGGGAAAGGCTGACAAACCACCTTTAAACCAAACACTGTTTCTCAAACAACTCATTTTCAACACCAAGTTGAAATCTTTTACATTTTTCCTGCCTGGACACACCCCAAAAGCAAATTTCAACAGGGATGGGACCATGCTCACCAAATTCCAGCAAACCTTCCATGAGGACTTTAAGTCCATGAACCAAATCCTCCACAGAAGTAAATCAAGCTGCTGGCTGTTTCTCTGCTGTGGCTGAGGGCAGGCTGAGGTCTGCAGTCCTTTGCTGCCCACAGCAGCAGCTGTTGGCTGCCTCAGTGCAGTGCTGAACCAGCACATCCACTGGGATTTTCCTAAGCAGAACTTGAAGCCCATCACAGTCACTCCATGTGCCTTTACCAAAGGGCACTCTGCATGTATGAAACCAACAGGAAAATGTCTGGGTCCCCTTTATGGTCAGATCCCCCTTTGCCCAGCAGAGACTTCTGCTGTGAGCTGGCACTTCTAGGGGTGGAGGGCAGGCAAGAACTGAAATTCCCCTGGGAATGTTTCATAATGAAACAATTGCCATCAAGCTGAGCTGGTCCTGACTGTGTGATTGCCTTGCTGCTAAGGGACCTTCAGCACTCACAAGACTTTGCATACTTCCATTTTTCTCCTGCATACTCAGGCTGGTGCTTTTCCTCCTCTACTCTGCTCCAGTCAGGCCACACCTGGAGTCCTGGGTCCAATTCTGGGCTCCCCAGTTCAAGAGACACTGGGAACTGCTGGAGAGAGTCCAGGGAGGCTCTGAAGATGCTGAGGAGCCTGGGGCAGCTCTGTGAGGAGCAAAGGCTGAGAGCCCTGGGGCTGTGGAGCCTGCAGAAGAGCAGCCCCAGAGGGGCTTTGCTCAAGGCTCAGCAAGAGCTAAAGGAGCTGTGGGGGGCAAGAGGCTGGGGCCAGACTCTTGTCAGTAGTGCCCAGGGACAGGCCAAGGGGCAGAGGGCACAAAGTGGCAGCCTCTGAAGCTTCTCCTCTGAAGCTGAGGAGAAAGTTGTTTAGTGTGAGGGTGCTGGAGGCCTGGGGCAGGCTGCCCAGAAAGGTTGTGGAGTCTCCTTCTCTGGAGAGATTCCAAACCCATCTCAACACTGTGATCCTGGGCAAGCTGCTGTGGGTGTCCTGCTTTAGCAGGGGGCTTGGACTGGATGATCTCCAGAGCTCTCTTCCAACCCTTATCATGCTGGATTTGGTGAGTCTGCCATTGCTGTTCTAACAGGACAGGAATGCCAACTTCAGGGCCATGATGCTGTCTGAGATGTCCCCATCTCAACAGGAACTTCCTTGCTGTATTAAAGCCACCTCGGGTGAGACCCCAAAGAGTGATATTTAAAAGCATAGTGGTGAGGCTGGGGCAGAGCAGCAGCTGTGCACAGAAAGCCAGCTGGATGACAAAGAGTTATACTGGTGGGGAATCTGCTCTGAGGCATTGAAGGACAGGGTGACAATAACAGAGCCACATAGGATGACAGAAGACACAGGCTGGTGGCTGGCCAGGCGTTGGAACA